>OY829546.1:26936995-27536995 GCA_963691705.1 Viola odorata | reverse complement strand
GTTTTCGCCGTGAGATCCAAGGCTGGTCCGGGCAAGGCATAAGGACGAGCTTGAGCCTTTAAGCTCATATCATCCCATCCCCCTTTGAAGAGATTAGTCCTCGAATCTAAGCTTTGGAGGGTGTGGTGTTCCGAAAGTGTAGTGAGAGTCTTCAAGCTCGTATCATCCCCTCCCCCTTTGAGGAGATTTGACCACGAATCTATAGGGTCCATCCCTTGCAGGGCCAAACGGGTCAAGGCATGCTCACAGCTTGTGGATACACACGGAACCCTCCAACTACACCTTTCAGGGAATATAGGCCAAGGTGGAGGCCTTGATTGGGGAAGATAGGTAGGTGTGGAAGGAAAACAGCCAAGAACAATCAAGGATTGACCATGACGAGGCAAGGAGTGAACTAGGGCCAAGTGCGGGCTCTTAGTAGTGGCTGATAAGGCGAGGGCGCTATGGTGAACCAAACGAGCAGCGGACAGAATCCGTGTAAAGTGCGAGACCGTGAGACCACTTGATGGCGCCTCAAATGGAAAGAAATGTGCACTGCCCATGTGACCAAAACCGAGGAGAAACGGATCCACAAATCTATGTATAGGCACCCTCGGAATGATAGAGAAGGCACTATCCAAGGGCTGAAAAGTGAGCTGCAACGCAAGGCAATGTGCGGCTGTCTCATGGCAATCCGAAGTGAACTCACAAACCCTACTTGTATTCCCTTCGCTCCCAAACTCCACATGAACATCCGAAACCAGTAGCTTCTCCTCAAACGGAGGCAAATCATCCTCAATAAGTGATGGCGAATCGGATTGAAACAACTCCTCCTTAATTGGATCCAAAATATCATCAATAGAGTGCCAATCGGGAGGGCAAACGCTAACCTCTTCACATTGCCCAAGGTGCCCGGAGTCCCGTAGGTTTTCCAATATCAGCGTCATTGCGGCCATGGTTTCTGCCATGGATTGAGTGCTACGTTGCACTCGTGCTAGAATTGGAGCAATCTCTGAGTCAAAGGGTGAAGGTACTTGTGCATGGGACGGCCCTAGGTTATGTGATGGGGTAAGGTGATAGAAAGGGTGCGGAGGAGCAACCCTCAAATGTGGAGGGGTATAGGAGGCAGTCACGGTGTCAAAGTCTCGGCTGGGAGGTGGCGGGGGCCAAGTGACATGGTGAGTAGGCTGATCATAGGAATACGGTGTGGCGTGCCTAGGAGGTGGCGGGGGCCAAGTGACATGGTGAGTAGGCTGCTCATAAAGATATGGCAGCGCGTGGCGAGGAGGTGCACTAGGAGACCTAAGGTCACGGGGTGATGATGGTGGCCCATATGGAACATAGTCACATCCGTGTGGATAAAGGAGGTGATCAACCGGCGCCTCTATCACGCGTGATGAGCTACGGGCACCATATGGAGGTGGCGCCGCATAAGGTAAAGAGGGGCGGTGTGGGTGCTCCTCAATGTGGTCTGGCTGCTCATACTCATAAGATTGCCGTGAGGGCTCACGAAAATCACACGGTGGCTGATACCCTTCGGAATAGGCACTCCCATCATAAGAACCACACGGGTAGGCCACACTATCAACCATATACGGGCTGGTACCATACGGTGTCTCATGCCCAACGAAAGAATGATGCCCATCATAACAAGGAGTGAAGTGGTCACTAGTAACCGTGGGTGCGGCATTAGAATAACAAGAATCCTCTTCCCAAGAAGACCCTTCATCCTCTGAATAACAAGAAGACATAGAAAAATAACCTACAAAAAGAAACAAACACAATTGATAGCTAATAAAAATGTTAGTCCCTCCCTCACGTGTTTGCACTCATGTTTATCAATTCTCTCTCCAAGCCCCAACCCAAAACCAAAGGCAGTAATGACTCACAGATCGGTGTCTTAGGAGTCTTCCTGTCTATTTTCGTAATTGTAGGTTGGTTTTTCTTGTTCTCCTCTTCATTTCTATGGTTAGAATCATCTTCTCTACCGTAGAACTTCTTTCCTTTGTGCTGAAATTTTTCTGTTTTTCATAACCGTTCCTCTCTTCGGTTAAAACTTCATTTTCTTGAGTTTCTTCGGTTCAAACACCTTGATTCTTGTTTTCTATGGTTTAAACATTGTTTTCTACCATAGGAATCATTCCCACTTCATTTGAAAAATTTGGTGTTCTTGAAGAAATTCTTGTCTTTTAGTGTGCTGAATTTTGGAAGAACACAATTGCTGAAATTGTTTGTGTTTGTGTGCATCAAAATGGACGAATTTGCTTCTTCTTAAGTGTAATTGCTGCTGAAGTTATTGGAGCCTCCTATGGTGGCCTTGAGAGCCATGTGGACTTGCTTGTTTTCTTGCTAAAGTGCTGAAATTGCTTGTCCAACCCTAGCCGGCCACATCACCTTGATTGTGAGCCTAGTATTTGCTTCAATTGAGAGCCAAGCATTTCAGCTTGCTCCTTACTCTAGGCCGGCCCTAATTTCACATCCTTACACTTAGGTTGCTTGTCATACACAGCCACATCACTTGCCTTGTCACTTGCCTTGTCATCCACACACTTTTGGACACATCACTTTCACTTGCCACATCACTTTTGGCTTTTAGTGAAAATATTTTCAAGAGCAAATCTACTTGTCTTTCACTTCTTCTTCTTTCAAGGATACATGTCATACAAGTGAGCTTTCTTCACTCATTGCAAAAATAGAAAAGAAAAGAGCAAGGAACTAAAAGAAAGATAAACAAAAAAAAACAAAAAAAAAAAAAGTGATCAAGTTCCTAACACTCAAAAAAAAAAAAAAGTAGAGTGAAGCAATTGAGTCATAAGCAAGAGACTACTTGTGTGTATGCATTTGAAGTGAATTACATTGTTTTTGAAGTGTCCTTGTGGAAGAACACAAGTTTCGGCTTTCAATTTGTGCATTCCAATTCGGATTTTCTTTTTCGAATTTTTCCTTTTGAATAGTTTCGGCTTTTTCCCTTTTGAGAGGGTATTTGCCCTCCAAAACTTCTGAAATTTTTACAGATTAAACTTCAGTCTGAGGGGAACAACTCTTATGTTGTACACTTCTCCTAATTCTGTTGGTTTCACATACTTCTAGCCAATTCAAAATCAGTGCGCAGTTTGCACTCGAAATTTCAGTTTTGAGTCTTTCTTTTCTTCTTGAGTAGCTTGTGTTTTGCTGTTTTCCTTCTTTGTTTCCACACGTTCCTACTCTTCTCTAAGTCCATTTACTTCCCAAATTAAATCCATTTTTCCTTGGGCAATAGTGCGGCTTTCCTTGCCTTTCTTTCTTACCTTGGTTCTCTTGCATTCCTTAAACCCTAGTTGATTCTTCGAGTCTTTCTAGCTTTGGTGACTGGTTTGCGATTGAGATAAGAGTGTGAGAGAAAAGTGTGAGTATTTAAGAGTGACAAACACGAGCGTGAAACACGTGAGGGAGAGCTTAACCCCTTGTTTTCTATCTACTGTTTTTGTGTTCCTTTTGTAGGAATTTTTCTATGTCTTCCTACGTGCCGCCGCATTTGAGGGTTGCTCCTACTAGCCACGCATCTTGGTATCATGTTGAGCAGCCCCCCCACCTTGACCGTTGGACACCGCCTCCTCCTACTTACCAATCGGTTCCTCCCACTCCTAGCTATGGCCACGAACCCACTACATATGTCATGGATCGAGGACCTCATGCCCTCACGGCTCCTTATCACATCGAGCACTACCAAGCGCATCTTGTGGATGCGGTGGCTGAATTTCAACGCCAAGTAGAGGCAATTATTGCAAGGTCCAGCCGGGTTGAGTGTGTACCAAACAGCCCGCATAAGGAGAGTTTAGTGCCGCTTGGTTCTAGTAAGGTTTCGGCCGAATCACCATCACTTGTGGAGGTTGAGTTGACTCCATTTGAGGAGAAGTTACTAGTTTCGGATGAGTCTACTTCAGATTGCCATAAGACAGCCGCTCATTGCCTTGCATTGCAGCGCAAATTTCAGTCCGTGAGTAGTGCCTTCTCCATCATTCCGAGGGTGCCTATACATAGAATTGTGGATCCGTTTCTCCTTGCTTTTGGGCAGATTGGCAGTGCACACTTCTTCCCATTTGAGGTGCCTTCAAGTGGCCTCACGGTCCCTCCCACTTCTAGGAGTTCGCACTTGGCCCGAGCCACCTCCTTGCACCCTTATGGCCAATCCTTGATTGTTCTTGGTTGTTTTCTCCCCGCACCTACATGTCTTCCCCGAGGAAGGCCTCCACCTTGGCCTATATTCACCGAGAGTTGTCGTTGGAGGGTTCCGTGTGTATCCACAAGCTATGAGCATGCCTTGACCCGTTTGGCCTTGCAAGGGATGGACCCTATAGATTCGAGGTCGAATCTCCTCAAAGGGGGAGGGGATGATACGAGCTTGAAGACTCTCACTCCACTTTTGGAACCCCACACCCTCCAAAGCTTAGATTCGAGGACAAATCTCTTCAAAGGGGGATGGGATGATATGAGCTTAAAGGCTCCAACTCGTCCTTATGCCTTGCCCGGACCAGCCTTGGATCTCACGGCGAAAACTAGCACATTAGGGACTATTTTGGTGATCAAGTCAGCCGGCCTTCCTAGGTTTAAATGAAGGGTTATTTAGGGTTTTCTCATGTAATAATTCTCAAGCTATAAATAGAAGGAGATAGCCTCTTTTATAGCTTGCCTTTGATTTTGATGATATTCTCTTTGGCCAATTCTTAGAGTAAACTAGTGTAACTTAGGGTTTTTGGTAACCGGTGCCATTAGGGCTGAAAACCATTGTTTATCTTATATCTCTTCTTGTAATTAAGCTCTTGAGCTTTGTTCTTAAATCAGAAAAGAGAGATCCTTAACTAGTTTATAGAAAGGTTGCTTGGTTTGCTAATCAAGAGGGTTTTCTAATTAGTTAAGTTCCTATTATGTTCATCATCGAAACACCTCTAAACATCATCCATTTCCGCTGCAACACATACTCCATTTGAACACTAAAAGCACCTTCATCCGTTCATCCATCCAAGCTGCCAACCTCTCACAAGAGGACTAGATCCAGCTCAAGAACAACAATTCGGCCTCCTTCTATCCAAATCGAAGTTGAGCCGTTATCAAGTGGTAGCGGAGCTCCAGCTGTTCTCTAGGTTGGTTTCTTGTGTTTCTCTCATCCTTTCTGCCATTAAAATCGCTTCCCCTTTGGTCATTTCTTTTCGTTTGTTCTGGTCAGAAATTTCTGTCCAGGAGTCAGTTTTTGAGTCTGTTTCCTTTTCTGATCTGGGTCTGTTTTCTACGTCAGAAAAATCTGAAAATTTCTGTGCTTAAACATCTTTCTGTGTAGAGAAACTTTTGTGTTTTGGTCTGCTGCTAACTCAGTGATCTTGGTACACTTTTCGGCCTTGGAAGAAAAGTGTGCAGAAATCGCGCGAGTAAAACAGTCTGGTGTTGTGAGTCTGTTTTGAGTCCTTTCCACTTGGAATTTCAGTTTCATTCCTTCTACAAAGTTGTAGATCTTCGTCTTTAGAGTCTTTCCTGTGATTTTCGTAACTTTTGGGCCACCTTTGGGCTGTTTAGGATTCATAGAGCGAAAGTTGTGCTTGGTGTTCTTCATGATCATCTTGTGTTCTTGAGGTTTATGAGTTGGATCTTTAGTGACCCACTAATTCCGAAAATCTGTGTTTGCTGAATTGTTTTCTTTGATTTATTTAATTAAACCGAAAATTTGTGAGTGGTGCTTTCATTTGTTCATCCATTTGAAAGACAAGTGTCTTGTGTGCCATGTGTAGGATGTGGTCCCATTTTGTTGTTATGTGGAGGTGTCCTCTAAAATACTAGGTCCATATTAATCCACCTATTCTTCATTTCAGCCTAGCATTTCAGATGGGATATACATAGAATATTCTCCTAGATATTTTATCACCTCACACTTGCCACCTCACTTGACACCTCACTTGCCACCTCACCTAATTTTGCCACCTCATCACTAATGCCACCTCATCGAATATTTGGCATCTAGTGAATATTTTCTAAAGAGTCAAACTACTTGTCTTTCACTTCTTATTTCAATACTACATGTCATACAAGTGAGTTCTCTTCACTCATTGCAACAAAAAAAAAAAAAAGGGAAAAGAAAGGAACTAAAACATAGATCAAAAAAAAAAAAAAAAAGAGATCAAGTTCCTAATTCAAAAAAAAAAAAGAAGAGAAATTGCAATTGAGTCAAAAGCAAGAGACTACTAGTGTATGATCCCATTAGAAGTGTAGTAGTTTACATTTAGGTGTGCATTTGTTTGAAATTCGGTTTTCACTTGTGTGAAGGAAACTTTCTGTTTTGATTTTTCTTAGCTAGTTTCTTTCTAGTTTCGGCCTTTGCCATTTATGAGAGCTTCTTTGCTCTGTTTGTTCTGAAATTTGGTGGGATGAAACTTCAGCCTGAGTAGAACAACTCTTATGTTTTGGTCTTCGGCTAATTCTGTCTTGTTCCCATACATATCGTCAACTTAAAATCAGTGTGCAGTTTTCACCCGAAATTTCAGTTTTGAGTCTATCTTTTCAATTGTGGTTTTCTCTTCTTATTTCCTTGAGTCTGGTCTTGAGTAGCTTGTCTTGGTGTCTTCCTTTCTTTGTTTCCACACACCTATCTATCCACTCTAAGTCAATTTGGTGATCAAAATCAAGTGTCTCTTCTTGATCACTAATTTGGCTTTCTTTCACCTTTCTTTCTAGCCTTGTTTTCCTTGCTTCTTCCGTGTGCCTTAGTGAGTCTTTGAGTCATTATTGGCTTCGGTTTGGCTTGGGCTTGAGAGAATATTGTGAGATTATTAGAGTGATAAACACGAGTGAAACACGTGAGGGAGGGACTAACCCATTTAGCTATTCAATTGTGTTTGTTTCCTTTTGTAGGAATTTTTCTATGTCTTCCTACATACCGCCGCATTTGAGGGTTGCTCCTACTAGCCACGCATCTGGGTATCATGTTGAGCAGCCCCCCCACCTTGACCGTAGCCATGAGTACTTCACCAAGGCTGCCCCATCCCCATACCTTGGCACCTCACCTTTCGCCTTGAGGATGGCTCCAATTCTAGCGCGCTTGGACAGAAGCACTCAAGCCATGACAAACACCATGGGCGCAATGACACTTATATGTGATAACCTACGGGTTTCCGGCTACCTTGGGCAATGTGAAGAGGTTAGCGTTTGCCCTCCCGATTGGCACTCTATTGATGATATGTTAGATCCAATTGAGGAGGAGGTGTATACATCCGAATTGCCATCACTTATTGAGGTTGAGTCGACTCCGTTGGAGGAGAAGCTACTGTTTTTGGATGAGTCTACGTCGGATTGCCTTGAGGCAGCCGTTCATTGCTTTCCCTTGCAGTGCACATTTCAGTCCTTGGGCAGTGCATTATCCATCATTCCGAGGGTGCCTCGGCATAGATTTGTCGACCCATTTCTTCTTGGTTTAGGACAGATTGGCCGTGCACTTTTCCTTCCATTTGAGGCGCCTTCAAGGGGCCTCACGGTCCAGCACCCTACTAGGAGTTCGCACCCTTCGATTTGGATAGAAGGAGGCCGAATTGTTGTTCTTGAGCTGGATCTAGTCCTCTTGTGAGAGGTTGGCAGCTTGGATGGATGAACGGATGAAGGTGCTTTTAGTGTTCAAATGGAGTATGTGTTGCAGCGGAAATGGATGATGTTTAGAGGTGTTTCGATGATGAACATAATAGGAACTTAACTAATTAGAAAACCCTCTTGATTAGCAAACCAAGCAACCTTTCTATAAACTAGTTAAGGATCTCTCTTTTCTGATTTAAGAACAAAGCTCAAGAGCTTAATTACAAGAAGAGATATAAGATAAACAATGGTTTTCAGCCCTAATGGCACCGGTTACCAAAAACCCTAAGTTACACTAGTTTACTCTAAGAATTGGCCAAAGAGAATATCATCAAAATCAAAGGCAAGCTATAAAAGAGGCTATCTCCTTCTATTTATAGCTTGAGAATTATTACATGAGAAAACCCTAAATAACCCTTCATTTAAACCTAGGAAGGCCGGCTGACTTGATCACCAAAATAGTCCCTAATGTGCTAGTTTTCGCCGTGAGATCCAAGGCTGGTCCGGGCAAGGCATAAGGACGAGTTGGAGCCTTTAAGCTCATATCATCCCATCCCCCTTTGAAGAGATTCGTCCTCGAATCTAAGCTTTGGAGGGTGTGGGGTTCCAAAAGTGGAGTGAGAGTCTTCAAGCTCGTATCATCCCCTCCCCCTTTGAGGAGATTCGACCTCGAATCTATAGGGTCCATCCCTTGATAAGGGCTCAACTTCTGTTTTGGAGAAGATGAACGGAATGGAGCTGAAACCGGATCTAGTCCTCTTGTGAGAGGTTGGTTGCTGGTTCGGATGAATGGATGAAGGTGTTTAAATGGAGAGGATAACGTCGCTAGAAGGAGTGCGGATTGTGCAGCGGATTAATGGATGAAAAGGAGAGTGTTTAGATGAACAATAAGTATATAACTTCAATACCCAACAAACCCTCTCAAGAACTTGCTTGAGCAACCTTGTTACAAAGTAAAGAAGATGAAGTGTTGGTTTTAAGAACCCTAAATTACCTAAGCTACACTAGGGTTTGGTCTTAGAGAAATAACATTCAAATCAAAGACAAGTGCTGAAATGAAATGCTTGCACTTTAAATACTAAATCCTAACAATGGGTAAATACCCTTACACCCTTGGACAAAGGGGCTTGGCCTTGGCAGTAGCTGAAGATGGGCTTGGAAGATGGGCTTCGGCCAAACAAGGAGGGCGCAAGGCTTTGGCAAGGCCTTAGCCGCACGGTCTCATGGCTTAGTAGGGTTTGGCGCGGCCTTCTTCACGGGATGGCCGACCTGCCCATGAGTGGGTTCGCCTCGAGCGTTCGTGCTCGTATCATCCCATCCCCCTTTGAAGAGATTCGTCCTCGAATCTAAGCTTTGGAGGGTGGGGGGGGTTCCGAAAGTAGAGTGAGAGCCTTTAAGCTCATATCATCCCCTCCGCCTTGGAGGAGATTCGACCCCGAATCTATAAGGTCTATCCCTCGAAAGGCTGAACGGGCCAAGGCATGCTCACGGCTGGTGTCTACACACGGAACCCTCCAACAACAACTCTCGGTGAATATAGGCCAAGGTGGGGGCCTTCCTCGAGGAAGACGTGTAGGTGCGGACAGAAAACAGCCAAGAACAATCAAAGATGTGCCACGACGGGGCAAGGAGGTAACTCGGATCAGGTGCGAACTCCTAGTAGGGGGCTGGACCGTGAGGCCCCTTGAAGGCGCCTCAAATGGAAGGAAAAGTGCACGGCCAATCTGTCCTAAACCAAGAAGAAATGGGTCGACAAATCTATGCCGAGGCACCCTCGGAATGATGGATAATGCACTGCCCAAGGACTGAAATGTGCACTGCAAGGGAAAGCAATGAACGGCTGCCTCAAGGCAATCCGACGTAGACTCATCCGAAAACAGTAGCTTCTCCTCCAACGGAGTCGACTCAACCTCAATAAGTGATGGCAATTCGGATGTATACACCTCCTCCTCAATTGGATCTAACATATCATCAATAGAGTGCCAATCGGGAGGGCAAACGCTAACCTCTTCACATTGCCCAAGGTAGCCGGAAACCCGTAGGTTATCACATATAAGTGTCATTGCGCCCATGGTGTTTGTCATGGCTTGAGTGCTTCTGTCCAAGCGCGCTAGAATTGGAGCCATCCTCAAGGCGAAAGGTGAGGTGCCAAGGTGTGGGGATGGGGCAGCCTTGGTGAAGTAGTCCTCATGCCCATACGAAATCTCTCCACTAGTCGCATAAGACTCATACGCATAGGCTTGCCGAGAGGGCGCAATATGATCATACTCCAACCAGGAAGGAGTGGAAGGGGAAGCCTTGGTGAAGTACTCATGGCTACGGTCAAGGTGGGGGGGCTGCTCAACATGATACCAAGATGCGTGGCTAGTAGGAGCAACCCTCAAATGCGGCGGTATGTAGGAAGACATAGAAAAATTCCTACAAAAGGAAAAATAAACACAATTGATAGCTGAAAGGGGTTAGTCTCTCCCTCACGTGTTTCACTCTCGTGTTTGTCACTCTAATGTACTCACACTCTTCTCTCACACTCTTATCTGAATCACCAACCGAAGACCTAAGCTAGAAATACCTAACTAGGGCTCAAGGAAAGCAAGACAACCAAGGTACGAAAGAAAGGCAAGGAAAGTCAAAATTCTGCCCAAGGAAAAAGGATTTAATTTGGGCCGAAATTGGACTTAGAATAGAGTAATAATATGTGAAAACAAAGAAGAAAACAACACAGCTCAAGCTACTCAAGAAAAGACTCAAAGAAACAAGAAGAGAAAATCATAAAGAAATGACAGACTCAGCTGAAATTTCGAGTGCAAACTGCGCACTGATTTAGAATTGGCTAGAAGTATGTGAAACCAACAGAATTAGGAGAAGTGTCCAACATAAGAGTTGTTCCCCTCAGACTGAAGTTTAATCTGTCAAAATTTCAGAAGTTTTGGAGTGAAGACACTCACACAGAAAGGGAAAAGCCGAAGCTAGACAAAAAGGAAAAAACAGAAAACGAAAATCTGAATTGGAAACACAAATTGAAAGCCGAAACTTGTGTTCTTCCACAATGACACTTTAAAAACAATGTAATTCACTTCAGATAGATACACACAAGTAGTCTCTTGCTTATAACTCAATTGATCCACTCTTTTGTTTTTTTTTTTTTTTTTTTTTGAGTGTTAGGAACTTGATCTTTCTTTTAGTTCCTTTCTCTTTTCTTTTCTGTTTTTGCAATGAGTGAAGAGAGCTCACTTGTATGACATGTATCCTTGAAAGAAGAAGAAGTGAAAGACAAGTAGTTTTGCTCTTGAAAATATTTTCACTAAAAGCCAAAAGTGAGGTGGCAAGTGATAGTGATGTGTCCAAATGTGTGTGGATGACAAGGCAAGTGACAAGGCAAGTGATGTGGCTGTGTATGACAAGCAACCTAAGTGTAAGGATGCTAATTAGGGCCGGCTGTGTGAGGGGGAAGTGTAGTGAGCAAGCTGAAATGCTTGGCTCACAATGAAAGGAAATACTAGGCTCACAAATGAGGTGATGTGGCCGGCTAGGGTTGGATGCAAAAATTTCAGATTTTAGCAAGACAACAAGCAAGTCCACATGGCTCTCATGGCCACCATAGGAAGCTCCAATAAACACCGCAGCAATTACACTTAAGAAGATGAAAATTCGTCCATGTAGATGCACACAAACACAAAAAATTTCAGCACTTGTGTTCTTCCAAAATTCAGCACACTAAAAGACAAGAATTTCTCAAGAACACCAAATTTTTTCAAATGAAGTAAGATTGATTCCTATGGTAGAAAACAATGTTTAAACCATAGAAAACAAAAATCAAGGTGTTTGAACCGAAGAAACTCAAGGAAATGAAGTTTGAACCGAAGAGAGGAACGGATGTAAAAATGAAGAAAAACAGAAAATTTTTCTACACAAAAGAAAGAAGTTCTACGGTAGAGAAGATGATTCTAACCGTAGAAATGATGAGGAGAACAAGAAAAAGCAACCTAGAGGACGCTGGAGCTCCGCTACCACTTGATAAGTGCTCAACTTCTGTTTTGGAGAAGAAGAGGCCGAATTGTTGTTCTTGAGCCGGATCTAGTCCTCTTGTGAGAGGTTGGCAGCTTGGATGGATGAACGGATGAAGGTGTATAGATGTTTAAATGGAGAGGATAACGTCGCAAGAAGGTTGCGGATTGTGCAGCGGATTAATGGATGAAAAGGAGAGTGTTTTGATGAACAATAATAAGTATATAACTTCAATACCCAACAAACCCTCTCTAGGCTAGCTAGAGCAACCTTGTTACAAAGTAAGGAAGATGAAGTGCTGGTTTGAAGAACCCTAAATTACCTAAGCTACACTAGGGTTTGGTCTTAGAGAAATAACATTCAAATCAAAGACAAGTGCTGAAATGAAATGCTTGCACTTTAAATACTAAATCCTAACAATGGGTAAATACCCTTACACCCTTGGACAAAGGGGCTTGGCCTTGGCAGTAGCTGAAGATGGGCTTGGAAGATGGGCTTCGGCCAAACAAGGAGGGCGCAAGGCTTTGGCAAGGCCTTAGCCGCACGGTCTCATGGCTTAGTAGGGTTTGGCGCGGCCTTCTTCACGGGATGGCCGACCTGCCCATGAGTGGGTTCGCCTCGAGCGTTCGTGCTCGTATCAACCACCACCTCCTCTAGATCAACAAACCATCGACAATTTCAATGCAACCACCGACATGTCAAGCAGTTGCATCGACTGGCCTAATGTTCCTCATGACTGGACCCTGAAGTCAGCCGTGATGCATCACCTTCCCATCTTTTGGGGGGTTGCCAAGGAGAATGCCCTTCGTCACCTTCAACAGCTCCATTCTATCTGCGAGTGATACGAGCTTAAAGGCTCCATGATACGAGCGTGAATGTTCTCACTTGCACCTCACGCCTTGATCGGACCAGCCATGAGCGCTTCACGCCAAACCCTAGCCAACCATGAGGGTGCGTCTAAGCAGCCTTTGTTCCAAGAAAGGAAGGAGCTTTCAAGGCCCTTAAATGATAAAGGGTATTAGGGTATTTACCCACTTTGTTTAGGCTAGACTATTTAAAGTGCATTTCTTTCATTTCAGCACTTGTCTTTGATTTGAATGTTATTTCTCTAAGACCAAACCCTAGTGTAGCTTAGTGTAGCTTAGGTAATTTAGGGTTCTTAAAACCAGCACTTCATCTTCCTTACTTTGTAACAAGGTTGCTCTAGCTAGCCTAGAGAGGGTTTGTTGGGTATTGAAGTTATATACTTATTATTGTTCATCAAAACACTCTCCTTTTCATCCATTAATCCGCTGCACAATCCGCAACCTTCTTGCGACGTTATCCTCTCCATTTAAACATCTATACACCTTCATCCGTTCATCCATCCAAGCTGCCAACCTCTCACAAGAGGACTAGATCCGGCTCAAGAACAACAATTCGGCCTCTTCTTCTCCAAATCGAAGTTGAGCACTTATCAAGTGGTAGCGGAGCTCCAGCTGTTCTCTAGGTTGGTTTCTTGTGTTTCTCTCATCCTTTCTGCCATTAAAATCGCTTCCCCTTTGGTCATTTCTTTTCGTTTGTTCTGGTCAGAAATTTCTGTCCAGGGGTCAGTTTTTGAGTCTGTTTCCTTTTCTGATCTGGGTCTGTTTTCTACGTCAGAAAAATCTGAAAATTTCTGTGCATAAACATCTTTCTGTGTAGAGAAACTTTTGTGTTTTGGTCTGCTGCTAACTCAGTGATCTTGGTACACTTTTCGGCCTTGGAAGAAAAATGTGCAGAAATCGCGCGAGTAAAACAGTCTGGTGTTGTGAGTCTGTTTTGAGTCCTTTCCACTTGGAATTTCAGTTTCATTTCTTCTACAAAGTTGTAGATCTTCGTCTTTAGAGTCTGTCCTGTGATTTTCGTAACTTTTGGGCCACCTTTGGGCTGTTTAAGATTCATAGACCGAAAGTGGTGCTTGGTGTTCTTCATGTTCATCTTGTGTTCTTGAGGATTTTGAGTTTTGATCTTTAGTGACCCATTAATTCCGAAAATCTGTGTTTGATGAATTGTTTTCTTCATTTATTTCATTGAGACTGAATTAGTGTGATTGGTGTATGCATTTGGTTCATCCATGTGTAAGAACAAGTGTAATGTGTACCATGTGGAGCTTGTGGTCCCATTTTGTTGGTTTGTGTAGGTGTCCTCTAATATACTAGGTGCATATTAAGCCACATCACCTTCTTTGCTAGCCTAGTATCTCATATAGGATATGCATAGAATATTCTTTTAGATATTTTATGAGCACATCCTTGCCACCTCACTTGGCACTCACTTGACACATCACTTGCCACCTCACCTATTTTTGCCACCTCATCACTTGTGCCACATCATCAAATTTTTGGCACCTAGTGAAAATTTTTCAAACACTAAAACTACTTGTCTTTCACTTCTTATTTCAATACTACATGTCATACAAGTGAGTTCTCTTCACTCATTGCAACAAAAAAAAGGGAAAAGAAAGGAACTAAAACATAGATCAAAAAAAAAAAAAAAAAGAGATCAAGTTCCTAATTCAAAAAAAAAAGAAATTGCAATTGAGTCAAAAGCAAGAGACTACTAGCGTATGATCCCATTAGAAGTGTAGTAGTTTACATTTAGGTGTGCATTTGTTTGAAATTCGGTTTTCAATTGTGTGAAGGAAACTTTCTGTTTTGATTTTTCTTAGCTAGTTTCTTTCTAGTTTCGGCCTTTGCCATTTCTGAGAGCTTCTTTGCTCTGTTTGTTCTGAAATTTGGTGGAATGAAACTTCAGCCTGAGTAGAACAACTCTTATGTTTTGGTCTTCGGCTAATTCTGTCTTGTTCCCATACATATCGTCAACTTAAAATCAGTGTGCAGTTTTCACCCGAAATTTCAGTTTTGAGTCTATCTTTTCAATTGTGGTTTTCTCTTCTTATTTCCTTGAGTCTGGTCTTGAGTAGCTTGTCTTGGTGTCTTCCTTTCTTTGTTTCCACACACCTATCTATCCACTCTAAGTCAATTTGGTGATCAAAATCAAGTGTCTCTTCTTGATCACTAATTTGGCTTTCTTTCACCTTTCTTTCTAGCCTTGTTTTCCTTGCTTCTTCTGTGTGCCTTAGTGAGTCTTTGAGTCATTATTGGCTTCGGTTTGGCTTGGGCTTGAGAGAATATTGTGAGATTATTAGAGTGATAAACACGAGTGAAACACGTGAGGGAGGGACTAACCCATTTAGCTATTCAATTGTGTTTGTTTCTTTTTGTAGGTACTTATTTGCTATGTCTTCGCATTACTCTTATTCGGATGTTGGGTCCGATTGGGAGGATGCATCATGTTATAGTGCGGCCTATTCCATGGCTAGTGACCGCGTATCTTCTTGCCATGCCGTGAGCTACTTGGGAGAGGTAGAGTCACCGTATGGGACTAGTTCTTGCCATGAGGGTGCTTGCCCCGAGGGGGATGAAGCATTACTTGATTCTTGGGCCTATGTATTGGACAGCCGAGACAGCCGCTCTAGTGCCACTTCTTCTTCTCGGTTGGAGTATGGTCTTCGTGAGCCCTCACGGCAATCTTATGGGTATGAACAGCCGGACCACATTGATGAGCGCCCACACCGCCCCTCTCTCGCTTATGTGGCGCCACCTCCATATGGTGCCCGTAGCTCATCACGCGTGATAGAGGCACCGGTTGATCACCTCCTTTATCCTCACGGACGTGACTATGTTCCATATATGCCACCATCATCACGCCATGACCTTAGGCCTCCTAGCGCACCCGCTCACCGTGCCCCACCTTATCATGAGGTGCCATCATCACGCCTTGACTGTAGGCCTCCTTCAGGCTCATCTAGTGCACTTCCCCGTCATGCCCCACCTTACCACACGGTGCCATCTTCCCACCGTGTCCACCAGCCCCCTCCGGGCTCCTATGTGCATGAGACTTCTTCCCCTCGAGCCCGAGTACCACATCATGCATCCATGGGTTTGTTTGACCACTTGGAGAACCCTTCGGATATCTTGGCCGAGTTGCGACGCAGATTGGAGGTAATCAACTCCTCGTTTCAACGAGTTGAAGCACCACCTCAACCTTCTCCTAGTGGCCCTTCCACCACTCATACGCGAGTTTCTTCTAGTGTTGACTCTGCTGAGCTGCCACCACTTCTTGAGGATAAGCTTGGTGTGCTTTCGGACTTAGTGGATTCGAGTGCTACTTTGGGTGAGCTGGCTCCATTGGATGAGGGATTACTTGAGCCCCTTTCAGACGGTATTGATATGGAGTTGGTTACTTTAGGGGTTGAGCTTTCGGAGTTGGTGGTTTCGAGTGCTCCTTTGGATGGGTTGGATTTTGGGAGCGATAGGAGTATAGAGTCGGCTTATGAGTTCTCTTCGGGCAGCCACGAGAAGGCCATCCTTGGTCTAGCACAGCAGCGCCATTTGTGGTCCCTTGGGAGTGATTTTTCCATCATTCCAAAGATACCTACACATAGCTTTGAGGACCCGTTCCTACTTGGTTTTGGGCATGTGAGCCGCACACCTTTCCTTCCATTTTTGGCACCTCCATGTGGTGTCATGGTCCCGCACTATATCCGGAACCCTTCCGGCACTCCTTTGGCCGTCCTTTGTGACCACGCCTCATTGTTCGCTACTAGGAACCCGCACATGATCCGCATCTCATCCCTTCTCCGTCTTGGCCGATACTTGGTTGTTCTTGGATTTTTCCCGTCCGCGCCTACTTGCCTTGCCCGAGGACGGCCTCCACCTTGGCCTATATTCTCCGAGAGTTGTATTTTGAGGGTTCCGTGTGTGATCACTAGCCGCGAGCTTTCCTTAGCCCGCTTAGCCTTGCAAGGGATTGAGCCTCTAGATCCGAGGTCGAATCTCCTCCAAGGCGGAGGGGATGATACGAGCTTAAAGGCTCTCACTCCACTTTCGGAAACCCCCCCCTCCAAAGCTTAGATTCGAGGACGAATCTCTTCAAAGGGGGATGGGATGATACGAGCTTAAAGGCTCCATGATACGAGCGTGAATGTTCTCACTTGCACCTCACGCCTTGATCGGACCAGCCATGAGCGCTTCACGCCAAACCCTAGCCAACCATGAGGGTGCGTCTAAGCAGCCTTTGTTCCAAGAAAGGAAGGAGCTTTCAAGGCCCTTAAATGATAAAGGGTATTAGGGTATTTACCCACTTTGTTTAGGCTAGACTATTTAAAGTGCATTTCTTTCATTTCAGCACTTGTCTTTGATTTGAATGTTATTTCTCTAAGACCAAACCCTAGTGTAGCTTAGTGTAGCTTAGGTAATTTAGGGTTCTTAAAACCAGCACTTCATCTTCCTTACTTTGTAACAAGGTTGCTCTAGCTAGCCTAGAGAGGGTTTGTTGGGTATTGAAGTTATATACTTATTATTGTTCATCAAAACACTCTCCTTTTCATCCATTAATCCGCTGCACAATCCGCAACCTTCTTGCGACGTTATCCTCTCCATTTAAACATCTATACACCTTCATCCGTTCATCCATCCAAGCTGCCAACCTCTCACAAGAGGACTAGATCCGGCTCAAGAACAACAATTCGGCCTCTTCTTCTCCAAATCGAAGTTGAGCACTTATTAGCGAGGCCATGAAACCTCCTAACGTCAGTATCGAGCAAGCCAAGTTGCGCGCCTTCCAGTGGTCTCTTAAGGATGATGCCCTTGACTGGTACTATGACCTTCCACCCAGATCTATTCACTCTTGGGCACACATGTCCAAAACCTTCATCGAGAAGTATTATCTGACCTTTATCGCCAACACCATGCGCAAACAACTTGTCTCCATAGTCCAGAAGAAGGAAGAGGATCTAGCCCAGTATTATGAAAGGTTCCAGAAGATGCAATCTTCATGCCCATCTCACAATCTTACTAAGCATGCCCTTGTTCAGTATTTTTGCGAAGGCCTTAAGGCCCATGATAAAGCCCTCCTCAACGCTGCTGTGGCCGGCTCTTTAACTGCTCTCACTCCAGCTGCTGCCAAAGCAACCATAAAGCTCATGGCCAAGAATGCATAGTCTGATGCCACTAACAGTGGAGGTCAGGACGCCCAAGCAGCTGCCCTGCAGAATCCGCTATCTTCTCTCACTAGGATGTTTCAGAATTTTATAGCAGGACAATCCACTCCTGTAAAAGCCTGCCAGATATGCAATTTCGTGGACCACTCCACTGATGCATGCCCCCATATTCCCGACGAAATCCAAGTTAATGCTGCTAGCCAGCATATCCAGGCCCCATATGGTCAGAACTATAACCAGGGCTGGAAACCACAGAATCCTGGATGGGTCCCAAACCCTCAGACTTCGGGATCTACCCATCAACAGTACCAATAGAATCCATATGGAAATCATCCTCCCCCTCTCAATATGCAGACCTTCAGACCTCGACCCACGTATCATCAAAATCAGTATTAACGTCAACCTCCTCAAGATCAGGCTTTTGTTGTGCCCCCGAATCCAGAACTACCTCGGAACCCCAAACAACAGAAAGTGATCAAGGATCTTAAAAAGCACGTAAGTACTCTTATGGCGGAGATGAAGGAAGTAAAGAACGAAGGGAGATTTCCACCCCAAACTGAAAACAATCTGAAACACAATGTCTTTTCAGTGACTCTGCGAAGTGGAACGACCTTGACGCCTCCAGCGAATCCAGCCCACGATATTGGAAACTCTCCAGAATCTGAACTTAAGCCGAACACCAGGGTAAAGAGCCCGAAAGTGCCTAGATTTGTCGAAGTTATGGAAGATAGAATCCACTCTCCCAGAGGTTCACCAAGGAATGACCCCAACCCACCTGAATTCACCTAAGAATACATTCACAAGATTCTCGAGCCCCCGTTCCCTCACATATTGGTTAAGACCAAGAAAAATAAGGAGGACCGCGATATCTTTGAAATGTTCAGCAAGGTGGTTGTAAATATTCCTCTCCTCCAAGCAGTTAAGAATGTACCTCGGTATGCCAAGTTCCTAAAACAGTTGTGCACCAATAGGAGCAAATTGGCTGACGTTAGCAAGATTAACACAGGAGTTAACGCTTCTGCCCACATCCAAAGGAAGATTCCCCCGAAATGCAAGGACCAAGGAATGTTCATCATTCCCTGCCGAATTGGAACAATCGACATCGGGAAAGCCATGTGCGATTTGGGGGCAGGAATTAATGTCATGCCCTTGATCATCTATAAGAGTCTCGACCTCGAACCTCTTAGGCCTACCAACCTCGCCATTCAACTGGCTGATCGTTCTATCATCTACCCCGAGGGGATCATCAAGGATGTCTTGGTCCAAGTGGGTGAATTCTTGTTCCCGACCGATTTCTATGTTATTGCAATGGAAAATGAGGATTCTACCAAGTCTACTGATGTTCTTCTAGGCCGGCCATTTCTGGCCACAGCCCGAGCAAAGATTAATGTTCATGATGCAACCATTTCCCTTGAGTTCGATGGGGAGATAATCAAATTCAATATGCTAGAAGCCATGCGATACCCCTCTGAATTCTCCAGTGTTAACTATATTGATATTATTGATCCTTCTATAGAGGAAATTGCTGAAATATAATCTACTGACCCTTTACAGTTTGCCCTTGATAGGAGTCTGACAAAAGGCGATCAATATAGAGAAGCAAAGGAAGAAGAGGCCTCCTTATCCTAGTATCAGGCCTACTAAGTCAAAGGTGAAAGATGAGGAGCAAAAGCTACTTGAGAAAGCTTATGCCAGGTCTGAAATCACAAGGGATATTGAGAGAAAAAGAGGAGAGTTGAGTGCTGAAAAGAAAGAGAGAAATAATGAGGAAAACAACCCCCATGAAAAGAGTGAGCATGGGAAAAGAGATGAGAGTGGCATTATTAAAAAAGGAGAGATGTGTGTTTATGCCAAGAGAACAAGTGAGGGATGCATTATATGTGCAAAAAGTCTGTTTTGGCGCAAGCCACCAAAAACTAAAATTTTGGCCATTGCGCTTAGATTTTCCTAACCCTAATCCGATTGTTTTCCCTTCTATTATTATTTCTCCTAATGTGCAGAACAAGAGAAGATTGTTGGCAAAAGAGAAGCCTCTTACCTTACCACCAAGAAGGGAAAGAGCCTTGTGCATCCATAGTGCCTATTTCGGCAAACCCTAACCGAATGGGTATGGTATGGCTCTCTTCCCTAAGGAGCGATTAATGTGAGTATATCAACATCATTAATTTTTATGCTTCTGGTTCTAAAATTAATTTAAATGATGATGATTATATGCAAGCACCGAAGGTCAAGTTATATGCCTTTGAAAATTACTCGCGAAAGCGAAAACAGTTTGGTATGTTGGCTAGACCGAGAGACATGGATTGTGTTGTCTCTTAACACAAATTTAATTGGATTATCACATGTTTTTACATTAGATAACTATTTTGCCAAGTGTGAATTTCATGAAAATTTTGTGTTTAAGTCGACAGGACTTGGATGAGCTCTTTTCAGACGCAATCGCTTATATTGGTCGCATGATCTTTTGCGAAACTTTGATGAGCATGATGTGTTTTATGATTGTTTGATGAGCTGCTGTGATTTAATTAATATTACTGGTTTAATTTATAGGAATGATATTTCTTCACACGATGTTCCTTTGAGTCTTATTGGTAGTATTGATAAAAAGTCACTTAGTGAAAAATTGCTTGAGGTTACACCTAGGGTTAATCTTTATGCTAATGATTCTGATTTTTGTGAAGTCTATAAAGATTATTTATTTGACACAAAATCTACGTTTTGTATGCATAAAGGATATCATAGCAAGCATGAGTGCTTAATTTGGTTGTGTAGTTTGTTATACGATTTAACTGTGTATTGGTCATAAGATGCTGGTTTGATACATCAATATAGCGCAACTATTACTAACATATTATTTAAGGATGTTATGCTTTCACATGTTGTTCCCTGGAGTATTGTTAGTAATCACAGGGAGGAGTCACTTAGCGACTCATGGATGGAATTGTGGAGGAGGCCGAACACGAAGATGCTAATTGAGACATCTTGTCAACCACAATTCGGAGTTTCAAGCAATGTGGATCCATGGGCACTTGAGTCCTCATGGCATGTTTCGGTTTGTAAGTATGAGTTTACATGGAAGCAATGCTTTTAATTTATTTTATTTACTTACTTCCTTTCAGTACATGCTATTGTTTTGGGATTATTGCTTAAACTCATATATGGTTTCATTCATATAACATTATTCGGTTTAATGTTGCTGCCTTTGAGTGTATTATTTAGTATTAAGTGGCAGCAAAGAGATCGAAGTAATGCGGACAGCCTATGGACAAGCCAAGCGCTATGGTGCGCGCTTGAGTGTCAAGATAGCAACTTTGGGAAACCATGGAAGGATGAGTGGATCCTTCAAGATAAGAGCTTGGGTTTGGTAGCGCTTACGCCGGAGACGATCCCTCAACCAAGTTCAACCAAGAGTAGCCGCTTAGAGCAATAATCGTACTCGACGCATTGACATTTTCAAAGACGTTGCTGCCAAGTTGAATCTACAAGGTTGGTATGGTTCGATTTATGCTTACTTTGATATTACTAACTTAAGGTATTGTGGTGCAGGTCTAGCTGCAGATTCTTTTCGATGACAAAGGGAATGATGTGAATCCTTATACCAACCCTAGCGCATCGACCTTGAAGCGCAAGAGATGGCAACTAAGGAAGCACAAGAGATGACGAGTATGCTTTGAGCATATAACTTTGAAGCTTTCATGGGCAGATTATGCTGAGCAAGATTCAAGGGCAAATCTTTCCGAAGAGGGAGGGAATGATACGATCCCAAGATGTATCACGCGACTACATGGACAAAAGCATCAAGATATGATGGAGCAGATGGAGTCCAATCAGGGATCAAAAAGACTTGATGAAAACCTCTATGTGTTATGTTTATTGTGTCAAAATCTCAGGACGTTTGGACGAGTGGATCCTCCAAAAGATCAAGCCAACATTTTCGTTGACAGTAGTCCTATGCCGACAAGGACTCCAAGACGCATCAGGCAACTTCGTCCAAACCTAGTCGGCGCTGTACAAGTGGTAATTATGCAATCGACCACATTTTGGAAACGTCTAGATGTTAGCTTTCGTTAGGCACAAGTTTCAGCCCATTTGGCCCAGTGGTTTGAAAGCTATTGATGTCGACATTATGGTGCACAGTGTGTACGCGAGACAACATACAACTTGAGGTTTCGGCCCAAACCTTGGCCCGATGATGGAGAACTCGACATGGGCTGCTGGAATGTATTTAAATATATTTATATTTACTTTAATTAGTTAATTAGTTAATTAAGTTATTTTCCTTAATTAGAACTCCTACTTCTATTCCTATTAGGGTTTGCTTGTAATTGCTACTTAAGGAGCCGTTTGGCTTCATTATTGAGCTGGCTATTATTTTGATAAAATTGAGACTTCTCTCTTCAAATCTCTGCCAATTGTTCATTGATTGAACGTTGTTCCTTCTCAAGTCCGCAATACTCGAGTCGTCAAACAAGTAAAATCGAAATTGCACCCTACTTGTTTGTCTGCCCTAGGTTGATATCCACAAGGGATATAGGCTTAGTGATTCGACAAGGATCCTCCCGTGTTCAGACTTAGGTTGGCTGGTGCTTAGCGATCAGCAGGCTTACGTTGTCTAAGTGAGTTATCTTCTTCCGCATCGAAATCCATCTTTGAGCAACGATCAAAATTACGTGCTACGCATCCTAAGCAACTAGGATCGTATCAAGCGCCCTCTCCACACTCTGGATCCTGAGACGCGGAGTTCACTCCCGTCGAGGAAGACGTCGAGCTCGAGATAACTGGCTCCATTCCTGCTACCTCAACCACGACAAGATGCGGCCGAGTGGTTAAGCTCCCTCCAAGATCTTCAACTGCAAAACCCAAGGCCAAATCCCAGTCCAAAAAAGTGTCTCCAGCCGCTAGGAAACTCCCAATCGACGCGGCCGTAGATCAGTTTCTGGCCCCCGAAACTCCCCTAGAGGAGGAGATACCAATCAAGCCCGAGCAAGAGCAGGGGGAGAATGCTAAGCCTGAGCAAGCAGATGATGCCATGGAAGAAGGTATTGGTGAGAGCGGCGAAGCCAAAGGTGAAGAAGAAGAAGTCGAGGCTCTCGAGGCTGAGGTAGCAGCGGAGAAAGAAGCTGCTGAGAAAAAGAAGCGAGAGAAGGAGGCTGCAGCCAGATCGGCGGCAAAGAAGGGCAAGGCAAAGACTCCGGCCAGAGCAGAGCCGCCGGTAGAAGAAACGCCGGTGGGTCAGAAATGAAAGCTACCTTCCTCTAGTAAGGTCAGGCCCTCGACCTCCAAGAAGTCTCGAGGTCCCGACGATAATTCTACTGTCGAGACCAGGACGCCAGCCCCCCCTTTGTCCCCCCAGGTGACTTCTGACCTTTCTGAACCTCATGAAAGGTTAGTTTTTAATGATAAGCCTTCCATTGATAACTGCATTTGTTGAACTCCAAGGTCGTTAGCTCCTGTGCGGGCCTGGATATGGACTTTTTGGCCAAAATGGGCATAGAATATCGGTTGGGAATCTCTATTCTATTAAGAACACCCAACCTTTATTGAACTCTTGCTCGAGTTCTTTACCACCTTTTGGGTTGCTTCTGATAACTTTAAGCCCAAGGGTAAGTTTGGGCCCAATTCTTCCACTCCTGGTCTTGTCAATTTTAGATTGACGACCAAATGGGCCCATCTGACCCTTAGCGAGTTCAATTGTTTGCTTGGTTTTGTTCAACCTGATGAGTTAAATTCTTCTTTGTATAAGAATGCCTTGACTGTTATACCCCCTGTTTTTTATGCTTTTGTTGCATTTCGTGAGCTCACCAATGACCCCAATGCTAAATTTGACCCTAAGTTCAGTAAAGCCCAAGAAACTGTTGACCCTGCATTGCGCATCCTGCATAGATATCTAGCCCTCACCTTCTCTGGTCGGTTTGGATCCTCGGGACAGTTATCTGTGCAGGAGCTTTTCTTTTTATAGTGCATGAAGCATAAACGTAGAGTTAATCTTGGCTTTTGGGTCACCTCGGGTATTCTTCATGTTCTAAATGCCTCCCGAGGCCCCATTTTAGGATCCCTTATCTCTCTGCTTGCCGTGAAAATGCATGATATTGACCAGTACGACAGCAACCTTTCTGAACCACTTGCGTTCAAAGATTTAGATGTCTGTACCCTAGATGATATGGGCCATTTATGTGTCTCACAAGGTGTGCTAAGTTTCTCTGCAGGTTGCTCCCCAGCGGGAGATAAGGCTTTCGGGACCAAGACCGGGGGCCATTTCGACTATCCAGATCTTTCGAGGCCCTGATCTTCGCTCATTCCGCCTGCCCAAGCCGAGACAACTCGTCCAGCCCCCGATGCACCCACAGCAGTCAAGCGCCCGATTCCAGCACTCGTCCATGACCCAGTCCTGACTCGTCTTCTCCAAGCGATCCTTAGGGAACTTCAGGCTTTGGCGGCTGAAGTTGCCCGGTGAAATCTTCCACCCCAGTAACCCCCCCCCCCCGAACAATTTCACCTTTCAAGGCCTCGAGGAGGGCTAAAAACAATTTTTATTTACCGCTCTCTTTTATTATGGTTGTACTGTACTATTTTTATTTACCGTTGTGTGCCCTTCCCGCATTGAGGACAATGCGCTGCCTAAGTGTGGGGAGGGGTTTATTTATGTTGTATGTTTTCATGTTTAAATTTTCGCTTGCTGCATGTGATATGAGCTTAAAGGCTCCAGCTCGCTTCTCTTGTCATGCCTTCCGTCTAGGCCAAGACTGCTGTCTAGGGGAAACCTTCGGTCTAGGCCAAGACTCCCGTCTAGGCCAAGACTCCCTTCTGTTTGGCCGAAGCCCATCCTCCAAGCCCATCTTCATTGCTGCCAAGGCCAAGCCCCTTTGTCTAAGGGTGTAAGGGTATTTACCCATTGTCAGGTTTTAGTATTTAAAGTGCAAACATTTCATTTCAGCACTTGTCTTTGTTTTTGTGTTATCTTCTTCAAGGACCAAACTTTTAGCTTAAGCATTAGGGTTCTTAAAACCAGCACCAACTATCTAAACAAATCAGGTTGCTCATCCAAGAGGTGAGAGGGTTGTATTTGTTTAAGAGATCCTTTGTTCTTTTCGGCAAGGCTACTCATCCAAGAGGTGAGGGGGTTTGTCAAGAACAATAGTTCCTTTTTGTTATCATCAATACACTATCCTTTTCCTCCATTTATGTCCGCTGCTATCAACCCCATCACCATCTCAAATAATCCGTTCATCCATCCGATTATCCAAACGCCAACCTCCTAAAGAGACTAGATCCGACTCCTTCGGCCTAACTCCTCCAAATCAGAGCTTGGGCCATATCAGCATGACTGCATGTTGTTTCGGATTTTTCAAAAAAAATTTGATTTTTTTTTATTTTTAACTTTGCTAGGAAATTTTCCCACTGCCCGTTTTTCAAACCCTCATTCTTGGCATGCATTTTTGACTCTTGATACGTAGGAGAAATATGTCATTCATTGCATCTATGCCTGACCATACATATCTAGACCTGCTAGCCCTTATGTCCAGTCATGCCCTAGACACCAGTAGTCACAATTTGAACCCGTGAGCATTTGAGCTTCATGGCTTTTATTCCTGTGTGATAATGCTTGACTAGCCACTGGCTAGGTTTGCATGATATCCCTGGGTATTGGCACCATTAGACGAGGGAAAGTAGCGAAACGATGAGAAACTTTGCAAATTTTTATTTTATTTTATTTTATTTTCTTCTCTTTTTTATCTGTTCTCTCATTCTCCATCTTCCTTTTCATCCCCCCAACTCCCATTCTTCATATGCTTCCTCTTCTAACTACTTGTCGCCTTTTCTTTGATCTTTCCTTGGCAGGTGAGTAACACTCTTCATCACAAAAAGGCAAGGGCTAGATTCCGAAGAAGACAAGTGTGGGGAGAAATATTATCAAGGGCACGAAAGAGCTAGCGCAGAAATCAAGAATCGAGGCCACGACAGCAACGTAGTATTACTTCCTCACCACACCAAAACTCAACTGTGGGGAAGTAAAAGCCAATTTCCAAGGCCTCGAAAACAAGCACCTCAAGCAGTATTTAAAGCTCTGACAGCCCAGCTCCAGTTCAGAAAAAGAGAAAAATTAAATGTTGATGCAAGTTTCGAGCTGAAAAAGAAGAAAAGTAAATGCCTACCTACTTTTTCATTCTTTAAAAATATATATATATATATATATATCGAATAATAGCAGAGCAAGCATACCAAAAGTGATAAGGGCTCAACTTCTGTTTTGGAGAAGATGAACGGAATGGAGCTGAAACCGGATCTAGTCCTCTTGTGAGAGGTTGGTTGCTGGTTCGGATGAATGGATGAAGGTGTTTAAATGGAGAGGATAACGTCGCTAGAAGTAGTGCGGATTGTGCAGCGGATTAATGGATGAAAAGGAGAGTGTTTAGATGAACAATAAGTATATAACTTCAATACCCAACAAACCCTCTCAAGAACTTGCTTGAGCAACCTTGTTACAAAGTAAAGAAGATGAAGTGTTTGTTTTAAGAACCCTAAATTACCTAAGCTACACTAGGGTTTGGTCTTAGAGAAATAACATTCAAATCAAAGACAAGTGCTGAAATGAAAGAAATGCACTTTAAATAGTCTAGCCTAAACAAAGTGGGTAAATACCCTAATACCCTTTATCATTTAAGGGCCTTGAAAGCTCCTTCCTTTCTTGGAACAAAGGCTGTTTAGACGCACCCTCATGGTTGGCTAGGGTTTGGCGTGAAGCGCTCATGGCTGGTCCGATCAAGGCGTGAGGTGCAAGTGAGAACCTTCACGCTCGTATCATCCCCTCCCCCTTTGAAGAGATTCGTCCTCGAATCTAAAGGGTCAATCCCTTGCAAGGCCAAACGGGTCAAGGCATGCTCACAGCTTGTGGATGCACACGGACCCCTCAAACTACACTTCTCGAGGAAAATAGGCCAAGGTGGAGGTCTTCCGCGGGGAAGATAAGTAGGTGTGGACGGTGAACAGCCAAGAACACCCAAGGATTGGCCACGACGGTGAACCAAAGGAAAGGTGGTAGGGATCATGGTAAAGTGCGAGACCGTGAGACCACTCGCAAGCGCCTCAAATGGAGAGAAATGTGCGCTGCCCATGTGACCAAAACCAAGGAGAAACGGATCCACAAATCTATGTATAGGCACCCTCGGAATGATGGAGAAGGCACTACCCAAGGACTGAAATTTGCGCTGGAATGCAAGGCAATGAGCGACTGTCTCATGACAATCCGAAGTGGACTCACAAGCCCTACATGTGTTCGTTTCGCTCCCAAACCCCCTATGCACATCCGAAACCAGTAGCTTCTCCTCAAACGGAGGCAAATCATCCTCAATAAGTGATGGTGAATTGGCCGATACAACACTAGAAAGATCCTCAATCTCCTCGACCAACGGTGTCTCAAAACCATCCATGGATTGCAATACATTCATTTCCCTCCCAAGCGGCACTAAACTTTCCTTGATTGATGGCGAACCAAGAGTACAAATGCCAACCTCTTCACATTGCCCAAGGTAGCCGGAAACCCGTAGGTTATCACATATAAGTGTCATTGCGCCCATGGATGACATTGATAAGTGCTCAACTTCGATTTGGAGAAGAAGAGGCCGAATTGTTGTTCTTGAGCCGGATCTAGTCCTCTTGTGAGAGGTTGGCAGCTTGGATGGATGAACGGATGAAGGTGTATAGATGTTTAAATGGAGAGGATAACGTCGCAAGAAGGTTGCGGATTGTGCAGCGGATTAATGGATGAAAAGGAGAGTGTTTTGATGAACAATAATAAGTATATAACTTCAATACCCAACAAACCCTCTCTAGGCTAGCTAGAGCAACCTTGTTACAAAGTAAGGAAGATGAAGTGCTGGTTTGAAGAACCCTAAATTACCTAAGCTACACTAGGGTTTGGTCTTAGAGAAATAACATTCAAATCAAAGACAAGTGCTGAAATGAAATGTTTGCACTTTAAATACTAAAACCTAACAATGGGTAAATTACCCTTACACCCTTAGACAAAGGGGCTTGGCCTTGGCAGCAATGAAGATGGGCTTGGAGGATGGGCTTCGGCCAACAGTCTTGGCCTAGACAGTAGGTTCGGCCTAGACGGGAGTCTTGGCCTAGACAGTAGGTTCGCCATAGATGGGAGTCTTGGCCTAGACCGAAGGTTTGCCCTAGACAGCAGTCTTGGCCTAGACGGAAGGCAAGACAAGAGAAACGAGTTGGAGCCTTTAAGCTCATATCATCCCATCCCCCTTTGAAGAGATTCGTCCTCGAATCTAAGCTTTGGAGGGTGGGGGGGTTCCGAAAGTAGAGTGAGAGCCTTTAAGCTCATATCATCCCCTCCGCCTTGGAGGAGATTCGACCCCGAATCTATAAGGTCTATCCCTCGAAAGGCCGAACGGGCCAAGGCATGCTCACGGCTGGTGTCTACACACGGAACCCTCCAACAACAACTCTCGGTGAATATAGGCCAAGGTGGGGGCCTTCCTCGAGGAAGACGTGTAGGTGCGGACAGAAAACAGCCAAGAACAATCAAAGATGTGCCACGACGGGGCAAGGAGGTAACTCGGATCAGGTGCGAACTCCTAGTAGGGGGCTGAACCGTGAGGCCCCTTGAAGGCGCCTCAAATGGAAGGAAAAGTGCACGGCCAATCTGTCCTAAACCAAGAAGAAATGGGTCGACAAATCTATGCCGAGGCACCCTCGGAATGATGGATAATGCACTGCCCAAGGACTGAAATGTGCACTGCAAGGGAAAGCAATGAACGGCTGCCTCAAGGCAATCCGACGTAGACTCATCCAAAAACAGTAGCTTCTCCTCCAACGGAGTCGACTCAACCTCAATAAGTGATGGCAATTCGGATGTATACACCTCCTCCTCAATTGGATCTAACATATCATCAATAGAGTGCCAATCGGGAGGGCAAACGCTAACCTCTTCACATTGCCCAAGGTAGCCGGAAACCCGTAGGTTATCACATATAAGTGTCATTGCGCCCATGGTGTTTGTCATGGCTTGAGTGCTTCTGTCCAAGCGCGCTAGAATTGGAGCCATCCTCAAGGCGAAAGGTGAGGTGCCAAGGTATGGGGATGGGGCAGCCTTGGTGAAGTACTCATGGCTACGGTCAAGGTGGGGGGGCTGCTCAACATGATACCAAGATGCGTGGCTAGTAGGAGCAACCCTCAAATGCGGCGGTATGTAGGAAGACATAGAAAAATTCCTACAAAAGGAAACAAACACAATTGAATAGCTAAATGGGTTAGTCCCTCCCTCACGTGTTTCACTCGTGTTTATCACTCTAATAATCTCACAATATTCTCTCAAGCCCAAGCCAAACCGAAGCCAATAATGACTCAAAGACTCACTAAGGCACACGGAAGAAGCAAGGAAAACAAGGCTAGAAAGAAAGGTGAAAGAAAGCCAAATTAGTGATCAAGAAGAGACACTTGATTTTGATCACCAAATTGACTTAGAGTGGATAGATAGGTGTGTGGAAACAAAGAAAGGAAGACACCAAGACAAGCTACTCAAGACCAGACTCAAGGAAATAAGAAGAGAAAACCACAATTGAAAAGATAGACTCAAAACTGAAATTTCGGGTGAAAACTGCACACTGATTTTAAGTTGACGATATGTATGGGAACAAGACAGAATTAGCCGAAGACCAAAACATAAGAGTTGTTCTACTCAGGCTGAAGTTTCATCCCGCCAAATTTCAGAACAAACAGAGCAAAGAAGCTCTCATAAATGGCAAAGGCCGAAACTAGAAAGAAACTAGCTAAGAAAAATCAAAACAGAAAGTTTCCTTCACACAAGTGAAAACCGAATTTCAAACAAATGCACACCTAAATGTAAACTACTACACTTCTAATGGGATCATACACTAGTAGTCTCTTGCTTTTGACTCAATTGCAATTTCTCTTCTTTTTTTTTTGAATTAGGAACTTGATCTCTTTTTTTTTTTTTTTTTGATCTATGTTTTAGTTCCTTTCTTTTCCCTTTTTTTTTTTTTTGTTGCAATGAGTGAAGAGAACTCACTTGTATGACATGTAGTATTGAAATAAGAAGTGAAAGACAAGTAGTTTGACTCTTTAGAAAATATTCACTAGATGCCAAATATTCGATGAGGTGGCATTAGTGATGAGGTGGCAAAATTATGTGAGGTGGCAAGTGAGGTGTCAAGTGAGGTGGCAAGTGTGAGGTGATAAAATATCTAGGAGAATATTCTATGTATATCCCATCTGAAATGCTAGGCTGAAATGAAGAATAGGTGGATTAATATGGACCTAGTATTTTAGAGGACACCTCCACATAACAACAAAATGGGACCACATCCTACACATGGCACACAAGACACTTGTCTTTCAAATGGATGAACAAATGAAAGCACCACTCACAAATTTTCGGTTTAATTAAATAAATCAAAGAAAAAAATTCAGCAAACACAGATTTTCGGAATTAGTGGGTCACTAAAGATCCAACTCATAAACCTCAAGAACACAAGATGATCATGAAGAACACCAAGCACAACTTTCGCTCTATGAATCCTAAACAGCCCAAAGGTGGCCCAAAAGTTACGAAAATCACAGGAAAGACTCTAAAGACGAAGATCTACAACTTTGTAGAAGGAATGAAACTGAAATTCCAAGTGGAAAGGACTCAAAACAGACTCACAACACCAGACTGTTTTACTCGCGCGATTTCTGCACACTTTTCTTCCAAGGCCGAAAAGTGTACCAAGATCACTGAGTTAGCAGCAGACCAAAACACAAAAGTTTCTCTACACAGAAAGATGTTTAAGCACAGAAATTTTCAGATTTTTCTGACGTAGAAAACAGACCCAGATCAGAAAAGGAAACAGACTCAAAAACTGACTCCTGGACAGAAATTTCTGACCAGAACAAACGAAAAGAAATGACCAAAGGGGAAGCGATTTTAATGGCAGAAAGGATGAGAGAAACACAAGAAACCAACCTAGAGAACAGCTGGAGCTCCGCTACCACTTGATAAGGGCTCAACTTCTGTTTTGGAGAAGATGAACGGAATGGAGCTGAAACCGGATCTAGTCCTCTTGTGAGAGGTTGGTTGCTGGTTCGGATGAATGGATGAAGGTGTTTAAATGGAGAGGATAACGTCGCTAGAAGGAGTGCGGATTGTGCAGCGGATTAATGGATGAAAAGGAGAGTGTTTTGATGAACAATAATAAGTATATAACTTCAATACCCAACAAACCCTCTCTAGGCTAGCTAGAGCAACCTTGTTACAAAGTAAGGAAGATGAAGTGCTGGTTTGAAGAACCCTAAATTACCTAAGCTACACTAGGGTTTGGTCTTAGAGAAATAACATTCAAATCAAAGACAAGTGCTGAAAAGAAATGTTTGCACTTTAAATACTAAAACCTAACAATGGGTAAATTACCCTTACACCCTTAGACAAAGGGGCTTGGCCTTGGCAGCAATGAAGATGGGCTTGGAGGATGGGCTTCGGCCAACAGTCTTGGCCTAGACAGTAGGTTCGGCCTAGACGGGAGTCTTGGCCTAGACAGTAGGTTCGCCCTAGATGGGAGTCTTGGCCTAGACCGAAGGTTTGCCCTAGACAGCAGTCTTGGCCTAGACGGAAGGCAAGACAAGAGAAACGAGTTGGAGCCTTTAAGCTCATATCATCCCATCCCCCTTTGAAGAGATTCGTCCTCGAATCTAAGCTTTGGAGGGTGGGGGGGTTCCGAAAGTAGAGTGAGAGCCTTTAAGCTCATATCATCCCCTCCGCCTTGGAGGAGATTCGACCCCGAATCTATAAGGTCTATCCCTCGAAAGGCCGAACGGGCCAAGGCATGCTCACGGCTGGTGTCTACACACGGAACCCTCCAACAACAACTCTCGGTGAATATAGGCCAAGGTGGGGGCCTTCCTCGAGGAAGACGTGTAGGTGCGGACAGAAAACAGCCAAGAACAATCAAAGATGTGCCACGACGGGGCAAGGAGGTAACTCGGATCAGGTGCGAACTCCTAGTAGGGGGCTGGACCGTGAGGCCCCTTGAAGGCGCCTCAAATGGAAGGAAAAGTGCACGGCCAATCTGTCCTAAACCAAGAAGAAATGGGTCGACAAATCTATGCCGAGGCACCCTCGGAATGATGGATAATGCACTGCCCAAGGACTGAAATGTGCACTGCAAGGGAAAGCAATGAACGGCTGCCTCAAGGCAATCCGACGTAGACTCATCCAAAAACAGTAGCTTCTCCTCCAACGGAGTCGACTCAACCTCAATAAGTGATGGCAATTCGGATGTATACACCTCCTCCTCAATTGGATCTAACATATCATCAATAGAGTGCCAATCGGGAGGGCAAACGCTAACCTCTTCACATTGCCCAAGGTAGCCGGAAACCCGTAGGTTATCACATATAAGTGTCATTGCGCCCATGGTGTTTGTCATGGCTTGAGTGCTTCTGTCCAAGCGCGCTAGAATTGGAGCCATCCTCAAGGCGAAAGGTGAGGTGCCAAGGTATGGGGATGGGGCAGCCTTGGTGAAGTACTCATGGCTACGGTCAAGGTGGGGGGGCTGCTCAACATGATACCAAGATGCGTGGCTAGTAGGAGCAACCCTCAAATGCGGCGGTATGTAGGAAGACATAGAAAAATTCCTACAAAAGGAAACAAACACAATTGAATAGCTAAATGGGTTAGTCCCTCCCTCACGTGTTTCACTCGTGTTTATCACTCTAATAATCTCACAATATTCTCTCAAGCCCAAGCCAAACCGAAGCCAATAATGACTCAAAGACTCACTAAGGCACACGGAAGAAGCAAGGAAAACAAGGCTAGAAAGAAAGGTGAAAGAAAGCCAAATTAGTGATCAAGAAGAGACACTTGATTTTGATCACCAAATTGACTTAGAGTGGATAGATAGGTGTGTGGAAACAAAGAAAGGAAGACACCAAGACAAGCTACTCAAGACCAGACTCAAGGAAATAAGAAGAGAAAACCACAATTGAAAAGATAGACTCAAAACTGAAATTTCGGGTGAAAACTGCACACTGATTTTAAGTTGACGATATGTATGGGAACAAGACAGAATTAGCCGAAGACCAAAACATAAGAGTTGTTCTACTCAGGCTGAAGTTTCATCCCGCCAAATTTCAGAACAAACAGAGCAAAGAAGCTCTCATAAATGGCAAAGGCCGAAACTAGAAAGAAACTAGCTAAGAAAAATCAAAACAGAAAGTTTCCTTCACACAAGTGAAAACCGAATTTCAAACAAATGCACACCTAAATGTAAACTACTACACTTCTAATGGGATCATACACTAGTAGTCTCTTGCTTTTGACTCAATTGCAATTTCTCTTTTTTTTTTTTTGAATTAGGAACTTGATCTCTTTTTTTTTTTTTTTTGATCTATGTTTTAGTTCCTTTCTTTTCCCTTTTTTTTTTTTTTGTTGCAATGAGTGAAGAGAACTCACTTGTATGACATGTAGTATTGAAATAAGAAGTGAAAGACAAGTAGTTTGACTCTTTAGAAAATATTCACTAGATGCCAAATATTCGATGAGGTGGCATTAGTGATGAGGTGGCAAAATTATGTGAGGTGGCAAGTGAGGTGTCAAGTGAGGTGGCAAGTGTGAGGTGATAAAATATCTAGGAGAATATTCTATGTATATCCCATCTGAAATGCTAGGCTGAAATGAAGAATAGGTGGATTAATATGGACCTAGTATTTTAGAGGACACCTCCACATAACAACAAAATGGGACCACATCCTACACATGGCACACAAGACACTTGTCTTTCAAATGGATGAACAAATGAAAGCACCACTCACAAATTTTCAGTTTAATTAAATAAATCAAAGAAAACAATTCAGCAAACACAGATTTTCGGAATTAGTGGGTCACTAAAGATCCAACTCATAAACCTCAAGAACACAAGATGATCATGAAGAACACCAAGCACAACTTTCGCTCTATGAATCCTAAACAGCCCAAAGGTGGCCCAAAAGTTACGAAAATCACAGGAAAGACTCTAAAGACGAAGATCTACAACTTTATAGAAGGAATGAAACTGAAATTCCAAGTGGAAAGGACTCAAAACAGACTCACAACACCAGACTGTTTTACTCGCGCGATTTCTGCACACTTTTCTTCCAAGGCCGAAAAGTGTACCAAGATCACTGAGTTAGCAGCAGACCAAAACACAAAAGTTTCTCTACACAGAAAGATGTTTAAGCACAGAAATTTTCAGATTTTTCTGACGTAGAAAACAGACCCAGATCAGAAAAGGAAACAGACTCAAAAACTGACTCCTGGACAGAAATTTCTGACCAGAACAAACGAAAAGAAATGACCAAAGGGGAAGCGATTTTAATGGCAGAAAGGATGAGAGAAACACAAGAAACCAACCTAGAGAACAGCTGGAGCTCCGCTACCACTTGATAAGGGCTCAACTTCTGTTTTGGAGAAGATGAACGGAATGGAGCTGAAACCGGATCTAGTCCTCTTGTGAGAGGTTGGTTGCTGGTTCGGATGAATGGATGAAGGTGTTTAAATGGAGAGGATAACGTCGCTAGAAGGAGTGCGGATTGTGCAGCGGATTAATGGATGAAAAGGAGAGTGTTTTGATGAACAATAATAAGTATATAACTTCAATACCCAACAAACCCTCTCTAGGCTAGCTAGAGCAACCTTGTTACAAAGTAAGGAAGATGAAGTGCTGGTTTGAAGAACCCTAAATTACCTAAGCTACACTAGGGTTTGGTCTTAGAGAAATAACATTCAAATCAAAGACAAGTGCTGAAAAGAAATGTTTGCACTTTAAATACTAAAACCTAACAATGGGTAAATTACCCTTACACCCTTAGACAAAGGGGCTTGGCCTTGGCAGCAATGAAGATGGGCTTGGAGGATGGGCTTCGGCCAACAGTCTTGGCCTAGACAGTAGGTTCGGCCTAGACGGGAGTCTTGGCCTAGACAGTAGGTTCGCCCTAGATGGGAGTCTTGGCCTAGACCGAAGGTTTGCCCTAGACAGCAGTCTTGGCCTAGACGGAAGGCAAGACAAGAGAAACGAGTTGGAGCCTTTAAGCTCATATCATCCCATCCCCCTTTGAAGAGATTCGTCCTCGAATCTAAGCTTTGGAGGGTGGGGGGGGTTCCGAAAGTAGAGTGAGAGCCTTTAAGCTCATATCATCCCCTCCGCCTTGGAGGAGATTCGACCCCGAATCTATAAGGTCTATCCCTCGAAAGGCCGAACGGGCCAAGGCATGCTCACGGCTGGTGTCTACACACGGAACCCTCCAACAACAACTCTCGGTGAATATAGGCCAAGGTGGGGGCCTTCCTCGAGGAAGACGTGTAGGTGCGGACAGAAAACAGCCAAGAACAATCAAAGATGTGCCACGACGGGGCAAGGAGGTAACTCGGATCAGGTGCGAACTCCTAGTAGGGGGCTGGACCGTGAGGCCCCTTGAAGGCGCCTCAAATGGAAGGAAAAGTGCACGGCCAATCTGTCCTAAACCAAGAAGAAATGGGTCGACAAATCTATGCCGAGGCACCCTCGGAATGATGGATAATGCACTGCCCAAGGACTGAAATGTGCACTGCAAGGGAAAGCAATGAACGGCTGCCTCAAGGCAATCCGACGTAGACTCATCCAAAAACAGTAGCTTCTCCTCCAACGGAGTCGACTCAACCTCAATAAGTGATGGCAATTCGGATGTATACACCTCCTCCTCAATTGGATCTAACATATCATCAATAGAGTGCCAATCGGGAGGGCAAACGCTAACCTCTTCACATTGCCCAAGGTAGCCGGAAACCCGTAGGTTATCACATATAAGTGTCATTGCGCCCATGGTGTTTGTCATGGCTTGAGTGCTTCTGTCCAAGCGCGCTAGAATTGGAGCCATCCTCAAGGCGAAAGGTGAGGTGCCAAGGTATGGGGATGGGGCAGCCTTGGTGAAGTACTCATGGCTACGGTCAAGGTGGGGGGGCTGCTCAACATGATACCAAGATGCGTGGCTAGTAGGAGCAACCCTCAAATGCGGCGGTATGTAGGAAGACATAGAAAAATTCCTACAAAAGGAAACAAACACAATTGAATAGCTAAATGGGTTAGTCCCTCCCTCACGTGTTTCACTCGTGTTTATCACTCTAATAATCTCACAATATTCTCTCAAGCCCAAGCCAAACCGAAGCCAATAATGACTCAAAGACTCACTAAGGCACACGGAAGAAGCAAGGAAAACAAGGCTAGAAAGAAAGGTGAAAGAAAGCCAAATTAGTGATCAAGAAGAGACACTTGATTTTGATCACCAAATTGACTTAGAGTGGATAGATAGGTGTGTGGAAACAAAGAAAGGAAGACACCAAGACAAGCTACTCAAGACCAGACTCAAGGAAATAAGAAGAGAAAACCACAATTGAAAAGATAGACTCAAAACTGAAATTTCGGGTGAAAACTGCACACTGATTTTAAGTTGACGATATGTATGGGAACAAGACAGAATTAGCCGAAGACCAAAACATAAGAGTTGTTCTACTCAGGCTGAAGTTTCATCCCGCCAAATTTCAGAACAAACAGAGCAAAGAAGCTCTCATAAATGGCAAAGGCCGAAACTAGAAAGAAACTAGCTAAGAAAAATCAAAACAGAAAGTTTCCTTCACACAAGTGAAAACCGAATTTCAAACAAATGCACACCTAAATGTAAACTACTACACTTCTAATGGGATCATACACTAGTAGTCTCTTTCTTTTGACTCAATTGCAATTTCTCTTTTTTTTTTTTTGAATTAGGAACTTGATCTCTTTTTTTTTTTTTTTTTGATCTATGTTTTAGTTCCTTTCTTTTCCCTTTTTTTTTTTTTTGTTGCAATGAGTGAAGAGAACTCACTTGTATGACATGTAGTATTGAAATAAGAAGTGAAAGACAAGTAGTTTGACTCTTTAGAAAATATTCACTAGATGCCAAATATTCGATGAGGTGGCATTAGTGATGAGGTGGCAAAATTATGTGAGGTGGCAAGTGAGGTGTCAAGTGAGGTGGCAAGTGTGAGGTGATAAAATATCTAGGAGAATATTCTATGTATATCCCATCTGAAATGCTAGGCTGAAATGAAGAATAGGTGGATTAATATGGACCTAGTATTTTAGAGGACACCTCCACATAACAACAAAATGGGACCACATCCTACACATGGCACACAAGACACTTGTCTTTCAAATGGATGAACAAATGAAAGCACCACTCACAAATTTTCGGTTTAATTAAATAAATCAAAGAAAACAATTCAGCAAATACAGATTTTCGGAATTAGTGGGTCACTAAAGATCCAACTCATAAACCTCAAGAACACAAGATGATCATGAAGAACACCAAGCACAACTTTCGCTCTATGAATCCTAAACAGCCCAAAGGTGGCCCAAAAGTTACGAAAATCACAGGAAAGACTCTAAAGACGAAGATCTACAACTTTGTAGAAGGAATGAAACTGAAATTCCAAGTGGAAAGGACTCAAAACAGACTCACAACACCAGACTGTTTTACTCGCGCGATTTCTGCACACTTTTCTTCCAAGGCCGAAAAGTGTACCAAGATCACTGAGTTAGCAGCAGACCAAAACACAAAAGTTTCTCTACACAGAAAGATGTTTAAGCACAGAAATTTTCAGATTTTTCTGACGTAGAAAACAGACCCAGATCAGAAAAGGAAACAGACTCAAAAACTGACTCCTGGACAGAAATTTCTGACCAGAACAAACGAAAAGAAATGACCAAAGGGGAAGCGATTTTAATGGCAGAAAGGATGAGAGAAACACAAGAAACCAACCTAGAGAACAGCTGGAGCTCCGCTACCACTTGATAAGGGCTCAACTTCTGTTTTGGAGAAGATGAACGGAATGGAGCTGAAACCGGATCTAGTCCTCTTGTGAGAGGTTGGTTGCTGGTTCGGATGAATGGATGAAGGTGTTTAAATGGAGAGGATAACGTCGCTAGAAGGAGTGCGGATTGTGCAGCGGATTAATGGATGAAAAGGAGAGTGTTTTGATGAACAATAATAAGTATATAACTTCAATACCCAACAAACCCTCTCTAGGCTAGCTAGAGCAACCTTGTTACAAAGTAAGGAAGATGAAGTGCTGGTTTGAAGAACCCTAAATTACCTAAGCTACACTAGGGTTTGGTCTTAGAGAAATAACATTCAAATCAAAGACAAGTGCTGAAAAGAAATGTTTGCACTTTAAATACTAAAACCTAACAATGGGTAAATTACCCTTACACCCTTAGACAAAGGGGCTTGGCCTTGGCAGCAATGAAGATGGGCTTGGAGGATGGGCTTCGGCCAACAGTCTTGGCCTAGACAGTAGGTTCGGCCTAGACGGGAGTCTTGGCCTAGACAGTAGGTTCGCCATAGATGGGAGTCTTGGCCTAGACCGAAGGTTTGCCCTAGACAGCAGTCTTGGCCTAGACGGAAGGCAAGACAAGAGAAACGAGTTGGAGCCTTTAAGCTCATATCATCCCATCCCCCTTTGAAGAGATTCGTCCTCGAATCTAAGCTTTGGAGGGTGGGGGGGTTCCGAAAGTAGAGTGAGAGCCTTTAAGCTCATATCATCCCCTCCGCCTTGGAGGAGATTCGACCCCGAATCTATAAGGTCTATCCCTCGAAAGGCCGAACGGGCCAAGGCATGCTCACGGCTGGTGTCTACACACGGAACCCTCCAACAACAACTCTCGGTGAATATAGGCCAAGGTGGGGGCCTTCCTCGAGGAAGACGTGTAGGTGCGGACAGAAAACAGCCAAGAACAATCAAAGATGTGCCACGACGGGGCAAGGAGGTAACTCGGATCAGGTGCGAACTCCTAGTAGGGGGCTGGACCGTGAGGCCCCTTGAAGGCGCCTCAAATGGAAGGAAAAGTGCACGGCCAATCTGTCCTAAACCAAGAAGAAATGGGTCGACAAATCTATGCCGAGGCACCCTCGGAATGATGGATAATGCACTGCCCAAGGACTGAAATGTGCACTGCAAGGGAAAGCAATGAACGGCTGCCTCAAGGCAATCCGACGTAGACTCATCCAAAAACAGTAGCTTCTCCTCCAACGGAGTCGACTCAACCTCAATAAGTGATGGCAATTCGGATGTATACACCTCCTCCTCAATTGGATCTAACATATCATCAATAGAGTGCCAATCGGGAGGGCAAACGCTAACCTCTTCACATTGCCCAAGGTAGCCGGAAACCCGTAGGTTATCACATATAAGTGTCATTGCGCCCATGGTGTTTGTCATGGCTTGAGTGCTTCTGTCCAAGCGCGCTAGAATTGGAGCCATCCTCAAGGCGAAAGGTGAGGTGCCAAGGTATGGGGATGGGGCAGCCTTGGTGAAGTACTCATGGCTACGGTCAAGGTGGGGGGGCTGCTCAACATGATACCAAGATGCGTGGCTAGTAGGAGCAACCCTCAAATGCGGCGGTATGTAGGAAGACATAGAAAAATTCCTACAAAAGGAAACAAACACAATTGAATAGCTAAATGGGTTAGTCCCTCCCTCACGTGTTTCACTCGTGTTTATCACTCTAATAATCTCACAATATTCTCTCAAGCCCAAGCCAAACCGAAGCCAATAATGACTCAAAGACTCACTAAGGCACACGGAAGAAGCAAGGAAAACAAGGCTAGAAAGAAAGGTGAAAGAAAGCCAAATTAGTGATCAAGAAGAGACACTTGATTTTGATCACCAAATTGACTTAGAGTGGATAGATAGGTGTGTGGAAACAAAGAAAGGAAGACACCAAGACAAGCTACTCAAGACCAGACTCAAGGAAATAAGAAGAGAAAACCACAATTGAAAAGATAGACTCAAAACTGAAATTTCGGGTGAAAACTGCACACTGATTTTAAGTTGACGATATGTATGGGAACAAGACAGAATTAGCCGAAGACCAAAACATAAGAGTTGTTCTACTCAGGCTGAAGTTTCATCCCGCCAAATTTCAGAACAAACAGAGCAAAGAAGCTCTCATAAATGGCAAAGGCCGAAACTAGAAAGAAACTAGCTAAGAAAAATCAAAACAGAAAGTTTCCTTCACACAAGTGAAAACCGAATTTCAAACAAATGCACACCTAAATGTAAACTACTACACTTCTAATGGGATCATACACTAGTAGTCTCTTTCTTTTGACTCAATTGCAATTTCTCTTTTTTTTTTTTTGAATTAGGAACTTGATCTCTTTTTTTTTTTTTTTTTGATCTATGTTTTAGTTCCTTTCTTTTCCCTTTTTTTTTTTTTTGTTGCAATGAGTGAAGAGAACTCACTTGTATGACATGTAGTATTGAAATAAGAAGTGAAAGACAAGTAGTTTGACTCTTTAGAAAATATTCACTAGATGCCAAATATTCGATGAGGTGGCATTAGTGATGAGGTGGCAAAATTATGTGAGGTGGCAAGTGAGGTGTCAAGTGAGGTGGCAAGTGTGAGGTGATAAAATATCTAGGAGAATATTCTATGTATATCCCATCTGAAATGCTAGGCTGAAATGAAGAATAGGTGGATTAATATGGACCTAGTATTTTAGAGGACACCTCCACATAACAACAAAATGGGACCACATCCTACACATGGCACACAAGACACTTGTCTTTCAAATGGATGAACAAATGAAAGCACCACTCACAAATTTTCGGTTTAATTAAATAAATCAAAGAAAACAATTCAGCAAATACAGATTTTCGGAATTAGTGGGTCACTAAAGATCCAACTCATAAACCTCAAGAACACAAGATGATCATGAAGAACACCAAGCACAACTTTCGCTCTATGAATCCTAAACAGCCCAAAGGTGGCCCAAAAGTTACGAAAATCACAGGAAAGACTCTAAAGACGAAGATCTACAACTTTGTAGAAGGAATGAAACTGAAATTCCAAGTGGAAAGGACTCAAAACAGACTCACAACACCAGACTGTTTTACTCGCGCGATTTCTGCACACTTTTCTTCCAAGGCCGAAAAGTGTACCAAGATCACTGAGTTAGCAGCAGACCAAAACACAAAAGTTTCTCTACACAGAAAGATGTTTAAGCACAGAAATTTTCAGATTTTTCTGACGTAGAAAACAGACCCAGATCAGAAAAGGAAACAGACTCAAAAACTGACTCCTGGACAGAAATTTCTGACCAGAACAAACGAAAAGAAATGACCAAAGGGGAAGCGATTTTAATGGCAGAAAGGATGAGAGAAACACAAGAAACCAACCTAGAGAACAGCTGGAGCTCCGCTACCACTTGATAAGGGCTCAACTTCTGTTTTGGAGAAGATGAACGGAATGGAGCTGAAACCGGATCTAGTCCTCTTGTGAGAGGTTGGTTGCTGGTTCGGATGAATGGATGAAGGTGTTTAAATGGAGAGGATAACGTCGCTAGAAGGAGTGCAGATTGTGCAGCGGATTAATGGATGAAAAGGAGAGTGTTTTGATGAACAATAATAAGTATATAACTTCAATACCCAACAAACCCTCTCTAGGCTAGCTAGAGCAACCTTGTTACAAAGTAAGGAAGATGAAGTGCTGGTTTGAAGAACCCTAAATTACCTAAGCTACACTAGGGTTTGGTCTTAGAGAAATAACATTCAAATCAAAGACAAGTGCTGAAAAGAAATGTTTGCACTTTAAATACTAAAACCTAACAATGGGTAAATTACCCTTACACCCTTAGACAAAGGGGCTTGGCCTTGGCAGCAATGAAGATGGGCTTGGAGGATGGGCTTCGGCCAACAGTCTTGGCCTAGACAGTAGGTTCGGCCTAGACGGGAGTCTTGGCCTAGACAGTAGGTTCGCCATAGATGGGAGTCTTGGCCTAGACCGAAGGTTTGCCCTAGACAGCAGTCTTGGCCTAGACGGAAGGCAAGACAAGAGAAACGAGTTGGAGCCTTTAAGCTCATATCATCCCATCCCCCTTTGAAGAGATTCGTCCTCGAATCTAAGCTTTGGAGGGTGGGGGGGTTCCGAAAGTAGAGTGAGAGCCTTTAAGCTCATATCATCCCCTCCGCCTTGGAGGAGATTCGACCCCGAATCTATAAGGTCTATCCCTCGAAAGGCCGAACGGGCCAAGGCATGCTCACGGCTGGTGTCTACACACGGAACCCTCCAACAACAACTCTCGGTGAATATAGGCCAAGGTGGGGGCCTTCCTCGAGGAAGACGTGTAGGTGCGGACAGAAAACAGCCAAGAACAATCAAAGATGTGCCACGACGGGGCAAGGAGGTAACTCGGATCAGGTGCGAACTCCTAGTAGGGGGCTGGACCGTGAGGCCCCTTGAAGGCGCCTCAAATGGAAGGAAAAGTGCACGGCCAATCTGTCCTAAACCAAGAAGAAATGGGTCGACAAATCTATGCCGAGGCACCCTCGGAATGATGGATAATGCACTGCCCAAGGACTGAAATGTGCACTGCAAGGGAAAGCAATGAACGGCTGCCTCAAGGCAATCCGACGTAGACTCATCCAAAAACAGTAGCTTCTCCTCCAACGGAGTCGACTCAACCTCAATAAGTGATGGCAATTCGGATGTATACACCTCCTCCTCAATTGGATCTAACATATCATCAATAGAGTGCCAATCGGGAGGGCAAACGCTAACCTCTTCACATTGCCCAAGGTAGCCGGAAACCCGTAGGTTATCACATATAAGTGTCATTGCGCCCATGGTGTTTGTCATGGCTTGAGTGCTTCTGTCCAAGCGCGCTAGAATTGGAGCCATCCTCAAGGCGAAAGGTGAGGTGCCAAGGTATGGGGATGGGGCAGCCTTGGTGAAGTACTCATGGCTACGGTCAAGGTGGGGGGGCTGCTCAACATGATACCAAGATGCGTGGCTAGTAGGAGCAACCCTCAAATGCGGCGGTATGTAGGAAGACATAGAAAAATTCCTACAAAAGGAAACAAACACAATTGAATAGCTAAATGGGTTAGTCCCTCCCTCACGTGTTTCACTCGTGTTTATCACTCTAATAATCTCACAATATTCTCTCAAGCCCAAGCCAAACCGAAGCCAATAATGACTCAAAGACTCACTAAGGCACACGGAAGAAGCAAGGAAAACAAGGCTAGAAAGAAAGGTGAAAGAAAGCCAAATTAGTGATCAAGAAGAGACACTTGATTTTGATCACCAAATTGACTTAGAGTGGATAGATAGGTGTGTGGAAACAAAGAAAGGAAGACACCAAGACAAGCTACTCAAGACCAGACTCAAGGAAATAAGAAGAGAAAACCACAATTGAAAAGATAGACTCAAAACTGAAATTTCGGGTGAAAACTGCACACTGATTTTAAGTTGACGATATGTATGGGAACAAGACAGAATTAGCCGAAGACCAAAACATAAGAGTTGTTCTACTCAGGCTGAAGTTTCATCCCGCCAAATTTCAGAACAAACAGAGCAAAGAAGCTCTCATAAATGGCAAAGGCCGAAACTAGAAAGAAACTAGCTAAGAAAAATCAAAACAGAAAGTTTCCTTCACACAAGTGAAAACCGAATTTCAAACAAATGCACACCTAAATGTAAACTACTACACTTCTAATGGGATCATACACTAGTAGTCTCTTTCTTTTGACTCAATTGCAATTTCTCTTTTTTTTTTTTTGAATTAGGAACTTGATCTCTTTTTTTTTTTTTTTTTGATCTATGTTTTAGTTCCTTTCTTTTCCCTTTTTTTTTTTTTTGTTGCAATGAGTGAAGAGAACTCACTTGTATGACATGTAGTATTGAAATAAGAAGTGAAAGACAAGTAGTTTGACTCTTTAGAAAATATTCACTAGATGCCAAATATTCGATGAGGTGGCATTAGTGATGAGGTGGCAAAATTATGTGAGGTGGCAAGTGAGGTGTCAAGTGAGGTGGCAAGTGTGAGGTGATAAAATATCTAGGAGAATATTCTATGTATATCCCATCTGAAATGCTAGGCTGAAATGAAGAATAGGTGGATTAATATGGACCTAGTATTTTAGAGGACACCTCCACATAACAACAAAATGGGACCACATCCTACACATGGCACACAAGACACTTGTCTTTCAAATGGATGAACAAATGAAAGCACCACTCACAAATTTTCGGTTTAATTAAATAAATCAAAGAAAACAATTCAGCAAATACAGATTTTCGGAATTAGTGGGTCACTAAAGATCCAACTCATAAACCTCAAGAACACAAGATGATCATGAAGAACACCAAGCACAACTTTCGCTCTATGAATCCTAAACAGCCCAAAGGTGGCCCAAAAGTTACGAAAATCACAGGAAAGACTCTAAAGACGAAGATCTACAACTTTGTAGAAGGAATGAAACTGAAATTCCAAGTGGAAAGGACTCAAAACAGACTCACAACACCAGACTGTTTTACTCGCGCGATTTCTGCACACTTTTCTTCCAAGGCCGAAAAGTGTACCAAGATCACTGAGTTAGCAGCAGACCAAAACACAAAAGTTTCTCTACACAGAAAGATGTTTAAGCACAGAAATTTTCAGATTTTTCTGACGTAGAAAACAGACCCAGATCAGAAAAGGAAACAGACTCAAAAACTGACTCCTGGACAGAAATTTCTGACCAGAACAAACGAAAAGAAATGACCAAAGGGGAAGCGATTTTAATGGCAGAAAGGATGAGAGAAACACAAGAAACCAACCTAGAGAACAGCTGGAGCTCCGCTACCACTTGATAAGGGCTCAACTTCTGTTTTGGAGAAGATGAACGGAATGGAGCTGAAACCGGATCTAGTCCTCTTGTGAGAGGTTGGTTGCTGGTTCGGATGAATGGATGAAGGTGTTTAAATGGAGAGGATAACGTCGCTAGAAGGAGTGCGGATTGTGCAGCGGATTAATGGATGAAAAGGAGAGTGTTTTGATGAACAATAATAAGTATATAACTTCAATACCCAACAAACCCTCTCTAGGCTAGCTAGAGCAACCTTGTTACAAAGTAAGGAAGATGAAGTGCTGGTTTGAAGAACCCTAAATTACCTAAGCTACACTAGGGTTTGGTCTTAGAGAAATAACATTCAAATCAAAGACAAGTGCTGAAAAGAAATGTTTGCACTTTAAATACTAAAACCTAACAATGGGTAAATTACCCTTACACCCTTAGACAAAGGGGCTTGGCCTTGGCAGCAATGAAGATGGGCTTGGAGGATGGGCTTCGGCCAACAGTCTTGGCCTAGACAGTAGGTTCGGCCTAGACGGGAGTCTTGGCCTAGACAGTAGGTTCGCCATAGATGGGAGTCTTGGCCTAGACCGAAGGTTTGCCCTAGACAGCAGTCTTGGCCTAGACGGAAGGCAAGACAAGAGAAACGAGTTGGAGCCTTTAAGCTCATATCATCCCATCCCCCTTTGAAGAGATTCGTCCTCGAATCTAAGCTTTGGAGGGTGGGGGGGTTCCGAAAGTAGAGTGAGAGCCTTTAAGCTCATATCATCCCCTCCGCCTTGGAGGAGATTCGACCCCGAATCTATAAGGTCTATCCCTCGAAAGGCCGAACGGGCCAAGGCATGCTCACGGCTGGTGTCTACACACGGAACCCTCCAACAACAACTCTCGGTGAATATAGGCCAAGGTGGGGGCCTTCCTCGAGGAAGACGTGTAGGTGCGGACAGAAAACAGCCAAGAACAATCAAAGATGTGCCACGACGGGGCAAGGAGGTAACTCGGATCAGGTGCGAACTCCTAGTAGGGGGCTGGACCGTGAGGCCCCTTGAAGGCGCCTCAAATGGAAGGAAAAGTGCACGGCCAATCTGTCCTAAACCAAGAAGAAATGGGTCGACAAATCTATGCCGAGGCACCCTCGGAATGATGGATAATGCACTGCCCAAGGACTGAAATGTGCACTGCAAGGGAAAGCAATGAACGGCTGCCTCAAGGCAATCCGACGTAGACTCATCCAAAAACAGTAGCTTCTCCTCCAACGGAGTCGACTCAACCTCAATAAGTGATGGCAATTCGGATGTATACACCTCCTCCTCAATTGGATCTAACATATCATCAATAGAGTGCCAATCGGGAGGGCAAACGCTAACCTCTTCACATTGCCCAAGGTAGCCGGAAACCCGTAGGTTATCACATATAAGTGTCATTGCGCCCATGGTGTTTGTCATGGCTTGAGTGCTTCTGTCCAAGCGCGCTAGAATTGGAGCCATCCTCAAGGCGAAAGGTGAGGTGCCAAGGTATGGGGATGGGGCAGCCTTGGTGAAGTACTCATGGCTACGGTCAAGGTGGGGGGGCTGCTCAACATGATACCAAGATGCGTGGCTAGTAGGAGCAACCCTCAAATGCGGCGGTATGTAGGAAGACAATTGAATAGCTAAATGGGTTAGTCCCTCCCTCACGTGTTTCACTCGTGTTTATCACTCTAATAATCTCACAATATTCTCTCAAGCCCAAGCCAAACCGAAGCCAATAATGACTCAAAGACTCACTAAGGCACACGGAAGAAGCAAGGAAAACAAGGCTAAAAAGAAAGGTGAAAGAAAGCCAAATTAGTGATCAAGAAGAGACACTTGATTTTGATCACCAAATTGACTTAGAGTGGATAGATAGGTGTGTGGAAACAAAGAAAGGAAGACACCAAGACAAGCTACTCAAGACCAGACTCAAGGAAATAAGAAGAGAAAACCACAATTGAAAAGATAGACTCAAAACTGAAATTTCGGGTGAAAACTGCACACTGATTTTAAGTTGACGATATGTATGGGAACAAGACAGAATTAGCCGAAGACCAAAACATAAGAGTTGTTCTACTCAGGCTGAAGTTTCATCCCGCCAAATTTCAGAACAAACAGAGCAAAGAAGCTCTCATAAATGGCAAAGGCCGAAACTAGAAAGAAACTAGCTAAGAAAAATCAAAACAGAAAGTTTCCTTCACACAAGTGAAAACCGAATTTCAAACAAATGCACACCTAAATGTAAACTACTACACTTCTAATGGGATCATACACTAGTAGTCTCTTGCTTTTGACTCAATTGCAATTTCTCTTTTTTTTTTTTTGAATTAGGAACTTGATCTCTTTTTTTTTTTTTTTTTGATCTATGTTTTAGTTCCTTTCTTTTCCCTTTTTTTTTTTTTTGTTGCAATGAGTGAAGAGAACTCACTTGTATGACATGTAGTATTGAAATAAGAAGTGAAAGACAAGTAGTTTGACTCTTTAGAAAATATTCACTAGATGCCAAATATTCGATGAGGTGGCATTAGTGATGAGGTGGCAAAATTATGTGAGGTGGCAAGTGAGGTGTCAAGTGAGGTGGCAAGTGTGAGGTGATAAAATATCTAGGAGAATATTCTATGTATATCCCATCTGAAATGCTAGGCTGAAATGAAGAATAGGTGGATTAATATGGACCTAGTATTTTAGAGGACACCTCCACATAACAACAAAATGGGACCACATCCTACACATGGCACACAAGACACTTGTCTTTCAAATGGATGAACAAATGAAAGCACCACTCACAAATTTTCGGTTTAATTAAATAAATCAAAGAAAACAATTCAGCAAACACAGATTTTCGGAATTAGTGGGTCACTAAAGATCCAACTCATAAACCTCAAGAACACAAGATGATCATGAAGAACACCAAGCACAACTTTCGCTCTATGAATCCTAAACAGCCCAAAGGTGGCCCAAAAGTTACGAAAATCACAGGAAAGACTCTAAAGACGAAGATCTACAACTTTGTAGAAGGAATGAAACTGAAATTCCAAGTGGAAAGGACTCAAAACAGACTCACAACACCAGACTGTTTTACTCGCGCGATTTCTGCACACTTTTCTTCCAAGGCCGAAAAGTGTACCAAGATCACTGAGTTAGCAGCAGACCAAAACACAAAAGTTTCTCTACACAGAAAGATGTTTAAGCACAGAAATTTTCAGATTTTTCTGACGTAGAAAACAGACCCAGATCAGAAAAGGAAACAGACTCAAAAACTGACTCCTGGACAGAAATTTCTGACCAGAACAAACGAAAAGAAATGACCAAAGGGGAAGCGATTTTAATGGCAGAAAGGATGAGGGAAACACAAGAAACCAACCTAGAGAACAGCTGGAGCTCCGCTACCACTTGATAAGGGCTCAACTTCTGTTTTGGAGAAGATGAACGGAATGGAGCTGAAACCGGATCTAGTCCTCTTGTGAGAGGTTGGTTGCTGGTTCGGATGAATGGATGAAGGTGTTTAAATGGAGAGGATAACGTCGCTAGAAGGAGTGCGGATTGTGCAGCGGATTAATGGATGAAAAGGAGAGTGTTTTGATGAACAATAATAAGTATATAACTTCAATACCCAACAAACCCTCTCTAGGCTAGCTAGAGCAACCTTGTTACAAAGTAAGGAAGATGAAGTGCTGGTTTGAAGAACCCTAAATTACCTAAGCTACACTAGGGTTTGGTCTTAGAGAAATAACATTCAAATCAAAGACAAGTGCTGAAATGAAAGAAATGCACTTTAAATAGTCTAGCCTAAACAAAGTGGGTAAATACCCTAATACCCTTTATCATTTAAGGGCCTTGAAAGCTCCTTCCTTTCTTGGAACAAAGGCTGTTTAGACGCACCCTCATGGTTGGCTAGGGTTTGGCGTGAAGCGCTCATGGCTGGTCCGATCAAGGCGTGAGGTGCAAGTGAGAACCTTCACGCTCGTATCAAAAAGGCAGCCATTCTAGCCCCCGAAGCAGCAAGAAATCTCCCCCACAGAAGAGATCCGCAGACATCATCTAGCCCTCGCCATCGTCCCTCTTCAGCGGGTGTTACTCACCATCTCGCCTTCTTTCAAACCAAGGAATTGGCTTCCCCTCTTCTTTTCTTTTCTTTTTCTTTTTCTCTTCTCCCTTCATCTCTGTTTCCTTTATCTCGCTCCCTCCCATACTCTCTCCTGCTTTTTCTTTCTTTTTCCTTTTCCCTCTTTTTCTTTTCTTTTCTTTTCTTTTGCAAAGTCGTCTCGGATCGTTAGATTGCCCTCGCTTGTGACCTACAGTACTCGGATTGAGGTGTAAGCTCTGCCTTGTGTTGAGTTATTTGTATTTTGAGTGTAGGCTAGACACATATTTTGTTGCGAGTGTGACTGCAAACACATATCTAGGCGAGGACTACTAGTGAATAGGCTTGATCTGGAAAAGTCCGGTTGATAGGGTCGTTATCCTATTAGCCAGATGCAGGTGCTTTTCTAGGGCTGGATGTGTTCTGGTTTGGTGTGGTTTGCTGATTGACATGTCTATTCTGTGTGTTAGGGATTAAAGATGTATGTTATTTATTGAGGTAGTTTTACAATTTTTGATTAATGCTCGAGCGCGAGCATTGGGGCAGTGTGGGGATGTTTGATAGCACGTTTCATGGTCACGGTTCTACCTTCTTTTCCAACCCTTTCGGGGGCATGACACTGCTAATTGACCCTTATTTCTATCTTTATTATAGATCAGCGCTAATAGAAGGAAAAGATCGAAAAGAAGCATTTTCTGGAGTGATTCTGAGGATTTCCAGCTTCAAGGCCTAGCAGATCAGATTATCGTCGAGCCCTGGACGCTAACCAGACCAGTGAGCTGTCTCTAGCTCGCGATACTTCTGCCTCTTCTCTCATCGAAAACCAAAGAGAAGCATCTTCGAAGATCCGCACGGGATTCCATGCGCTTCTAGAAGATACCAGGCGCGCTAGAGATTCCAGAATATCCTCTCGAAAGGACATGTGCTGTCAAGCTCCCATTGCTTCTCTCTCCCCTTAGCTATTTTGTCCCCTAGCTATTTTTAGCCTATTTAAGCTTTAGCTTTAGGGTTTTTGTAAGGACGTCTATCCTAGGACTTACACACATCATTTCATCTTTTACCCTAATTCTTAGGGTTCTTACTCTCTTGGTATTTGGAGCAGCCATCGGTTTGTAAAGGAAAAAGCTTTCTCCTCGATTATTAATTAATCCTACGATTTCATCGAATCCCTTTTCCTTTTGTTCTCTTCATTGCATGATTATTATTATCTACTGTTCATATTATAGTATGAGTAGCTAAATACCATCCTCTTAGTAAAGGGTGTTTCAAGGGTTATAAGGTTCGGTTAAGAGACCTAATGCATGCTTAAGATACTCTTGTAGCATGTGATTGTTTATCGTTTTAATCCCATGCTCATTTAGAAACGTTAAGGGCTTAATCAACTGTTAATATTTCTGCATGAGTAAATTCATTCTCTTGGTTATAACTGACGTGAATCCTTGAGTTAGAGTAGACACCTAGTGCAGGCAGTGCAAGAGGCCTCTGTCTAGGGGTAAATGGTCATTTAGGGTATGTGATGCGAGCCTGACAAACTGAGTTGTCACGCCCTAGATCTGTCTTGCCTCCCCTTCATGGGCGTTCTGAGTATTCCCTCCCCGCATTCGTGCCTGGGAGGATGGCGGAACGTCAAGGCCACCTCATATGTGGAAACAGGGGGTGGCTTTTATCTAAGAAGGTAAGTAGGGGATGCGGTGTGGAAATGCGGTCCCCATAGCAGATCTGTACATGAGTTTAGACTATCTCTGTGCCGATGATTAACTGACCTAGAAAGCAACCCGAGAACACCTTTTGCTAAGATCTCTTCCCATCTGATTAGTATTATCTCTTTTATTGTTTTTCTTGCCCTCGAGTTTCTTTAGGATATCTTGCCCTGGATTGCGTTTTACTTTCATGCCCTGGATAACTGTTTTAATTACTTGCCTTGTTAGCTCCCTCATCTGAGTTGATTATTCCTTCAATCTCTGTGGTTCGACCCTGACTTGCCCTGTACACATTTATTTGTGCATTTAGGCATCAGGATAAATATTAAGTACATTTGACTGACAACCAAACTTTAATTAAAGGAAACACAATTAATTAAATAAATTGAGCAATTGATTGGATCAAAAGCAATAAGATTGAACCTTGATGGTGAGCAATTCAGAGTGAGAAATTAGAGAGCAAGAGTGCGTGAATTGGTCCCCCCTTTGCTGTTGTTGATGGTTGAGGGGTATTTATAGGCGAGCGACGTGAGTGATCGTAGAGGGCAAGGCGCGAGTGGTCATCGCGAATGTCAGGAGCAAGGGGAGAGTAGGTCGTGAGCAGTCTGACGATGGGAGGTTTGTGATAATGAATTTGCTGGGGAGCGACCGAGGATGACTTGGGTGGTAACTAGGGGAGTCGGTTCCGGAAAGGTGATGAGCGACATTAATGGCCTTAATTGGTGATGGTAAGGGTTAAAAAAACCTTGAGGGAGTCGTTGATCTATTTTGAGTCAAACAGATCAACGGTGGATGATGAAAATTAAGGGAAGGTGGTTTTAATTCAATTTATTCGGTTCGAGTTGATGGTACGAGCAATCTCGCTTGAAATGAATAATAGCTTGAACAGAAAATTAACATAATACAGAATAAAATGAAACAACATAAATAACAAACAGTAAACAAGGAAAATGTTTGATCTATGGTCCGAGAAAGCTCGCTTGGAACCGATAGAAGTTCAAAGGTAAAAAAATGCTAAAACAAAGTGAACTAAATAAAATGAAATGATGCGAAACAAATTAATAGTAGATAATATATAGCAAATAAATGAAAGTGTTTGATCTATGGCTCGAGAAATCTCGCACGAAACTGATAGAAGTTCAAACGAAAAAATATTAAAATATGGAAAAACGGAAAAAAGTTGAAATGACACGAAGCGGAATAAAACAGAAAAATAAATAGCAAATGATCGAAAATAAATAGAAATACGATTTAAATTGTTGATAATAGGATAAAATGATAGAAATGGGAAATGACATAGTAATAAAAAAAATTCAAAATTCGAGTAGCAACACCTCCCATGAAGCGCCTTAGTTAGCGTCAAGTCCCTGACATTGGCGACAAGGATTACTCCTGAATAGGTGGCTCGACCACTTCCATTTCTTCAGCTGTGAAAGACTTGAACCTCACGTAAAAGGGTTTCAAGCGATGACCGTTGACTTTGAAAATGAGCCCGGTATCCAAGCTTTGAATCTCAACGGCGCCATGATCATTTACCTTTGTAACAAGGTAGGGGCCAGTCCACTTAGACTCGAGTTTACCCACAAAAAGTCTGAGATGAGAGTTATATAGTAAAACGTTTTGCATAACAATAAAACTTCTAGATCAATGTATTCTCATAGGCATCATCATGTAGTTCCTCTAATTCCTGGATCTGTAGACATCGATGTTATCCAGACTCTCCCAGGTCCATGTTAACCTTGCGGATGGCCTAGAACGCCTTATGCTCGATTTCCACTGGTAGGTGGGATGGTTTGCCATAGACAAGGCGGTAGGGCATCATATCGATAGGAGTCTTGAACGCATTACGGTAGGCCCAAAGAACATCATGTAACTTCAAGTTGCAGTCCTTCCTAGATTGATTGATTATCTTCTCAAGGATGGTCTTGATCTCGCGATTGGACACCTCGGCTTGACCGTTGGTCTGTGTATGGTACGTCGTAGACACTCAGTGAGTGACGCCGTACTTGGTAAGCAGATTGGCTAAGCTGCAGTTGTAGAAGTGTGTACCACGCTCGCTGATGACCGCTCGTGGAGTACCGAACCTGTTGAAAATATTAGTGCAGAGGGAAGCTACAACAACTTTGGAATCATCAGTCCTAGTCTCCTTGGCTTCGACCCATTTGGAAACATAATCAACCGCAAGTAAAATATAGACGCTACCAAATGAGTTAGGGAAGGGACCCATGAAATCGATGCCCGAAATGTCAAAAATCTCATACACAAGGATGCTAGTGAGAGGCATCTGATTCCGGGCAGTAATATTACTAGTCATCTGACAGTGAGGGCATAATGCACAAATGGGCATCCGAGTATTTTCTCTCTTTTCGAAATTCAACTTTTCTTTTTCTTTTTCTCTTCTCAAATTCATAATAAGATTCAATGAGCCACTTTTGATCCTCATATACGTGTGTTGGTATCGATGGCGTAAGGGTGAAATTTTGCCCATCCTCAACTATCTCGCAACTATTACTCTTGCCCTTAGGAACTGTTTGCCTATTGAATGGTTGTGGGCTGTCCTCACTCCTCTCATTGAAATATTCGCCAACACACTTACTCCCTTGAGTTAGAGTCTGCAATCTTTGATGAGAATCTCCTTGAAAGTTGGGGGAACATATTGTCGTCTCATCAACATCTTTAGCCCAAGTACTAATGGGGCCGACTCCAACTCCCGCCCTAGCTGCATTCAATTGATCCCACCATTGAATGGCGTATCCTCTGAATTCAGTCGATGCCAACTTCACCTTCTCCTCCTTGGAATAATTGTGACAAAGGAAAATAGATTGCACTTCCCTTTCCCACACTAAGTACATATCCGGATTATTAAACCCATCATAAGGTGGTATTTTGGCGCTCGTGCACTAGGGCGGTAAGTCTCTCTTCTTGCCTATGACATTTGTCTTCAAATCTGCCTCTTCATTCATAGACGTAGTCCTCATTGTCATCATCTTCAACTCTTCGTGCATGGTGCGTTTGGTACTCATAGGTCAGACGATCACGTGCTGTTGGGCGTGTAAGCATTGCTGGGCGCTCGTGCACTAGGGTTCGCCTGTCGGGCTCACGCCGTAGTGCGTGTCTAAGGGCTAGCTCGCGCCTGATGACTTCCTCGTCATCCTCCTCTTCACTCGCAATCATACCATCGTCAAGAGGTTGTCTTTGGTCTATCTTCAACCCTCCAGATGCGTGCGAATTATTTGCAACATTGTGGTTTGTTGCAAAATTCGCAAGAGGCACACCAGTTGCGGATTGGCAACTCCGACCGGGGCAGCTTGTCCACGTGACTCTATTGCTTCAAGTCGCACCATGATCACCTCCAGCATCCGCTGGGTGAGACGAGTTGTCTTTGCAAAATTTCCTTGGAAGTGTTTCTTTAAATTCTCCAACAAGAAGGACTGATAACTATAGAAGCCTCCAGAGGTGATTCGCATTGCTGGGTGATACGAGCACGGGTGCTCTAGGCGCACTCCCTCACAAGTGGGTTGCGCAACCCATGACAACTCCCGCACCAGCCCTAGCAAACCATGAAGACACCAACGCCATCCGAGAAGAATGGCCTCGGCTTTGGCCAAACGCCGAGACACGACCAAGGCAAAGCGAGGAGCGCGAGGCCCATGACCAGCGCACACTCACCCTTGCCTCCAAGCCATCCGCGCACCAAGTGGCAGCCTTCAAGGCCCATCGTTCCAAGCCCGCGGCCTAGTCTCCAAGTGTAGGGTAGTTTAGGGCTTTCCTCTTGTAATAAGTCCCAAGGTATAAATAGAAGGGCTTAGCCTCTTTTATGCCTTGTCTTTGATTTTAAGTGAGTTTATCTCCATTCAAGACCATTTAGTTGGCTTAAGCCTTAGGGTTCTTAAAATTGGTTTTCTTTCCTCTTGTCAATCTCATCGGGTTGATCATTGCATGATCAAGTAAGGGTGAGCACGATTAAGAGATCCTTGTAAATGTTTGATTACAAGTTTATATATTGTTTTCAATAAATTCCCTTCTACAATTCCTTCATATATTTCGCTTCCTTAATACTCCCTAAACATCCAAATATTCCGCACTCAATCCGCCCTTCAATCCTAAAGGAGACTAGATCCGAAAGCTCCAAGAACAACACGACTTCAATCCTTCCAATCAAGCCCGAATGTTATCAAGTGGTAGCGGAGCTCCATCTGTCTTCTAGGTTGGTAAACTCTCTCCTTATGGTTAGAATCATCTTATCTACCGTAGCTATCCATTTTTGGCCGAATTTCCCCCCTTTTTCATGCCCATTCCCATCTTCGGCCAAAATAGTTTTCTAGCCATTTCCACGGTTCAAACACCTTCATACTTATTTTCCATGGCTTAAACATTATTTCCTACCATAGGAATCAATTTCTCTTCATTTAAAAATTTGGTGTTCTTGACATATTTTTGTCTTTTTGTGTGCTGATTTTGAAGAAACACAATTGCTGAATTGTTTAGGTGTTTTTGTGTATCTAAGTGATCATTTCTTCATCTTCTTATTTGTGATTAATTGCTGTGATTATTGGAGCTTCCTATGGTGGCCATGAGAGCCATGTGGACTTGCTTGTTTCTTAGCTAAGTGATGATTTTTTTAGCTCCACTCCTAGCTGGCCACATCACCCCTTTTGTGAGCCAAGTATTTGCACTAATTGTGAGCCAAGCATTTCAGCTTGCTCATCACACTTCTCCCTCACAAAGCCGGCCCTAGGTTTGCATCCTTACACAAATATTGCTTGTCATACACAGCCACATCACTTGCTTTGTCATCCATATTAAAATCGACACATCATCTTCACTTGCCACCTCACACTTATGGCATTTAGTAAAAAAAAATTCAAGAGCAAAACTACTTGTCTTTCACTTCTTATTTCAAGAATACTTGTCATACAAGTGAGTTCTCTTCACTCTTTGCAAAAACAGAAAAGAAAAGAAAGGAACTAAAAGAAAGATAAAAAAAAAGAAAAAGAAAAAGAAAAAGTGATCAAGTTCCTAAAACTCAAAAAAAGAAGAAAAAAGAGAAGCAATTGAGTCATAAGTAAGGGACTACTTGTGTATGTGCATTGAAGTGAATCACATTGCTCTTAAAGTGTTTTTGTGGAAGAACACAAGTTTCGGCTTTCATTTGTGCTTTCAATCTCTGATTTTCATCTTCACTCATTTTCCTTTTCTTCTTGAGTTGTATTTTGAGCTAGCCTTTTCCTTTGTGTCTTGAGTTTTCGTGTCTTGTTTCCCACATCTTTTCTACTCTAGGTCATTGAAGTTCAACGCATGAAATCATTGAACTTCATTTCGGCCTTCTCTACCTTTCCTTCTAAGCTTGTTTTCCTTGCTTTCCTTGTGTTGTCTTGAGTCTTAGAGTTTGTGCTAAGCTACATTACTTGGTTTTGCATGGAGATACGAGTGGGTGAGTTAGTGAGAGCATAAGAGTATTTGTGTGACACACGAGAGCCCAAACACGTGAGGGAGTGATTAATCCTTTATTTTTTAATTGTGTTTGTTTCTTTGTGTAGGTACCTGAATTATGGCTACGCATTGCTCAAACAGAGAGGAGGGGTCCGACGAGTCCTCCACCCTCAATCTGGCCATGGCCACCCTCACGGTGCAAATGGCTGCCTTGCAACGCCAATGGGAATTACAAGCGCACACCAACAAGGCCATCTTAGAGGCTATCGCCTCTTTGACCCCCAAAACAGCCCCACCTCAACCCCCACACTACTCAAACAACCACACATTAGCACCAAAGAACCGGGCCAAATGACCTGTGCAATGCAAATTTGTACGCTGACCCACCACAATTTGACAATTTGGATGGTGTGCGGGCTCACACGGACCACAGTAATGAGGACGGGTAGCTGGTTCGGCCCCCATGGCAAAGCCCCCCCATAGGCCACAATCAGGGTCGTAGCCGTTCCTACCCCCCTTTCCAAGGCCACGGCCCACGCCTAAACCCTGGACAGTCGCGCTATATCCCTCACACTACAAATGCCCACCTTGACATACCCCTACACCAAGCTAACGCTTATGTCCCCCCCCCCCTTACGACCTCAAGTCCCTTTAACTCTCCGAGATAGACCAAGACAACCCCCTCCACGCGCACCACATTATGAGCATGCTCAAGGGGCAAGGCGTTTTGACTATGACGAGGCTCATGAGCAAGGCAGCCGTAGGCCACATGAGGAGAGAGTGGATAGAAACCTCTCAATGCCTATCTTCGAAGGCAAAGATGACCCCGACATATACTATGATTGGGAGAGGAAGGTGGAGAGAGTTTTCGGCTGCTACAACTATTCGGAGCACAAAAAGGTGCGACTTGCCATTGCGGAATTCACGGGGATGGCCATCCATTGGTGGGATAGGCTCGTCGTGAATCGCCAACTTGAGAGGCTGCCCTCGATGGAGACTTGGAAGGAGCTGAAATACGAGATAAAGCTCCGGTTTGTGCCTTCATATTATCAACGCGACCTCCACTAGTGCCTTCAAAGATTGACACAAGGTTCCCGCGGAGTGAGTGAGTTCTACCACGAAATGCTCACTTGTTTGATGCGTGCGGATGTGCACGAGAGTTATGAGGCCACCATGGCTTGATTTTTGGGAGGGGTACACAAGGACATCTCCTACCAGCTGGATTTTCATACCTACGACTCCTTGGAGGACATGCTCCATCTTGCCCTCAAAATCGAATGCCAAGTAAGCGCTAAACCCAAAACGCCTTTCAATTCATCTACCTTTTATAAGCCTACTTGGACCACTACTCCCGTACCTTCTAAAGAGCCCATACAACCCACACAATAGCCCAAGCAAAACACGTCCCAAAATAGTAGCCTTTCCTCGGCATTAGTTCCCAAACACACACCAAACACCGACCCTAACACTAGAACCCCTACTAGGAACATCACGTGCTTTAAATGTGGAGGTAAAGGCCATATGAGGACTGAATGCCCTAATAGGAGGGTGATGACCATCCGTGAGAGTGGTGAATTAGTGAGTGATGATGAGGAACCCGAGAATGAGCTATTGATGGTTACCGCGGGTAGAGTTTAATCGGGGGAGGAAGAGGATGAGGGGTACACTAGGGTAGAGGTGCCCAAATGTTTGGTAGTTAGGCGCAATTTGAGCATACATGCCAAGGTCCAAGCGGGTATTCTTGAACAAATGGACAATCTGTTTCTCACTCGAGGCCTAGCGCATGATTTAGTGATTTCCATACTAGTGGACAATGGGAGTTGTGCTAATGTGGCAAGTGAGCTTCTTGTCCACTCGTTGGGGTTGTCCACGATGGTTTCCTCAGCACATACAAGTTGCAACACCGGGGTAGAAAGTTCCTCATCCCACCCTTGCCGCCATCGCATGTCCACAAGGACCAAGCCAAGCTATCCAAGGCTTGCGCTGCTCTTACACTCACTACTATTTTGAAAGATATGAGTGAATGGTGTGGAGAGAAAAACGTGAGGTGTGTGAGTGAGGAAAAGACCAGCAATGAAAATATTGAGCATGTGCCTGGGAGTGAAAAACGTAAGTTATGTGAGTGAAGAAAAGAACGGGCATGAAAAAGTTGAGCATGCGTCGAGAGGAGTGAACATTGTGAGTGATACACTCAAGAGTGAAAAAAATGAGTCGTGGGCTAAGAGAAAAGTTATCCTATGTGCCCTAAGGGGCGCGGTGAGAATGGCTACCACGATCCCTAACCCGCGCCACTTGGCCGGAGTTAAGGATCCATTCCTTGATTTCATTCACAGTAACACGTTTTACTCTGGGCCTGTTTCCTCTATTTTGCTAGGTTCCAAGAGGCAGCCAAAGCGCCCGCGAGCATGCCAAACCAGCCAAGAGGACTCGTTTCGCCCATGGGAGAATACCACTTACATTTTGAAGCCTACGGACCCCTATTCTCCCCCTCGTTTGGCTTTACCTTTTAGTTGTTTCCCACCATTTTGCCATGTTGCTCAGCCATGTCTATCCCTTGTAGGTACTTTGGGACGTGTTCGCAAAGGAATGAAGCATGCAGATTCGACGACGAATCTCTTGGAAGGGGGAGGGGATGATACGAGCACGGGTGCTCTACGCGCACTCTCTCATGAGTGGGCTGCGCAAGCCATGACAACTCCTGCACCAGCCCTAGCAAACCATGAAGACACCCGCACCATCCGAGAAGAAAGGCCTCAGCTTTGGCCAAACGCTGAGACACGATCAAGGCAAAGCGAGGAGCGCGCGGCCCATGACTAGCGCACGCTCACCCTTGCCTCCAAGCCATCCGCACACCAAGTGGCAGCCTTCAAGGCCCATCGTTCCAAGCCTGCGGCCTAGTCTCCAAGTGTAGGGTAGTTTAGGGCTTTCCTCTTGTAATAAGTCCCAAGGTATAAATAGAAGGGCTTAGCCTCTTTTATACCTTGTCTTGGATTTTAAGTGAGTTTATCTCCATTCAAGGCCATTTAGTTGGCTTAAGCCTTAGGGTTCTTAAAGCCGATTTTCTTTCCTCTTGTCAATCTCATCGGGTTGATCATTACATGATCAAGTAAGGGTGAGCACGATTAAGAGATCCTTGTAAACGTTTGATTACAAGTTTATATATTGTTTTCAATAAATTCCCTTCTACAATTCTGATAAAGGCTCGGTTTTTTTTTTGGAGAAGGAGATCGAATGTTGTTCTTGAAGGATCTAGTCCTCTTTGGGAGGATGGTGATAAGGTCTTGCTTCTGTTTTGGGGAGAAGGAGTGATACGATCCTAGTTGCTTAGGATGCGTAGCACGTAATTCTGATCGTTGTTCAAAGAAGGATTTCAATGCGGAATGATTAACTTGACTCGTGCGAACGTAAACCACCTCGCCAACTGAATGCTAAGAGCCCTAGTCGATTTTACGTCAAGGTTCTTGTATCAGATTCTTAGGACTAGACCCAACGATTGTGAGAATCACACTAAGACAAACGACACAATGAGTTGCAATTTCAGTTTTACTTGTTTGACGACTCGAGTATTGCGGACTTGAGAAAGAACAAGGTTCAATTGATGAACAATGGGCAGAGATTTGAAGAGAGAAGCCTCAATTTTATGAAAATAACAGGCAACCTTATAATGAGGTTAAATGGCTGCTTATAAAGAGTTTACAAGCAAACCCTAATAGGAATAGAAGTAGGAGTTCTAATTAAGGAAATTAACTTAATTAACTAATTAATCAATTAACTAATCAACTAATTAACTAATTAACTAATTAACTAATTAACTAATTAAAGTAAATATAAATATATTTAAATGCATTCCAGCAGCCCATGTCGAGTTCTCCATCATCAGGCCAAGATTTTGGCCGAAACCTCAAGTCGTATGTTGTCTAGCGTACACACTGCGTACCATAATGTTAACTAGAATAACTTTCACACCACTGGGTAAAATGGGCTGAAACTTGTTCCATAAGAAATCTAACATCCTGAAGTTTCCAAAACGTATTTTATCGCATGATTCGGACTTGTACAGCGATGGCTAGGTTCGGACGAAGTTGCCTGATGCGTCTTGGAGTCCTTGTCGGCGTAGGACTACGATCAACGAAAATGTTGGCTTGATCTTTTGGATGATCCACTCGTCCAAACGTGCTGAAATTTGGACACAATAAACATAACACATAGAGGTTTCCATCAAGCCTTTGTGATCCCTGATCAGACTCCATCTACTCCATCATGTCTTCACTCTTTTGTCCATGTAGTCGCGTGATACATCTTGGTATCATATCATTCCCTCCCTCTTCGGAAAGATTCCTCCTCGAATCTTGCTCAACATAATCTGTCCACGAAAGCTTCCCAATTATATGCTCAAAGCATACTCGCCATCTCTTGTGCTTCCTTAGTCGCCATCTGTTGCGCTTCAAGGTCGATGCACTAGGGTTGGTAGGAGGATTCACATCATTCCCTCGCCCTTCGAAAAGATTCGCCCTCGAATTTGCATCTAGACCTGCACCACAATACCTTAAGTTAGTAATATCAACGTAAGAACAAATTGAACCATACCAACCTTGTAAATTCAACTTGGCAGCAACGTCTTTGAACATGTCAATGCGTTGAGTAAGATGATTGCTCCAAGCGGCTACTCTTGCTTGAACTTGGTTTAGGGACCGTCTCCGGCGTAAGCGCTGCCAAACCCAAGCTCTTATCTTGAAGGATCCACTCATCCTTCCATGGTTTCCCCAAGTTGCCATCATGACACCCAAGCGTGCACCATAGCGGTTGGCTTGTCCATGGGCTATCCGCATTACTTCGATCTCTTTGCTGCTACTTATACTAAATAATACACTCAAAGGCAGCAATATTAAACCGAATAATGTTATATGAATGAAACCATAAATGAGTTTAAGCAATAATCCCAAAACAGTAGCATGTACCGAAAGGAAGTAAGTAAATAAAATAAATTGAAAGCATTGCTTCCATGTAAACTCATACTTACAAACCGAAACATGCCATGAGGACTCAAGTGCCCATGGATCCACATTGCTTGAAACTCCGAATTGTGGTTGACAAGATGTCTCAATTAGCATCTTCGTGCTCGGCCTCCTCCACAATTCCATCCATAAGTCACTAAGTGACTCCTCCCTGTGATTACTAACAATACTCCAAGGTACAACATGTGAAAGCATAACATCCTTAAAGAATATGTTAGTACTAGTTGCGCTATATTGATGTATCAAACCAGCATCATATAACCAATACACAATCAAATCGTGTAACGAACTACACAACCAAATTAAGCGCTCATGCTTGCTATGGTATCCTTTATGCATACAAAACATAGATTTTGTGTCAAATAAATAACCTTTATAGACTTCACAAAAATCAGAATCATTAGCATAAAGATTAACCCTAGGTGTAACCTCAAGCAATTTTTCACTAAGTGACTTTTCATCAATACTACCAATAAGACTCAAAGGAACATCATGTGAAGACATATCATTCCTATAAATTAAACCAGTAATATTAATTAAATTATAGCAGCTCATCAAACAATCATCAAACACATCATGCTCATCAAAATTTCACAAAAGATCATGCGACCGATATAAGCGATTGCGTCTGAAAAGAGCTCCTCCAATTCCTGTCGACTTAAACACAAAATTTTCATGAAATTCACACTTGGCAGAATAGTTATCTAATGTAAAACCATGTGTAAATCCAATTAAAATTGCGTTAGAGACAACACAATCTACATCTCTTGACCTAGTCAATACACCAAACTATTTTCGCTTTCGCGAGTAATTTTCAAAGGCATATGACTTGACCTTCGGTGCTTGCATATAATCATCATCATTTAAATTAATTTTAGAACCAGAAGCATACAAATTAATGATGTTTATATACTCACACAAATCGCTACTTAGAGAAGAGAGCCATACCATACCCTTTCGGTTAGGGTTTGCGGAAATAGGCACCATGGATGCACAAGGCTCTTTCCCTCTTCTTGGTGGTAAAGTAAGAGGCTTCTCTTCTGCCAAGAATCTTCTCTTGTTCTGCACATTAGGAGAAATAATAATAGAAGAGAAAACAAACGGATTAGGGTTAGGAAAATCTAAGCGCAATGGCCAAAAATTCAGTTTTTGGTGGCTTGCGCCAAAACAATTTTTTTGCACATGTATTGCATCCCTCACTTTTTCTCTCTTGGCATAAACACACATCTCTCCTTTTTTAATGATGCCACTCTCTGGATGCTCTTTATTTTCATGCAAGTATTTTAAACTCTCATCTCTTTTCCCATTCTTGCTATTTTCATGGGGACTGTTTTTTATTTCATCTCTTTTCCCATGCTCACTCTTTTCATGGGGGCTGTTTTCCTCATTATTTCTCTCAACTCTCCCCTTTTTCTCTCAATATGCCTTATGATTTCAGACTCGGCATAAGCTTTCACAACTAACTTTTGCTCCTCATCTTTCGCCTTTGACTTAGTAGGCCAGATACTAGGATAAAGAGACCTCTTCTTCCTTTGCTTCTCTACACTGATCGCCTTTTGTAACATATCCTCTAAGTAGAAGAACTCAGTGTAATACAGTGGATCTGTTATCTCTTGGTTGAGGCCTTCGAATAATCTTGCCATCGTCTCCCTTTCGGTCTCCTTGACTTGTGCTCTCTCTAAAGCAATCTCCATCTCATTAAAGTACTCATCAACACTCTTATTTCCTTGTGTCAAGGTCTGCAACTTTCGGAGAAGCTCACGGATGAAGTTAGTGGGAACAAAACGATCCCTCATCTCTTCATCACTTCCCAATTCTGAATTGGGAGACCCCCCATGGCAGCTCGTCTAAGGTTGAGCTGATCCCACCAACATGTAACGTCTCCACTAAACACAACTGCTGCTAATTTTACTTTCTTCCTTTCCGAATAATCATGGCAGCAAAAAATAGATTGTACATTTCGCTCCCAATCCAAGTAAGCACTCGGACTGTACACTGCTTCAAAAGGCGGAAGTCTTACACTTGACTCACTTTTGTTATATGTCTCGGCCTTAGCCCTCAAACCAACCGAGATCTTCCTCCTTTCACCCCTATCATACTGCCCTTGCCTCGAATAGGCATCATCCTCATAATCTCGCCTCCCGGACCATTGTGTGTAAGACATTCTATAATTCCTGTAAATTCACAACACTAGCAAACAAACGTAAAATTTGTACTAAACCTAGCACTGCCTCACGTGTTTACTCTCGTGTTTAAACTCTCAATTGAACTCACAAAAATCACTCAAAAACCCTGCAATTGTTCAAGTGTTAATAAGACTCAAGAGTGCAAGAAAAAGGCTTCCAAGAAGATCTCAAAGACAACTAGCACTGCAAAGAATGGTGACACTTGATATTTGAGTAATTGCAAGAGCAACCAGTTAAACAAATAGCAAGTAGAGTAGAAGGAAATTTCAAGGAATCAAAGAAAGATGAAATTGACTCGAAAGGACTCAAACAATTTCAACTTTCAGTTCTGATTTTAATATCCAATTGCACTTCAACTCGCTTCCTTGCTAAATATGACTTTTGTAGCGCAAACACTTCTATATATTTTTGTATTTGCAGAATCGAATTCCTTTCTTTCTTTCTTTTTTGGAATTTTCTCTTCTTTTTGTTTTTTTTTTGACTATGAACATAGCTTAGTGTTTCGAACACAACTTTTTACTCCGGACTCCGAATCACCTGATTCTTTTTTATTCGGACTCCTAACAATCACAGCTTTCCAACGGATCTATTTTCACTCAAATCGGACTTCAATAGCTATATATTAAAATTCAATTTTGACTTGATAGAAATTGCACAGATTTTCTTTTGTATTTCGTGACCTCTATGTTGGTAGAAAATGCAAGTAATTTAGCTAATTTCAACACAAAAAACTAGACTTAAAACACAACCAATTGTTATTCAAGTAACGAACCAAGCACACAAGGAAATCGGTTTTAGAATGGAGTAGAAGAAGAAACCGATTTCAGCAATGAAAACTTGAAAACAATTAAAGATACTTACCAATCTTTAAACGCCTTAAGCTCCGCTACCAACTGATACGATCCTAGTTGGTTAGGATGCGTAGCACGTAATTCTGATCGTTGTTCAAAGAAGGATTTCAATGCGGAATGATTAACTTGACTCGTGCGAACGTAGACCACCTCACCAACTGAATGCTAAGAGCCCTAGTCGATTTCACGTCAAGGTTCTTGTATCAGATTCTTAGGACTAGACCCAACGATTGTGAGAATTGCACTAAGACAAATGACACAATGAGTTACAATTTCGGTTTTACTTGTTTGACGACTCGAGTATTGCGGACTTGAGAAGGAACAAGGTTCAATTGATGAACAATGGGCAGAGATTTGAAGAGAGAAGTCTCAATTTTATGAAAATAACAGGCAATTTTATAATGATGTTAAACAGCTGCTTATAAAGAGTTTACAAGCAAACCCTAATAGGAATAGAAGTAGGAGTTCTAATTAAGAAAATTAACTTAATTAACTAATTAATCAATTAACTAATTAACTAATTAAAGTAAATATAAATATATTTAAAATGCATTACAGCAGCCCATGTCGAGTTCTCCATCATCGGGCCAAGGTTTGGGCCAAAACCTCAAGTCGTATGTTGTCTCGCGTACACACTGTGCACCATAATTTCGACTTGAATAACGTTCAAACCCCTGGACCAAATGGGCTGAAACTTGATCCAAAAGAAAGCTAATATCCTGACGTTTTCAAAACGTATTTGATCGCACGATTCGAACTTGTACAGCGCTGGCTAGGTTCGGACGAAGTTGCCTGATGCGTCTTAGAGTCCTTGTCGTCGTAGGACTACTGTCAATTGTTGTTATAAGGCTTCGGTGGTGCTTGACCCGTGGTCGCACCCTTGATTCCGTGGGTGTACGGTAAAACCCTAGGTGCTTCCTTTGCACCCTTGCTATCCTACACCCAAGGAGTCTTTTTCCAAGGCGATGTCTTGTTACTAGCCGTAGATGAACTCACAAAAGAAGTAGACTTCAACTTCCTCTGTCTTTCTATTTTGATGGCCATGTGTAATATCTCTTGCAAGTTGGTGTAGTATGTCAACTCCAAGGCGTTAGCAATCTCGTGGTTAAGGCCATTATGAAACCTTACCGTTGTGATGAATAACAATACCCTTACCCTTACCCCCTCCGGAACGAGAGCTACTTGGCTCCGCTACCATTTGTGAACTGGATCATCTAATGGGAGAATCTTTGGAGAGAACAGAAGATGATGTAGAAGTCTGGGAAGGAGATGGGAGTCTAACATAGGTGGCATCAAAGGCTTGAATAGTTCTGGGTGCATATGGGTCTGATGATTGAGAGGATGATGGAGATGATGAGGATGAAGAAGGTCGTACAAAAGATGGTCTAATGGAAGTCGGTCTTTGCCTAATGGAGGTAGGTCTTTGTCTAATAATGTAAGAATGCTGACTGGTTCTGTATACTGCAGGAATAGTATTATTGGAAGGTCGTGGTCGTGGCCTAAGAGGATCGACATGAATTAAATTATCACTGAGAATTTGTTTTCTATTGATTGTATTGAAAACTTTATCTATCGTTTTATTTGTTGCTATGATCATATTTCTTAATAATTCTATTTTAATCAAATCTTCATTCCATAATGGTGTTCTTTCAGATGATATAGGAACAACATTATCATTTTCATCATTTGCTGCATCATTAATATTTTGGATGTATGCTTGTTGAAGGAAATTGGCATGGGACATTAATTCTGTTCTAAGTTATTCCAAGTCTATTAATCTATCCGTTCTTAGTAATGCAAGACAAGTTGCTAGTTTATCGAAAATTGACATGATGTTGTATGCAAAGAAATTTAAAAGGTAAAACTTAAAATAGTAATAAAAGCTTTTAAATGAAAGCGTTTAAAACTTACAAAGTATAGAAATTCCAGGGAATTGATGCTTGAGATTGCTGATTTTGAGAGAGTTTTTATAAAGCTGTTTTTTAGTTTTATTTGCTCTGCCCTTCTTCTGAGGGCTAAACGTGCTTATATAGAAGCATACAAGCTAAAGAGTCCAGACGGACTTCAAACTAGATTACATTATGAGAAAATAAGAGATAAAAAGTCTTCTTCTTTTTCTTTGTCTGCCCTTGATGATGTCGGCCATAAGCTTTTCATAGTAGAGAAAGCTTTATCTTTCGTCTTCTTTTGATGATTGTTCGCATTCTTTGTCTGGTGGAATCATTAGTCATTCTTCTGTTAGTGCATTGAGTCGTCACTACATACGTTTTCTTTCTTCTAGTGTTTTTAGCCATTATTGCATACGTCATTCTTTGTCTAGCTGTCCTTGCATACGTCATACCTTGTCTTGCCGTTATTGCATATGTCATTTTTCTAGAGGTTCTTCTGGAAGGAGGAAAAGGTCTTTTCCTTTTTAGTCCTTTGGGCTGGTTGTCCATGGTATTTTCTTGAAAAGGAGTCATGTTTGCAGTATTCTTTTTTCTCTCTCTCTCTTTTTTTTTTTATCTGAGCTCGGGGTAGAGCTCTGCCATCATTTCTTCGTCATATTCTGGGTCCGAATTTGCCTGTGTGAATTTTGCTTCTTCTTCTTCATTCTCGAGCTTGGATAACTCTTCCATAAGCTTCTGCTTGTATTCATTCTTGGATGAGGATGAGGATGCCATGCTGGCATTTGACTTTGGGATGTTGGTTTTCATAGGGGTTGCATTGCGAATTGTTTTTTCTGAAAACATTTTAAGTACTGAGAATTTTGATGCCTGTTCTTGAGCATATCCTTTCCACCATTTAATTTTCCATCTTCTGGTGAAAACAGGAGGTTCCACTTCTGTGCTGTCTCGAATTTCATACTCCCAATAAATAATCCATGGGAGATGAAGCATTAAGGTGAAAGATAGAATTTTTGGATAATAATTAGTCAGACAGTATTTTTGTTCAAATGCCTCGAATCCTCCTTTGACAATATCCGGGAATGCTAATTTTGAGGCTCCAAAGTGTTGCCACCATCTGAGGAACCAATGCGGGAATATGTCTGAGATGTATCTGTCGAAATGAAAGAACCATGAATGTCTACTGTCTTGATACAGGAAAGCAAGATGCCATGCCTTGATGATTACATGATAGTTGTATCCTTCGGGCATAAAGGGCTGAGAGAAAGTCCTTTGAGTATACAAGTTCATCTTCCAGTCAGCTGGAGTCAAAACCTTTAGTATTCTGCATTTAGAATATATGTATTTTTCTGGATATTCTGGTCTGGTGTGATGGGTGATTTCAACTGAATTAGTGTCTACAAGGATGAACTCATAAAAGACTCTGGTTTTATCTAGTGATTCTGGGATATAGGTGAAGTCTTTTGGGAATACATGGGAGAGGATGGTTCTGAGGTCGAATCCGAATTCTGGTTCTATGTAGCCTATATTCTGGACACTTGGTTTGTCAATGGGGAAATGCATTATGGGCTTATTTTGGTTCTGTGGCCTAGGTATTGTTCCGAGAATATTTGGTCTGCTAGATATTGATGCTGGAGCTCTACTGGGCTGGACCTGTAGGGCCTGGGCATAGTTTGATGGAGTGCTTGGACTTGGTATTCTTGGTAGGAATAATGATGTTAGGTTTGTTGGTCTAGGTGTTTTTGGGCTTGGTAGTGTAAAAGGATTTTGTGAAGTGGGTATATTTGGTAAACTCATTGCATACGATGCCTTAGTCTTCTTTTTTGGATCGTCTTTGCTTGTCATCTTGACTGTCCCTGCAGGAATTCTCGAGATAAAAAGTCTGAAAGAGAATTATTCTCTCCTTTAATATGTTCAATGCTGAAATCAAAGCTTGAAAGTATTGCTTGCCATCTGGCAAAAATTTGTTTTGAAACAAGATTTTCAACATCTTTTTCTAAAATGTATTTTGCACTTTGACAATCAATACGAAGTAAAAATCTTTTGTTGAATAAATCGTCTTGAAATTTTGATATGCATAAAACAATGGCTAAAATTTCCTTTTTGATGGTAGAATAATTCTTTTGGGCTTCAATCCATAGTCCTGAACAATATCTTATCAATTGTTCTTGATTCGCTGTTTGTTGCTTGAGAATACCTCCAAATCCTAAGTCGTATGCATCTGTTTCTACTATTAATTTTGCTGTAGGATCTGGAATACCTAGGCATGGTAGATTTTTGACTTTTTCTTTTATTATTTTCACCACAGAGGTATGTTCTTCAGACCATTCTTTGGGTTTCTTTTTTAGTCTATTATATAGTGGTGCGCATATTGATCTAAGATTTTGTATGAAGTCTGAGACATAATTTAAACATCCTAAAAACCTTTGTAATTATTTTTTGCCTTTTATTTCATCTGGGATTTTTGCTGCAAATTCTATAGATCTACTAATTGGTTTAAACATTCCTTGGTATATGTCAAATCCTAAGAATCGTATTTTGGTTTGGCATAATTTTAATTTGGGGGCTGAAACGACTAATCCGTTTTCCTTTAGAATTTTGAGAAATTTGTTCAAATGATTGAAGTTTTCTGTGATGGTTTTTGAGAATACTAGTACATCATCAATGTATACTATGGTAAACTTAGTATAGGGATTTAGGATATCATTCATCAATTTTTGAAATTCTGATGGTGCATTTTTTAATCCAAAGGGCATTACATTCCATTCATAATGACCAAAGGGGACAATGAAGGTTGTTTTGTAACGATCCTTTTCTGTTATTTGTATTTACCAAAATCCTGACTTCATATCAAATTTTGAGAATATGGTAGCTCCATGAAGTCGTTTAATAAGGTCTCTTTTATTGGGTATAGGATACCTAATCCATTGCAAGGCCTTATTAAGAGGTTTGTAATTTATTACTAGTCTTGGAGCTCCTCTTTCCAATTCAGCATGATTTTGTACATAAAAGGCTGCACATGACCATGGTGATCTACTAAGTCTTATAAGCCTCTTTTCTAATAAAGAATTTATCTACTTTTTACAGTATTCTAGTAATCGGTTTTAAATGGGATTAGTTGAGTTATAAATGGGGTGCCTAATATTACATTTTCACTCACATCTTTCGCTAGTATAAATGAGTTTTTAAAACAAAATCCATTGTTACAAACATAAGCATTTGATATTTTGTATTTTATGTCTAATCTATTCATATTGGCTCCATACAAGTTTTCTTTAGTTTTTTCATAATATTGTGTGGGTATAAGTCCTTCTTGGATACAGTTCTGATCTGCTCCTGAGTCTATAAGAGCGGTTACTGTTATATGAAAAGTTTTTCCTATTTTTAATTCTATCTTTGTATACCATTTTTGATATATTACTCTGGAAATAATATTGAGATAGTTTTCCCCTACTAGTCCTAGAGCTTCATTTTGAATTTCTTGATTTAATTCTTCGAATTCTTCCTTGGTATTTTCTTTTTCTCCTAACAAGTCTAATCTAATATTTAGGCGTATATTTTCCAGTTGCAGTATTTTTATGTCTTGTTTTATTTGTCTAATTTCTTCTTTTAGATCCTGAGTAGTAACTTCTGCATTTTGTTTGGAGAATCTATTAATTATATTTTTTAGGGTATATGGCTCTATTTCCTTTTGTTTTTTTATCATTATTGATTAAAGTTCTTAATTTCTCTAGGTACTCTCTCTGAGTATCGGGGTCTTCTATTTCTCCTATAATTTTTATAAGGAGTTCTTTTTCTTCTGTTATTACATTTATTTTCTTTACATGGTCTTCATAAATGCATGCACATATGTTATCTTCCTCTTCTTCTGAACTACTGGTTAATTCTGAAGTGGTTTCTTGTATTCTATAGATTTCTTCATCTTCACTACTGAATTCTATTTCAGGAAATTCTATTTCATTTTCTGGTTTTATATTGTCAAGTAGGTGCAATAACTGATTTTTAATATCTTCTTCACAGTTAAGTGTTTTAATCTTGTCTCTCATTTTGCATTCATTCTGATAATGTCCTACCTGTTTACATTTATAACATACGGGTTGTCTTCTATTACCGGGACCACTTCTAAATTTCTTTTTATAGTATTATTTTTTATATGGTTTGTTTGGTGATCTTTCATGGGTTGGCTTGTTTCGATAGGTTGATTTGTTTGACCTATAATTTTCTTTAGGGATTTTTCTTTATTTTTTATATTTTCTTGATAGTGCCATGACGGTTTCATAACCATATTGAGCACAGAATGATCCAAGTTCTTTTCTGTGTTCTAACTTATAATTTTTTAGTTTAGCTTTAAGTTTTAGATCCGTGCATAGGGTTAATCCTACATTATTAATAAATGCAATTATTTCTCCATACGTTAATTCTCAATGGTCTAAACATTCCTTGGTATATGTCAAATAGCAAATAAAACTAAAAAATAGCTTTATAAAAACTCTCTCAAAATCAGCAATCTCAAGCATCAATTCCCTGGAATTTCTATACCACCCATCACACCAGACAAGAATATCCAGAAAAATACATATATTCTAAATGCAGAATACTAAAGGTTACCTAAGATCGTTTGGGATAGAAGTCGGGATAGTTCGAACAAAGAGAGGTTCCTTACTGATATCAACCTAGGGCAAACGAACAAGTGGGTGTTTGAACTTTCAGTTTTACTTCAATTCTTAATCAAGGGTTCAGACTCAATCAAGCACAAGGTTCACGTAGGAACAATTTTGAGAAAACATTTCTCTGATTTTATTAAACAAAAGATCTAAAAAAAACATTACTGTTATGTGTTTCCCTTGTATAGGCGCAAAATAAAACTGATTCTAGATAGAACTCCTATTCTAAGTAGAACTTGAATATCGAAGTAAATAAAATAAATAAATACAAATAATAATCCGACTAGAACTCCTATCGCGGTTAGAACTCCTACACATGATTGGATTCATGTCCGCGAGCCATCTTCGAATTGGCTCGTGCCTTTGGGCCCAAACTCGGTCCAGACTTGCTCCTCTGATTCACAAACATAACACACTTGGAATTTTGGAAAAGGCTCGAGCTGATTTAAAATGGGCCCGGAGTCAATATCCCACGGGCTTAGCGCGTTCACACTTAGAGTGCCCAAAAGTTGACTCAGGCCAACTCGTGATTCCTTCGTCCGAATGACTTGAAACTTTATGTGCTATCTTTGGACATCCCAAGGTGTCTTGTATTTCATTCGGGGCTCGGCAAAAGTGGTCCGAATCCAAAAAGGCTCGGGAGGCCATTCCGCATGCGAGGGTGCTCTAGGCGCAGTGATACGATCCTAGTTGCGTAGGATGCGTAGAACGTAATTCTGATCGTTGTTGAAGGATGGATTTCAATGCGGAAATAATGAACTCGATGAGTACGACCTTAAGCCACTTAGCTAACCTGTGCTAAGAGCCCTAATCGATTTCAAGTCAAGGATCTTGAATCGGATTCCTAGGACTAGACTCAACAATATGAGAATCACACTAAGAGAAATGAAACAATAGGGTTGCAATTTCAGTTTTACTTGTTTGACGACTCGAGTATTGCGGACTTGAGAAGGAACAAGGTTCAATCAATGAACAATGGGCAGAGATTTGAAGAGAGAAGTCTCAATTTTATCAAAATAACAGCCAACCTTCAAAAGGAGGCAAAACCGTGTTCTTATACAAGCAACCCTAATCGGATTACAAGTAGGAGCTCTAAATAAGGTAATTGACTTAATTAACTAACTAATTAAATAAACTAATTAACAAATTAATTAAAAATGGAAACAGAAGTCATTGCCCAAATCAGACAAGGGAAACGCCAAAAGGACAAGGAGTCCTCGAGCCTCAAGGACTCGTGCGCCGCGCACTCGGACTAGGGTTTGCGCACGCGCCTCCACACCCCGAATTAGGGTTTGGGCTATCTTCCAAACCCCTCGGGCTTTTCTGATGAAACTTGGGCCCGTGCTCCTTGACATGTTGCAGTACATGTCAAACATGGTAGATGGGAAAGGTCGATCCATCTACACATCAATCTGCTGCCCTGCAGAGCTAACGTCATACGTCGTGATGGTGAGTAAATTGACCATGTGCGGGGTCTTCTCTCGAAGTGCAGCCTTGTCACTTGTCATCTCACACTCCAGCTCCTTGTGAATGAGAGATGACAACTTGTCTTGAAGCTTTCTAGCTCGTGCTTGCGTCCTCGGACCAGCAAGTGGCAAAGGTATGTCGATGTGTGGATTCATATCATTCCCTCCCCCTTCGAAAGGATTCGCCCTCGAATCCGAATCAGCATCAACATCAAGTCCATAATCATCCCCTACATCAAACAAAGCCAAGTCTGATACATTGAAAGTAGAACTGATGGAACCATACTCACTAGGTAATGCTAGTTTGTAAGCATTATTATTGATCTTCTCAACAATCTGAAATGGTCCATCTCCTCGAGGGGAGATCTTACCACGATGTTGGGCAGGGAAGCGTTCCTTTCTCATGTGCAGCCACACCCAATCTCCGACGTTGAAGGCTTAGTTTCCTTCCCTCGTTCCACTTAGACGCCACCTTCTCATTCATGCGTGCAATATTCTGTTTCGCCTTAGCATGTAATTGCTTAACGAAATCAGCCTTCTGTGCTCCGTCTAAACTTACAACATCACTCAATGGTAGAGGAGTTAAATCCAAAACAGTCCTAGGATTAAATCCATAAACAAGTTCAAAAGGTGAGTAATGAGTGGTGGAATGAACAACACGATTGTAATCAAATTCAATAAAAGGAAGGTGATCAACCCAAGTAGAAACATGCTTTCAGACCAGCGTCCTCAACAATGACCCAAGCGTACGATTCACTACCTCAGTTTGTCCATGTGTCTGTGGGTGATAAGAAGTAGAATAAAGTAATTTCATACCAAGTTTCCTCCACAAGACACACCAAAAGTGGCTAAGGAACTTGGTATCGATATCACTCACAATAGTAAAGGAATTTCATGCAAGCGACCTACTTCACGAAAGAATAAATCAGCAATTTGGGTTGCATCATGATAGCATGTTTCATGGGCATGATTTTATCCTCTTTTCTAGCCTTTTGGGGGGCATGATTCTGCTATTTGACCCTTATTCCCATCTTTATTGCAGATCAGCTCCAAAAGGAGTAAAAGAGTAAAAAGATGCATTTTTGGAAGAATTCTTGGGATTTCAAGCTTCAAGGCCTAGAAGATCAGAGTGTCGTCGAGCCCTCAACGCTAACCAGACCAGTGAGCAGTCTCTCGCCCACAACGCTTCTGCATCAGTTCTTAATCAAAGGCCAAAGAAAGGAATCTCCGAAGATTCTCACGGGATTCCTTGCATTTTTAGAAGATTCCAGAATATTCCAGCACGCTCCATGTGCTGTCACTCTCTCCCCTTAGCTGGAATTTGTCTTTTTGTAGTCCCTTAGTTGGAATTTGTCTTTTTATGGGCTGGACACTATATATACCTTTAGTTTTAGGGTTTTAGGCAATATATCTCATTTGTAGTTTTTAGCAACCGCCTCTTAGGTTTCTTTTTTGGGAATTTGTTCCTCCCTTTTGTTGGAGCAGCTGCCACCATCTACTTTCCTTCAAACCGGAGCTTTTAAGCTCCGACCGGTATTTATTAAGCTTTCATTCCCTTTCTTGTCTATTTACTTTTATGTTATTTATTAGATTTATTTTTATTACTTGTTAGCATGAGCGGCTAAGATCATTTTCTTAGTAAAGGGTGTTTTAAGGATTGCAAGGATTAGTTAAGAGGCCTAATTGTGTTTAATATATTCTTATTATTGTATTTGCTTGTCTGTCGTTTTCTTGCCCTAGATTATCTCTTTAGCAGTGACAGTGTAGGGAGGTGTCTGGAAGGATGACGAAGTGTCTAGGTTACCTATTTAGCAGTGACAGTGTGGGGAGGAGCCTGGAAGGATGGCGAGGTGTCTAGGTCATCTCTTTAGCAGTGACAGTGTGGGGAGGTGATAGACCCCTATAGCATGTCTAGGGCACGAGAATGAAATATCTTTGCGCCGATGATTAACTAACAAGAAAGCAACCCGAGAACACCTTTTGCTAAGATCCCTTCCCATCAGACTAATATCTCTTTTACTGCCTTAATTATTTTCTTGCCCTCGAATTGTTATTATTTTCTTGCCCTCGAATCGTTATTGTTTTCTTGCCCTCGTTTGTGTTTTACTTTCATGCCCTGGATAACTGCTTTAATTACTTGTCTTGTTAGCTCCAAATTCTGAGTTGATTAATTCGTTAATCAACTTAAACTCCCCCCAGTGTTACTTTTATGTTTTGCTGCATCACCTCTTTGTCATACATGTAAACTGAATTATTAGTCCTTCAATCTTTGTGGTTCGACTCTGTCGTGCCCTTTACACATTTTAACTGTGCAATTAGGCATAAGGAAATTAGTATATTTGAGTGACGATCACATAATAAGTAGTTGAACAGGGAATAAAGTGTGACATCTTAGAGAACCGGTCTACCACAACAAAGACACTATCCTTCCCGTTTCTGGACTTAGGCAGCCCTACAACAAAATCCATGGACAGATCGGTCCAAGGATGGGAAGGCGTAGGTAAGGGGATAAACTCGCCATGACCAGCTAACCTAGATTTGGTAAGGGGATAACACCGGGGCCGAACACAAGCGCTCCTTGAGTGTGGTGAATGCCTCCTCTTGTTGCTGCTCTCACCTGAAAACAACATTCTACTTGGTCAGCTCATTAAGTGGTACAGTAATAGTACTAAAATCCTTGACGAATCGCTAGTAAAAGCTCGCCAATCCATGGAAGGAACGTACGCCACTTGCGTTCTTAGGGACTGGCCACTCCTTGATCGCTCGGATCTTCTCCTCACCCACTTTCACGCCATCTACACTAACAATAAAACCAAGAAAACTAACCTGTTCAATTGTGAACGAACATTTACTAGGTTTGGCATACAATTGTTGTTCACGAAGTGTTAGAAAGACGTCTCGAATGTGGGAAACATGTTCATCAAGTGACTTGCTATAGATTAAAATATCATCAAAATAAACTACAACAAATCTGCTAATAAAGTGTCTAAGAACATGGTTCATTAATCTCATGAAAGTGCTAGGAGCATTAGTTAGGCCGAATGGCATAACCATCCATTCATACAAACCATACCTAGTTTTAAATGTTGTTTTCCATTCGTCACCTTCTTTCATACGAATTTGGTGGTAACCACTCATCAAATCAATTTTAGAAAATATCATGCTACCACTTAATTCATCTAACATGTCATCTAAACGAGGTATAGGGTGATGATACTTTACAGTGATTTTATTGACTGCCCGACAGTCAACGCACATGCGCCAAGTCCCATCTTTCTTTGGCACTAGGATCACAGGAACGACACATGGGGAAAGACTTTCCCTCATATATCTACGACTAAGCAACTCATCCACTTGCCGCTGCAATTCTTTCATCTCCTCCGGATTACACCTATAGGCTGGTCGGTGTGGGATGATGGATCCGGGCATAAAGTCGATTTGGGGTTCAATGCCTCAAAAAAGATGAGATACCACTAGGAAAATAATTCAAAGGATTAGAGTTAGAGGCGTTTAAACAAGAAGAACGAAATCAAAGTAGAAGAAGAGGTCGGCTTGCGCCAAAACAATTTTTTTGAAAAATCAGTGCTCTCCTCACTTCGCTCCCCTTGGCATATACACTTAATTTCTTTTTATTTGCCTCTCCTTTTCTCTCCATGCCACTCTCAGCACGATTACTCTTTTCGTGCGAATGTTTACACTCATGCTTGCTGTTTTCATGCGAATGCTTTTCTTGTTTACACTCACCCTCTGCATGCTGACTTTTTTCATGCGAATGTTTATCACTTGCACGCTCAGATTCACTCTCTTTCTTTTCGACACTCAATCCTTCTTTTTCTCTCTCAATTCTTTTGGTAATCTCATATTCAGCATGTGACTTGGCAAGCCATTGCTGATCCTCAAAAACTTCAGCTGGTGTCAAAGGCGCTAAGGTGAATTTTCTGCCATCCTTCACTAGTTTGTAGTGATTGCTCTTCCCTTCATGATTCGCCTCTCTATCAAACTTATACGAGCTCGAGGGCTCTAACTCGTATTCACGCCAAGGCTTCATGGGATGGCCGAGCCAGCCATGAAGAAGCACGCACGAGGCCGCGCCAAACCCTCGTATCCTATGAGGAATTCCGCGCAAGTTCGTGCGCAAGCCCTAGCGCTCGCCTTGGCCCATGTGCTAGCCATCTGAGGCCTAGCGTTAGCCTTCAAGACCAAGCCAAGCCTATCTCTTCAACTCGCGGCGAGGATCTTAAGTGAAGGGTAGAGTAGGGTGATCCATGTAATAATGCCCAAGCTATAAATAGAAGGAGATACCCTTTTTATAGCTTGTCTTTGATTTAATTGTGAGTTATCTCTATTTCAAGACCAATTAGTTGGCTTTGCCCTAGGGATCTTAAATCCGGTTTTCCTTCAAGCAATTAACACCTTTCGGCTTGATCATTGTGATCAATTAAGGGAAGGTTTCGATTGTTGATCCTTGTAAACATTTGTGTGCAAGTTTAATCTACTGTTTTCATAAATCCTGTTCAATTTCCTCCATCTATAATCCACTGCCTTCAATACTCCCTAACATCCAAATATTCCGCACTCATTCATCCAATCCGAGTTCATCATCCTCTCCAAGAAGACTAGATCCGAAGTTGTCCAACCATTCGGCCTCAATCCATACAAAGGAAGGCTGAATGTTATCACAAACTGCTACGACCGTCCAAGGAGGATATGACTTGCTTGCATGGGTACAACATCACAAAGTACCTCGTCCTTATACTTACCAATACCAAATTTAACAAGTACCTGTTTAGTCACCTTGATCCCATTACCATCCGTCATCCAATGTAAGAAATACGGTTTCGGATGCTTCACGGTTTGCAATCCTAGCTTGTGAACCATCAACGAGCTCGCACAATTTGTGCAGCTCCCGTTGTCAATTATGATTGAGCAGCCCTTGTTATCAATTACACCACAGGTATGGAATAAATTATCCCGCTGCTCCTCATCGCACACTTCATCCTTTGATTGTGTACTTAGATTTCAACGCACAACAAGCAAACTAATCCGTTCACCCCTCTGACATTCATCATCCGAATCAGCACTACTTTCTTCCTCGAATTCGGATGTCTCATTATCATCATCCGACTCTTGATCACCATTATGCCGCAAGATGAAAACTTGCTTGTTAGGGCAGTCCGCATTCCTATGCCCCCTCCCATTAGACTTAAAAAAAATGATGTCCTTAGTGGCTAGCCGATCAGTAGGTGGAGTATAGGGTTTGTTACTAACCGGTTTGGGAGTTGTAGCCATACTAGAGGTGCTCTTTGAGGCGTAAGGTAACACCTTTGGTGCAGCAGCCGCACTCTTGTCATCCTTAACCCAAGATGACGAACTCATAGAAGACTTATAGGAACCCTTAGCTTTCCTATGTTTCTCAATCTTAAGAGCCATCTTAACTCTCCTCGACCCCTGCTTGAGTCAAGGTTACTTCCATCTGATTAAAGTAAGCACCAACACCCTTACTCCCTTGTGTCAAGGTCTGCAACCTTTGGTGAAGTTCATAGCTGAAGTGTGTAGGGACAAATCGACACCTCATGACTGTTTTCATGAAATCCCAAGTCTAAATCGGTACGTCTCCAATGTTAGTTCGCATGAGATTAACCTGTTCCCACCAATGAACCACATATCCACTAAACTCCACGGCTGCCAGCTTAACCTTCTTGTCCTCGGAGTAATTATGGCAAAGGAAGATGGACTTTACCTTCCTTTCCCACATCAGGTATGCATCCGGATCATCAGCACCATCAAACGGAGGAATTTTCATTTTGATGCTGCCAATATTTGCATCAACTCTAGCCTCATCCCTAGGCTGTCTCTCGGCCCTCCCTCTTGGACCATCTCGGCATCTTATATACCCTTCACCCCCAACGGGCTCTTCCTCCCAATTCACATGTGGTATTTGAGGCCCACGTCTAGCAACCCGCCTCGGATTAACTCTTGCAAGGTCACTTTGGGGATTGACGTTGGCAGCCGGTGGAACGAGTGGCTGCCTACGCGCATTGGCATCCTCATCGAACATATCCGAAATATGACCATCACTTGGCTCGCCCGCTGCCCTAGGGATAGAGTTTATGGTGCCTAGCACCACTAGTCTAGATATCTCAACATCAGAAGCTGATACGAGCTTGAAGACTCTCACTCCACTTTTGGAACCCCACACCCTCCAAAGCTTAGATTCGAGGACGAATCTCTTCAAAGGGGGATGGGATGATATGAGCTTAAAGGCTCCAACTCGTCCTTATGCCTTGCCCGGACCAGCCTTGGATCTCACGGCGAAAACTAGCACATTAGGGACTATTTTGGTGATCAAGTCAGCCGGCCTTCCTAGGTTTAAATGAAGGGTTATTTAGGGTTTTCTCATGTAATAATTCTCAAGCTATAAATAGAAGGAGATAGCCTCTTTTATAGCTTGCCTTTGATTTTGATGATATTCTCTTTGGCCAATTCTTAGAGTAAACTAGTGTAACTTAGGGTTTTTGGTAACCGGTGCCATTAGGGCTGAAAACCATTGTTTATCTTATATCTCTTCTTGTAATTAAGCTCTTGAGCTTTGTTCTTAAATCAGAAAAGAGAGATCCTTAACTAGTTTATAGAAAGGTTGCTTGGTTTGCTAATCAAGAGGGTTTTCTAATTAGTTAAGTTCCTATTATGTTCATCATCGAAACACCTCTAAACATCATCCATTTCCGCTGCAACACATACTCCATTTGAACACTAAAAGCACCTTCATCCGTTCATCCATCCAAGCTGCCAACCTCTCACAAGAGGACTAGATCCAGCTCAAGAACAACAATTCGGCCTCCTTCTATCCAAATCGAAGTTGAGCCGTTATCAAGTGGTAGCGGAGCTTCAGCTGTCCTCTAGGTTGGTTTTTCTTGTTATTCTTCCGTTTCCTCCATTAAATTCGTATCCCCAATATCATCTTTGTGTTGTTGTTGTTGGACAGATTTTTCTGTCCAGGAACCAGTTTTGTGTCTGTTTTCTTTTTGCTTTTCTGTGCGTTTCCGCCATCATAAACTTCTGAAAATTTCTGTGCTTAATCGTCTATTCGATTAGAGAAAATGTTATTTTTGTGTCGGCTGCTAAATCAGTGATCTTTGCATACTTTTCGGCCTTGGAAGAAAAGTGTGCAGAAATCGCGCGAGAAAAACAGTTTGATTTGTGTGTCTGTTTTGAGAGTCTTCCACTTGGAATCTGTGTTCCCATCCTTCTACAAAGTTGTAGATCGGTGTCTTAGGAGTCTTCCTGTCTATTTTCGTAATTGTAGGTTGGTTTTTCTTGTTCTCTTCTTCATTTCTATGGTTAGAATCATCTTCTCTACCGTAGAACTTCTTTCCTTTGTGCTGAAATTTTTCTGTTTTTCATAACCGTTCCTCTCTTCGGTTAAAACTTCATTTTCTTGAGTTTCTTCGGTTCAAACACCTTGATTCTTGTTTTCTATGGTTTAAACATTGTTTTCTACCATAGGAATCATTCCCACTTCATTTGAAAAATTTGGTGTTCTTGAAGAAATTCTTGTCTTTTAGTGTGCTGAATTTTGGAAGAACACAATTGCTGAAATTGTTTGTGTTTGTGTGCATCAAAATGGACGAATTTGCTTCTTCTTAAGTGTAATTGCTGCTGAAGTTATTGGAGCCTCCTATGGTGGCCTTGAGAGCCATGTGGACTTGCTTGTTTTCTTGCTAAAGTGCTGAAATTGCTTGTCCAACCCTAGCCGGCCACATCACCTTGATTGTGAGCCTAGTATTTGCTTCAATTGAGAGCCAAGCATTTCAGCTTGCTCCTTACTCTAGGCCGGCCCTAATTTCACATCCTTACACTTAGGTTGCTTGTCATACACAGCCACATCACTTGCCTTGTCACTTGCCTTGTCATCCACACACTTTTGGACACATCACTTTCACTTGCCACATCACTTTTGGCTTTTAGTGAAAATATTTTCAAGAGCAAATCTACTTGTCTTTCACTTCTTCTTCTTTCAAGGATACATGTCATACAAGTGAGCTTTCTTCACTCATTGCAAAAATAGAAAAGAAAAGAGCAAGGAACTAAAAGAAAGATAAAAAAAAAAAAACAAAAAAAAAAAAAGTGATCAAGTTCCTAACACTCAAAAAAAAAAAAAAGTAGAGTGAAGCAATTGAGTCATAAGCAAGAGACTACTTGTGTGTATGCATTTGAAGTGAATTACATTGTTTTTGAAGTGTCCTTGTGGAAGAACACAAGTTTCGGCTTTCAATTTGTGCATTCCAATTCGGATTTTCTTTTTCGAATTTTTCCTTTTGAATAGTTTCGGCTTTTTCCCTTTTGAGAGGGTATTTGCCCTCCAAAACTTCTGAAAATTTTACAGATTAAACTTCAGTCTGAGGGGAACAACTCTTATGTTGTACACTTCTCCTAATTCTGTTGGTTTCACATACTTCTAGCCAATTCAAAATCAGTGCGCAGTTTGCACTCGAAATTTCAGTTTTGAGTCTTTCTTTTCTTCTTGAGTAGCTTGTGTTTTGCTGTTTTCCTTCTTTGTTTCCACACGTTCCTACTCTTCTCTAAGTCCATTTACTTCCCAAATTAAATCCATTTTTCCTTGGGCAATAGTGCGGCTTTCCTTGCCTTTCTTTCTTACCTTGGTTCTCTTGCATTCCTTAAACCCTAGTTGATTCTTCGAGTCTTTCTAGCTTTGGTGACTGGTTTGCGATTGAGATAAGAGTGTGAGAGAAAAGTGTGAGTATTTAAGAGTGACAAACACGAGCGTGAAACACGTGAGGGAGAGCTTAACCCCTTGTTTTCTATCTACTGTTTTTGTGTTCCTTTTGTAGGAATTTTTCTATGTCTTCCTACGTGCCGCCGCATTTGAGGGTTGCTCCTACTAGCCACGCATCTTGGTATCATGTTGAGCAGCCCCCCCACCTTGACCGTTGGACACCGCCTCCTCCTACTTACCAATCGGTTCCTCCCACTCCTAGCTATGGCCACGAACCCACTACATATGTCATGGATCGAGGACCTCATGCCCTCACGGCTCCTTATCACATCGAGCACTACCAAGCGCATCTTGTGGATGCGGTGGCTGAATTTCAACGCCAAGTAGAGGCAATTATTGCAAGGTCCAGCCGGGTTGAGTGTGTACCAAACAGCCCGCATAAGGAGAGTTTAGTGCCGCTTGGTTCTAGTAAGGTTTCGGCCGAATCACCATCACTTGTGGAGGTTGAGTTGACTCCATTTGAGGAGAAGTTACTAGTTTCGGATGAGTCTACTTCAGATTGCCATAAGACAGCCGCTCATTGCCTTGCATTGCAGCGCAAATTTCAGTCCGTGAGTAGTGCCTTCTCCATCATTCCGAGGGTGCCTATACATAGAATTGTGGATCCGTTTCTCCTTGCTTTTGGGCAGATTGGCAGTGCACACTTCTTCCCATTTGAGGTGCCTTCAAGTGGCCTCACGGTCCCTCCCACTTCTAGGAGTTCGCACTTGGCCCGAGCCACCTCCTTGCACCCTTATGGCCAATCCTTGATTGTTCTTGGTTGTTTTCTCCCCGCACCTACATGTCTTCCCCGAGGAAGGCCTCCACCTTGGCCTATATTCACCGAGAGTTGTCGTTGGAGGGTTCCGTGTGTATCCACAAGCTATGAGCATGCCTTGACCCGTTTGGCCTTGCAAGGGATGGACCCTATAGATTCGAGGTCGAATCTCCTCAAAGGGGGAGGGGATGATACGAGCTTGAAGACTCTCACTCCACTTTTGGAACCCCACACCCTCCAAAGCTTAGATTCGAGGACGAATCTCTTCAAAGGGGGATGGGATGATATGAGCTTAAAGGCTCCAACTCGTCCTTATGCCTTGCCCGGACCAGCCTTGGATCTCACGGCGAAAACTAGCACATTAGGGACTATTTTGGTGATCAAGTCAGCCGGCCTTCCTAGGTTTAAATGAAGGGTTATTTAGGGTTTTCTCATGTAATAATTCTCAAGCTATAAATAGAAGGAGATAGCCTCTTTTATAGCTTGCCTTTGATTTTGATGATATTCTCTTTGGCCAATTCTTAGAGTAAACTAGTGTAACTTAGGGTTTTTGGTAACCGGTGCCATTAGGGCTGAAAACCATTGTTTATCTTATATCTCTTCTTGTAATTAAGCTCTTGAGCTTTGTTCTTAAATCAGAAAAGAGAGATCCTTAACTAGTTTATAGAAAGGTTGCTTGGTTTGCTAATCAAGAGGGTTTTCTAATTAGTTAAGTTCCTATTATGTTCATCATCGAAACACCTCTAAACATCATCCATTTCCGCTGCAACACATACTCCATTTGAACACTAAAAGCACCTTCATCCGTTCATCCATCCAAGCTGCCAACCTCTCACAAGAGGACTAGATCCAGCTCAAGAACAACAATTCGGCCTCCTTCTATCCAAATCGAAGTTGAGCCGTTATCAAGTGGTAGCGGAGCTTCAGCTGTCCTCTAGGTTGGTTTTTCTTGTTATTCTTCCGTTTCCTCCATTAAATTCGTATCCCCAATATCATCTTTGTGTTGTTGTTGTTGGACAGATTTTTCTGTCCAGGAACCAGTTTTGTGTCTGTTTTCTTTTTGCTTTTCTGTGCGTTTCCGCCATCATAAACTTCTGAAAATTTCTGTGCTTAATCGTCTATTCGATTAGAGAAAATGTTATTTTTGTGTCGGCTGCTAAATCAGTGATCTTTGCATACTTTTCGGCCTTGGAAGAAAAGTGTGCAGAAATCGCGCGAGAAAAATAGTTTGATTTGTGTGTCTGTTTTGAGAGTCTTCCACTTGGAATCTGTGTTCCCATCCTTCTACAAAGTTGTAGATCGGTGTCTTAGGAGTCTTCCTGTCTATTTTCGTAATTGTAGGTTGGTTTTTCTTGTTCTCCTCTTCATTTCTATGGTTAGAATCATCTTCTCTACCGTAGAACTTCTTTCCTATGTGCTGAAATTTTTCTGTTTTTCATAACCGTTCCTCTCTTCGGTTAAAACTTCATTTTCTTGAGTTTCTTCGGTTCAAACACCTTGATTCTTGTTTTCTATGGTTTAAACATTGTTTTCTACCATAGGAATCATTCCCACTTCATTTGAAAAATTTGGTGTTCTTGAAGAAATTCTTGTCTTTTAGTGTGCTGAATTTTGGAAGAACACAATTGCTGAAATTGTTTGTGTTTGTGTGCATCAAAATGGACGAATTTGCTTCTTCTTAAGTGTAATTGCTGCTGAAGTTATTGGAGCCTCCTATGGTGGCCTTGAGAGCCATGTGGACTTGCTTGTTTTCTTGCTAAAGTGCTGAAATTGCTTGTCCAACCCTAGCCGGCCACATCACCTTGATTGTGAGCCTAGTATTTGCTTCAATTGAGAGCCAAGCATTTCAGCTTGCTCCTTACTCTAGGCCGGCCCTAATTTCACATCCTTACACTTAGGTTGCTTGTCATACACAGCCACATCACTTGCCTTGTCACTTGCCTTGTCATCCACACACTTTTGGACACATCACTTTCACTTGCCACATCACTTTTGGCTTTTAGTGAAAATATTTTCAAGAGCAAATCTACTTGTCTTTCACTTCTTCTTCTTTCAAGGATACATGTCATACAAGTGAGCTTTCTTCACTCATTGCAAAAATAGAAAAGAAAAGAGCAAGGAACTAAAAGAAAGATAAAAAAAAAAAACAAAAAAAAAAAAAGTGATCAAGTTCCTAACACTCAAAAAAAAAAAAAAGTAGAGTGAAGCAATTGAGTCATAAGCAAGAGACTACTTGTGTGTATGCATTTGAAGTGAATTACATTGTTTTTGAAGTGTCCTTGTGGAAGAACACAAGTTTCGGCTTTCAATTTGTGCATTCCAATTCGGATTTTCTTTTTCGAATTTTTCCTTTTGAATAGTTTCGGCATTTTCCCTTTTGAGAGGGTATTTGCCCTCCAAAACTTCTGAAAATTTTACAGATTAAACTTCAGTCTGAGGGGAACAACTCTTATGTTGTACACTTCTCCTAATTCTGTTGGTTTCACATACTTCTAGCCAATTCAAAATCAGTGCGCAGTTTGCACTCGAAATTTCAGTTTTGAGTCTTTCTTTTCTTCTTGAGTAGCTTGTGTTTTGCTGTTTTCCTTCTTTGTTTCCACACGTTCCTACTCTTCTCTAAGTCCATTTACTTCCCAAATTAAATCCATTTTTCCTTGGGCAATAGTGCGGCTTTCCTTGCCTTTCTTTCTTACCTTGGTTCTCTTGCATTCCTTAAACCCTAGTTGATTCTTCGAGTCTTTCTAGCTTTGGTGACTGGTTTGCGATTGAGATAAGAGTGTGAGAGAAAAGTGTGAGTATTTAAGAGTGACAAACACGAGCGTGAAACACGTGAGGGAGAGCTTAACCCCTTGTTTTCTATCTACTGTTTTTGTGTTCCTTTTGTAGGAATTTTTCTATGTCTTCCTACGTGCCGCCGCATTTGAGGGTTGCTCCTACTAGCCACGCATCTTGGTATCATGTTGAGCAGCCCCCCCACCTTGACCGTTGGACACCGCCTCCTCCTACTTACCAATCGGTTCCTCCCACTCCTAGCTATGGCCACGAACCCACTACATATGTCATGGATCGAGGACCTCATGCCCTCACGGCTCCTTATCACATCGAGCACTACCAAGCGCATCTTGTGGATGCGGTGGCTGAATTTCAACGCCAAGTAGAGGCAATTATTGCAAGGTCCAGCCGGGTTGAGTGTGTACCAAACAGCCCGCATAAGGAGAGTTTAGTGCCGCTTGGTTCTAGTAAGGTTTCGGCCGAATCACCATCACTTGTGGAGGTTGAGTTGACTCCATTTGAGGAGAAGTTACTAGTTTCGGATGAGTCTACTTCAGATTGCCATAAGACAGCCGCTCATTGCCTTGCATTGCAGCGCAAATTTCAGTCCGTGAGTAGTGCCTTCTCCATCATTCCGAGGGTGCCTATACATAGAATTGTGGATCCGTTTCTCCTTGCTTTTGGGCAGATTGGCAGTGCACACTTCTTCCCATTTGAGGTGCCTTCAAGTGGCCTCACGGTCCCTCCCACTTCTAGGAGTTCGCACTTGGCCCGAGCCACCTCCTTGCACCCTTATGGCCAATCCTTGATTGTTCTTGGTTGTTTTCTCCCCGCACCTACATGTCTTCCCCGAGGAAGGCCTCCACCTTGGCCTATATTCACCGAGAGTTGTCGTTGGAGGGTTCCGTGTGTATCCACAAGCTATGAGCATGCCTTGACCCGTTTGGCCTTGCAAGGGATGGACCCTATAGATTCGAGGTCGAATCTCCTCAAAGGGGGAGGGGATGATACGAGCTTGAAGACTCTCACTCCACTTTTGGAACCCCACACCCTCCAAAGCTTAGATTCGAGGACGAATCTCTTCAAAGGGGGATGGGATGATATGAGCTTAAAGGCTCCAACTCGTCCTTATGCCTTGCCCGGACCAGCCTTGGATCTCACGGCGAAAACTAGCACATTAGGGACTATTTTGGTGATCAAGTCAGCCGGCCTTCCTAGGTTTAAATGAAGGGTTATTTAGGGTTTTCTCATGTAATAATTCTCAAGCTATAAATAGAAGGAGATAGCCTCTTTTATAGCTTGCCTTTGATTTTGATGATATTCTCTTTGGCCAATTCTTAGAGTAAACTAGTGTAACTTAGGGTTTTTGGTAACCGGTGCCATTAGGGCTGAAAACCATTGTTTATCTTATATCTCTTCTTGTAATTAAGCTCTTGAGCTTTGTTCTTAAATCAGAAAAGAGAGATCCTTAACTAGTTTATAGAAAGGTTGCTTGGTTTGCTAATCAAGAGGGTTTTCTAATTAGTTAAGTTCCTATTATGTTCATCATCGAAACACCTCTAAACATCATCCATTTCCGCTGCAACACATACTCCATTTGAACACTAAAAGCACCTTCATCCGTTCATCCATCCAAGCTGCCAACCTCTCACAAGAGGACTAGATCCAGCTCAAGAACAACAATTCGGCCTCCTTCTATCCAAATCGAAGTTGAGCCGTTATCAAGTGGTAGCGGAGCTTCAGCTGTCCTCTAGGTTGGTTTTTCTTGTTATTCTTCCGTTTCCTCCATTAAATTCGTATCCCCAATATCATCTTTGTGTTGTTGTTGTTGGACAGATTTTTCTGTCCAGGAACCAGTTTTGTGTCTGTTTTCTTTTTGCTTTTCTGTGCGTTTCCGCCATCATAAACTTCTGAAAATTTCTGTGCTTAATCGTCTATTCGATTAGAGAAAATGTTATTTTTGTGTCGGCTGCTAAATCAGTGATCTTTGCATACTTTTCGGCCTTGGAAGAAAAGTGTGCAGAAATCGCGCGAGAAAAATAGTTTGATTTGTGTGTCTGTTTTGAGAGTCTTCCACTTGGAATCTGTGTTCCCATCCTTCTACAAAGTTGTAGATCGGTGTCTTAGGAGTCTTCCTGTCTATTTTCGTAATTGTAGGTTGGTTTTTCTTGTTCTCCTCTTCATTTCTATGGTTAGAATCATCTTCTCTACCGTAGAACTTCTTTCCTATGTGCTGAAATTTTTCTGTTTTTCATAACCGTTCCTCTCTTCGGTTAAAACTTCATTTTCTTGAGTTTCTTCGGTTCAAACACCTTGATTCTTGTTTTCTATGGTTTAAACATTGTTTTCTACCATAGGAATCATTCCCACTTCATTTGAAAAATTTGGTGTTCTTGAAGAAATTCTTGTCTTTTAGTGTGCTGAATTTTGGAAGAACACAATTGCTGAAATTGTTTGTGTTTGTGTGCATCAAAATGGACGAATTTGCTTCTTCTTAAGTGTAATTGCTGCTGAAGTTATTGGAGCCTCCTATGGTGGCCTTGAGAGCCATGTGGACTTGCTTGTTTTCTTGCTAAAGTGCTGAAATTGCTTGTCCAACCCTAGCCGGCCACATCACCTTGATTGTGAGCCTAGTATTTGCTTCAATTGAGAGCCAAGCATTTCAGCTTGCTCCTTACTCTAGGCCGGCCCTAATTTCACATCCTTACACTTAGGTTGCTTGTCATACACAGCCACATCACTTGCCTTGTCACTTGCCTTGTCATCCACACACTTTTGGACACATCACTTTCACTTGCCACATCACTTTTGGCTTTTAGTGAAAATATTTTCAAGAGCAAATCTACTTGTCTTTCACTTCTTCTTCTTTCAAGGATACATGTCATACAAGTGAGCTTTCTTCACTCATTGCAAAAATAGAAAAGAAAAGAGCAAGGAACTAAAAGAAAGATAAAAAAAAAAAAACAAAAAAAAAAAAAGTGATCAAGTTCCTAACACTCAAAAAAAAAAAAAAGTAGAGTGAAGCAATTGAGTCATAAGCAAGAGACTACTTGTGTGTATGCATTTGAAGTGAATTACATTGTTTTTGAAGTGTCCTTGTGGAAGAACACAAGTTTCGGCTTTCAATTTGTGCATTCCAATTCGGATTTTCTTTTTCGAATTTTTCCTTTTGAATAGTTTCGGCATTTTCCCTTTTGAGAGGGTATTTGCCCTCCAAAACTTCTGAAAATTTTACAGATTAAACTTCAGTCTGAGGGGAACAACTCTTATGTTGTACACTTCTCCTAATTCTGTTGGTTTCACATACTTCTAGCCAATTCAAAATCAGTGCGCAGTTTGCACTCGAAATTTCAGTTTTGAGTCTTTCTTTTCTTCTTGAGTAGCTTGTGTTTTGCTGTTTTCCTTCTTTGTTTCCACACGTTCCTACTCTTCTCTAAGTCCATTTACTTCCCAAATTAAATCCATTTTTCCTTGGGCAATAGTGCGGCTTTCCTTGCCTTTCTTTCTTACCTTGGTTCTCTTGCATTCCTTAAACCCTAGTTGATTCTTCGAGTCTTTCTAGCTTTGGTGACTGGTTTGCGATTGAGATAAGAGTGTGAGAGAAAAGTGTGAGTATTTAAGAGTGACAAACACGAGCGTGAAACACGTGAGGGAGAGCTTAACCCCTTGTTTTCTATCTACTGTTTTTGTGTTCCTTTTGTAGGAATTTTTCTATGTCTTCCTACGTGCCGCCGCATTTGAGGGTTGCTCCTACTAGCCACGCATCTTGGTATCATGTTGAGCAGCCCCCCCACCTTGACCGTTGGACACCGCCTCCTCCTACTTACCAATCGGTTCCTCCCACTCCTAGCTATGGCCACGAACCCACTACATATGTCATGGATCGAGGACCTCATGCCCTCACGGCTCCTTATCACATCGAGCACTACCAAGCGCATCTTGTGGATGCGGTGGCTGAATTTCAACGCCAAGTAGAGGCAATTATTGCAAGGTCCAGCCGGGTTGAGTGTGTACCAAACAGCCCGCATAAGGAGAGTTTAGTGCCGCTTGGTTCTAGTAAGGTTTCGGCCGAATCACCATCACTTGTGGAGGTTGAGTTGACTCCATTTGAGGAGAAGTTACTAGTTTCGGATGAGTCTACTTCAGATTGCCATAAGACAGCCGCTCATTGCCTTGCATTGCAGCGCAAATTTCAGTCCGTGAGTAGTGCCTTCTCCATCATTCCGAGGGTGCCTATACATAGAATTGTGGATCCGTTTCTCCTTGCTTTTGGGCAGATTGGCAGTGCACACTTCTTCCCATTTGAGGTGCCTTCAAGTGGCCTCACGGTCCCTCCCACTTCTAGGAGTTCGCACTTGGCCCGAGCCACCTCCTTGCACCCTTATGGCCAATCCTTGATTGTTCTTGGTTGTTTTCTCCCCGCACCTACATGTCTTCCCCGAGGAAGGCCTCCACCTTGGCCTATATTCACCGAGAGTTGTCGTTGGAGGGTTCCGTGTGTATCCACAAGCTATGAGCATGCCTTGACCCGTTTGGCCTTGCAAGGGATGGACCCTATAGATTCGAGGTCGAATCTCCTCAAAGGGGGAGGGGATGATACGAGCTTGAAGACTCTCACTCCACTTTTGGAACCCCACACCCTCCAAAGCTTAGATTCGAGGACGAATCTCTTCAAAGGGGGATGGGATGATATGAGCTTAAAGGCTCCAACTCGTCCTTATGCCTTGCCCGGACCAGCCTTGGATCTCACGGCGAAAACTAGCACATTAGGGACTATTTTGGTGATCAAGTCAGCCGGCCTTCCTAGGTTTAAATGAAGGGTTATTTAGGGTTTTCTCATGTAATAATTCTCAAGCTATAAATAGAAGGAGATAGCCTCTTTTATAGCTTGCCTTTGATTTTGATGATATTCTCTTTGGCCAATTCTTAGAGTAAACTAGTGTAACTTAGGGTTTTTGGTAACCGGTGCCATTAGGGCTGAAAACCATTGTTTATCTTATATCTCTTCTTGTAATTAAGCTCTTGAGCTTTGTTCTTAAATCAGAAAAGAGAGATCCTTAACTAGTTTATAGAAAGGTTGCTTGGTTTGCTAATCAAGAGGGTTTTCTAATTAGTTAAGTTCCTATTATGTTCATCATCGAAACACCTCTAAACATCATCCATTTCCGCTGCAACACATACTCCATTTGAACACTAAAAGCACCTTCATCCGTTCATCCATCCAAGCTGCCAACCTCTCACAAGAGGACTAGATCCAGCTCAAGAACAACAATTCGGCCTCCTTCTATCCAAATCGAAGTTGAGCCGTTATCAAGTGGTAGCGGAGCTTCAGCTGTCCTCTAGGTTGGTTTTTCTTGTTATTCTTCCGTTTCCTCCATTAAATTCGTATCCCCAATATCATCTTTGTGTTGTTGTTGTTGGACAGATTTTTCTGTCCAGGAACCAGTTTTGTGTCTGTTTTCTTTTTGCTTTTCTGTGCGTTTCCGCCATCATAAACTTCTGAAAATTTCTGTGCTTAATCGTCTATTCGATTAGAGAAAATGTTATTTTTGTGTCGGCTGCTAAATCAGTGATCTTTGCATACTTTTCGGCCTTGGAAGAAAAGTGTGCAGAAATCGCGCGAGAAAAATAGTTTGATTTGTGTGTCTGTTTTGAGAGTCTTCCACTTGGAATCTGTGTTCCCATCCTTCTACAAAGTTGTAGATCGGTGTCTTAGGAGTCTTCCTGTCTATTTTCGTAATTGTAGGTTGGTTTTTCTTGTTCTCCTCTTCATTTCTATGGTTAGAATCATCTTCTCTACCGTAGAACTTCTTTCCTATGTGCTGAAATTTTTCTGTTTTTCATAACCGTTCCTCTCTTCGGTTAAAACTTCATTTTCTTGAGTTTCTTCGGTTCAAACACCTTGATTCTTGTTTTCTATGGTTTAAACATTGTTTTCTACCATAGGAATCATTCCCACTTCATTTGAAAAATTTGGTGTTCTTGAAGAAATTCTTGTCTTTTAGTGTGCTGAATTTTGGAAGAACACAATTGCTGAAATTGTTTGTGTTTGTGTGCATCAAAATGGACGAATTTGCTTCTTCTTAAGTGTAATTGCTGCTGAAGTTATTGGAGCCTCCTATGGTGGCCTTGAGAGCCATGTGGACTTGCTTGTTTTCTTGCTAAAGTGCTGAAATTGCTTGTCCAACCCTAGCCGGCCACATCACCTTGATTGTGAGCCTAGTATTTGCTTCAATTGAGAGCCAAGCATTTCAGCTTGCTCCTTACTCTAGGCCGGCCCTAATTTCACATCCTTACACTTAGGTTGCTTGTCATACACAGCCACATCACTTGCCTTGTCACTTGCCTTGTCATCCACACACTTTTGGACACATCACTTTCACTTGCCACATCACTTTTGGCTTTTAGTGAAAATATTTTCAAGAGCAAATCTACTTGTCTTTCACTTCTTCTTCTTTCAAGGATACATGTCATACAAGTGAGCTTTCTTCACTCATTGCAAAAATAGAAAAGAAAAGAGCAAGGAACTAAAAGAAAGATAAAAAAAAAAAAACAAAAAAAAAAAAAGTGATCAAGTTCCTAACACTCAAAAAAAAAAAAAAGTAGAGTGAAGCAATTGAGTCATAAGCAAGAGACTACTTGTGTGTATGCATTTGAAGTGAATTACATTGTTTTTGAAGTGTCCTTGTGGAAGAACACAAGTTTCGGCTTTCAATTTGTGCATTCCAATTCGGATTTTCTTTTTCGAATTTTTCCTTTTGAATAGTTTCGGCTTTTTCCCTTTTGAGAGGGTATTTGCCCTCCAAAACTTCTGAAAATTTTACAGATTAAACTTCAGTCTGAGGGGAACAACTCTTATGTTGTACACTTCTCCTAATTCTGTTGGTTTCACATACTTCTAGCCAATTCAAAATCAGTGCGCAGTTTGCACTCGAAATTTCAGTTTTGAGTCTTTCTTTTCTTCTTGAGTAGCTTGTGTTTTGCTGTTTTCCTTCTTTGTTTCCACACGTTCCTACTCTTCTCTAAGTCCATTTACTTCCCAAATTAAATCCATTTTTCCTTGGGCAATAGTGCGGCTTTCCTTGCCTTTCTTTCTTACCTTGGTTCTCTTGCATTCCTTAAACCCTAGTTGATTCTTCGAGTCTTTCTAGCTTTGGTGACTGGTTTGCGATTGAGATAAGAGTGTGAGAGAAAAGTGTGAGTATTTAAGAGTGACAAACACGAGCGTGAAACACGTGAGGGAGAGCTTAACCCCTTGTTTTCTATCTACTGTTTTTGTGTTCCTTTTGTAGGAATTTTTCTATGTCTTCCTACGTGCCGCCGCATTTGAGGGTTGCTCCTACTAGCCACGCATCTTGGTATCATGTTGAGCAGCCCCCCCACCTTGACCGTTGGACACCGCCTCCTCCTACTTACCAATCGGTTCCTCCCACTCCTAGCTATGGCCACGAACCCACTACATATGTCATGGATCGAGGACCTCATGCCCTCACGGCTCCTTATCACATCGAGCACTACCAAGCGCATCTTGTGGATGCGGTGGCTGAATTTCAACGCCAAGTAGAGGCAATTATTGCAAGGTCCAGCCGGGTTGAGTGTGTACCAAACAGCCCGCATAAGGAGAGTTTAGTGCCGCTTGGTTCTAGTAAGGTTTCGGCCGAATCACCATCACTTGTGGAGGTTGAGTTGACTCCATTTGAGGAGAAGTTACTAGTTTCGGATGAGTCTACTTCAGATTGCCATAAGACAGCCGCTCATTGCCTTGCATTGCAGCGCAAATTTCAGTCCGTGAGTAGTGCCTTCTCCATCATTCCGAGGGTGCCTATACATAGAATTGTGGATCCGTTTCTCCTTGCTTTTGGGCAGATTGGCAGTGCACACTTCTTCCCATTTGAGGTGCCTTCAAGTGGCCTCACGGTCCCTCCCACTTCTAGGAGTTCGCACTTGGCCCGAGCCACCTCCTTGCACCCTTATGGCCAATCCTTGATTGTTCTTGGTTGTTTTCTCCCCGCACCTACATGTCTTCCCCGAGGAAGGCCTCCACCTTGGCCTATATTCACCGAGAGTTGTCGTTGGAGGGTTCCGTGTGTATCCACAAGCTATGAGCATGCCTTGACCCGTTTGGCCTTGCAAGGGATGGACCCTATAGATTCGAGGTCGAATCTCCTCAAAGGGGGAGGGGATGATACGAGCTTGAAGACTCTCACTCCACTTTTGGAACCCCACACCCTCCAAAGCTTAGATTCGAGGACGAATCTCTTCAAAGGGGGATGGGATGATATGAGCTTAAAGGCTCCAACTCGTCCTTATGCCTTGCCCGGACCAGCCTTGGATCTCACGGCGAAAACTAGCACATTAGGGACTATTTTGGTGATCAAGTCAGCCGGCCTTCCTAGGTTTAAATGAAGGGTTATTTAGGGTTTTCTCATGTAATAATTCTCAAGCTATAAATAGAAGGAGATAGCCTCTTTTATAGCTTGCCTTTGATTTTGATGATATTCTCTTTGGCCAATTCTTAGAGTAAACTAGTGTAACTTAGGGTTTTTGGTAACCGGTGCCATTAGGGCTGAAAACCATTGTTTATCTTATATCTCTTCTTGTAATTAAGCTCTTGAGCTTTGTTCTTAAATCAGAAAAGAGAGATCCTTAACTAGTTTATAGAAAGGTTGCTTGGTTTGCTAATCAAGAGGGTTTTCTAATTAGTTAAGTTCCTATTATGTTCATCATCGAAACACCTCTAAACATCATCCATTTCCGCTGCAACACATACTCCATTTGAACACTAAAAGCACCTTCATCCGTTCATCCATCCAAGCTGCCAACCTCTCACAAGAGGACTAGATCCAGCTCAAGAACAACAATTCGGCCTCCTTCTATCCAAATCGAAGTTGAGCCGTTATCAAGTGGTAGCGGAGCTTCAGCTGTCCTCTAGGTTGGTTTTTCTTGTTATTCTTCCGTTTCCTCCATTAAATTCGTATCCCCAATATCATCTTTGTGTTGTTGTTGTTGGACAGATTTTTCTGTCCAGGAACCAGTTTTGTGTCTGTTTTCTTTTTGCTTTTCTGTGCGTTTCCGCCATCATAAACTTCTGAAAATTTCTGTGCTTAATCGTCTATTCGATTAGAGAAAATGTTATTTTTGTGTCGGCTGCTAAATCAGTGATCTTTGCATACTTTTCGGCCTTGGAAGAAAAGTGTGCAGAAATCGCGCGAGAAAAATAGTTTGATTTGTGTGTCTGTTTTGAGAGTCTTCCACTTGGAATCTGTGTTCCCATCCTTCTACAAAGTTGTAGATCGGTGTCTTAGGAGTCTTCCTGTCTATTTTCGTAATTGTAGGTTGGTTTTTCTTGTTCTCCTCTTCATTTCTATGGTTAGAATCATCTTCTCTACCGTAGAACTTCTTTCCTATGTGCTGAAATTTTTCTGTTTTTCATAACCGTTCCTCTCTTCGGTTAAAACTTCATTTTCTTGAGTTTCTTCGGTTCAAACACCTTGATTCTTGTTTTCTATGGTTTAAACATTGTTTTCTACCATAGGAATCATTCCCACTTCATTTGAAAAATTTGGTGTTCTTGAAGAAATTCTTGTCTTTTAGTGTGCTGAATTTTGGAAGAACACAATTGCTGAAATTGTTTGTGTTTGTGTGCATCAAAATGGACGAATTTGCTTCTTCTTAAGTGTAATTGCTGCTGAAGTTATTGGAGCCTCCTATGGTGGCCTTGAGAGCCATGTGGACTTGCTTGTTTTCTTGCTAAAGTGCTGAAATTGCTTGTCCAACCCTAGCCGGCCACATCACCTTGATTGTGAGCCTAGTATTTGCTTCAATTGAGAGCCAAGCATTTCAGCTTGCTCCTTACTCTAGGCCGGCCCTAATTTCACATCCTTACACTTAGGTTGCTTGTCATACACAGCCACATCACTTGCCTTGTCACTTGCCTTGTCATCCACACACTTTTGGACACATCACTTTCACTTGCCACATCACTTTTGGCTTTTAGTGAAAATATTTTCAAGAGCAAATCTACTTGTCTTTCACTTCTTCTTCTTTCAAGGATACATGTCATACAAGTGAGCTTTCTTCACTCATTGCAAAAATAGAAAAGAAAAGAGCAAGGAACTAAAAGAAAGATAAAAAAAAAAAAACAAAAAAAAAAAAAGTGATCAAGTTCCTAACACTCAAAAAAAAAAAAAAGTAGAGTGAAGCAATTGAGTCATAAGCAAGAGACTACTTGTGTGTATGCATTTGAAGTGAATTACATTGTTTTTGAAGTGTCCTTGTGGAAGAACACAAGTTTCGGCTTTCAATTTGTGCATTCCAATTCGGATTTTCTTTTTCGAATTTTTCCTTTTGAATAGTTTCGGCTTTTTCCCTTTTGAGAGGGTATTTGCCCTCCAAAACTTCTGAAAATTTTACAGATTAAACTTCAGTCTGAGGGGAACAACTCTTATGTTGTACACTTCTCCTAATTCTGTTGGTTTCACATACTTCTAGCCAATTCAAAATCAGTGCGCAGTTTGCACTCGAAATTTCAGTTTTGAGTCTTTCTTTTCTTCTTGAGTAGCTTGTGTTTTGCTGTTTTCCTTCTTTGTTTCCACACGTTCCTACTCTTCTCTAAGTCCATTTACTTCCCAAATTAAATCCATTTTTCCTTGGGCAATAGTGCGGCTTTCCTTGCCTTTCTTTCTTACCTTGGTTCTCTTGCATTCCTTAAACCCTAGTTGATTCTTCGAGTCTTTCTAGCTTTGGTGACTGGTTTGCGATTGAGATAAGAGTGTGAGAGAAAAGTGTGAGTATTTAAGAGTGACAAACACGAGCGTGAAACACGTGAGGGAGAGCTTAACCCCTTGTTTTCTATCTACTGTTTTTGTGTTCCTTTTGTAGGAATTTTTCTATGTCTTCCTACGTGCCGCCGCATTTGAGGGTTGCTCCTACTAGCCACGCATCTTGGTATCATGTTGAGCAGCCCCCCCACCTTGACCGTTGGACACCGCCTCCTCCTACTTACCAATCGGTTCCTCCCACTCCTAGCTATGGCCACGAACCCACTACATATGTCATGGATCGAGGACCTCATGCCCTCACGGCTCCTTATCACATCGAGCACTACCAAGCGCATCTTGTGGATGCGGTGGCTGAATTTCAACGCCAAGTAGAGGCAATTATTGCAAGGTCCAGCCGGGTTGAGTGTGTACCAAACAGCCCGCATAAGGAGAGTTTAGTGCCGCTTGGTTCTAGTAAGGTTTCGGCCGAATCACCATCACTTGTGGAGGTTGAGTTGACTCCATTTGAGGAGAAGTTACTAGTTTCGGATGAGTCTACTTCAGATTGCCATAAGACAGCCGCTCATTGCCTTGCATTGCAGCGCAAATTTCAGTCCGTGAGTAGTGCCTTCTCCATCATTCCGAGGGTGCCTATACATAGAATTGTGGATCCGTTTCTCCTTGCTTTTGGGCAGATTGGCAGTGCACACTTCTTCCCATTTGAGGTGCCTTCAAGTGGCCTCACGGTCCCTCCCACTTCTAGGAGTTCGCACTTGGCCCGAGCCACCTCCTTGCACCCTTATGGCCAATCCTTGATTGTTCTTGGTTGTTTTCTCCCCGCACCTACATGTCTTCCCCGAGGAAGGCCTCCACCTTGGCCTATATTCACCGAGAGTTGTCGTTGGAGGGTTCCGTGTGTATCCACAAGCTATGAGCATGCCTTGACCCGTTTGGCCTTGCAAGGGATGGACCCTATAGATTCGAGGTCGAATCTCCTCAAAGGGGGAGGGGATGATACGAGCTTGAAGACTCTCACTCCACTTTTGGAACCCCACACCCTCCAAAGCTTAGATTCGAGGACGAATCTCTTCAAAGGGGGATGGGATGATATGAGCTTAAAGGCTCCAACTCGTCCTTATGCCTTGCCCGGACCAGCCTTGGATCTCACGGCGAAAACTAGCACATTAGGGACTATTTTGGTGATCAAGTCAGCCGGCCTTCCTAGGTTTAAATGAAGGGTTATTTAGGGTTTTCTCATGTAATAATTCTCAAGCTATAAATAGAAGGAGATAGCCTCTTTTATAGCTTGCCTTTGATTTTGATGATATTCTCTTTGGCCAATTCTTAGAGTAAACTAGTGTAACTTAGGGTTTTTGGTAACCGGTGCCATTAGGGCTGAAAACCATTGTTTATCTTATATCTCTTCTTGTAATTAAGCTCTTGAGCTTTGTTCTTAAATCAGAAAAGAGAGATCCTTAACTAGTTTATAGAAAGGTTGCTTGGTTTGCTAATCAAGAGGGTTTTCTAATTAGTTAAGTTCCTATTATGTTCATCATCGAAACACCTCTAAACATCATCCATTTCCGCTGCAACACATACTCCATTTGAACACTAAAAGCACCTTCATCCGTTCATCCATCCAAGCTGCCAACCTCTCACAAGAGGACTAGATCCAGCTCAAGAACAACAATTCGGCCTCCTTCTATCCAAATCGAAGTTGAGCCGTTATCAAGTGGTAGCGGAGCTTCAGCTGTCCTCTAGGTTGGTTTTTCTTGTTATTCTTCCGTTTCCTCCATTAAATTCGTATCCCCAATATCATCTTTGTGTTGTTGTTGTTGGACAGATTTTTCTGTCCAGGAACCAGTTTTGTGTCTGTTTTCTTTTTGCTTTTCTGTGCGTTTCCGCCATCATAAACTTCTGAAAATTTCTGTGCTTAATCGTCTATTCGATTAGAGAAAATGTTATTTTTGTGTCGGCTGCTAAATCAGTGATCTTTGCATACTTTTCGGCCTTGGAAGAAAAGTGTGCAGAAATCGCGCGAGAAAAATAGTTTGATTTGTGTGTCTGTTTTGAGAGTCTTCCACTTGGAATCTGTGTTCCCATCCTTCTACAAAGTTGTAGATCGGTGTCTTAGGAGTCTTCCTGTCTATTTTCGTAATTGTAGGTTGGTTTTTCTTGTTCTCCTCTTCATTTCTATGGTTAGAATCATCTTCTCTACCGTAGAACTTCTTTCCTATGTGCTGAAATTTTTCTGTTTTTCATAACCGTTCCTCTCTTCGGTTAAAACTTCATTTTCTTGAGTTTCTTCGGTTCAAACACCTTGATTCTTGTTTTCTATGGTTTAAACATTGTTTTCTACCATAGGAATCATTCCCACTTCATTTGAAAAATTTGGTGTTCTTGAAGAAATTCTTGTCTTTTAGTGTGCTGAATTTTGGAAGAACACAATTGCTGAAATTGTTTGTGTTTGTGTGCATCAAAATGGACGAATTTGCTTCTTCTTAAGTGTAATTGCTGCTGAAGTTATTGGAGCCTCCTATGGTGGCCTTGAGAGCCATGTGGACTTGCTTGTTTTCTTGCTAAAGTGCTGAAATTGCTTGTCCAACCCTAGCCGGCCACATCACCTTGATTGTGAGCCTAGTATTTGCTTCAATTGAGAGCCAAGCATTTCAGCTTGCTCCTTACTCTAGGCCGGCCCTAATTTCACATCCTTACACTTAGGTTGCTTGTCATACACAGCCACATCACTTGCCTTGTCACTTGCCTTGTCATCCACACACTTTTGGACACATCACTTTCACTTGCCACATCACTTTTGGCTTTTAGTGAAAATATTTTCAAGAGCAAATCTACTTGTCTTTCACTTCTTCTTCTTTCAAGGATACATGTCATACAAGTGAGCTTTCTTCACTCATTGCAAAAATAGAAAAGAAAAGAGCAAGGAACTAAAAGAAAGATAAAAAAAAAAAAACAAAAAAAAAAAAAGTGATCAAGTTCCTAACACTCAAAAAAAAAAAAAAGTAGAGTGAAGCAATTGAGTCATAAGCAAGAGACTACTTGTGTGTATGCATTTGAAGTGAATTACATTGTTTTTGAAGTGTCCTTGTGGAAGAACACAAGTTTCGGCTTTCAATTTGTGCATTCCAATTCGGATTTTCTTTTTCGAATTTTTCCTTTTGAATAGTTTCGGCTTTTTCCCTTTTGAGAGGGTATTTGCCCTCCAAAACTTCTGAAAATTTTACAGATTAAACTTCAGTCTGAGGGGAACAACTCTTATGTTGTACACTTCTCCTAATTCTGTTGGTTTCACATACTTCTAGCCAATTCAAAATCAGTGCGCAGTTTGCACTCGAAATTTCAGTTTTGAGTCTTTCTTTTCTTCTTGAGTAGCTTGTGTTTTGCTGTTTTCCTTCTTTGTTTCCACACGTTCCTACTCTTCTCTAAGTCCATTTACTTCCCAAATTAAATCCATTTTTCCTTGGGCAATAGTGCGGCTTTCCTTGCCTTTCTTTCTTACCTTGGTTCTCTTGCATTCCTTAAACCCTAGTTGATTCTTCGAGTCTTTCTAGCTTTGGTGACTGGTTTGCGATTGAGATAAGAGTGTGAGAGAAAAGTGTGAGTATTTAAGAGTGACAAACACGAGCGTGAAACACGTGAGGGAGAGCTTAACCCCTTGTTTTCTATCTACTGTTTTTGTGTTCCTTTTGTAGGAATTTTTCTATGTCTTCCTACGTGCCGCCGCATTTGAGGGTTGCTCCTACTAGCCACGCATCTTGGTATCATGTTGAGCAGCCCCCCCACCTTGACCGTTGGACACCGCCTCCTCCTACTTACCAATCGGTTCCTCCCACTCCTAGCTATGGCCACGAACCCACTACATATGTCATGGATCGAGGACCTCATGCCCTCACGGCTCCTTATCACATCGAGCACTACCAAGCGCATCTTGTGGATGCGGTGGCTGAATTTCAACGCCAAGTAGAGGCAATTATTGCAAGGTCCAGCCGGGTTGAGTGTGTACCAAACAGCCCGCATAAGGAGAGTTTAGTGCCGCTTGGTTCTAGTAAGGTTTCGGCCGAATCACCATCACTTGTGGAGGTTGAGTTGACTCCATTTGAGGAGAAGTTACTAGTTTCGGATGAGTCTACTTCAGATTGCCATAAGACAGCCGCTCATTGCCTTGCATTGCAGCGCAAATTTCAGTCCGTGAGTAGTGCCTTCTCCATCATTCCGAGGGTGCCTATACATAGAATTGTGGATCCGTTTCTCCTTGCTTTTGGGCAGATTGGCAGTGCACACTTCTTCCCATTTGAGGTGCCTTCAAGTGGCCTCACGGTCCCTCCCACTTCTAGGAGTTCGCACTTGGCCCGAGCCACCTCCTTGCACCCTTATGGCCAATCCTTGATTGTTCTTGTGTGTATGCATTTGAAGTGAATTACATTGTTTTTGAAGTGTCCTTGTGGAAGAACACAAGTTTCGGCTTTCAATTTGTGCATTCCAATTCGGATTTTCTTTTTCGAATTTTTCCTTTTGAATAGTTTCGGCATTTTCCCTTTTGAGAGGGTATTTGCCCTCCAAAACTTCTGAAACTTTTACAGATTAAACTTCAGTCTGAGGGGAACAACTCTTATGTTGTACACTTCTCCTAATTCTGTTGGTTTCACATACTTCTAGCCAATTCAAAATCAGTGCGCAGTTTGCACTCGAAATTTCAGTTTTGAGTCTTTCTTTTCTTCTTGAGTAGCTTGTGTTTTGCTGTTTTCCTTCTTTGTTTCCACACGTTCCTACTCTTCTCTAAGTCCATTTACTTCCCAAATTAAATCCATTTTTCCTTGGGCAATAGTGCGGCTTTCCTTGCCTTTCTTTCTTACCTTGGTTCTCTTGCATTCCTTAAACCCTAGTTGATTCTTCGAGTCTTTCTAGCTTTGGTGACTGGTTTGCGATTGAGATAAGAGTGTGAGAGAAAAGTGTGAGTATTTAAGAGTGACAAACACGAGCGTGAAACACGTGAGGGAGAGCTTAACCCCTTGTTTTCTATCTACTGTTTTTGTGTTCCTTTTGTAGGAATTTTTCTATGTCTTCCTACGTGCCGCCGCATTTGAGGGTTGCTCCTACTAGCCACGCATCTTGGTATCATGTTGAGCAGCCCCCCCACCTTGACCGTTGGACACCGCCTCCTCCTACTTACCAATCGGTTCCTCCCACTCCTAGCTATGGCCACGAACCCACTACATATGTCATGGATCGAGGACCTCATGCCCTCACGGCTCCTTATCACATCGAGCACTACCAAGCGCATCTTGTGGATGCGGTGGCTGAATTTCAACGCCAAGTAGAGGCAATTATTGCAAGGTCCAGCCGGGTTGAGTGTGTACCAAACAGCCCGCATAAGGAGAGTTTAGTGCCGCTTGGTTCTAGTAAGGTTTCGGCCGAATCACCATCACTTGTGGAGGTTGAGTTGACTCCATTTGAGGAGAAGTTACTAGTTTCGGATGAGTCTACTTCAGATTGCCATAAGACAGCCGCTCATTGCCTTGCATTGCAGCGCAAATTTCAGTCCGTGAGTAGTGCCTTCTCCATCATTCCGAGGGTGCCTATACATAGAATTGTGGATCCGTTTCTCCTTGCTTTTGGGCAGATTGGCAGTGCACACTTCTTCCCATTTGAGGTGCCTTCAAGTGGCCTCACGGTCCCTCCCACTTCTAGGAGTTCGCACTTGGCCCGAGCCACCTCCTTGCACCCTTATGGCCAATCCTTGATTGTTCTTGGTTGTTTTCTCCCCGCACCTACATGTCTTCCCCGAGGAAGGCCTCCACCTTGGCCTATATTCACCGAGAGTTGTCGTTGGAGGGTTCCGTGTGTATCCACAAGCTATGAGCATGCCTTGACCCGTTTGGCCTTGCAAGGGATGGACCCTATAGATTCGAGGTCGAATCTCCTCAAAGGGGGAGGGGATGATACGAGCTTGAAGACTCTCACTCCACTTTTGGAACCCCACACCCTCCAAAGCTTAGATTCGAGGACGAATCTCTTCAAAGGGGGATGGGATGATATGAGCTTAAAGGCTCCAACTCGTCCTTATGCCTTGCCCGGACCAGCCTTGGATCTCACGGCGAAAACTAGCACATTAGGGACTATTTTGGTGATCAAGTCAGCCGGCCTTCCTAGGTTTAAATGAAGGGTTATTTAGGGTTTTCTCATGTAATAATTCTCAAGCTATAAATAGAAGGAGATAGCCTCTTTTATAGCTTGCCTTTGATTTTGATGATATTCTCTTTGGCCAATTCTTAGAGTAAACTAGTGTAACTTAGGGTTTTTGGTAACCGGTGCCATTAGGGCTGAAAACCATTGTTTATCTTATATCTCTTCTTGTAATTAAGCTCTTGAGCTTTGTTCTTAAATCAGAAAAGAGAGATCCTTAACTAGTTTATAGAAAGGTTGCTTGGTTTGCTAATCAAGAGGGTTTTCTAATTAGTTAAGTTCCTATTATGTTCATCATCGAAACACCTCTAAACATCATCCATTTCCGCTGCAACACATACTCCATTTGAACACTAAAAGCACCTTCATCCGTTCATCCATCCAAGCTGCCAACCTCTCACAAGAGGACTAGATCCAGCTCAAGAACAACAATTCGGCCTCCTTCTATCCAAATCGAAGTTGAGCCGTTATCAAGTGGTAGCGGAGCTTCAGCTGTCCTCTAGGTTGGTTTTTCTTGTTATTCTTCCGTTTCCTCCATTAAATTCGTATCCCCAATATCATCTTTGTGTTGTTGTTGTTGGACAGATTTTTCTGTCCAGGAACCAGTTTTGTGTCTGTTTTCTTTTTGCTTTTCTGTGCGTTTCCGCCATCATAAACTTCTGAAAATTTCTGTGCTTAATCGTCTATTCGATTAGAGAAAATGTTATTTTTGTGTCGGCTGCTAAATCAGTGATCTTTGCATACTTTTCGGCCTTGGAAGAAAAGTGTGCAGAAATCGCGCGAGAAAAACAGTTTGATTTGTGTGTCTGTTTTGAGAGTCTTCCACTTGGAATCTGTGTTCCCATCCTTCTACAAAGTTGTATATCGGTGTCTTAGGAGTCTTCCTGTCTATTTTCGTAATTGTAGGTTGGTTTTTCTTGTTCTCCTCTTCATTTCTATGGTTAGAATCATCTTCTCTACCGTAGAACTTCTTTCCTATGTGCTGAAATTTTTCTGTTTTTCATAACCGTTCCTCTCTTCGGTTAAAACTTCATTTTCTTGAGTTTCTTCGGTTCAAACACCTTGATTCTTGTTTTCTATGGTTTAAACATTGTTTTCTACCATAGGAATCATTCCCACTTCATTTGAAAAATTTGGTGTTCTTGAAGAAATTCTTGTCTTTTAGTGTGCTGAATTTTGGAAGAACACAATTGCTGAAATTGTTTGTGTTTGTGTGCATCAAAATGGACGAATTTGCTTCTTCTTAAGTGTAATTGCTGCTGAAGTTATTGGAGCCTCCTATGGTGGCCTTGAGAGCCATGTGGACTTGCTTGTTTTCTTGCTAAAGTGCTGAAATTGCTTGTCCAACCCTAGCCGGCCACATCACCTTGATTGTGAGCCTAGTATTTGCTTCAATTGAGAGCCAAGCATTTCAGCTTGCTCCTTACTCTAGGCCGGCCCTAATTTCACATCCTTACACTTAGGTTGCTTGTCATACACAGCCACATCACTTGCCTTGTCACTTGCCTTGTCATCCACACACTTTTGGACACATCACTTTCACTTGCCACATCACTTTTGGCTTTTAGTGAAAATATTTTCAAGAGCAAATCTACTTGTCTTTCACTTCTTCTTCTTTCAAGGATACATGTCATACAAGTGAGCTTTCTTCACTCATTGCAAAAATAGAAAAGAAAAGAGCAAGGAACTAAAAGAAAGATAAAAAAAAAAAACAAAAAAAAAAAAAGTGATCAAGTTCCTAACACTCAAAAAAAAAAAAAAGTAGAGTGAAGCAATTGAGTCATAAGCAAGAGACTACTTGTGTGTATGCATTTGAAGTGAATTACATTGTTTTTGAAGTGTCCTTGTGGAAGAACACAAGTTTCGGCTTTCAATTTGTGCATTCCAATTCGGATTTTCTTTTTCGAATTTTTCCTTTTGAATAGTTTCGGCATTTTCCCTTTTGAGAGGGTATTTGCCCTCCAAAACTTCTGAAAATTTTACAGATTAAACTTCAGTCTGAGGGGAACAACTCTTATGTTGTACACTTCTCCTAATTCTGTTGGTTTCACATACTTCTAGCCAATTCAAAATCAGTGCGCAGTTTGCACTCGAAATTTCAGTTTTGAGTCTTTCTTTTCTTCTTGAGTAGCTTGTGTTTTGCTGTTTTCCTTCTTTGTTTCCACACGTTCCTACTCTTCTCTAAGTCCATTTACTTCCCAAATTAAATCCATTTTTCCTTGGGCAATAGTGCGGCTTTCCTTGCCTTTCTTTCTTACCTTGGTTCTCTTGCATTCCTTAAACCCTAGTTGATTCTTCGAGTCTTTCTAGCTTTGGTGACTGGTTTGCGATTGAGATAAGAGTGTGAGAGAAAAGTGTGAGTATTTAAGAGTGACAAACACGAGCGTGAAACACGTGAGGGAGAGCTTAACCCCTTGTTTTCTATCTACTGTTTTTGTGTTCCTTTTGTAGGAATTTTTCTATGTCTTCCTACGTGCCGCCGCATTTGAGGGTTGCTCCTACTAGCCACGCATCTTGGTATCATGTTGAGCAGCCCCCCCACCTTGACCGTTGGACACCGCCTCCTCCTACTTACCAATCGGTTCCTCCCACTCCTAGCTATGGCCACGAACCCACTACATATGTCATGGATCGAGGACCTCATGCCCTCACGGCTCCTTATCACATCGAGCACTACCAAGCGCATCTTGTGGATGCGGTGGCTGAATTTCAACGCCAAGTAGAGGCAATTATTGCAAGGTCCAGCCGGGTTGAGTGTGTACCAAACAGCCCGCATAAGGAGAGTTTAGTGCCGCTTGGTTCTAGTAAGGTTTCGGCCGAATCACCATCACTTGTGGAGGTTGAGTTGACTCCATTTGAGGAGAAGTTACTAGTTTCGGATGAGTCTACTTCAGATTGCCATAAGACAGCCGCTCATTGCCTTGCATTGCAGCGCAAATTTCAGTCCGTGAGTAGTGCCTTCTCCATCATTCCGAGGGTGCCTATACATAGAATTGTGGATCCGTTTCTCCTTGCTTTTGGGCAGATTGGCAGTGCACACTTCTTCCCATTTGAGGTGCCTTCAAGTGGCCTCACGGTCCCTCCCACTTCTAGGAGTTCGCACTTGGCCCGAGCCACCTCCTTGCACCCTTATGGCCAATCCTTGATTGTTCTTGGTTGTTTTCTCCCCGCACCTACATGTCTTCCCCGAGGAAGGCCTCCACCTTGGCCTATATTCACCGAGAGTTGTCGTTGGAGGGTTCCGTGTGTATCCACAAGCTATGAGCATGCCTTGACCCGTTTGGCCTTGCAAGGGATGGACCCTATAGATTCGAGGTCGAATCTCCTCAAAGGGGGAGGGGATGATACGAGCTTGAAGACTCTCACTCCACTTTTGGAACCCCACACCCTCCAAAGCTTAGATTCGAGGACGAATCTCTTCAAAGGGGGATGGGATGATATGAGCTTAAAGGCTCCAACTCGTCCTTATGCCTTGCCCGGACCAGCCTTGGATCTCACGGCGAAAACTAGCACATTAGGGACTATTTTGGTGATCAAGTCAGCCGGCCTTCCTAGGTTTAAATGAAGGGTTATTTAGGGTTTTCTCATGTAATAATTCTCAAGCTATAAATAGAAGGAGATAGCCTCTTTTATAGCTTGCCTTTGATTTTGATGATATTCTCTTTGGCCAATTCTTAGAGTAAACTAGTGTAACTTAGGGTTTTTGGTAACCGGTGCCATTAGGGCTGAAAACCATTGTTTATCTTATATCTCTTCTTGTAATTAAGCTCTTGAGCTTTGTTCTTAAATCAGAAAAGAGAGATCCTTAACTAGTTTATAGAAAGGTTGCTTGGTTTGCTAATCAAGAGGGTTTTCTAATTAGTTAAGTTCCTATTATGTTCATCATCGAAACACCTCTAAACATCATCCATTTCCGCTGCAACACATACTCCATTTGAACACTAAAAGCACCTTCATCCGTTCATCCATCCAAGCTGCCAACCTCTCACAAGAGGACTAGATCCAGCTCAAGAACAACAATTCGGCCTCCTTCTATCCAAATCGAAGTTGAGCCGTTATCAAGTGGTAGCGGAGCTTCAGCTGTCCTCTAGGTTGGTTTTTCTTGTTATTCTTCCGTTTCCTCCATTAAATTCGTATCCCCAATATCATCTTTGTGTTGTTGTTGTTGGACAGATTTTTCTGTCCAGGAACCAGTTTTGTGTCTGTTTTCTTTTTGCTTTTCTGTGCGTTTCCGCCATCATAAACTTCTGAAAATTTCTGTGCTTAATCGTCTATTCGATTAGAGAAAATGTTATTTTTGTGTCGGCTGCTAAATCAGTGATCTTTGCATACTTTTCGGCCTTGGAAGAAAAGTGTGCAGAAATCGCGCGAGAAAAACAGTTTGATTTGTGTGTCTGTTTTGAGAGTCTTCCACTTGGAATCTGTGTTCCCATCCTTCTACAAAGTTGTATATCGGTGTCTTAGGAGTCTTCCTGTCTATTTTCGTAATTGTAGGTTGGTTTTTCTTGTTCTCCTCTTCATTTCTATGGTTAGAATCATCTTCTCTACCGTAGAACTTCTTTCCTATGTGCTGAAATTTTTCTGTTTTTCATAACCGTTCCTCTCTTCGGTTAAAACTTCATTTTCTTGAGTTTCTTCGGTTCAAACACCTTGATTCTTGTTTTCTATGGTTTAAACATTGTTTTCTACCATAGGAATCATTCCCACTTCATTTGAAAAATTTGGTGTTCTTGAAGAAATTCTTGTCTTTTAGTGTGCTGAATTTTGGAAGAACACAATTGCTGAAATTGTTTGTGTTTGTGTGCATCAAAATGGACGAATTTGCTTCTTCTTAAGTGTAATTGCTGCTGAAGTTATTGGAGCCTCCTATGGTGGCCTTGAGAGCCATGTGGACTTGCTTGTTTTCTTGCTAAAGTGCTGAAATTGCTTGTCCAACCCTAGCCGGCCACATCACCTTGATTGTGAGCCTAGTATTTGCTTCAATTGAGAGCCAAGCATTTCAGCTTGCTCCTTACTCTAGGCCGGCCCTAATTTCACATCCTTACACTTAGGTTGCTTGTCATACACAGCCACATCACTTGCCTTGTCACTTGCCTTGTCATCCACACACTTTTGGACACATCACTTTCACTTGCCACATCACTTTTGGCTTTTAGTGAAAATATTTTCAAGAGCAAATCTACTTGTCTTTCACTTCTTCTTCTTTCAAGGATACATGTCATACAAGTGAGCTTTCTTCACTCATTGCAAAAATAGAAAAGAAAAGAGCAAGGAACTAAAAGAAAGATAAAAAAAAAAAACAAAAAAAAAAAAAGTGATCAAGTTCCTAACACTCAAAAAAAAAAAAAAGTAGAGTGAAGCAATTGAGTCATAAGCAAGAGACTACTTGTGTGTATGCATTTGAAGTGAATTACATTGTTTTTGAAGTGTCCTTGTGGAAGAACACAAGTTTCGGCTTTCAATTTGTGCATTCCAATTCGGATTTTCTTTTTCGAATTTTTCCTTTTGAATAGTTTCGGCATTTTCCCTTTTGAGAGGGTATTTGCCCTCCAAAACTTCTGAAAATTTTACAGATTAAACTTCAGTCTGAGGGGAACAACTCTTATGTTGTACACTTCTCCTAATTCTGTTGGTTTCACATACTTCTAGCCAATTCAAAATCAGTGCGCAGTTTGCACTCGAAATTTCAGTTTTGAGTCTTTCTTTTCTTCTTGAGTAGCTTGTGTTTTGCTGTTTTCCTTCTTTGTTTCCACACGTTCCTACTCTTCTCTAAGTCCATTTACTTCCCAAATTAAATCCATTTTTCCTTGGGCAATAGTGCGGCTTTCCTTGCCTTTCTTTCTTACCTTGGTTCTCTTGCATTCCTTAAACCCTAGTTGATTCTTCGAGTCTTTCTAGCTTTGGTGACTGGTTTGCGATTGAGATAAGAGTGTGAGAGAAAAGTGTGAGTATTTAAGAGTGACAAACACGAGCGTGAAACACGTGAGGGAGAGCTTAACCCCTTGTTTTCTATCTACTGTTTTTGTGTTCCTTTTGTAGGAATTTTTCTATGTCTTCCTACGTGCCGCCGCATTTGAGGGTTGCTCCTACTAGCCACGCATCTTGGTATCATGTTGAGCAGCCCCCCCACCTTGACCGTTGGACACCGCCTCCTCCTACTTACCAATCGGTTCCTCCCACTCCTAGCTATGGCCACGAACCCACTACATATGTCATGGATCGAGGACCTCATGCCCTCACGGCTCCTTATCACATCGAGCACTACCAAGCGCATCTTGTGGATGCGGTGGCTGAATTTCAACGCCAAGTAGAGGCAATTATTGCAAGGTCCAGCCGGGTTGAGTGTGTACCAAACAGCCCGCATAAGGAGAGTTTAGTGCCGCTTGGTTCTAGTAAGGTTTCGGCCGAATCACCATCACTTGTGGAGGTTGAGTTGACTCCATTTGAGGAGAAGTTACTAGTTTCGGATGAGTCTACTTCAGATTGCCATAAGACAGCCGCTCATTGCCTTGCATTGCAGCGCAAATTTCAGTCCGTGAGTAGTGCCTTCTCCATCATTCCGAGGGTGCCTATACATAGAATTGTGGATCCGTTTCTCCTTGCTTTTGGGCAGATTGGCAGTGCACACTTCTTCCCATTTGAGGTGCCTTCAAGTGGCCTCACGGTCCCTCCCACTTCTAGGAGTTCGCACTTGGCCCGAGCCACCTCCTTGCACCCTTATGGCCAATCCTTGATTGTTCTTGGTTGTTTTCTCCCCGCACCTACATGTCTTCCCCGAGGAAGGCCTCCACCTTGGCCTATATTCACCGAGAGTTGTCGTTGGAGGGTTCCGTGTGTATCCACAAGCTATGAGCATGCCTTGACCCGTTTGGCCTTGCAAGGGATGGACCCTATAGATTCGAGGTCGAATCTCCTCAAAGGGGGAGGGGATGATACGAGCTTGAAGACTCTCACTCCACTTTTGGAACCCCACACCCTCCAAAGCTTAGATTCGAGGACGAATCTCTTCAAAGGGGGATGGGATGATATGAGCTTAAAGGCTCCAACTCGTCCTTATGCCTTGCCCGGACCAGCCTTGGATCTCACGGCGAAAACTAGCACATTAGGGACTATTTTGGTGATCAAGTCAGCCGGCCTTCCTAGGTTTAAATGAAGGGTTATTTAGGGTTTTCTCATGTAATAATTCTCAAGCTATAAATAGAAGGAGATAGCCTCTTTTATAGCTTGCCTTTGATTTTGATGATATTCTCTTTGGCCAATTCTTAGAGTAAACTAGTGTAACTTAGGGTTTTTGGTAACCGGTGCCATTAGGGCTGAAAACCATTGTTTATCTTATATCTCTTCTTGTAATTAAGCTCTTGAGCTTTGTTCTTAAATCAGAAAAGAGAGATCCTTAACTAGTTTATAGAAAGGTTGCTTGGTTTGCTAATCAAGAGGGTTTTCTAATTAGTTAAGTTCCTATTATGTTCATCATCGAAACACCTCTAAACATCATCCATTTCCGCTGCAACACATACTCCATTTGAACACTAAAAGCACCTTCATCCGTTCATCCATCCAAGCTGCCAACCTCTCACAAGAGGACTAGATCCAGCTCAAGAACAACAATTCGGCCTCCTTCTATCCAAATCGAAGTTGAGCCGTTATCAAGTGGTAGCGGAGCTTCAGCTGTCCTCTAGGTTGGTTTTTCTTGTTATTCTTCCGTTTCCTCCATTAAATTCGTATCCCCAATATCATCTTTGTGTTGTTGTTGTTGGACAGATTTTTCTGTCCAGGAACCAGTTTTGTGTCTGTTTTCTTTTTGCTTTTCTGTGCGTTTCCGCCATCATAAACTTCTGAAAATTTCTGTGCTTAATCGTCTATTCGATTAGAGAAAATGTTATTTTTGTGTCGGCTGCTAAATCAGTGATCTTTGCATACTTTTCGGCCTTGGAAGAAAAGTGTGCAGAAATCGCGCGAGAAAAACAGTTTGATTTGTGTGTCTGTTTTGAGAGTCTTCCACTTGGAATCTGTGTTCCCATCCTTCTACAAAGTTGTAGATCGGTGTCTTAGGAGTCTTACTGTCTATTTTCGTAATTGTAGGTTGGTTTTTCTTGTTCTCCTCTTCATTTCTATGGTTAGAATCATCTTCTCTACCGTAGAACTTCTTTCCTATGTGCTGAAATTTTTCTGTTTTTCATAACCGTTCCTCTCTTCGGTTAAAACTTCATTTTCTTGAGTTTCTTCGGTTCAAACACCTTGATTCTTGTTTTCTATGGTTTAAACATTGTTTTCTACCATAGGAATCATTCCCACTTCATTTGAAAAATTTGGTGTTCTTGAAGAAATTCTTGTCTTTTAGTGTGCTGAATTTTGGAAGAACACAATTGCTGAAATTGTTTGTGTTTGTGTGCATCAAAATGGACGAATTTGCTTCTTCTTAAGTGTAATTGCTGCTGAAGTTATTGGAGCCTCCTATGGTGGCCTTGAGAGCCATGTGGACTTGCTTGTTTTCTTGCTAAAGTGCTGAAATTGCTTGTCCAACCCTAGCCGGCCACATCACCTTGATTGTGAGCCTAGTATTTGCTTCAATTGAGAGCCAAGCATTTCAGCTTGCTCCTTACTCTAGGCCGGCCCTAATTTCACATCCTTACACTTAGGTTGCTTGTCATACACAGCCACATCACTTGCCTTGTCACTTGCCTTGTCATCCACACACTTTTGGACACATCACTTTCACTTGCCACATCACTTTTGGCTTTTAGTGAAAATATTTTCAAGAGCAAATCTACTTGTCTTTCACTTCTTCTTCTTTCAAGGATACATGTCATACAAGTGAGCTTTCTTCACTCATTGCAAAAATAGAAAAGAAAAGAGCAAGGAACTAAAAGAAAGATAAAAAAAAAAAAACAAAAAAAAAAAAAGTGATCAAGTTCCTAACACTCAAAAAAAAAAAAAAGTAGAGTGAAGCAATTGAGTCATAAGCAAGAGACTACTTGTGTGTATGCATTTGAAGTGAATTACATTGTTTTTGAAGTGTCGTTGTGGAAGAACACAAGTTTCGGCTTTCAATTTGTGCATTCCAATTCGGATTTTCTTTTTCGAATTTTTCCTTTTGAATAGTTTCGGCTTTTTCCCTTTTGAGAGGGTATTTGCCCTCCAAAACTTCTGAAATTTTTACAGATTAAACTTCAGTCTGAGGGGAACAACTCTTATGTTGTACACTTCTCCTAATTCTGTTGGTTTCACATACTTCTAGCCAATTCAAAATCAGTGCGCAGTTTGCACTCGAAATTTCAGTTTTGAGTCTTTCTTTTCTTCTTGAGTAGCTTGTGTTTTGCTGTTTTCCTTCTTTGTTTCCACACGTTCCTACTCTTCTCTAAGTCCATTTACTTCCCAAATTAAATCCATTTTTCCTTGGGCAATAGTGCGGCTTTCCTTGCCTTTCTTTCTTACCTTGGTTCTCTTGCATTCCTTAAACCCTAGTTGATTCTTCGAGTCTTTCTAGCTTTGGTGACTGGTTTGCGATTGAGATAAGAGTGTGAGAGAAAAGTGTGAGTATTTAAGAGTGACAAACACGAGCGTGAAACACGTGAGGGAGAGCTTAACCCCTTGTTTTCTATCTACTGTTTTTGTGTTCCTTTTGTAGGAATTTTTCTATGTCTTCCTACGTGCCGCCGCATTTGAGGGTTGCTCCTACTAGCCACGCATCTTGGTATCATGTTGAGCAGCCCCCCCACCTTGACCGTTGGACACCGCCTCCTCCTACTTACCAATCGGTTCCTCCCACTCCTAGCTATGGCCACGAACCCACTACATATGTCATGGATCGAGGACCTCATGCCCTCACGGCTCCTTATCACATCGAGCACTACCAAGCGCATCTTGTGGATGCGGTGGCTGAATTTCAACGCCAAGTAGAGGCAATTATTGCAAGGTCCAGCCGGGTTGAGTGTGTACCAAACAGCCCGCATAAGGAGAGTTTAGTGCCGCTTGGTTCTAGTAAGGTTTCGGCCGAATCACCATCACTTGTGGAGGTTGAGTTGACTCCATTTGAGGAGAAGTTACTAGTTTCAGATGAGTCTACTTCAGATTGCCATAAGACAGCCGCTCATTGCCTTGCATTGCAGCGCAAATTTCAGTCCGTGAGTAGTGCCTTCTCCATCATTCCGAGGGTGCCTATACATAGAATTGTGGATCCGTTTCTCCTTGCTTTTGGGCAGATTGGCAGTGCACACTTCTTCCCATTTGAGGTGCCTTCAAGTGGCCTCACGGTCCCTCCCACTTCTAGGAGTTCGCACTTGGCCCGAGCCACCTCCTTGCACCCTTATGGCCAATCCTTGATTGTTCTTGGTTGTTTTCTCCCCGCACCTACATGTCTTCCCCGAGGAAGGCCTCCACCTTGGCCTATATTCACCGAGAGTTGTCGTTGGAGGGTTCCGTGTGTATCCACAAGCTATGAGCATGCCTTGACCCGTTTGGCCTTGCAAGGGATGGACCCTATAGATTCGAGGTCGAATCTCCTCAAAGGGGGAGGGGATGATACGAGCTTGAAGACTCTCACTCCACTTTTGGAACCCCACACCCTCCAAAGCTTAGATTCGAGGACGAATCTCTTCAAAGGGGGATGGGATGATATGAGCTTAAAGGCTCCAACTCGTCCTTATGCCTTGCCCGGACCAGCCTTGGATCTCACGGCGAAAACTAGCACATTAGGGACTATTTTGGTGATCAAGTCAGCCGGCCTTCCTAGGTTTAAATGAAGGGTTATTTAGGGTTTTCTCATGTAATAATTCTCAAGCTATAAATAGAAGGAGATAGCCTCTTTTATAGCTTGCCTTTGATTTTGATGATATTCTCTTTGGCCAATTCTTAGAGTAAACTAGTGTAACTTAGGGTTTTTGGTAACCGGTGCCATTAGGGCTGAAAACCATTGTTTATCTTATATCTCTTCTTGTAATTAAGCTCTTGAGCTTTGTTCTTAAATCAGAAAAGAGAGATCCTTAACTAGTTTATAGAAAGGTTGCTTGGTTTGCTAATCAAGAGGGTTTTCTAATTAGTTAAGTTCCTATTATGTTCATCATCGAAACACCTCTAAACATCATCCATTTCCGCTGCAACACATACTCCATTTGAACACTAAAAGCACCTTCATCCGTTCATCCATCCAAGCTGCCAACCTCTCACAAGAGGACTAGATCCAGCTCAAGAACAACAATTCGGCCTCCTTCTATCCAAATCGAAGTTGAGCCGTTATCAAGTGGTAGCGGAGCTTCAGCTGTCCTCTAGGTTGGTTTTTCTTGTTATTCTTCCGTTTCCTCCATTAAATTCGTATCCCCAATATCATCTTTGTGTTGTTGTTGTTGGACAGATTTTTCTGTCCAGGAACCAGTTTTGTGTCTGTTTTCTTTTTGCTTTTCTGTGCGTTTCCGCCATCATAAACTTCTGAAAATTTCTGTGCTTAATCGTCTATTCGATTAGAGAAAATGTTATTTTTGTGTCGGCTGCTAAATCAGTGATCTTTGCATACTTTTCGGCCTTGGAAGAAAAGTGTGCAGAAATCGCGCGAGAAAAACAGTTTGATTTGTGTGTCTGTTTTGAGAGTCTTCCACTTGGAATCTGTGTTCCCATCCTTCTACAAAGTTGTAGATCGGTGTCTTAGGAGTCTTCCTGTCTATTTTCGTAATTGTAGGTTGGTTTTTCTTGTTCTCCTCTTCATTTCTATGGTTAGAATCATCTTCTCTACCGTAGAACTTCTTTCCTATGTGCTGAAATTTTTCTGTTTTTCATAACCGTTCCTCTCTTCGGTTAAAACTTCATTTTCTTGAGTTTCTTCGGTTCAAACACCTTGATTCTTGTTTTCTATGGTTTAAACATTGTTTTCTATGGTTTAAACATTGTTTTCTACCATAGGAATCATTCCCACTTCATTTGAAAAATTTGGTGTTCTTGAAGAAATTCTTGTCTTTTAGTGTGCTGAATTTTGGAAGAACACAATTGCTGAAATTGTTTGTGTTTGTGTGCATCAAAATGGACGAATTTGCTTCTTCTTAAGTGTAATTGCTGCTGAAGTTATTGGAGCCTCCTATGGTGGCCTTGAGAGCCATGTGGACTTGCTTGTTTTCTTGCTAAAGTGCTGAAATTGCTTGTCCAACCCTAGCCGGCCACATCACCTTGATTGTGAGCCTAGTATTTGCTTCAATTGAGAGCCAAGCATTTCAGCTTGCTCCTTACTCTAGGCCGGCCCTAATTTCACATCCTTACACTTAGGTTGCTTGTCATACACAGCCACATCACTTGCCTTGTCACTTGCCTTGTCATCCACACACTTTTGGACACATCACTTTCACTTGCCACATCACTTTTGGCTTTTAGTGAAAATATTTTCAAGAGCAAATCTACTTGTCTTTCACTTCTTCTTCTTTCAAGGATACATGTCATACAAGTGAGCTTTCTTCACTCATTGCAAAAATAGAAAAGAAAAGAGCAAGGAACTAAAAGAAAGATAAAAAAAAAAAACAAAAAAAAAAAAAGTGATCAAGTTCCTAACACTCAAAAAAAAAAAAAAGTAGAGTGAAGCAATTGAGTCATAAGCAAGAGACTACTTGTGTGTATGCATTTGAAGTGAATTACATTGTTTTTGAAGTGTCCTTGTGGAAGAACACAAGTTTCGGCTTTCAATTTGTGCATTCCAATTCGGATTTTCTTTTTCGAATTTTTCCTTTTGAATAGTTTCGGCATTTTCCCTTTTGAGAGGGTATTTGCCCTCCAAAACTTCTGAAAATTTTACAGATTAAACTTCAGTCTGAGGGGAACAACTCTTATGTTGTACACTTCTCCTAATTCTGTTGGTTTCACATACTTCTAGCCAATTCAAAATCAGTGCGCAGTTTGCACTCGAAATTTCAGTTTTGAGTCTTTCTTTTCTTCTTGAGTAGCTTGTGTTTTGCTGTTTTCCTTCTTTGTTTCCACACGTTCCTACTCTTCTCTAAGTCCATTTACTTCCCAAATTAAATCCATTTTTCCTTGGGCAATAGTGCGGCTTTCCTTGCCTTTCTTTCTTACCTTGGTTCTCTTGCATTCCTTAAACCCTAGTTGATTCTTCGAGTCTTTCTAGCTTTGGTGACTGGTTTGCGATTGAGATAAGAGTGTGAGAGAAAAGTGTGAGTATTTAAGAGTGACAAACACGAGCGTGAAACACGTGAGGGAGAGCTTAACCCCTTGTTTTCTATCTACTGTTTTTGTGTTCCTTTTGTAGGAATTTTTCTATGTCTTCCTACGTGCCGCCGCATTTTAGGGTTGCTCCTACTAGCCACGCATCTTGGTATCATGTTGAGCAGCCCCCCCACCTTGACCGTTGGACACCGCCTCCTCCTACTTACCAATCGGTTCCTCCCACTCCTAGCTATGGCCACGAACCCACTACATATGTCATGGATCGAGGACCTCATGCCCTCACGGCTCCTTATCACATCGAGCACTACCAAGCGCATCTTGTGGATGCGGTGGCTGAATTTCAACGCCAAGTAGAGGCAATTATTGCAAGGTCCAGCCGGGTTGAGTGTGTACCAAACAGCCCGCATAAGGAGAGTTTAGTGCCGCTTGGTTCTAGTAAGGTTTCGGCCGAATCACCATCACTTGTGGAGGTTGAGTTGACTCCATTTGAGGAGAAGTTACTAGTTTCGGATGAGTCTACTTCAGATTGCCATAAGACAGCCGCTCATTGCCTTGCATTGCAGCGCAAATTTCAGTCCGTGAGTAGTGCCTTCTCCATCATTCCGAGGGTGCCTATACATAGAATTGTGGATCCGTTTCTCCTTGCTTTTGGGCAGATTGGCAGTGCACACTTCTTCCCATTTGAGGTGCCTTCAAGTGGCCTCACGGTCCCTCCCACTTCTAGGAGTTCGCACTTGGCCCGAGCCACCTCCTTGCACCCTTATGGCCAATCCTTGATTGTTCTTGGTTGTTTTCTCCCCGCACCTACATGTCTTCCCCGAGGAAGGCCTCCACCTTGGCCTATATTCACCGAGAGTTGTCGTTGGAGGGTTCCGTGTGTATCCACAAGCTATGAGCATGCCTTGACCCGTTTGGCCTTGCAAGGGATGGACCCTATAGATTCGAGGTCGAATCTCCTCAAAGGGGGAGGGGATGATACGAGCTTGAAGACTCTCACTCCACTTTTGGAACCCCACACCCTCCAAAGCTTAGATTCGAGGACGAATCTCTTCAAAGGGGGATGGGATGATATGAGCTTAAAGGCTCCAACTCGTCCTTATGCCTTGCCCGGACCAGCCTTGGATCTCACGGCGAAAACTAGCACATTAGGGACTATTTTGGTGATCAAGTCAGCCGGCCTTCCTAGGTTTAAATGAAGGGTTATTTAGGGTTTTCTCATGTAATAATTCTCAAGCTATAAATAGAAGGAGATAGCCTCTTTTATAGCTTGCCTTTGATTTTGATGATATTCTCTTTGGCCAATTCTTAGAGTAAACTAGTGTAACTTAGGGTTTTTGGTAACCGGTGCCATTAGGGCTGAAAACCATTGTTTATCTTATATCTCTTCTTGTAATTAAGCTCTTGAGCTTTGTTCTTAAATCAGAAAAGAGAGATCCTTAACTAGTTTATAGAAAGGTTGCTTGGTTTGCTAATCAAGAGGGTTTTCTAATTAGTTAAGTTCCTATTATGTTCATCATCGAAACACCTCTAAACATCATCCATTTCCGCTGCAACACATACTCCATTTGAACACTAAAAGCACCTTCATCCGTTCATCCATCCAAGCTGCCAACCTCTCACAAGAGGACTAGATCCAGCTCAAGAACAACAATTCGGCCTCCTTCTATCCAAATCGAAGTTGAGCCGTTATCAAGTGGTAGCGGAGCTTCAGCTGTCCTCTAGGTTGGTTTTTCTTGTTATTCTTCCGTTTCCTCCATTAAATTCGTATCCCCAATATCATCTTTGTGTTGTTGTTGTTGGACAGATTTTTCTGTCCAGGAACCAGTTTTGTGTCTGTTTTCTTTTTGCTTTTCTGTGCGTTTCCGCCATCATAAACTTCTGAAAATTTCTGTGCTTAATCGTCTATTCGATTAGAGAAAATGTTATTTTTGTGTCGGCTGCTAAATCAGTGATCTTTGCATACTTTTCGGCCTTGGAAGAAAAGTGTGCAGAAATCGCGCGAGAAAAACAGTTTGATTTGTGTGTCTGTTTTGAGAGTCTTCCACTTGGAATCTGTGTTCCCATCCTTCTACAAAGTTGTAGATCGGTGTCTTAGGAGTCTTCCTGTCTATTTTCGTAATTGTAGGTTGGTTTTTCTTGTTCTCCTCTTCATTTCTATGGTTAGAATCATCTTCTCTACCGTAGAACTTCTTTCCTATGTGCTGAAATTTTTCTGTTTTTCATAACCGTTCCTCTCTTCGGTTAAAACTTCATTTTCTTGAGTTTCTTCGGTTCAAACACCTTGATTCTTGTTTTCTATGGTTTAAACATTGTTTTCTATGGTTTAAACATTGTTTTCTACCATAGGAATCATTCCCACTTCATTTGAAAAATTTGGTGTTCTTGAAGAAATTCTTGTCTTTTAGTGTGCTGAATTTTGGAAGAACACAATTGCTGAAATTGTTTGTGTTTGTGTGCATCAAAATGGACGAATTTGCTTCTTCTTAAGTGTAATTGCTGCTGAAGTTATTGGAGCCTCCTATGGTGGCCTTGAGAGCCATGTGGACTTGCTTGTTTTCTTGCTAAAGTGCTGAAATTGCTTGTCCAACCCTAGCCGGCCACATCACCTTGATTGTGAGCCTAGTATTTGCTTCAATTGAGAGCCAAGCATTTCAGCTTGCTCCTTACTCTAGGCCGGCCCTAATTTCACATCCTTACACTTAGGTTGCTTGTCATACACAGCCACATCACTTGCCTTGTCACTTGCCTTGTCATCCACACACTTTTGGACACATCACTTTCACTTGCCACATCACTTTTGGCTTTTAGTGAAAATATTTTCAAGAGCAAATCTACTTGTCTTTCACTTCTTCTTCTTTCAAGGATACATGTCATACAAGTGAGCTTTCTTCACTCATTGCAAAAATAGAAAAGAAAAGAGCAAGGAACTAAAAGAAAGATAAAAAAAAAAAACAAAAAAAAAAAAAGTGATCAAGTTCCTAACACTCAAAAAAAAAAAAAAGTAGAGTGAAGCAATTGAGTCATAAGCAAGAGACTACTTGTGTGTATGCATTTGAAGTGAATTACATTGTTTTTGAAGTGTCCTTGTGGAAGAACACAAGTTTCGGCTTTCAATTTGTGCATTCCAATTCGGATTTTCTTTTTCGAATTTTTCCTTTTGAATAGTTTCGGCATTTTCCCTTTTGAGAGGGTATTTGCCCTCCAAAACTTCTGAAAATTTTACAGATTAAACTTCAGTCTGAGGGGAACAACTCTTATGTTGTACACTTCTCCTAATTCTGTTGGTTTCACATACTTCTAGCCAATTCAAAATCAGTGCGCAGTTTGCACTCGAAATTTCAGTTTTGAGTCTTTCTTTTCTTCTTGAGTAGCTTGTGTTTTGCTGTTTTCCTTCTTTGTTTCCACACGTTCCTACTCTTCTCTAAGTCCATTTACTTCCCAAATTAAATCCATTTTTCCTTGGGCAATAGTGCGGCTTTCCTTGCCTTTCTTTCTTACCTTGGTTCTCTTGCATTCCTTAAACCCTAGTTGATTCTTCGAGTCTTTCTAGCTTTGGTGACTGGTTTGCGATTGAGATAAGAGTGTGAGAGAAAAGTGTGAGTATTTAAGAGTGACAAACACGAGCGTGAAACACGTGAGGGAGAGCTTAACCCCTTGTTTTCTATCTACTGTTTTTGTGTTCCTTTTGTAGGAATTTTTCTATGTCTTCCTACGTGCCGCCGCATTTGAGGGTTGCTCCTACTAGCCACGCATCTTGGTATCATGTTGAGCAGCCCCCCCACCTTGACCGTTGGACACCGCCTCCTCCTACTTACCAATCGGTTCCTCCCACTCCTAGCTATGGCCACGAACCCACTACATATGTCATGGATCGAGGACCTCATGCCCTCACGGCTCCTTATCACATCGAGCACTACCAAGCGCATCTTGTGGATGCGGTGGCTGAATTTCAACGCCAAGTAGAGGCAATTATTGCAAGGTCCAGCCGGGTTGAGTGTGTACCAAACAGCCCGCATAAGGAGAGTTTAGTGCCGCTTGGTTCTAGTAAGGTTTCGGCCGAATCACCATCACTTGTGGAGGTTGAGTTGACTCCATTTGAGGAGAAGTTACTAGTTTCGGATGAGTCTACTTCAGATTGCCATAAGACAGCCGCTCATTGCCTTGCATTGCAGCGCAAATTTCAGTCCGTGAGTAGTGCCTTCTCCATCATTCCGAGGGTGCCTATACATAGAATTGTGGATCCGTTTCTCCTTGCTTTTGGGCAGATTGGCAGTGCACACTTCTTCCCATTTGAGGTGCCTTCAAGTGGCCTCACGGTCCCTCCCACTTCTAGGAGTTCGCACTTGGCCCGAGCCACCTCCTTGCACCCTTATGGCCAATCCTTGATTGTTCTTGGTTGTTTTCTCCCCGCACCTACATGTCTTCCCCGAGGAAGGCCTCCACCTTGGCCTATATTCACCGAGAGTTGTCGTTGGAGGGTTCCGTGTGTATCCACAAGCTATGAGCATGCCTTGACCCGTTTGGCCTTGCAAGGGATGGACCCTATAGATTCGAGGTCGAATCTCCTCAAAGGGGGAGGGGATGATACGAGCTTGAAGACTCTCACTCCACTTTTGGAACCCCACACCCTCCAAAGCTTAGATTCGAGGACGAATCTCTTCAAAGGGGGATGGGATGATATGAGCTTAAAGGCTCCAACTCGTCCTTATGCCTTGCCCGGACCAGCCTTGGATCTCACGGCGAAAACTAGCACATTAGGGACTATTTTGGTGATCAAGTCAGCCGGCCTTCCTAGGTTTAAATGAAGGGTTATTTAGGGTTTTCTCATGTAATAATTCTCAAGCTATAAATAGAAGGAGATAGCCTCTTTTATAGCTTGCCTTTGATTTTGATGATATTCTCTTTGGCCAATTCTTAGAGTAAACTAGTGTAACTTAGGGTTTTTGGTAACCGGTGTCATTAGGGCTGAAAACCATTGTTTATCTTATATCTCTTCTTGTAATTAAGCTCTTGAGCTTTGTTCTTAAATCAGAAAAGAGAGATCCTTAACTAGTTTATAGAAAGGTTGCTTGGTTTGCTAATCAAGAGGGTTTTCTAATTAGTTAAGTTCCTATTATGTTCATCATCGAAACACCTCTAAACATCATCCATTTCCGCTGCAACACATACTCCATTTGAACACTACAAGCACCTTCATCCGTTCATCCATCCAAGCTGCCAACCTCTCACAAGAGGACTAGATCCAGCTCAAGAACAACAATTCGGCCTCCTTCTATCCAAATCGAAGTTGAGCCGTTATCAAGTGGTAGCGGAGCTTCAGCTGTCCTCTAGGTTGGTTTTTCTTGTTATTCTTCCGTTTCCTCCATTAAATTCGTATCCCCAATATCATCTTTGTGTTGTTGTTGTTGGACAGATTTTTCTGTCCAGGAACCAGTTTTGTGTCTGTTTTCTTTTTGCTTTTCTGTGCGTTTCCGCCATCATAAACTTCTGAAAATTTCTGTGCTTAATCGTCTATTCGATTAGAGAAAATGTTATTTTTGTGTCGGCTGCTAAATCAGTGATCTTTGCATACTTTTCGGCCTTGGAAGAAAAGTGTGCAGAAATCGCGCGAGAAAAACAGTTTGATTTGTGTGTCTGTTTTGAGAGTCTTCCACTTGGAATCTGTGTTCCCATCCTTCTACAAAGTTGTAGATCGGTGTCTTAGGAGTCTTCCTGTCTATTTTCGTAATTGTAGGTTGGTTTTTCTTGTTCTCCTCTTCATTTCTATGGTTAGAATCATCTTCTCTACCGTAGAACTTCTTTCCTATGTGCTGAAATTTTTCTGTTTTTCATAACCGTTCCTCTCTTCGGTTAAAACTTCATTTTCTTGAGTTTCTTCGGTTCAAACACCTTGATTCTTGTTTTCTATGGTTTAAACATTGTTTTCTACCATAGGAATCATTCCCACTTCATTTGAAAAATTTGGTGTTCTTGAAGAAATTCTTGTCTTTTAGTGTGCTGAATTTTGGAAGAACACAATTGCTGAAATTGTTTGTGTTTGTGTGCATCAAAATGGACGAATTTGCTTCTTCTTAAGTGTAATTGCTGCTGAAGTTATTGGAGCCTCCTATGGTGGCCTTGAGAGCCATGTGGACTTGCTTGTTTTCTTGCTAAAGTGCTGAAATTGCTTGTCCAACCCTAGCCGGCCACATCACCTTGATTGTGAGCCTAGTATTTGCTTCAATTGAGAGCCAAGCATTTCAGCTTGCTCCTTACTCTAGGCCGGCCCTAATTTCACATCCTTACACTTAGGTTGCTTGTCATACACAGCCACATCACTTGCCTTGTCACTTGCCTTGTCATCCACACACTTTTGGACACATCACTTTCACTTGCCACATCACTTTTGGCTTTTAGTGAAAATATTTTCAAGAGCAAATCTACTTGTCTTTCACTTCTTCTTCTTTCAAGGATACATGTCATACAAGTGAGCTTTCTTCACTCATTGCAAAAATAGAAAAGAAAAGAGCATGGAACTAAAAGAAAGATAAAAAAAAAAAAACAAAAAAAAAAAAAGTGATCAAGTTCCTAACACTCAAAAAAAAAAAAAAGTAGAGTGAAGCAATTGAGTCATAAGCAAGAGACTACTTGTGTGTATGCATTTGAAGTGAATTACATTGTTTTTGAAGTGTCCTTGTGGAAGAACACAAGTTTCGGTTTTCAATTTGTGCATTCCAATTCGGATTTTCTTTTTCGAATTTTTCCTTTTGAATAGTTTCGGCTTTTTCCCTTTTGAGAGGGTATTTGCCTCCAAAACTTCTGAAATTTTTACAGATTAAACTTCAGTCTGAGGGGAACAACTCTTATGTTGTACACTTCTCCTAATTCTGTTGGTTTCACATACTTCTAGCCAATTCAAAATCAGTGCGCAGTTTGCACTCGAAATTTCAGTTTTGAGTCTTTCTTTTCTTCTTGAGTAGCTTGTGTTTTGCTGTTTTCTTCTTTGTTTCCACACGTTCCTACTCTTCTCTAAGTCCATTTACTTCCCAAATTAAATCCATTTTTCCTTGGGCAATAGTGCGGCTTTCCTTGCCTTTCTTTCTTACCTTGGTTCTCTTGCATTCCTTAAACCCTAGTTGATTCTTCGAGTCTTTCTAGCTTTGGTGACTGGTTTGCGATTGAGATAAGAGTGTGAGAGAAAAGTGTGAGTATTTAAGAGTGACAAACACGAGCGTGAAACACGTGAGGGAGAGCTTAACCCCTTGTTTTCTATCTACTGTTTTTGTGTTCCTTTTGTAGGAATTTTTCTATGTCTTCCTACGTGCCGCCGCATTTGAGGGTTGCTCCTACTAGCCACGCATCTTGGTATCATGTTGAGCAGCCCCCCCACCTTGACCGTTGGACACCGCCTCCTCCTACTTACCAATCGGTTCCTCCCACTCCTAGCTATGGCCACGAACCCACTACATATGTCATGGATCGAGGACCTCATGCCCTCACGGCTCCTTATCACATCGAGCACTACCAAGCGCATCTTGTGGATGCGGTGGCTGAATTTCAACGCCAAGTAGAGGCAATTATTGCAAGGTCCAGCCGGGTTGAGTGTGTACCAAACAGCCCGCATAAGGAGAGTTTAGTGCCGCTTGGTTCTAGTAAGGTTTCGGCCGAATCACCATCACTTGTGGAGGTTGAGTTGACTCCATTTGAGGAGATGTTACTAGTTTCGGATGAGTCTACTTCAGATTGCCATAAGACAGCCGCTCATTGCCTTGCATTGCAGCGCAAATTTCAGTCCGTGAGTAGTGCCTTCTCCATCATTCCGAGGGTGCCTATACATAGAATTGTGGATCCGTTTCTCCTTGCTTTTGGGCAGATTGGCAGTGCACACTTCTTCCCATTTGAGGTGCCTTCAAGTGGCCTCACGGTCCCTCCCACTTCTAGGAGTTCGCACTTGGCCCGAGCCACCTCCTTGCACCCTTATGGCCAATCCTTGATTGTTCTTGGTTGTTTTCTCCCCGCACCTACATGTCTTCCCCGAGGAAGGCCTCCACCTTGGCCTATATTCACCGAGAGTTGTCGTTGGAGGGTTCCGTGTGTATCCACAAGCTATGAGCATGCCTTGACCCGTTTGGCCTTGCAAGGGATGGACCCTATAGATTCGAGGTCGAATCTCCTCAAAGGGGGAGGGGATGATACGAGCTTGAAGACTCTCACTCCACTTTTGGAACCCCACACCCTCCAAAGCTTAGATTCGAGGACGAATCTCTTCAAAGGGGGATGGGATGATATGAGCTTAAAGGCTCCAACTCGTCCTTATGCCTTGCCCGGACCAGCCTTGGATCTCACGGCGAAAACTAGCACATTAGGGACTATTTTGGTGATCAAGTCAGCCGGCCTTCCTAGGTTTAAATGAAGGGTTATTTAGGGTTTTCTCATGTAATAATTCTCAAGCTATAAATAGAAGGAGATAGCCTCTTTTATAGCTTGCCTTTGATTTTGATGATATTCTCTTTGGCCAATTCTTAGAGTAAACTAGTGTAACTTAGGGTTTTTGGTAACCGGTGCCATTAGGGCTGAAAACCATTGTTTATCTTATATCTCTTCTTGTAATTAAGCTCTTGAGCTTTGTTCTTAAATCAGAAAAGAGAGATCCTTAACTAGTTTATAGAAAGGTTGCTTGGTTTGCTAATCAAGAGGGTTTTCTAATTAGTTAAGTTCCTATTATGTTCATCATCGAAACACCTCTAAACATCATCCATTTCCGCTGCAACACATACTCCATTTGAACACTAAAAGCACCTTCATCCGTTCATCCATCCAAGCTGCCAACCTCTCACAAGAGGACTAGATCCAGCTCAAGAACAACAATTCGGCCTCCTTCTATCCAAATCGAAGTTGAGCCGTTATCAAGTGGTAGCGGAGCTTCAGCTGTCCTCTAGGTTGGTTTTTCTTGTTATTCTTCCGTTTCCTCCATTAAATTCGTATCCCCAATATCATCTTTGTGTTGTTGTTGTTGGACAGATTTTTCTGTCCAGGAACCAGTTTTGTGTCTGTTTTCTTTTTGCTTTTCTGTGCGTTTCCGCCATCATAAACTTCTGAAAATTTCTGTGCTTAATCGTCTATTCGATTAGAGAAAATGTTATTTTTGTGTCGGCTGCTAAATCAGTGATCTTTGCATACTTTTCGGCCTTGGAAGAAAAGTGTGCAGAAATCGCGCGAGAAAAACAGTTTGATTTGTGTGTCTGTTTTGAGAGTCTTCCACTTGGAATCTGTGTTCCCATCCTTCTACAAAGTTGTAGATCGGTGTCTTAGGAGTCTTCCTGTCTATTTTCGTAATTGTAGGTTGGTTTTTCTTGTTCTCCTCTTCATTTCTATGGTTAGAATCATCTTCTCTACCGTAGAACTTCTTTCCTATGTGCTGAAATTTTTCTGTTTTTCATAACCGTTCCTCTCTTCGGTTAAAACTTCATTTTCTTGAGTTTCTTCGGTTCAAACACCTTGATTCTTGTTTTCTATGGTTTAAACATTGTTTTCTATGGTTTAAACATTGTTTTCTACCATAGGAATCATTCCCACTTCATTTGAAAAATTTGGTGTTCTTGAAGAAATTCTTGTCTTTTAGTGTGCTGAATTTTGGAAGAACACAATTGCTGAAATTGTTTGTGTTTGTGTGCATCAAAATGGACGAATTTGCTTCTTCTTAAGTGTAATTGCTGCTGAAGTTATTGGAGCCTCCTATGGTGGCCTTGAGAGCCATGTGGACTTGCTTGTTTTCTTGCTAAAGTGCTGAAATTGCTTGTCCAACCCTAGCCGGCCACATCACCTTGATTGTGAGCCTAGTATTTGCTTCAATTGAGAGCCAAGCATTTCAGCTTGCTCCTTACTCTAGGCCGGCCCTAATTTCACATCCTTACACTTAGGTTGCTTGTCATACACAGCCACATCACTTGCCTTGTCACTTGCCTTGTCATCCACACACTTTTGGACACATCACTTTCACTTGCCACATCACTTTTGGCTTTTAGTGAAAATATTTTCAAGAGCAAATCTACTTGTCTTTCACTTCTTCTTCTTTCAAGGATACATGTCATACAAGTGAGCTTTCTTCACTCATTGCAAAAATAGAAAAGAAAAGAGCAAGGAACTAAAAGAAAGATAAAAAAAAAAAAACAAAAAAAAAAAAAGTGATCAAGTTCCTAACACTCAAAAAAAAAAAAAAGTAGAGTGAAGCAATTGAGTCATAAGCAAGAGACTACTTGTGTGTATGCATTTGAAGTGAATTACATTGTTTTTGAAGTGTCCTTGTGGAAGAACACAAGTTTCGGTTTTCAATTTGTGCATTCCAATTCGGATTTTCTTTTTCGAATTTTTCCTTTTGAATAGTTTCGGCTTTTTCCCTTTTGAGAGGGTATTTGCCTCCAAAACTTCTGAAATTTTTACAGATTAAACTTCAGTCTGAGGGGAACAACTCTTATGTTGTACACTTCTCCTAATTCTGTTGGTTTCACATACTTCTAGCCAATTCAAAATCAGTGCGCAGTTTGCACTCGAAATTTCAGTTTTGAGTCTTTCTTTTCTTCTTGAGTAGCTTGTGTTTTGCTGTTTTCTTCTTTGTTTCCACACGTTCCTACTCTTCTCTAAGTCCATTTACTTCCCAAATTAAATCCATTTTTCCTTGGGCAATAGTGCGGCTTTCCTTGCCTTTCTTTCTTACCTTGGTTCTCTTGCATTCCTTAAACCCTAGTTGATTCTTCGAGTTTTTCTAGCTTTGGTGACTGGTTTGCGATTGAGATAAGAGTGTGAGAGAAAAGTGTGAGTATTTAAGAGTGACAAACACGAGCGTGAAACACGTGAGGGAGAGCTTAACCCCTTGTTTTCTATCTACTGTTTTTGTGTTCCTTTTGTAGGAATTTTTCTATGTCTTCCTACGTGCCGCCGCATTTGAGGGTTGCTCCTACTAGCCACGCATCTTGGTATCATGTTGAGCAGCCCCCCCACCTTGACCGTTGGACACCGCCTCCTCCTACTTACCAATCGGTTCCTCCCACTCCTAGCTATGGCCACGAACCCACTACATATGTCATGGATCGAGGACCTCATGCCCTCACGGCTCCTTATCACATCGAGCACTACCAAGCGCATCTTGTGGATGCGGTGGCTGAATTTCAACGCCAAGTAGAGGCAATTATTGCAAGGTCCAGCCGGGTTGAGTGTGTACCAAACAGCCCGCATAAGGAGAGTTTAGTGCCGCTTGGTTCTAGTAAGGTTTCGGCCGAATCACCATCACTTGTGGAGGTTGAGTTGACTTCATTTGAGGAGAAGTTACTAGTTTCGGATGAGTCTACTTCAGATTGCCATAAGACAGCCGCTCATTGCCTTGCATTGCAGCGCAAATTTCAGTCCGTGAGTAGTGCCTTCTCCATCATTCCGAGGGTGCCTATACATAGAATTGTGGATCCGTTTCTCCTTGCTTTTGGGCAGATTGGCAGTGCACACTTCTTCCCATTTGAGGTGCCTTCAAGTGGCCTCACGGTCCCTCCCACTTCTAGGAGTTCGCACTTGGCCCGAGCCACCTCCTTGCACCCTTATGGCCAATCCTTGATTGTTCTTGGTTGTTTTCTCCCCGCACCTACATGTCTTCCCCGAGGAAGGCCTCCACCTTGGCCTATATTCACCGAGAGTTGTCGTTGGAGGGTTCCGTGTGTATCCACAAGCTATGAGCATGCCTTGACCCGTTTGGCCTTGCAAGGGATGGACCCTATAGATTCGAGGTCGAATCTCCTCAAAGGGGGAGGGGATGATACGAGCTTGAAGACTCTCACTCCACTTTTGGAACCCCACACCCTCCAAAGCTTAGATTCGAGGACGAATCTCTTCAAAGGGGGATGGGATGATATGAGCTTAAAGGCTCCAACTCGTCCTTATGCCTTGCCCGGACCAGCCTTGGATCTCACGGCGAAAACTAGCACATTAGGGACTATTTTGGTGATCAAGTCAGCCGGCCTTCCTAGGTTTAAATGAAGGGTTATTTAAGGTTTTCTCATGTAATAATTCTCAAGCTATAAATAGAAGGAGATAGCCTCTTTTATAGCTTGCCTTTGATTTTGATGATATTCTCTTTGGCCAATTCTTAGAGTAAACTAGTGTAACTTAGGGTTTTTGGTAACCGGTGCCATTAGGGCTGAAAACCATTGTTTATCATATATCTCTTCTTGTAATTAAGCTCTTGAGCTTTGTTCTTAAATCAGAAAAGAGAGATCCTTAACTAGTTTATAGAAAGGTTGCTTGGTTTGCTAATCAAGAGGGTTTTCTAATTAGTTAAGTTCCTATTATGTTCATCATCGAAACACCTCTAAACATCATCCATTTCCGCTGCAACACATACTCCATTTGAACACTAAAAGCACCTTCATCCGTTCATCCATCCAAGCTGCCAACATCTCACAAGAGGACTAGATCCAGCTCAAGAACAACAATTCGGCCTCCTTCTATCCAAATCGAAGTTGAGCCGTTATCAAGTGGTAGCGGAGCTTCAGCTGTCCTCTAGGTTGGTTTTTCTTGTTATTCTTCCGTTTCCTCCATTAAATTCGTATCCCCAATATCATCTTTGTGTTGTTGTTGTTGGACAGATTTTTCTGTCCAGGAACCAGTTTTGTGTCTGTTTTCTTTTTGCTTTTCTGTGCGTTTCCGCCATCATAAACTTCTGAAAATTTCTGTGCTTAATCGTCTATTCGATTAGAGAAAATGTTATTTTTGTGTCGGCTGCTAAATCAGTGATCTTTGCATACTTTTCGGCCTTGGAAGAAAAGTGTGCAGAAATCGCGCGAGAAAAACAGTTTGATTTGTGTGTCTGTTTTGAGAGTCTTCCACTTGGAATCTGTGTTCCCATCCTTCTACAAAGTTGTAGATCGGTGTCTTAGAAGTCTTCCTGTCTATTTTCGTAATTGTAGGTTGGTTTTTCTTGTTCTCCTCTTCATTTCTATGGTTAGAATCATCTTCTCTACCGTAGAACTTCTTTCCTATGTGCTGAAATTTTTCTGTTTTTCATAACCGTTCCTCTCTTCGGTTAAAACTTCATTTTCTTGAGTTTCTTCGGTTCAAACACCTTGATTCTTGTTTTCTATGGTTTAAACATTGTTTTCTACCACAGGAATCATTCCCACTTCATTTGAAAAATTTGGTGTTCTTGAAGAAATTCTTGTCTTTTAGTGTGCTGAATTTTGGAAGAACACAATTGCTGAAATTGTTTGTGTTTGTGTGCATCAAAATGGACGAATTTGCTTCTTCTTAAGTGTAATTGCTGCTGAAGTTATTGGAGCCTCCTATGGTGGCCTTGAGAGCCATGTGGACTTGCTTGTTTTCTTGCTAAAGTGCTGAAATTGCTTGTCCAACCCTAGCCGGCCACATCACCTTGATTGTGAGCCTAGTATTTGCTTCAATTGAGAGCCAAGCATTTCAGCTTGCTCCTTACTCTAGGCCGGCCCTAATTTCACATCCTTACACTTAGGTTGCTTGTCATACACAGCCACATCACTTGCCTTGTCACTTGCCTTGTCATCCACACACTTTTGGACACATCACTTTCACTTGCCACATCACTTTTGGCTTTTAGTGAAAATATTTTCAAGAGCAAATCTACTTGTCTTTCACTTCTTCTTCTTTCAAGGATACATGTCATACAAGTGAGCTTTCTTCACTCATTGCAAAAATAGAAAAGAAAAGAGCAAGGAACTAAAAGAAAGATTAAAAAAAAAAAACAAAAAAAAAAAAAGTGATCAAGTTCCTAACACTCAAAAAAAAAAAAACGTAGAGTGAAGCAATTGAGTCATAAGCAAGAGACTACTTGTGTGTATGCATTTGAAGTGAATTACATTGTTTTTGAAGTGTCCTTGTGGAAGAACACAAGTTTCGGCTTTCAATTTGTGCATTCCAATTCGGATTTTCTTTTTCGAATTTTTCCTTTTGAATAGTTTCGGCTTTTTCCCTTTTGAGAGGGTATTTGCCCTCCAAAACTTCTGAATTTTTTACAGATTAAACTTCAGTCTGAGGGGAACAACTCTTATGTTGTACACTTCTCCTAATTCTGTTGGTTTCACATACTTCTAGCCAATTCAAAATCAGTGCGCAGTTTGCACTCGAAATTTCAGTTTTGAGTCTTTCTTTTCTTCTTGAGTAGCTTGTGTTTTGCTGTTTTCTTCTTTGTTTCCACACGTTCCTACTCTTCTCTAAGTCCATTTACTTCCCAAATTAAATCCATTTTTCCTTGGGCAATAGTGCGGCTTTCCTTGCCTTTCTTTCTTACCTTGGTTCTCTTGCATTCCTTAAACCCTAGTTGATTCTTCGAGTCTTTCTAGCTTTGGTGACTGGTTTGCGATTGAGATAAGAGTGTGAGAGAAAAGTGTGAGTATTTAAGAGTGACAAACACGAGCGTGAAACACGTGAGGGATAGCTTAACCCCTTGTTTTCTATCTACTGTTTTTGTGTTCCTTTTGTAGGAATTTTTCTATGTCTTCCTACGTGCCGCCGCATTTGAGGGTTGCTCCTACTAGCCACGCATCTTGGTATCATGTTGAGCAGCCCCCCCACCTTGACCGTTGGACACCGCCTCCTCCTACTTACCAATCGGTTCCTCCCACTCCTAGCTATGGCCACGAACCCACTACATATGTCATGGATCGAGGACCTCATGCCCTCACGGCTCCTTATCACATCGAGCACTACCAAGCGCATCTTGTGGATGCGGTGGCTGAATTTCAACGCCAAGTAGAGGCAATTATTGCAAGGTCCAGCCGGGTTGAGTGTGTACCAAACAGCCCGCATAAGGAGAGTTTAGTGCCGCTTGGTTCTAGTAAGGTTTCGGCCGAATCACCATCACTTGTGGAGGTTGAGTTGACTCCATTTGAGGAGAAGTTACTAGTTTCGGATGAGTCTACTTCAGATTGCCATAAGACAGCCGCTCATTGCCTTGCATTGCAGCGCAAATTTCAGTCCGTGAGTAGTGCCTTCTCCATCATTCCGAGGGTGCCTATACATAGAATTGTGGATCCGTTTCTCCTTGCTTTTGGGCAGATTGGCAGTGCACACTTCTTCCCATTTGAGGTGCCTTCAAGTGGCCTCACGGTCCCTCCCACTTCTAGGAGTTCGCACTTGGCCCGAGCCACCTCCTTGCACCCTTATGGCCAATCCTTGATTGTTCTTGGTTGTTTTCTCCCCGCACCTACATGTCTTCCCCGAGGAAGGCCTCCACCTTGGCCTATATTCACCGAGAGTTGTCGTTGGAGGGTTCCGTGTGTATCCACAAGCTATGAGCATGCCTTGACCCGTTTGGCCTTGCAAGGGATGGACCCTATAGATTCGAGGTCGAATCTCCTCAAAGGGGGAGGGGATGATACGAGCTTGAAGACTCTCACTCCACTTTTGGAACCCCACACCCTCCAAAGCTTAGATTCGAGGACGAATCTCTTCAAAGGGGGATGGGATGATATGAGCTTAAAGGCTCCAACTCGTCCTTATGCCTTGCCCGGACCAGCCTTGGATCTCACGGCGAAAACTAGCACATTAGGGACTATTTTGGTGATCAAGTCAGCCGGCCTTCCTAGGTTTAAATGAAGGGTTATTTAGGGTTTTCTCATGTAATAATTCTCAAGCTATAAATAGAAGGAGATAGCCTCTTTTATAGCTTGCCTTTGATTTTGATGATATTCTCTTTGGCCAATTCTTAGAGTAAACTAGTGTAACTTAGGGTTTTTGGTAACCGGTGCCATTAGGGCTGAAAACCATTGTTTATCTTATATCTCTTCTTGTAATTAAGCTCTTGAGCTTTGTTCTTAAATCAGAAAAGAGAGATCCTTAACTAGTTTATAGAAAGGTTGCTTGGTTTGCTAATCAAGAGGGTTTTCTAATTAGTTAAGTTCCTATTATGTTCATCATCGAAACACCTCTAAACATCATCCATTTCCGCTGCAACACATACTCCATTTGAACACTAAAAGCACCTTCATCCGTTCATCCATCCAAGCTGCCAACCTCTCACAAGAGGACTAGATCCAGCTCAAGAACAACAATTCGGCCTCCTTCTATCCAAATCGAAGTTGAGCCGTTATCAAGTGGTAGCGGAGCTTCAGCTGTCCTCTAGGTTGGTTTTTCTTGTTATTCTTCCGTTTCCTCCATTAAATTCGTATCCCCAATATCATCTTTGTGTTGTTGTTGTTGGACAGATTTTTCTGTCCAGGAACCAGTTTTGTGTCTGTTTTCTTTTTGCTTTTCTGTGCGTTTCCGCCATCATAAACTTCTGAAAATTTCTGTGCTTAATCGTCTATTCGATTAGAGAAAATGTTATTTTTGTGTCGGCTGCTAAATCAGTGATCTTTGCATACTTTTCGGCCTTGGAAGAAAAGTGTGCAGAAATCGCGCGAGAAAAACAGTTTGATTTGTGTGTCTGTTTTGAGAGTCTTCCACTTGGAATCTGTGTTCCCATCCTTCTACAAAGTTGTAGATCGGTGTCTTAGGAGTCTTCCTGTCTATTTTCGTAATTGTAGGTTGGTTTTTCTTGTTCTCCTCTTCATTTCTATGGTTAGAATCATCTTCTCTACCGTAGAACTTCTTTCCTTTGTGCTGAAATTTTTCTGTTTTTCATAACCGTTCCTCTCTTCGGTTAAAACTTCATTTTCTTGAGTTTCTTCGGTTCAAACACCTTGATTCTTGTTTTCTATGGTTTAAACATTGTTTTCTACCATAGGAATCATTCCCACTTCATTTGAAAAATTTGGTGTTCTTGAAGAAATTCTTGTCTTTTAGTGTGCTGAATTTTGGAAGAACACAATTGCTGAAATTGTTTGTGTTTGTGTGCATCAAAATGGACGAATTTGCTTCTTCTTAAGTGTAATTGCTGCTGAAGTTATTGGAGCCTCCTATGGTGGCCTTTGAGAGCCATGTGGACTTGCTTGTTTTCTTGCTAAAGTGCTGAAATTGCTTGTCCAACCCTAGCCGGCCACATCACCTTGATTGTGAGCCTAGTATTTGCTTCAATTGAGAGCCAAGCATTTCAGCTTGCTCCTTACTCTAGGCCGGCCCTAATTTCACATCCTTACACTTAGGTTGCTTGTCATACACAGCCACATCACTTGCCTTGTCACTTGCCTTGTCATCCACACACTTTTGGACACATCACTTTCACTTGCCACATCACTTTTGGCTTTTAGTGAAAATATTTTCAAGAGCAAATCTACTTGTCTTTCACTTCTTCTTCTTTCAAGGATACATGTCATACAAGTGAGCTTTCTTCACTCATTGCAAAAATAGAAAAGAAAAGAGCAAGGAACTAAAAGAAAGATAAAAAAAAAAAAACAAAAAAAAAAAAAGTGATCAAGTTCCTAACACTCAAAAAAAAAAAAACGTAGAGTGAAGCAATTGAGTCATAAGCAAGAGACTACTTGTGTGTATGCATTTGAAGTGAATTACATTGTTTTTGAAGTGTCCTTGTGGAAGAACACAAGTTTCGGCTTTCAATTTGTGCATTCCAATTCGGATTTTCTTTTTCGAATTTTTCCTTTTGAATAGTTTCGGCTTTTTCCCTTTTGAGAGGGTATTTGCCCTCCAAAACTTCTGAATTTTTTACAGATTAAACTTCAGTCTGAGGGGAACAACTCTTATGTTGTACACTTCTCCTAATTCTGTTGGTTTCACATACTTCTAGCCAATTCAAAATCAGTGCGCAGTTTGCACTCGAAATTTCAGTTTTGAGTCTTTCTTTTCTTCTTGAGTAGCTTGTGTTTTGCTGTTTTCTTCTTTGTTTCCACACGTTCCTACTCTTCTCTAAGTCCATTTACTTCCCAAATTAAATCCATTTTTCCTTGGGCAATAGTGCGGCTTTCCTTGCCTTTCTTTCTTACCTTGGTTCTCTTGCATTCCTTAAACCCTAGTTGATTCTTCGAGTCTTTCTAGCTTTGGTGACTGGTTTGCGATTGAGATAAGAGTGTGAGAGAAAAGTGTGAGTATTTAAGAGTGACAAACACGAGCGTGAAACACGTGAGGGAGAGCTTAACCCCTTGTTTTCTATCTACTGTTTTTGTGTTCCTTTTGTAGGAATTTTTCTATGTCTTCCTACGTGCCGCCGCATTTGAGGGTTGCTCCTACTAGCCACGCATCTTGGTATCATGTTGAGCAGCCCCCCCACCTTGACCGTTGGACACCGCCTCCTCCTACTTACCAATCGGTTCCTCCCACTCCTAGCTATGGCCACGAACCCACTACATATGTCATGGATCGAGGACCTCATGCCCTCACGGCTCCTTATCACATCGAGCACTACCAAGCGCATCTTGTGGATGCGGTGGCTGAATTTCAACGCCAAGTAGAGGCAATTATTGCAAGGTCCAGCCGGGTTGAGTGTGTACCAAACAGCCCGCATAAGGAGAGTTTAGTGCCGCTTGGTTCTAGTAAGGTTTCGGCCGAATCACCATCACTTGTGGAGGTTGAGTTGACTCCATTTGAGGAGAAGTTACTAGTTTCGGATGAGTCTACTTCAGATTGCCATAAGACAGCCGCTCATTGCCTTGCATTGCAGCGCAAATTTCAGTCCGTGAGTAGTGCCTTCTCCATCATTCCGAGGGTGCCTATACATAGAATTGTGGATCCGTTTCTCCTTGCTTTTGGGCAGATTGGCAGTGCACACTTCTTCCCATTTGAGGTGCCTTCAAGTGGCCTCACGGTCCCTCCCACTTCTAGGAGTTCGCACTTGGCCCGAGCCACCTCCTTGCACCCTTATGGCCAATCCTTGATTGTTCTTGGTTGTTTTCTCCCCGCACCTACATGTCTTCCCCGAGGAAGGCCTCCACCTTGGCCTATATTCACCGAGAGTTGTCGTTGGAGGGTTCCGTGTGTATCCACAAGCTATGAGCATGCCTTGACCCGTTTGGCCTTGCAAAGGATGGACCCTATAGATTCGAGGTCGAATCTCCTCAAAGGGGGAGGGGATGATACGAGCTTGAAGACTCTCACTCCACTTTTGGAACCCCACACCCTCCAAAGCTTAGATTCGAGGACGAATCTCTTCAAAGGGGGATGGGATGATATGAGCTTAAAGGCTCCAACTCGTCCTTATGCCTTGCCCGGACCAGCCTTGGATCTCACGGCGAAAACTAGCACATTAGGGACTATTTTGGTGATCAAGTCAGCCGGCCTTCCTAGGTTTAAATGAAGGGTTATTTAGGGTTTTCTCATGTAATAATTCTCAAGCTATAAATAGAAGGAGATAGCCTCTTTTATAGCTTGCCTTTGATTTTGATGATATTCTCTTTGGCCAATTCTTAGAGTAAACTAGTGTAACTTAGGGTTTTTGGTAACCGGTGCCATTAGGGCTGAAAACCATTGTTTATCTTATATCTCTTCTTGTAATTAAGCTCTTGAGCTTTGTTCTTAAATCAGAAAAGAGAGATCCTTAACTAGTTTATAGAAAGGTTGCTTGGTTTGCTAATCAAGAGGGTTTTCTAATTAGTTAAGTTCCTATTATGTTCATCATCGAAACACCTCTAAACATCATCCATTTCCGCTGCAACACATACTCCATTTGAACACTAAAAGCACCTTCATCCGTTCATCCATCCAAGCTGCCAACCTCTCACAAGAGGACTAGATCCAGCTCAAGAACAACAATTCGGCCTCCTTCTATCCAAATCGAAGTTGAGCCGTTATCAAGTGGTAGCGGAGCTTCAGCTGTCCTCTAGGTTGGTTTTTCTTGTTATTCTTCCGTTTCCTCCATTAAATTCGTATCCCCAATATCATCTTTGTGTTGTTGTTGTTGGACAGATTTTTCTGTCCAGGAACCAGTTTTGTGTCTGTTTTCTTTTTGCTTTTCTGTGCGTTTCCGCCATCATAAACTTCTGAAAATTTCTGTGCTTAATCGTCTATTCGATTAGAGAAAATGTTATTTTTGTGTCGGCTGCTAAATCAGTGATCTTTGCATACTTTTCGGCCTTGGAAGAAAAGTGTGCAGAAATCGCGCGAGAAAAACAGTTTGATTTGTGTGTCTGTTTTGAGAGTCTTCCACTTGGAATCTGTGTTCCCATCCTTCTACAAAGTTGTAGATCGGTGTCTTAGGAGTCTTCCTGTCTATTTTCGTAATTGTAGGTTGGTTTTTCTTGTTCATTTCTATGGTTAGAATCATCTTCTCTACCGTAGAACTTCTTTCCTTTGTGCTGAAATTTTTCTGTTTTTCATAACCGTTCCTCTCTTCGGTTAAAACTTCATTTTCTTGAGTTTCTTCGGTTCAAACACCTTGATTCTTGTTTTCTATGGTTTAAACATTGTTTTCTACCATAGGAATCATTCCCACTTCATTTGAAAAATTTGGTGTTCTTGAAGAAATTCTTGTCTTTTAGTGTGCTGAATTTTGGAAGAACACAATTGCTGAAATTGTTTGTGTTTGTGTGCATCAAAATGGACGAATTTGCTTCTTCTTAAGTGTAATTGCTGCTGAAGTTATTGGAGCCTCCTATGGTGGCCTTTGAGAGCCATGTGGACTTGCTTGTTTTCTTGCTAAAGTGCTGAAATTGCTTGTCCAACCCTAGCCGGCCACATCACCTTGATTGTGAGCCTAGTATTTGCTTCAATTGAGAGCCAAGCATTTCAGCTTGCTCCTTACTCTAGGCCGGCCCTAATTTCACATCCTTACACTTAGGTTGCTTGTCATACACAGCCACATCACTTGCCTTGTCACTTGCCTTGTCATCCACACACTTTTGGACACATCACTTTCACTTGCCACATCACTTTTGGCTTTTAGTGAAAATATTTTCAAGAGCAAATCTACTTGTCTTTCACTTCTTCTTCTTTCAAGGATACATGTCATACAAGTGAGCTTTCTTCACTCATTGCAAAAATAGAAAAGAAAAGAGCAAGGAACTAAAAGAAAGATAAAAAAAAAAAAACAAAAAAAAAAAAAGTGATCAAGTTCCTAACACTCAAAAAAAAAAAAACGTAGAGTGAAGCAATTGAGTCATAAGCAAGAGACTACTTGTGTGTATGCATTTGAAGTGAATTACATTGTTTTTGAAGTGTCCTTGTGGAAGAACACAAGTTTCGGCTTTCAATTTGTGCATTCCAATTCGGATTTTCTTTTTCGAATTTTTCCTTTTGAATAGTTTCGGCTTTTTCCCTTTTGAGAGGGTATTTGCCCTCCAAAACTTCTGAATTTTTTACAGATTAAACTTCAGTCTGAGGGGAACAACTCTTATGTTGTACACTTCTCCTAATTCTGTTGGTTTCACATACTTCTAGCCAATTCAAAATCAGTGCGCAGTTTGCACTCGAAATTTCAGTTTTGAGTCTTTCTTTTCTTCTTGAGTAGCTTGTGTTTTGCTGTTTTCTTCTTTGTTTCCACACGTTCCTACTCTTCTCTAAGTCCATTTACTTCCCAAATTAAATCCATTTTTCCTTGGGCAATAGTGCGGCTTTCCTTGCCTTTCTTTCTTACCTTGGTTCTCTTGCATTCCTTAAACCCTAGTTGATTCTTCGAGTCTTTCTAGCTTTGGTGACTGGTTTGCGATTGAGATAAGAGTGTGAGAGAAAAGTGTGAGTATTTAAGAGTGACAAACACGAGCGTGAAACACGTGAGGGAGAGCTTAACCCCTTGTTTTCTATCTACTGTTTTTGTGTTCCTTTTGTAGGAATTTTTCTATGTCTTCCTACGTGCCGCCGCATTTGAGGGTTGCTCCTACTAGCCACGCATCTTGGTATCATGTTGAGCAGCCCCCCCACCTTGACCGTTGGACACCGCCTCCTCCTACTTACCAATCGGTTCCTCCCACTCCTAGCTATGGCCACGAACCCACTACATATGTCATGGATCGAGGACCTCATGCCCTCACGGCTCCTTATCACATCGAGCACTACCAAGCGCATCTTGTGGATGCGGTGGCTGAATTTCAACGCCAAGTAGAGGCAATTATTGCAAGGTCCAGCCGGGTTGAGTGTGTACCAAACAGCCCGCATAAGGAGAGTTTAGTGCCGCTTGGTTCTAGTAAGGTTTCGGCCGAATCACCATCACTTGTGGAGGTTGAGTTGACTCCATTTGAGGAGAAGTTACTAGTTTCGGATGAGTCTACTTCAGATTGCCATAAGACAGCCGCTCATTGCCTTGCATTGCAGCGCAAATTTCAGTCCGTGAGTAGTGCCTTCTCCATCATTCCGAGGGTGCCTATACATAGAATTGTGGATCCGTTTCTCCTTGCTTTTGGGCAGATTGGCAGTGCACACTTCTTCCCATTTGAGGTGCCTTCAAGTGGCCTCACGGTCCCTCCCACTTCTAGGAGTTCGCACTTGGCCCGAGCCACCTCCTTGCACCCTTATGGCCAATCCTTGATTGTTCTTGGTTGTTTTCTCCCCGCACCTACATGTCTTCCCCGAGGAAGGCCTCCACCTTGGCCTATATTCACCGAGAGTTGTCGTTGGAGGGTTCCGTGTGTATCCACAAGCTATGAGCATGCCTTGACCCGTTTGGCCTTGCAAAGGATGGACCCTATAGATTCGAGGTCGAATCTCCTCAAAGGGGGAGGGGATGATACGAGCTTGAAGACTCTCACTCCACTTTTGGAACCCCACACCCTCCAAAGCTTAGATTCGAGGACGAATCTCTTCAAAGGGGGATGGGATGATATGAGCTTAAAGGCTCCAACTCGTCCTTATGCCTTGCCCGGACCAGCCTTGGATCTCACGGCGAAAACTAGCACATTAGGGACTATTTTGGTGATCAAGTCAGCCGGCCTTCCTAGGTTTAAATGAAGGGTTATTTAGGGTTTTCTCATGTAATAATTCTCAAGCTATAAATAGAAGGAGATAGCCTCTTTTATAGCTTGCCTTTGATTTTGATGATATTCTCTTTGGCCAATTCTTAGAGTAAACTAGTGTAACTTAGGGTTTTTGGTAACCGGTGCCATTAGGGCTGAAAACCATTGTTTATCTTATATCTCTTCTTGTAATTAAGCTCTTGAGCTTTGTTCTTAAATCAGAAAAGAGAGATCCTTAACTAGTTTATAGAAAGGTTGCTTGGTTTGCTAATCAAGAGGGTTTTCTAATTAGTTAAGTTCCTATTATGTTCATCATCGAAACACCTCTAAACATCATCCATTTCCGCTGCAACACATACTCCATTTGAACACTAAAAGCACCTTCATCCGTTCATCCATCCAAGCTGCCAACCTCTCACAAGAGGACTAGATCCAGCTCAAGAACAACAATTCGGCCTCCTTCTATCCAAATCGAAGTTGAGCCGTTATCAAGTGGTAGCGGAGCTTCAGCTGTCCTCTAGGTTGGTTTTTCTTGTTATTCTTCCGTTTCCTCCATTAAATTCGTATCCCCAATATCATCTTTGTGTTGTTGTTGTTGGACAGATTTTTCTGTCCAGGAACCAGTTTTGTGTCTGTTTTCTTTTTGCTTTTCTGTGCGTTTCCGCCATCATAAACTTCTGAAAATTTCTGTGCTTAATCGTCTATTCGATTAGAGAAAATGTTATTTTTGTGTCGGCTGCTAAATCAGTGATCTTTGCATACTTTTCGGCCTTGGAAGAAAAGTGTGCAGAAATCGCGCGAGAAAAACAGTTTGATTTGTGTGTCTGTTTTGAGAGTCTTCCACTTGGAATCTGTGTTCCCATCCTTCTACAAAGTTGTAGATCGGTGTCTTAGGAGTCTTCCTGTCTATTTTCGTAATTGTAGGTTGGTTTTTCTTGTTCTCCTCTTCATTTCTATGGTTAGAATCATCTTCTCTACCGTAGAACTTCTTTCCTTTGTGCTGAAATTTTTCTGTTTTTCATAACCGTTCCTCTCTTCGGTTAAAACTTCATTTTCTTGAGTTTCTTCGGTTCAAACACCTTGATTCTTGTTTTCTATGGTTTAAACATTGTTTTCTACCATAGGAATCATTCCCACTTCATTTGAAAAATTTGGTGTTCTTGAAGAAATTCTTGTCTTTTAGTGTGCTGAATTTTGGAAGAACACAATTGCTGAAATTGTTTGTGTTTGTGTGCATCAAAATGGACGAATTTGCTTCTTCTTAAGTGTAATTGCTGCTGAAGTTATTGGAGCCTCCTATGGTGGCCTTTGAGAGCCATGTGGACTTGCTTGTTTTCTTGCTAAAGTGCTGAAATTGCTTGTCCAACCCTAGCCGGCCACATCACCTTGATTGTGAGCCTAGTATTTGCTTCAATTGAGAGCCAAGCATTTCAGCTTGCTCCTTACTCTAGGCCGGCCCTAATTTCACATCCTTACACTTAGGTTGCTTGTCATACACAGCCACATCACTTGCCTTGTCACTTGCCTTGTCATCCACACACTTTTGGACACATCACTTTCACTTGCCACATCACTTTTGGCTTTTAGTGAAAATATTTTCAAGAGCAAATCTACTTGTCTTTCACTTCTTCTTCTTTCAAGGATACATGTCATACAAGTGAGCTTTCTTCACTCATTGCAAAAATAGAAAAGAAAAGAGCAAGGAACTAAAAGAAAGATAAAAAAAAAAAAACAAAAAAAAAAAAAGTGATCAAGTTCCTAACACTCAAAAAAAAAAAAACGTAGAGTGAAGCAATTGAGTCATAAGCAAGAGACTACTTGTGTGTATGCATTTGAAGTGAATTACATTGTTTTTGAAGTGTCCTTGTGGAAGAACACAAGTTTCGGCTTTCAATTTGTGCATTCCAATTCGGATTTTCTTTTTCGAATTTTTCCTTTTGAATAGTTTCGGCTTTTTCCCTTTTGAGAGGGTATTTGCCCTCCAAAACTTCTGAATTTTTTACAGATTAAACTTCAGTCTGAGGGGAACAACTCTTATGTTGTACACTTCTCCTAATTCTGTTGGTTTCACATACTTCTAGCCAATTCAAAATCAGTGCGCAGTTTGCACTCGAAATTTCAGTTTTGAGTCTTTCTTTTCTTCTTGAGTAGCTTGTGTTTTGCTGTTTTCTTCTTTGTTTCCACACGTTCCTACTCTTCTCTAAGTCCATTTACTTCCCAAATTAAATCCATTTTTCCTTGGGCAATAGTGCGGCTTTCCTTGCCTTTCTTTCTTACCTTGGTTCTCTTGCATTCCTTAAACCCTAGTTGATTCTTCGAGTCTTTCTAGCTTTGGTGACTGGTTTGCGATTGAGATAAGAGTGTGAGAGAAAAGTGTGAGTATTTAAGAGTGACAAACACGAGCGTGAAACACGTGAGGGAGAGCTTAACCCCTTGTTTTCTATCTACTGTTTTTGTGTTCCTTTTGTAGGAATTTTTCTATGTCTTCCTACGTGCCGCCGCATTTGAGGGTTGCTCCTACTAGCCACGCATCTTGGTATCATGTTGAGCAGCCCCCCCACCTTGACCGTTGGACACCGCCTCCTCCTACTTACCAATCGGTTCCTCCCACTCCTAGCTATGGCCACGAACCCACTACATATGTCATGGATCGAGGACCTCATGCCCTCACGGCTCCTTATCACATCGAGCACTACCAAGCGCATCTTGTGGATGCGGTGGCTGAATTTCAACGCCAAGTAGAGGCAATTATTGCAAGGTCCAGCCGGGTTGAGTGTGTACCAAACAGCCCGCATAAGGAGAGTTTAGTGCCGCTTGGTTCTAGTAAGGTTTCGGCCGAATCACCATCACTTGTGGAGGTTGAGTTGACTCCATTTGAGGAGAAGTTACTAGTTTCGGATGAGTCTACTTCAGATTGCCATAAGACAGCCGCTCATTGCCTTGCATTGCAGCGCAAATTTCAGTCCGTGAGTAGTGCCTTCTCCATCATTCCGAGGGTGCCTATACATAGAATTGTGGATCCGTTTCTCCTTGCTTTTGGGCAGATTGGCAGTGCACACTTCTTCCCATTTGAGGTGCCTTCAAGTGGCCTCACGGTCCCTCCCACTTCTAGGAGTTCGCACTTGGCCCGAGCCACCTCCTTGCACCCTTATGGCCAATCCTTGATTGTTCTTGGTTGTTTTCTCCCCGCACCTACATGTCTTCCCCGAGGAAGGCCTCCACCTTGGCCTATATTCACCGAGAGTTGTCGTTGGAGGGTTCCGTGTGTATCCACAAGCTATGAGCATGCCTTGACCCGTTTGGCCTTGCAAAGGATGGACCCTATAGATTCGAGGTCGAATCTCCTCAAAGGGGGAGGGGATGATACGAGCTTGAAGACTCTCACTCCACTTTTGGAACCCCACACCCTCCAAAGCTTAGATTCGAGGACGAATCTCTTCAAAGGGGGATGGGATGATATGAGCTTAAAGGCTCCAACTCGTCCTTATGCCTTGCCCGGACCAGCCTTGGATCTCACGGCGAAAACTAGCACATTAGGGACTATTTTGGTGATCAAGTCAGCCGGCCTTCCTAGGTTTAAATGAAGGGTTATTTAGGGTTTTCTCATGTAATAATTCTCAAGCTATAAATAGAAGGAGATAGCCTCTTTTATAGCTTGCCTTTGATTTTGATGATATTCTCTTTGGCCAATTCTTAGAGTAAACTAGTGTAACTTAGGGTTTTTGGTAACCGGTGCCATTAGGGCTGAAAACCATTGTTTATCTTATATCTCTTCTTGTAATTAAGCTCTTGAGCTTTGTTCTTAAATCAGAAAAGAGAGATCCTTAACTAGTTTATAGAAAGGTTGCTTGGTTTGCTAATCAAGAGGGTTTTCTAATTAGTTAAGTTCCTATTATGTTCATCATCGAAACACCTCTAAACATCATCCATTTCCGCTGCAACACATACTCCATTTGAACACTAAAAGCACCTTCATCCGTTCATCCATCCAAGCTGCCAACCTCTCACAAGAGGACTAGATCCAGCTCAAGAACAACAATTCGGCCTCCTTCTATCCAAATCGAAGTTGAGCCGTTATCAAGTGGTAGCGGAGCTTCAGCTGTCCTCTAGGTTGGTTTTTCTTGTTATTCTTCCGTTTCCTCCATTAAATTCGTATCCCCAATATCATCTTTGTGTTGTTGTTGTTGGACAGATTTTTCTGTCCAGGAACCAGTTTTGTGTCTGTTTTCTTTTTGCTTTTCTGTGCGTTTCCGCCATCATAAACTTCTGAAAATTTCTGTGCTTAATCGTCTATTCGATTAGAGAAAATGTTATTTTTGTGTCGGCTGCTAAATCAGTGATCTTTGCATACTTTTCGGCCTTGGAAGAAAAGTGTGCAGAAATCGCGCGAGAAAAACAGTTTGATTTGTGTGTCTGTTTTGAGAGTCTTCCACTTGGAATCTGTGTTCCCATCCTTCTACAAAGTTGTAGATCGGTGTCTTAGGAGTCTTCCTGTCTATTTTCGTAATTGTAGGTTGGTTTTTCTTGTTCTCCTCTTCATTTCTATGGTTAGAATCATCTTCTCTACCGTAGAACTTCTTTCCTTTGTGCTGAAATTTTTCTGTTTTTCATAACCGTTCCTCTCTTCGGTTAAAACTTCATTTTCTTGAGTTTCTTCGGTTCAAACACCTTGATTCTTGTTTTCTATGGTTTAAACATTGTTTTCTACCATAGGAATCATTCCCACTTCATTTGAAAAATTTGGTGTTCTTGAAGAAATTCTTGTCTTTTAGTGTGCTGAATTTTGGAAGAACACAATTGCTGAAATTGTTTGTGTTTGTGTGCATCAAAATGGACGAATTTGCTTCTTCTTAAGTGTAATTGCTGCTGAAGTTATTGGAGCCTCCTATGGTGGCCTTTGAGAGCCATGTGGACTTGCTTGTTTTCTTGCTAAAGTGCTGAAATTGCTTGTCCAACCCTAGCCGGCCACATCACCTTGATTGTGAGCCTAGTATTTGCTTCAATTGAGAGCCAAGCATTTCAGCTTGCTCCTTACTCTAGGCCGGCCCTAATTTCACATCCTTACACTTAGGTTGCTTGTCATACACAGCCACATCACTTGCCTTGTCACTTGCCTTGTCATCCACACACTTTTGGACACATCACTTTCACTTGCCACATCACTTTTGGCTTTTAGTGAAAATATTTTCAAGAGCAAATCTACTTGTCTTTCACTTCTTCTTCTTTCAAGGATACATGTCATACAAGTGAGCTTTCTTCACTCATTGCAAAAATAGAAAAGAAAAGAGCAAGGAACTAAAAGAAAGATAAAAAAAAAAAAACAAAAAAAAAAAAAGTGATCAAGTTCCTAACACTCAAAAAAAAAAAAACGTAGAGTGAAGCAATTGAGTCATAAGCAAGAGACTACTTGTGTGTATGCATTTGAAGTGAATTACATTGTTTTTGAAGTGTCCTTGTGGAAGAACACAAGTTTCGGCTTTCAATTTGTGCATTCCAATTCGGATTTTCTTTTTCGAATTTTTCCTTTTGAATAGTTTCGGCTTTTTCCCTTTTGAGAGGGTATTTGCCCTCCAAAACTTCTGAATTTTTTACAGATTAAACTTCAGTCTGAGGGGAACAACTCTTATGTTGTACACTTCTCCTAATTCTGTTGGTTTCACATACTTCTAGCCAATTCAAAATCAGTGCGCAGTTTGCACTCGAAATTTCAGTTTTGAGTCTTTCTTTTCTTCTTGAGTAGCTTGTGTTTTGCTGTTTTCTTCTTTGTTTCCACACGTTCCTACTCTTCTCTAAGTCCATTTACTTCCCAAATTAAATCCATTTTTCCTTGGGCAATAGTGCGGCTTTCCTTGCCTTTCTTTCTTACCTTGGTTCTCTTGCATTCCTTAAACCCTAGTTGATTCTTCGAGTCTTTCTAGCTTTGGTGACTGGTTTGCGATTGAGATAAGAGTGTGAGAGAAAAGTGTGAGTATTTAAGAGTGACAAACACGAGCGTGAAACACGTGAGGGAGAGCTTAACCCCTTGTTTTCTATCTACTGTTTTTGTGTTCCTTTTGTAGGAATTTTTCTATGTCTTCCTACGTGCCGCCGCATTTGAGGGTTGCTCCTACTAGCCACGCATCTTGGTATCATGTTGAGCAGCCCCCCCACCTTGACCGTTGGACACCGCCTCCTCCTACTTACCAATCGGTTCCTCCCACTCCTAGCTATGGCCACGAACCCACTACATATGTCATGGATCGAGGACCTCATGCCCTCACGGCTCCTTATCACATCGAGCACTACCAAGCGCATCTTGTGGATGCGGTGGCTGAATTTCAACGCCAAGTAGAGGCAATTATTGCAAGGTCCAGCCGGGTTGAGTGTGTACCAAACAGCCCGCATAAGGAGAGTTTAGTGCCGCTTGGTTCTAGTAAGGTTTCGGCCGAATCACCATCACTTGTGGAGGTTGAGTTGACTCCATTTGAGGAGAAGTTACTAGTTTCGGATGAGTCTACTTCAGATTGCCATAAGACAGCCGCTCATTGCCTTGCATTGCAGCGCAAATTTCAGTCCGTGAGTAGTGCCTTCTCCATCATTCCGAGGGTGCCTATACATAGAATTGTGGATCCGTTTCTCCTTGCTTTTGGGCAGATTGGCAGTGCACACTTCTTCCCATTTGAGGTGCCTTCAAGTGGCCTCACGGTCCCTCCCACTTCTAGGAGTTCGCACTTGGCCCGAGCCACCTCCTTGCACCCTTATGGCCAATCCTTGATTGTTCTTGGTTGTTTTCTCCCCGCACCTACATGTCTTCCCCGAGGAAGGCCTCCACCTTGGCCTATATTCACCGAGAGTTGTCGTTGGAGGGTTCCGTGTGTATCCACAAGCTATGAGCATGCCTTGACCCGTTTGGCCTTGCAAGGGATGGACCCTATAGATTCGAGGTCGAATCTCCTCAAAGGGGGAGGGGATGATACGAGCTTGAAGACTCTCACTCCACTTTTGGAACCCCACACCCTCCAAAGCTTAGATTCGAGGACGAATCTCTTCAAAGGGGGATGGGATGATATGAGCTTAAAGGCTCCAACTCGTCCTTATGCCTTGCCCGGACCAGCCTTGGATCTCACGGCGAAAACTAGCACATTAGGGACTATTTTGGTGATCAAGTCAGCCGGCCTTCCTAGGTTTAAATGAAGGGTTATTTAGGGTTTTCTCATGTAATAATTCTCAAGCTATAAATAGAAGGAGATAGCCTCTTTTATAGCTTGCCTTTGATTTTGATGATATTCTCTTTGGCCAATTCTTAGAGTAAACTAGTGTAACTTAGGGTTTTTGGTAACCGGTGCCATTAGGGCTGAAAACCATTGTTTATCTTATATCTCTTCTTGTAATTAAGCTCTTGAGCTTTGTTCTTAAATCAGAAAAGAGAGATCCTTAACTAGTTTATAGAAAGGTTGCTTGGTTTGCTAATCAAGAGGGTTTTCTAATTAGTTAAGTTCCTATTATGTTCATCATCGAAACACCTCTAAACATCATCCATTTCCGCTGCAACACATACTCCATTTGAACACTAAAAGCACCTTCATCCGTTCATCCATCCAAGCTGCCAACCTCTCACAAGAGGACTAGATCCAGCTCAAGAACAACAATTCGGCCTCCTTCTATCCAAATCGAAGTTGAGCCGTTATCAAGTGGTAGCGGAGCTTCAGCTGTCCTCTAGGTTGGTTTTTCTTGTTATTCTTCCGTTTCCTCCATTAAATTCGTATCCCCAATATCATCTTTGTGTTGTTGTTGTTGGACAGATTTTTCTGTCCAGGAACCAGTTTTGTGTCTGTTTTCTTTTTGCTTTTCTGTGCGTTTCCGCCATCATAAACTTCTGAAAATTTCTGTGCTTAATCGTCTATTCGATTAGAGAAAATGTTATTTTTGTGTCGGCTGCTAAATCAGTGATCTTTGCATACTTTTCGGCCTTGGAAGAAAAGTGTGCAGAAATCGCGCGAGAAAAACAGTTTGATTTGTGTGTCTGTTTTGAGAGTCTTCCACTTGGAATCTGTGTTCCCATCCTTCTACAAAGTTGTAGATCGGTGTCTTAGGAGTCTTCCTGTCTATTTTCGTAATTGTAGGTTGGTTTTTCTTGTTCTCCTCTTCATTTCTATGGTTAGAATCATCTTCTCTACCGTAGAACTTCTTTCCTTTGTGCTGAAATTTTTCTGTTTTTCATAACCGTTCCTCTCTTCGGTTAAAACTTCATTTTCTTGAGTTTCTTCGGTTCAAACACCTTGATTCTTGTTTTCTATGGTTTAAACATTGTTTTCTACCATAGGAATCATTCCCACTTCATTTGAAAAATTTGGTGTTCTTGAAGAAATTCTTGTCTTTTAGTGTGCTGAATTTTGGAAGAACACAATTGCTGAAATTGTTTGTGTTTGTGTGCATCAAAATGGACGAATTTGCTTCTTCTTAAGTGTAATTGCTGCTGAAGTTATTGGAGCCTCCTATGGTGGCCTTTGAGAGCCATGTGGACTTGCTTGTTTTCTTGCTAAAGTGCTGAAATTGCTTGTCCAACCCTAGCCGGCCACATCACCTTGATTGTGAGCCTAGTATTTGCTTCAATTGAGAGCCAAGCATTTCAGCTTGCTCCTTACTCTAGGCCGGCCCTAATTTCACATCCTTACACTTAGGTTGCTTGTCATACACAGCCACATCACTTGCCTTGTCACTTGCCTTGTCATCCACACACTTTTGGACACATCACTTTCACTTGCCACATCACTTTTGGCTTTTAGTGAAAATATTTTCAAGAGCAAATCTACTTGTCTTTCACTTCTTCTTCTTTCAAGGATACATGTCATACAAGTGAGCTTTCTTCACTCATTGCAAAAATAGAAAAGAAAAGAGCAAGGAACTAAAAGAAAGATAAAAAAAAAAAAACAAAAAAAAAAAAAGTGATCAAGTTCCTAACACTCAAAAAAAAAAAAACGTAGAGTGAAGCAATTGAGTCATAAGCAAGAGACTACTTGTGTGTATGCATTTGAAGTGAATTACATTGTTTTTGAAGTGTCCTTGTGGAAGAACACAAGTTTCGGCTTTCAATTTGTGCATTCCAATTCGGATTTTCTTTTTCGAATTTTTCCTTTTGAATAGTTTCGGCTTTTTCCCTTTTGAGAGGGTATTTGCCCTCCAAAACTTCTGAATTTTTTACAGATTAAACTTCAGTCTGAGGGGAACAACTCTTATGTTGTACACTTCTCCTAATTCTGTTGGTTTCACATACTTCTAGCCAATTCAAAATCAGTGCGCAGTTTGCACTCGAAATTTCAGTTTTGAGTCTTTCTTTTCTTCTTGAGTAGCTTGTGTTTTGCTGTTTTCTTCTTTGTTTCCACACGTTCCTACTCTTCTCTAAGTCCATTTACTTCCCAAATTAAATCCATTTTTCCTTGGGCAATAGTGCGGCTTTCCTTGCCTTTCTTTCTTACCTTGGTTCTCTTGCATTCCTTAAACCCTAGTTGATTCTTCGAGTCTTTCTAGCTTTGGTGACTGGTTTGCGATTGAGATAAGAGTGTGAGAGAAAAGTGTGAGTATTTAAGAGTGACAAACACGAGCGTGAAACACGTGAGGGAGAGCTTAACCCCTTGTTTTCTATCTACTGTTTTTGTGTTCCTTTTGTAGGAATTTTTCTATGTCTTCCTACGTGCCGCCGCATTTGAGGGTTGCTCCTACTAGCCACGCATCTTGGTATCATGTTGAGCAGCCCCCCCACCTTGACCGTTGGACACCGCCTCCTCCTACTTACCAATCGGTTCCTCCCACTCCTAGCTATGGCCACGAACCCACTACATATGTCATGGATCGAGGACCTCATGCCCTCACGGCTCCTTATCACATCGAGCACTACCAAGCGCATCTTGTGGATGCGGTGGCTGAATTTCAACGCCAAGTAGAGGCAATTATTGCAAGGTCCAGCCGGGTTGAGTGTGTACCAAACAGCCCGCATAAGGAGAGTTTAGTGCCGCTTGGTTCTAGTAAGGTTTCGGCCGAATCACCATCACTTGTGGAGGTTGAGTTGACTCCATTTGAGGAGAAGTTACTAGTTTCGGATGAGTCTACTTCAGATTGCCATAAGACAGCCGCTCATTGCCTTGCATTGCAGCGCAAATTTCAGTCCGTGAGTAGTGCCTTCTCCATCATTCCGAGGGTGCCTATACATAGAATTGTGGATCCGTTTCTCCTTGCTTTTGGGCAGATTGGCAGTGCACACTTCTTCCCATTTGAGGTGCCTTCAAGTGGCCTCACGGTCCCTCCCACTTCTAGGAGTTCGCACTTGGCCCGAGCCACCTCCTTGCACCCTTATGGCCAATCCTTGATTGTTCTTGGTTGTTTTCTCCCCGCACCTACATGTCTTCCCCGAGGAAGGCCTCCACCTTGGCCTATATTCACCGAGAGTTGTCGTTGGAGGGTTCCGTGTGTATCCACAAGCTATGAGCATGCCTTGACCCGTTTGGCCTTGCAAGGGATGGACCCTATAGATTCGAGGTCGAATCTCCTCAAAGGGGGAGGGGATGATACGAGCTTGAAGACTCTCACTCCACTTTTGGAACCCCACACCCTCCAAAGCTTAGATTCGAGGACGAATCTCTTCAAAGGGGGATGGGATGATATGAGCTTAAAGGCTCCAACTCGTCCTTATGCCTTGCCCGGACCAGCCTTGGATCTCACGGCGAAAACTAGCACATTAGGGACTATTTTGGTGATCAAGTCAGCCGGCCTTCCTAGGTTTAAATGAAGGGTTATTTAAGGTTTTCTCATGTAATAATTCTCAAGCTATAAATAGAAGGAGATAGCCTCTTTTATAGCTTGCCTTTGATTTTGATGATATTCTCTTTGGCCAATTCTTAGAGTAAACTAGTGTAACTTAGGGTTTTTGGTAACCGGTGCCATTAGGGCTGAAAACCATTGTTTATCATATATCTCTTCTTGTAATTAAGCTCTTGAGCTTTGTTCTTAAATCAGAAAAGAGAGATCCTTAACTAGTTTATAGAAAGGTTGCTTGGTTTGCTAATCAAGAGGGTTTTCTAATTAGTTAAGTTCCTATTATGTTCATCATCGAAACACCTATAAACATCATCCATTTCCGCTGCAACACATACTCCATTTGAACACTAAAAGCACCTTCATCCGTTCATCCATCCAAGCTGCCAACATCTCACAAGAGGACTAGATCCAGCTCAAGAACAACAATTCGGCCTCCTTCTATCCAAATCGAAGTTGAGCCGTTATCAAGTGGTAGCGGAGCTTCAGCTGTCCTCTAGGTTGGTTTTTCTTGTTATTCTTCCGTTTCCTCCATTAAATTCGTATCCCCAATATCATCTTTGTGTTGTTGTTGTTGGACAGATTTTTCTGTCCAGGAACCAGTTTTGTGTCTGTTTTCTTTTTGCTTTTCTGTGCGTTTCCGCCATCATAAACTTCTGAAAATTTCTGTGCTTAATCGTCTATTCGATTAGAGAAAATGTTATTTTTGTGTCGGCTGCTAAATCAGTGATCTTTGCATACTTTTCGGCCTTGGAAGAAAAGTGTGCAGAAATCGCGCGAGAAAAACAGTTTGATTTGTGTGTCTGTTTTGAGAGTCTTCCACTTGGAATCTGTGTTCCCATCCTTCTACAAAGTTGTAGATCGGTGTCTTAGAAGTCTTCCTGTCTATTTTCGTAATTGTAGGTTGGTTTTTCTTGTTCTCCTCTTCATTTCTATGGTTAGAATCATCTTCTCTACCGTAGAACTTCTTTCCTATGTGCTGAAATTTTTCTGTTTTTCATAACCGTTCCTCTCTTCGGTTAAAACTTCATTTTCTTGAGTTTCTTCGGTTCAAACACCTTGATTCTTGTTTTCTATGGTTTAAACATTGTTTTCTACCATAGGAATCATTCCCACTTCATTTGAAAAATTTGGTGTTCTTGAAGAAATTCTTGTCTTTTAGTGTGCTGAATTTTGGAAGAACACAATTGCTGAAATTGTTTGTGTTTGTGTGCATCAAAATGGACGAATTTGCTTCTTCTTAAGTGTAATTGCTGCTGAAGTTATTGGAGCCTCCTATGGTGGCCTTGAGAGCCATGTGGACTTGCTTGTTTTCTTGCTAAAGTGCTGAAATTGCTTGTCCAACCCTAGCCGGCCACATCACCTTGATTGTGAGCCTAGTATTTGCTTCAATTGAGAGCCAAGCATTTCAGCTTGCTCCTTACTCTAGGCCGGCCCTAATTTCACATCCTTACACTTAGGTTGCTTGTCATACACAGCCACATCACTTGCCTTGTCACTTGCCTTGTCATCCACACACTTTTGGACACATCACTTTCACTTGCCACATCACTTTTGGCTTTTAGTGAAAATATTTTCAAGAGCAAATCTACTTGTCTTTCACTTCTTCTTCTTTCAAGGATACATGTCATACAAGTGAGCTTTCTTCACTCATTGCAAAAATAGAAAAGAAAAGAGCAAGGAACTAAAAGAAAGATTAAAAAAAAAAAACAAAAAAAAAAAAAGTGATCAAGTTCCTAACACTCAAAAAAAAAAAAACGTAGAGTGAAGCAATTGAGTCATAAGCAAGAGACTACTTGTGTGTATGCATTTGAAGTGAATTACATTGTTTTTGAAGTGTCCTTGTGGAAGAACACAAGTTTCGGCTTTCAATTTGTGCATTCCAATTCGGATTTTCTTTTTCGAATTTTTCCTTTTGAATAGTTTCGGCTTTTTCCCTTTTGAGAGGGTATTTGCCCTCCAAAACTTCTGAATTTTTTACAGATTAAACTTCAGTCTGAGGGGAACAACTCTTATGTTGTACACTTCTCCTAATTCTGTTGGTTTCACATACTTCTAGCCAATTCAAAATCAGTGCGCAGTTTGCACTCGAAATTTCAGTTTTGAGTCTTTCTTTTCTTCTTGAGTAGCTTGTGTTTTGCTGTTTTCTTCTTTGTTTCCACACGTTCCTACTCTTCTCTAAGTCCATTTACTTCCCAAATTAAATCCATTTTTCCTTGGGCAATAGTGCGGCTTTCCTTGCCTTTCTTTCTTACCTTGGTTCTCTTGCATTCCTTAAACCCTAGTTGATTCTTCGAGTCTTTCTAGCTTTGGTGACTGGTTTGCGATTGAGATAAGAGTGTGAGAGAAAAGTGTGAGTATTTAAGAGTGACAAACACGAGCGTGAAACACGTGAGGGATAGCTTAACCCCTTGTTTTCTATCTACTGTTTTTGTGTTCCTTTTGTAGGAATTTTTCTATGTCTTCCTACGTGCCGCCGCATTTGAGGGTTGCTCCTACTAGCCACGCATCTTGGTATCATGTTGAGCAGCCCCCCCACCTTGACCGTTGGACACCGCCTCCTCCTACTTACCAATCGGTTCCTCCCACTCCTAGCTATGGCCACGAACCCACTACATATGTCATGGATCGAGGACCTCATGCCCTCACGGCTCCTTATCACATCGAGCACTACCAAGCGCATCTTGTGGATGCGGTGGCTGAATTTCAACGCCAAGTAGAGGCAATTATTGCAAGGTCCAGCCGGGTTGAGTGTGTACCAAACAGCCCGCATAAGGAGAGTTTAGTGCCGCTTGGTTCTAGTAAGGTTTCGGCCGAATCACCATCACTTGTGGAGGTTGAGTTGACTCCATTTGAGGAGAAGTTACTAGTTTCGGATGAGTCTACTTCAGATTGCCATAAGACAGCCGCTCATTGCCTTGCATTGCAGCGCAAATTTCAGTCCGTGAGTAGTGCCTTCTCCATCATTCCGAGGGTGCCTATACATAGAATTGTGGATCCGTTTCTCCTTGCTTTTGGGCAGATTGGCAGTGCACACTTCTTCCCATTTGAGGTGCCTTCAAGTGGCCTCACGGTCCCTCCCACTTCTAGGAGTTCGCACTTGGCCCGAGCCACCTCCTTGCACCCTTATGGCCAATCCTTGATTGTTCTTGGTTGTTTTCTCCCCGCACCTACATGTCTTCCCCGAGGAAGGCCTCCACCTTGGCCTATATTCACCGAGAGTTGTCGTTGGAGGGTTCCGTGTGTATCCACAAGCTATGAGCATGCCTTGACCCGTTTGGCCTTGCAAGGGATGGACCCTATAGATTCGAGGTCGAATCTCCTCAAAGGGGGAGGGGATGATACGAGCTTGAAGACTCTCACTCCACTTTTGGAACCCCACACCCTCCAAAGCTTAGATTCGAGGACGAATCTCTTCAAAGGGGGATGGGATGATATGAGCTTAAAGGCTCCAACTCGTCCTTATGCCTTGCCCGGACCAGCCTTGGATCTCACGGCGAAAACTAGCACATTAGGGACTATTTTGGTGATCAAGTCAGCCGGCCTTCCTAGGTTTAAATGAAGGGTTATTTAGGGTTTTCTCATGTAATAATTCTCAAGCTATAAATAGAAGGAGATAGCCTCTTTTATAGCTTGCCTTTGATTTTGATGATATTCTCTTTGGCCAATTCTTAGAGTAAACTAGTGTAACTTAGGGTTTTTGGTAACCGGTGCCATTAGGGCTGAAAACCATTGTTTATCTTATATCTCTTCTTGTAATTAAGCTCTTGAGCTTTGTTCTTAAATCAGAAAAGAGAGATCCTTAACTAGTTTATAGAAAGGTTGCTTGGTTTGCTAATCAAGAGGGTTTTCTAATTAGTTAAGTTCCTATTATGTTCATCATCGAAACACCTCTAAACATCATCCATTTCCGCTGCAACACATACTCCATTTGAACACTAAAAGCACCTTCATCCGTTCATCCATCCAAGCTGCCAACCTCTCACAAGAGGACTAGATCCAGCTCAAGACCAACAATTCGGCCTCCTTCTATCCAAATCGAAGTTGAGCCGTTATCAAGTGGTAGCGGAGCTTCAGCTGTCCTCTAGGTTGGTTTTTCTTGTTATTCTTCCGTTTCCTCCATTAAATTCGTATCCCCAATATCATCTTTGTGTTGTTGTTGTTGGACAGATTTTTCTGTCCAGGAACCAGTTTTGTGTCTGTTTTCTTTTTGCTTTTCTGTGCGTTTCCGCCATCATAAACTTCTGAAAATTTCTGTGCTTAATCGTCTATTCGATTAGAGAAAATGTTATTTTTGTGTCGGCTGCTAAATCAGTGATCTTTGCATACTTTTCGGCCTTGGAAGAAAAGTGTGCAGAAATCGCGCGAGAAAAACAGTTTGATTTGTGTGTCTGTTTTGAGAGTCTTCCACTTGGAATCTGTGTTCCCATCCTTCTACAAAGTTGTAGATCGGTGTCTTAGGAGTCTTCCTGTCTATTTTCGTAATTGTAGGTTGGTTTTTCTTGTTCTCCTCTTCATTTCTATGGTTAGAATCATCTTCTCTACCGTAGAACTTCTTTCCTTTGTGCTGAAATTTTTCTGTTTTTCATAACCGTTCCTCTCTTCGGTTAAAACTTCATTTTCTTGAGTTTCTTCGGTTCAAACACCTTGATTCTTGTTTTCTATGGTTTAAACATTGTTTTCTACCATAGGAATCATTCCCACTTCATTTGAAAAATTTGGTGTTCTTGAAGAAATTCTTGTCTTTTAGTGTGCTGAATTTTGGAAGAACGCAATTGCTGAAATTGTTTGTGTTTGTGTGCATCAAAATGGACGAATTTGCTTCTTCTTAAGTGTAATTGCTGCTGAAGTTATTGGAGCCTCCTATGGTGGCCTTGAGAGCCATGTGGACTTGCTTGTTTTCTTGCTAAAGTGCTGAAATTGCTTGTCCAACCCTAGCCGGCCACATCACCTTGATTGTGAGCCTAGTATTTGCTTCAATTGAGAGCCAAGCATTTCAGCTTGCTCCTTACTCTAGGCCGGCCCTAATTTCACATCCTTACACTTAGGTTGCTTGTCATACACAGCCACATCACTTGCCTTGTCACTTGCCTTGTCATCCACACACTTTTGGACACATCACTTTCACTTGCCACATCACTTTTGGCTTTTAGTGAAAATATTTTCAAGAGCAAATCTACTTGTCTTTCACTTCTTCTTCTTTCAAGGATACATGTCATACAAGTGAGCTTTCTTCACTCATTGCAAAAATAGAAAAGAAAAGAGCAAGGAACTAAAAGAAAGATAAAAAAAAAAAAACAAAAAAAAAAAAAGTGATCAAGTTCCTAACACTCAAAAAAAAAAAAAAAGTTGAGTGAAGCAATTGAGTCATAAGAAAGAGACTACTTGTGTGTATGCATTTGAAGTGAATTACATTGTTTTTGAAGTGTCCTTGTGGAAGAACACAAGTTTCGGCTTTCAATTTGTGCATTCCAATTCGGATTTTCTTTTTCGAATTTTTCCTTTTGAATAGTTTAGGCTTTTTCCCTTTTGAGAGGGTATTTGCCCTCCAAAACTTCTGAAATTTTTACAGATTAAACTTCAGTCTGAGGGGAACAACTCTTATGTTGTACACTTCTCCTAATTCTGTTGGTTTCACATACTTCTAGCCAATTCAAAATCAGTGCGCAGTTTGCACTCGAAATTTCAGTTTTGAGTCTTTCTTTTCTTCTTGAGTAGCTTGTGTTTTGCTGTTTTCCTTCTTTGTTTCCACACGTTCCTACTCTTCTCTAAGTCCATTTACTTCCCAAATTAAATCCATTTGTCCTTGGGCAATAGTGCGGCTTTCCTTGCCTTTCTTTCTTACCTTGGTTCTCTTGCATTCCTTAAACCCTAGTTGATTCTTCGAGTCTTTCTAGCTTTGGTGACTGGTTTGCGATTGAGATAAGAGTGTGAGAGAAAAGTGTGAGTATTTAAGAGTGACAAACACGAGCGTGAAACACGTGAGGGAGAGCTTAACCCCTTGTTTTCTATCTACTGTTTTTGTGTTCCTTTTGTAGGAATTTTTCTATGTCTTCCTACGTGCCGCCGCATTTGAGGGTTGCTCCTACTAGCCACGCATCTTGGTATCATGTTGAGCAGCCCCCCCACCTTGACCGTTGGACACCGCCTCCTCCTACTTACCAATCGGTTCCTCCCACTCCTAGCTATGGCCACGAACCCACTACATATGTCATGGATCGAGGACCTCATGCCCTGACGGCTCCATATCACATCGAGCACTACCAAGCGCATCTTGTGGATGCGGTGGCTGAATTTCAACGCCAAGTAGAGGCAATTATTGCAAGGTCCAGCCGGGTTGAGTGTGTACCAAACAGCCCGCATAAGGAGAGTTTAGTGCCGCTTGGTTCTAGTAAGGTTTCGGCCGAATCACCATCACTTGTGGAGGTTGAGTTGACTCCATTTGAGGAGAAGTTACTAGTTTCGGATGAGTCTACTTCAGATTGTCATAAGACAGCCGCTCATTGCCTTGCATTGCAGCGCAAATTTCAGTCCGTGAGTAGTGCCTTCTCCATCATTCCGAGGGTGCCTATACATAGAATTGTGGATCCGTTTCTCCTTGCTTTTGGGCAGATTGGCAGTGCACACTTCTTCCCATTTGAGGTGCCTTCAAGTGGCCTCACGGTCCCTCCCACTTCTAGGAGTTCGCACTTGGCCCGAGCCACCTCCTTGCACCCTTATGGCCAATCCTTGATTGTTCTTGGTTGTTTTCTCCCCGCACCTACATGTCTTCCCCGAGGAAGGCCTCCACCTTGGCCTATATTCACCGAGAGTTGTCGTTGGAGGGTTCCGTGTGTATCCACAAGCTATGAGCATGCCTTGACCCGTTTGGCCTTGCAAGGGATGGACCCTATAGATTCGAGGTCGAATCTCCTCAAAGGGGGAGGGGATGATACGAGCTTGAAGACTCTCACTCCACTTTTGGAACCCCACACCCTCCAAAGCTTAGATTCGAGGACGAATCTCTTCAAAGGGGGATGGGATGATATGAGCTTAAAGGCTCCAACTCGTCCTTATGCCTTGCCCGGACCAGCCTTGGATCTCACGGCGAAAACTAGCACATTAGGGACTATTTTGGTGATCAAGTCAGCCGGCCTTCCTAGGTTTAAATGAAGGGTTATTTAGGGTTTTCTCATGTAATAATTCTCAAGCTATAAATAGAAGGAGATAGCCTCTTTTATAGCTTGCCTTTGATTTTGATGATATTCTCTTTGGCCAATTCTTAGAGTAAACTAGTGTAACTTAGGGTTTTTGGTAACCGGTGCCATTAGGGCTGAAAACCATTGTTTATCTTATATCTCTTCTTGTAATTAAGCTCTTGAGCTTTGTTCTTAAATCAGAAAAGAGAGATCCTTAACTAGTTTATAGAAAGGTTGCTTGGTTTGCTAATCAAGAGGGTTTTCTAATTAGTTAAGTTCCTATTATGTTCATCATCGAAACACCTCTAAACATCATCCATTTCCGCTGCAACACATACTCCATTTGAACACTAAAAGCACCTTCATCCGTTCATCCATCCAAGCTGCCAACCTCTCACAAGAGGACTAGATCCAGCTCAAGAACAACAATTCGGCCTCCTTCTATCCAAATCGAAGTTGAGCCGTTATCAAGTGGTAGCGGAGCTTCAGCTGTACTCTAGGTTGGTTTTTCTTGTTATTCTTCCATTTCCTCCATTAAATTCGTATCCCCAATATCATCTTTGTGTTGTTGTTGTTGGACAGATTTTTCTGTCCAGGAACCAGTTTTGTGTCTGTTTTCTTTTTGCTTTTCTGTGCGTTTCCGCCATCATAAACTTCTGAAAATTTCTGTGCTTAATCGTCTATTCGATTAGAGAAAATGTTATTTTTGTGTCGGCTGCTAAATCAGTGATCTTTGCATACTTTTCGGCCTTGGAAGAAAAGTGTGCAGAAATCGCGCGAGAAAAACAGTTTGATTTGTGTGTCTGTTTTGAGAGTCTTCCACTTGGAATCTGTGTTCCCATCCTTCTACAAAGTTGTAGATCGGTGTCTTAGGAGTCTTCCTGTCTATTTTCGTAATTGTAGGTTGGTTTTTCTTGTTCTCCTCTTCATTTCTATGGTTAGAATCATCTTCTCTACCGTAGAACTTCTTTCCTTTGTGCTGAAATTTTTCTGTTTTTCATAACCGTTCCTCTCTTCGGTTAAAACTTCATTTTCTTGAGTTTCTTCGGTTCAAACACCTTGATTCTTGTTTTCTATGGTTTAAACATTGTTTTCTACCATAGGAATCATTCCCACTTCATTTGAAAAATTTGGTGTTCTTGAAGAAATTCTTGTCTTTTAGTGTGCTGAATTTTGGAAGAACACAATTGCTGAAATTGTTTGTGTTTGTGTGCATCAAAATGGACGAATTTGCTTCTTCTTAAGTGTAATTGCTGCTGAAGTTATTGGAGCCTCCTATGGTGGCCTTGAGAGCCATGTGGACTTGCTTGTTTTCTTGCTAAAGTGCTGAAATTGCTTGTCCAACCCTAGCCGGCCACATCACCTTGATTGTGAGCCTAGTATTTGCTTCAATTGAGAGCCAAGCATTTCAGCTTGCTCCTTACTCTAGGCCGGCCCTAATTTCACATCCTTACACTTAGGTTGCTTGTCATACACAGCCACATCACTTGCCTTGTCACTTGCCTTGTCATCCACACACTTTTGGACACATCACTTTCACTTGCCACATCACTTTTGGCTTTTAGTGAAAATATTTTCAAGAGCAAATCTACTTGTCTTTCACTTCTTCTTCTTTCAAGGATACATGTCATACAAGTGAGCTTTCTTCACTCATTGCAAAAATAGAAAAGAAAAGAGCAAGGAACTAAAAGAAAGATAAAAACAAAAAAACAAAAAAAAAAAAAGTGATCAAGTTCCTAACACTCAAAGAAAAAAAAAAAGTAGAGTGAAGCAATTGAGTCATAAGTAAGAGACTACTTGTGTGTATGCATTTGAAGTGAATTACATTGTTTTTGAAGTGTCCTTGTGGAAGAACACAAGTTTCGGCTTTCAATTTGTGCATTCCAATTCGAATTTTCTTTTTCGAATTTTTCCCTTTGAATAGTTTCGGCTTTTTCCCTTTTGAGAGGGTATTTGCCCTCCAAAACTTCTGAAATTTTTACAGATTAAACTTCAGTCTGAGGGGAACAACTCTTATGTTGTACACTTCTCCTAATTCTGTTGGTTTCACATACTTCTAGCCAATTCAAAATCAGTGCGCAGTTTGCACTCGAAATTTCAGTTTTGAGTCTTTCTTTTCTTCTTGAGTAGCTTGTGTTTTGCTGTTTTCCTTCTTTGTTTCCACACGTTCCTACTCTTCTCTAAGTCCATTTACTTCCCAAATTAAATCCATTTTTCCTTGGGCAATAGTGCGGCTTTCCTTGCCTTTCTTTCTTACCTTGGTTCTCTTGCATTCCTTAAACCCTAGTTGATTCTTCGAGTCTTTCTAGCTTTGGTGACTGGTTTACGATTGAGATAAGAGTGTGAGAGAAAAGTGTGAGTATTTAAGAGTGACAAACACGAGCGTGAAACACGTGAGGGAGAGCTTAACCCCTTGTTTTCTATCTACTGTTTTTGTGTTCCTTTTGTAGGAATTTTTCTATGTCTTCCTACGTGCCGCCGCATTTGAGGGTTGCTCCTACTAGCCACGCATCTTGGTATCATGTTGAGCAGCCCCCCCACCTTGACCGTTGGACACCGCCTCCTCCTACTTACCAATCGGTTCCTCCCACTCCTAGCTATGGCCACGAACCCACTACATATGTCATGGATCGAGGACCTCATGCCCTCACGGCTCCTTATCACATCGAGCACTACCAAGCGCATCTTGTGGATGCGGTGGCTGAATTTCAACGCCAAGTAGAGGCAATTATTGCAAGGTCCAGCCGGGTTGAGTGTGTACCAAACAGCCCGCATAAGGAGAGTTTAGTGCCGCTTGGTTCTAGTAAGGTTTCGGCCGAATCACCATCACTTGTGGAGGTTGAGTTGACTCCATTTGAGGAGAAGTTACTAGTTTCGGATGAGTCTACTTCAGATTGCCATAAGACAGCCGCTCATTGCCTTGCATTGCAGCGCAAATTTCAGTCCGTGAGTAGTGCCTTCTCCATCATTCCGAGGGTGCCTATACATAGAATTGTGGATCCGTTTCTCCTTGCTTTTGGGCAGATTGGCAGTGTACACTTCTTCCCATTTGAGGTGCCTTCAAGTGGCCTCACGGTCCCTCCCACTTCTAGGAGTTCGCACTTGGCCCGAGCCACCTCCTTGCACCCTTATGGCCAATCCTTGATTGTTCTTGGTTGTTTTCTCCCCGCACCTACATGTCTTCCCCGAGGAAGGCCTCCACCTTGGCCTATATTCACCGAGAGTTGTCGTTGGAGGGTTCCGTGTGTATCCACAAGCTATGAGCATGCCTTGACCCGTTTGGCCTTGCAAGGGATGGACCCTATAGATTCGAGGTCGAATCTCCTCAAAGGGGGAGGGGATGATACGAGCTTGAAGACTCTCACTCCACTTTTGGAACCCCACACCCTCCAAAGCTTAGATTCGAGGACGAATCTCTTCAAAGGGGGATGGGATGATATGAGCTTAAAGGCTCCAACTCGTCCTTATGCCTTGCCCGGACCAGCCTTGGATCTCACGGCGAAAACTAGCACATTAGGGACTATTTTGGTGATCAAGTCAGCCGGCCTTCCTAGGTTTAAATGAAGGGTTATTTAGGGTTTTCTCATGTAATAATTCTCAAGCTATAAATAGAAGGAGATAGCCTCTTTTATAGCTTGCCTTTGATTTTGATGATATTCTCTTTGGCCAATTCTTAGAGTAAACTAGTGTAACTTAGGGTTTTTGGTAACCGGTGCCATTAGGGCTGAAAACCATTGTTTATCTTATATCTCTTCTTGTAATTAAGCTCTTGAGCTTTGTTCTTAAATCAGAAAAGAGAGATCCTTAACTAGTTTATAGAAAGGTTGCTTGGTTTGCTAATCAAGAGGGTTTTCTAATTAGTTAAGTTCCTATTATGTTCATCATCGAAACACCTCTAAACATCATCCATTTCCGCTGCAACACATACTCCATTTGAACACTAAAAGCACCTTCATCCGTTCATCCATCCAAGCTGCCAACCTCTCACAAGAGGACAAGATCCAGCTCAAGAACAACAATTCGGCCTCCTTCTATCCAAATCGAAGTTGAGCCGTTATCAAGTGGTAGCGGAGCTTCAGCTGTCCTCTAGGTTGGTTTTTCTTGTTATTCTTCCGTTTCCTCCATTAAATTCGTATCCCCAATATCATCTTTGTGTTGTTGTTGTTGGACAGATTTTTCTGTCCAGGAACCAGTTTTGTGTCTGTTTTCTTTTTGCTTTTCTGTGCGTTTCCGCCATCATAAACTTCTGAAAATTTCTGTGCTTAATCGTCTATTCGATTAGAGAAAATGTTATTTTTGTGTCGGCTGCTAAATCAGTGATCTTTGCATACTTTTCGGCCTTGGAAGAAAAGTGTGCAGAAATCGCGCGAGAAAAGCAGTTTGATTTGTGTGTCTGTTTTGAGAGTCTTCCACTTGGAATCTGTGTTCCCATCCTTCTACAAAGTTGTAGATCGGTGTCTTAGGAGTCTTCCTGTCTATTTTCGTAATTGTAGGTTGGTTTTTCTTGTTCTCCTCTTCATTTCTATGGTTAGAATCATCTTCTCTACCGTAGAACTTCTTTCCTTTGTGCTGAAATTTTTCTGTTTTTCATAACCGTTCCTCTCTTCGGTTAAAACTTCATTTTCTTGAGTTTCTTCGGTTCAAACACCTTGATTCTTGTTTTCTATGGTTTAAACATTGTTTTCTACCATAGGAATCATTCCCACTTCATTTGAAAAATTTGGTGTTCTTGAAGAAATTCTTGTCTTTTAGTGTGCTGAATTTTGGAAGAACACAATTGCTGAAATTGTTTGTGTTTGTGTGCATCAAAATGGACGAATTTGCTTCTTCTTAAGTGTAATTGCTGCTGAAGTTATTGGAGCCTCCTATGGTGGCCTTGAGAGCCATGTGGACTTGCTTGTTTTCTTGCTAAAGTGCTGAAATTGCTTGTCCAACCCTAGCCGGCCACATCACCTTGATTGTGAGCCTAGTATTTGCTTCAATTGAGAGCCAAGCATTTCAGCTTGCTCCTTACTCTAGGCCGGCCCTAATTTCACATCCTTACACTTAGGTTGCTTGTCATACACAGCCACATCACTTGCCTTGTCACTTGCCTTGTCATCCACACACTTTTGGACACATCACTTTCACTTGCCACATCACTTTTGGCTTTTAGTGAAAATATTTTCAAGAGCAAATCTACTTGTCTTTCACTTCTTCTTCTTTCAAGGATACATGTCATACAAGTGAGCTTTCTTCACTCATTGCAAAAATAGAAAAGAAAAGAGCAAGGAACTAAAAGAAAGATAAAAACAAAAAAACAAAAAAAAAAAAAAGTGATCAAGTTCCTAACACTCAAAAAAAAAAAAAAAGTAGAGTGAAGCAATTGAGTCATAAGCAAGAGACTACTTGTGTGTATGCATTTGAAGTGAATTACATTGTTTTTGAAGTGTCCTTGTGGAAGAACACAAGTTTCGGCTTTCAATTTGTGCATTCCAATTCGGATTTTCTTTTTCGAATTTTTCCTTTTGAATAGTTTCGGCTTTTTCCCTTTTGAGAGGGTATTTGCCCTCCAAAACTTCTGAAATTTTTACAGATTAAACTTCAGTCTGAGGGGAACAACTCTTATGTTGTACACTTCTCCTAATTCTGTTGGTTTCACATACTTCTAGCCAATTCAAAATCAGTGCGCAGTTTGCACTCGAAATTTCAGTTTTGAGTCTTTCTTTTCTTCTTGAGTAGCTTGTGTTTTGCTGTTTTCCTTCTTTGTTTCCACACGTTCCTACTCTTCTCTAAGTCCATTTACTTCCCAAATTAAATCCATTTTTCCTTGGGCAATAGTGCGGCTTTCCTTGCCTTTCTTTCTTACCTTGGTTCTCTTGCATTCCTTAAACCCTAGTTGATTCTTCGAGTCTTTCTAGCTTTGGTGACTGGTTTACGATTGAGATAAGAGTGTGAGAGAAAAGTGTGAGTATTTAAGAGTGACAAACACGAGCGTGAAACACGTGAGGGAGAGCTTAACCCCTTGTTTTCTATCTACTGTTTTTGTGTTCCTTTTGTAGGAATTTTTCTATGTCTTCCTACGTGCCGCCGCATTTGAGGGTTGCTCCTACTAGCCACGCATCTTGGTATCATGTTGAGCAGCCCCCCCACCTTGACCGTTGGACACCGCCTCCTCCTACTTACCAATCGGTTCCTCCCACTCCTAGCTATGGCCACGAACCCACTACATATGTCATGGATCGAGGACCTCATGCCCTCACGGCTCCTTATCACATCGAGCACTACCAAGCGCATCTTGTGGATGCGGTGGCTGAATTTCAACGCCAAGTAGAGGCAATTATTGCAAGGTCCAGCCGGGTTGAGTGTGTACCAAACAGCCCGCATAAGGAGAGTTTAGTGCCGCTTGGTTCTAGTAAGGTTTCGGCCGAATCACCATCACTTGTGGAGGTTGAGTTGACTCCATTTGAGGAGAAGTTACTAGTTTCGGATGAGTCTACTTCAGATTGCCATAAGACAGCCGCTCATTGCCTTGCATTGCAGCGCAAATTTCAGTCCGTGAGTAGTGCCTTCTCCATCATTCCGAGGGTGCCTATACATAGAATTGTGGATCCGTTTCTCCTTGCTTTTGGGCAGATTGGCAGTGTACACTTCTTCCCATTTGAGGTGCCTTCAAGTGGCCTCACGGTCCCTCCCACTTCTAGGAGTTCGCACTTGGCCCGAGCCACCTCCTTGCACCCTTATGGCCAATCCTTGATTGTTCTTGGTTGTTTTCTCCCCGCACCTACATGTCTTCCCCGAGGAAGGCCTCCACCTTGGCCTATATTCACCGAGAGTTGTCGTTGGAGGGTTCCGTGTGTATCCACAAGCTATGAGCATGCCTTGACCCGTTTGGCCTTGCAAGGGATGGACCCTATAGATTCGAGGTCGAATCTCCTCAAAGGGGGAGGGGATGATACGAGCTTGAAGACTCTCACTCCACTTTTGGAACCCCACACCCTCCAAAGCTTAGATTCGAGGACGAATCTCTTCAAAGGGGGATGGGATGATATGAGCTTAAAGGCTCCAACTCGTCCTTATGCCTTGCCCGGACCAGCCTTGGATCTCACGGCGAAAACTAGCACATTAGGGACTATTTTGGTGATCAAGTCAGCCGGCCTTCCTAGGTTTAAATGAAGGGTTATTTAGGGTTTTCTCATGTAATAATTCTCAAGCTATAAATAGAAGGAGATAGCCTCTTTTATAGCTTGCCTTTGATTTTGATGATATTCTCTTTGGCCAATTCTTAGAGTAAACTAGTGTAACTTAGGGTTTTTGGTAACCGGTGCCATTAGGGCTGAAAACCATTGTTTATCTTATATCTCTTCTTGTAATTAAGCTCTTGAGCTTTGTTCTTAAATCAGAAAAGAGAGATCCTTAACTAGTTTATAGAAAGGTTGCTTGGTTTGCTAATCAAGAGGGTTTTCTAATTAGTTAAGTTCCTATTATGTTCATCATCGAAACACCTCTAAACATCATCCATTTCCGCTGCAACACATACTCCATTTGAACACTAAAAGCACCTTCATCCGTTCATCCATCCAAGCTGCCAACCTCTCACAAGAGGACTAGATCCAGCTCAAGAACAACAATTCGGCCTCCTTCTATCCAAATCGAAGTTGAGCCGTTATCAAGTGGTAGCGGAGCTTCAGCTGTCCTCTAGGTTGGTTTTTCTTGTTATTCTTCCGTTTCCTCCATTAAATTCGTATCCCCAATATCATCTTTGTGTTGTTGTTGTTGGACAGATTTTTCTGTCCAGGAACCAGTTTTGTGTCTGTTTTCTTTTTGCTTTTCTGTGCGTTTCCGCCATCATAAACTTCTGAAAATTTCTGTGCTTAATCGTCTATTCGATTAGAGAAAATGTTATTTTTGTGTCGGCTGCTAAATCAGTGATCTTTGCATACTTTTCGGCCTTGGAAGAAAAGTGTGCAGAAATCGCGCGAGAAAAGCAGTTTGATTTGTGTGTCTGTTTTGAGAGTCTTCCACTTGGAATCTGTGTTCCCATCCTTCTACAAAGTTGTAGATCGGTGTCTTAGGAGTCTTCCTGTCTATTTTCGTAATTGTAGGTTGGTTTTTCTTGTTCTCCTCTTCATTTCTATGGTTAGAATCATCTTCTCTACCGTAGAACTTCTTTCCTTTGTGCTGAAATTTTTCTGTTTTTCATAACCGTTCCTCTCTTCGGTTAAAACTTCATTTTCTTGAGTTTCTTCGGTTCAAACACCTTGATTCTTGTTTTCTATGGTTTAAACATTGTTTTCTACCATAGGAATCATTCCCACTTCATTTGAAAAATTTGGTGTTCTTGAAGAAATTCTTGTCTTTTAGTGTGCTGAATTTTGGAAGAACACAATTGCTGAAATTGTTTGTGTTTGTGTGCATCAAAATGGACGAATTTGCTTCTTCTTAAGTGTAATTGCTGCTGAAGTTATTGGAGCCTCCTATGGTGGCCTTGAGAGCCATGTGGACTTGCTTGTTTTCTTGCTAAAGTGCTGAAATTGCTTGTCCAACCCTAGCCGGCCACATCACCTTGATTGTGAGCCTAGTATTTGCTTCAATTGAGAGCCAAGCATTTCAGCTTGCTCCTTACTCTAGGCCGGCCCTAATTTCACATCCTTACACTTAGGTTGCTTGTCATACACAGCCACATCACTTGCCTTGTCACTTGCCTTGTCATCCACACACTTTTGGACACATCACTTTCACTTGCCACATCACTTTTGGCTTTTAGTGAAAATATTTTCAAGAGCAAATCTACTTGTCTTTCACTTCTTCTTCTTTCAAGGATACATGTCATACAAGTGAGCTTTCTTCACTCATTGCAAAAATAGAAAAGAAAAGAGCAAGGAACTAAAAGAAAGATAAAAACAAAAAAACAAAAAAAAAAAAAGTGATCAAGTTCCTAACACTCAAAAAAAAAAAAAAGTAGAGTGAAGCAATTGAGTCATAAGCAAGAGACTACTTGTGTGTATGCATTTGAAGTGAATTACATTGTTTTTGAAGTGTCCTTGTGGAAGAACACAAGTTTCGGCTTTCAATTTGTGCATTCCAATTCGGATTTTCTTTTTCGAATTTTTCCTTTTGAATAGTTTCGGCTTTTTCCCTTTTGAGAGGGTATTTGCCCTCCAAAACTTCTGAAATTTTTACAGATTAAACTTCAGTCTGAGGGGAACAACTCTTATGTTGTACACTTCTCCTAATTCTGTTGGTTTCACATACTTCTAGCCAATTCAAAATCAGTGCGCAGTTTGCACTCGAAATTTCAGTTTTGAGTCTTTCTTTTCTTCTTGAGTAGCTTGTGTTTTGCTGTTTTCCTTCTTTGTTTCCACACGTTCCTACTCTTCTCTAAGTCCATTTACTTCCCAAATTAAATCCATTTTTCCTTGGGCAATAGTGCGGCTTTCCTTGCCTTTCTTTCTTACCTTGGTTCTCTTGCATTCCTTAAACCCTAGTTGATTCTTCGAGTCTTTCTAGCTTTGGTGACTGGTTTACGATTGAGATAAGAGTGTGAGAGAAAAGTGTGAGTATTTAAGAGTGACAAACACGAGCGTGAAACACGTGAGGGAGAGCTTAACCCCTTGTTTTCTATCTACTGTTTTTGTGTTCCTTTTGTAGGAATTTTTCTATGTCTTCCTACGTGCCGCCGCATTTGAGGGTTGCTCCTACTAGCCACGCATCTTGGTATCATGTTGAGCAGCCCCCCCACCTTGACCGTTGGACACCGCCTCCTCCTACTTACCAATCGGTTCCTCCCACTCCTAGCTATGGCCACGAACCCACTACATATGTCATGGATCGAGGACCTCATGCCCTCACGGCTCCTTATCACATCGAGCACTACCAAGCGCATCTTGTGGATGCGGTGGCTGAATTTCAACGCCAAGTAGAGGCAATTATTGCAAGGTCCAGCCGGGTTGAGTGTGTACCAAACAGCCCGCATAAGGAGAGTTTAGTGCCGCTTGGTTCTAGTAAGGTTTCGGCCGAATCACCATCACTTGTGGAGGTTGAGTTGACTCCATTTGAGGAGAAGTTACTAGTTTCGGATGAGTCTACTTCAGATTGCCATAAGACAGCCGCTCATTGCCTTGCATTGCAGCGCAAATTTCAGTCCGTGAGTAGTGCCTTCTCCATCATTCCGAGGGTGCCTATACATAGAATTGTGGATTCGTTTCTCCTTGCTTTTGGGCAGATTGGCAGTGCACACTTCTTCCCATTTGAGGTGCCTTCAAGTGGCCTCACGGTCCCTCCCACTTCTAGGAGTTCGCACTTGGCCCGAGCCACCTCCTTGCACCCTTATGGCCAATCCTTGATTGTTCTTGGTTGTTTTCTCCCCGCACCTACATGTCTTCCCCGAGGAAGGCCTCCACCTTGGCCTATATTCACCGAGAGTTGTCGTTGGAGGGTTCCGTGTGTATCCACAAGCTATGAGCATGCCTTGACCCGTTTGGCCTTGCAAGGGATGGACCCTATAGATTCGAGGTCGAATCTCCTCAAAGGGGGAGGGGATGATACGAGCTTGAAAACTCTCACTCCACTTTTGGAACCCCACACCCTCCAAAGCTTAGATTCGAGGACGAATCTCTTCAAAGGGGGATGGGATGATATGAGCTTAAAGGCTCCAACTCGTCCTTATGCCTTGCCCGGACCAGCCTTGGATCTCACGGCGAAAACTAGCACATTAGGGACTATTTTGGTGATCAAGTCAGCCGGCCTTCCTAGGTTTAAATGAAGGGTTATTTAGGGTTTTCTCATGTAATAATTCTCAAGCTATAAATAGAAGGAGATAGCCTCTTTTATAGCTTGCCTTTGATTTTGATGATATTCTCTTTGGCCAATTCTTAGAGTAAACTAGTGTAACTTAGGGTTTTTGGTAACCGGTGCCATTAGGGCTGAAAACCATTGTTTATCTTATATCTCTTCTTGTAATTAAGCTCTTGAGCTTTGTTCTTAAATCAGAAAAGAGAGATCCTTAACTAGTTTATAGAAAGGTTGCTTGGTTTGCTAATCAAGAGGGTTTTCTAATTAGTTAAGTTCCTATTATGTTCATCATCGATACACCTCTAAACATCATCCATTTCCGCTGCAACACATACTCCATTTGAACACTAAAAGCACCTTCATCCGTTCATCCATCCAAGCTGCCAACCTCTCACAAGAGGACTAGATCCAGCTCAAGAACAACAATTCGGCCTCCTTCTATCCAAATCGAAGTTGAGCCGTTATCAAGTGGTAGCGGAGCTTCAGCTGTCCTCTAGGTTGGTTTTTCTTGTTATTCTTCCGTTTCCTCCATTAAATTCGTATCCCCAATATCATCTTTGTGTTGTTGTTGTTGGACAGATTTTTCTGTCCAGGAACCAGTTTTGTTTCTGTTTTCTTTTTGCTTTTCTGTGCGTATCCGCCATCATAAACTTCTGAAAATTTCTGTGCTTAATCGTCTATTCGATTAGAGAAAATGTTACTTTTGTGTCGGCTGCTAAATCAGTGATCTTTGCATACTTTTCGTCCTTGGAAGAAAAGTGTGCAGAAATCGCGCGAGAAAAACAGTTTGATTTGTGTGTCTGTTTTGAGAGTCTTCCACTTGGAATCTGTGTTCCCATCCTTCTACAAAGTTGTAGATCGGTGTCTTAGGAGTCTTCCTGTCTATTTTCGTAATTGTAGGTTGGTTTTTCTTGTTCTCCTCTTCATTTCTATGGTTAGAATCATCTTCTCTACCGTAGAACTTCTTTCCTTTGTGCTGAAATTTTTCTGTTTTTCATAACCGTTCCTCTCTTCGGTTAAAACTTCATTTTCTTGAGTTTCTTCGGTTCAAACACCTTGATTCTTGTTTTCTATGGTTTAAACATTGTTTTCTACCATAGGAATCATTCCCACTTCATTTGAAAAATTTGGTGTTCTTGAAGAAATTCTTGTCTTTTAGTGTGCTGAATTTTGGAAGAACACAATTGCTGAAATTGTTTGTGTTTGTGTGCATCAAAATGGACGAATTTGCTTCTTCTTAAGTGTAATTGCTGCTGAAGTTATTGGAGCCTCCTATGGTGGCCTTGAGAGCCATGTGGACTTGCTTGTTTTCTTGCTAAAGTGCTGAAATTGCTTGTCCAACCCTAGCCGGCCACATCACCTTGATTGTGAGCCTAGTATTTGCTTCAATTGAGAGCCAAGCATTTCAGCTTGCTCCTTACTCTAGGCCGGCCCTAATTTCACATCCTTACACTTAGGTTGCTTGTCATACACAGCCACATCACTTGCCTTGTCACTTGCCTTGTCATCCACACACTTTTGGACACATCACTTTCACTTGCCACATCACTTTTGGCTTTTAGTGAAAATATTTTCAAGAGCAAATCTACTTGTCTTTCACTTCTTCTTCTTTCAAGGATACATGTCATACAAGTGAGCTTTCTTCACTCATTGCAAAAATAGAAAAGAAAAGAGCAAGGAACTAAAAGAAAGATAAAAAAAAAAAACAAACAAAAAATAAGTGATCAAGTTCCTAACACTCAAAAAAAAAAAAAAGTAGAGTGAAGCAATTGAGTCATAAGCAAGAGACTACTTGTGTGTATGCATTTGAAGTGAATTACATTGTTTTTGAAGTGTCCTTGTGGAAGAACACAAGTTTCGGCTTTCAATTTGTGCATTCCAATTCGGATTTTCTTTTTCGAATTTTTCCTTTTGAATAGTTTCGGCTTTTTCCCTTTTGAGAGGGTATTTGCCCTCCAAAACTTCTGAAATTTTTACAGATTAAACTTCAGTCTGAGGGGAACAACTCTTATGTTGTACACTTCTCCTAATTCTGTTGGTTTCACATACTTCTAGCCAATTCAAAATCAGTGCGCAGTTTGCACTCGAAATTTCAGTTTTGAGTCTTTCTTTTCTTCTTGAGTAGCTTGTGTTTTGCTGTTTTCCTTGTTTGTTTCCACACGTTCCTACTCTTCTCTAAGTCCATTTACTTCCCAAATTAAATCCATTTTTCCTTGGGCAATAGTGCGGCTTTCCTTGCCTTTCTTTCTTACCTTGGTTCTCTTGCATTCCTTAAACCCTAGTTGATTCTTCGAGTCTTTCTAGCTTTGGTGACTGGTTTGCGATTGAGATAAGAGTGTGAGAGAAAAGTGTGAGTATTTAAGAGTGACAAACACGAGCGTGAAACACGTGAGGGAGAGCTTAACCCCTTGTTTTCTATCTACTGTTTTTGTGTTCCTTTTGTAGGAATTTTTCTATGTCTTCCTACGTGCCGCCGCATTTGAGGGTTGCTCCTACTAGCCACGCATCTTGGTATCATGTTGAGCAGCCCCCCCACCTTGACCGTTGGACACCGCCTCCTCCTACTTACCAATCGGTTCCTCCCACTCCTAGCTATGGCCACGAACCCACTACATATGTCATGGATCGAGGACCTCATGCCCTCACGGCTCCTTATCACATCGAGCACTACCAAGCGCATCTTGTGGATGCGGTGGCTGAATTTCAACGCCAAGTAGAGGCAATTATTGCAAGGTCCAGCCGGGTTGAGTGTGTACCAAACAGCCCGCATAAGGAGAGTTTAGTGCCGCTTGGTTCTAGTAAGGTTTCGGCCGAATCACCATCACTTGTGGAGGTTGAGTTGACTCCATTTGAGGAGAAGTTACTAGTTTCGGATGAGTCTACTTCAGATTGCCATAAGACAGCCGCTCATTGCCTTGCATTGCAGCGCAAATTTCAGTCCGTGAGTAGTGCCTTCTCCATCATTCCGAGGGTGCCTATACATAGAATTGTGGATTCGTTTCTCCTTGCTTTTGGGCAGATTGGCAGTGCACACTTCTTCCCATTTGAGGTGCCTTCAAGTGGCCTCACGGTCCCTCCCACTTCTAGGAGTTCGCACTTGGCCCGAGCCACCTCCTTGCACCCTTATGGCCAATCCTTGATTGTTCTTGGTTGTTTTCTCCCCGCACCTACATGTCTTCCCCGAGGAAGGCCTCCACCTTGGCCTATATTCACCGAGAGTTGTCGTTGGAGGGTTCCGTGTGTATCCACAAGCTATGAGCATGCCTTGACCCGTTTGGCCTTGCAAGGGATGGACCCTATAGATTCGAGGTCGAATCTCCTCAAAGGGGGAGGGGATGATACGAGCTTGAAAACTCTCACTCCACTTTTGGAACCCCACACCCTCCAAAGCTTAGATTCGAGGACGAATCTCTTCAAAGGGGGATGGGATGATATGAGCTTAAAGGCTCCAACTCGTCCTTATGCCTTGCCCGGACCAGCCTTGGATCTCACGGCGAAAACTAGCACATTAGGGACTATTTTGGTGATCAAGTCAGCCGGCCTTCCTAGGTTTAAATGAAGGGTTATTTAGGGTTTTCTCATGTAATAATTCTCAAGCTATAAATAGAAGGAGATAGCCTCTTTTATAGCTTGCCTTTGATTTTGATGATATTCTCTTTGGCCAATTCTTAGAGTAAACTAGTGTAACTTAGGGTTTTTGGTAACCGGTGCCATTAGGGCTGAAAACCATTGTTTATCTTATATCTCTTCTTGTAATTAAGCTCTTGAGCTTTGTTCTTAAATCAGAAAAGAGAGATCCTTAACTAGTTTATAGAAAGGTTGCTTGGTTTGCTAATCAAGAGGGTTTTCTAATTAGTTAAGTTCCTATTATGTTCATCATCGATACACCTCTAAACATCATCCATTTCCGCTGCAACACATACTCCATTTGAACACTAAAAGCACCTTCATCCGTTCATCCATCCAAGCTGCCAACCTCTCACAAGAGGACTAGATCCAGCTCAAGAACAACAATTCGGCCTCCTTCTATCCAAATCGAAGTTGAGCCGTTATCAAGTGGTAGCGGAGCTTCAGCTGTCCTCTAGGTTGGTTTTTCTTGTTATTCTTCCGTTTCCTCCATTAAATTCGTATCCCCAATATCATCTTTGTGTTGTTGTTGTTGGACAGATTTTTCTGTCCAGGAACCAGTTTTGTTTCTGTTTTCTTTTTGCTTTTCTGTGCGTATCCGCCATCATAAACTTCTGAAAATTTCTGTGCTTAATCGTCTATTCGATTAGAGAAAATGTTACTTTTGTGTCGGCTGCTAAATCAGTGATCTTTGCATACTTTTCGTCCTTGGAAGAAAAGTGTGCAGAAATCGCGCGAGAAAAACAGTTTGATTTGTGTGTCTGTTTTGAGAGTCTTCCACTTGGAATCTGTGTTCCCATCCTTCTACAAAGTTGTAGATCGGTGTCTTAGGAGTCTTCCTGTCTATTTTCGTAATTGTAGGTTGGTTTTTCTTGTTCTCCTCTTCATTTCTATGGTTAGAATCATCTTCTCTACCGTAGAACTTCTTTCCTTTGTGCTGAAATTTTTCTGTTTTTCATAACCGTTCCTCTCTTCGGTTAAAACTTCATTTTCTTGAGTTTCTTCGGTTCAAACACCTTGATTCTTGTTTTCTATGGTTTAAACATTGTTTTCTACCATAGGAATCATTCCCACTTCATTTGAAAAATTTGGTGTTCTTGAAGAAATTCTTGTCTTTTAGTGTGCTGAATTTTGGAAGAACACAATTGCTGAAATTGTTTGTGTTTGTGTGCATCAAAATGGACGAATTTGCTTCTTCTTAAGTGTAATTGCTGCTGAAGTTATTGGAGCCTCCTATGGTGGCCTTGAGAGCCATGTGGACTTGCTTGTTTTCTTGCTAAAGTGCTGAAATTGCTTGTCCAACCCTAGCCGGCCACATCACCTTGATTGTGAGCCTAGTATTTGCTTCAATTGAGAGCCAAGCATTTCAGCTTGCTCCTTACTCTAGGCCGGCCCTAATTTCACATCCTTACACTTAGGTTGCTTGTCATACACAGCCACATCACTTGCCTTGTCACTTGCCTTGTCATCCACACACTTTTGGACACATCACTTTCACTTGCCACATCACTTTTGGCTTTTAGTGAAAATATTTTCAAGAGCAAATCTACTTGTCTTTCACTTCTTCTTCTTTCAAGGATACATGTCATACAAGTGAGCTTTCTTCACTCATTGCAAAAATAGAAAAGAAAAGAGCAAGGAACTAAAAGAAAGATAAAAAAAAAAAACAAACAAAAAATAAGTGATCAAGTTCCTAACACTCAAAAAAAAAAAAAAGTAGAGTGAAGCAATTGAGTCATAAGCAAGAGACTACTTGTGTGTATGCATTTGAAGTGAATTACATTGTTTTTGAAGTGTCCTTGTGGAAGAACACAAGTTTCGGCTTTCAATTTGTGCATTCCAATTCGGATTTTCTTTTTCGAATTTTTCCTTTTGAATAGTTTCGGCTTTTTCCCTTTTGAGAGGGTATTTGCCCTCCAAAACTTCTGAAATTTTTACAGATTAAACTTCAGTCTGAGGGGAACAACTCTTATGTTGTACACTTCTCCTAATTCTGTTGGTTTCACATACTTCTAGCCAATTCAAAATCAGTGCGCAGTTTGCACTCGAAATTTCAGTTTTGAGTCTTTCTTTTCTTCTTGAGTAGCTTGTGTTTTGCTGTTTTCCTTGTTTGTTTCCACACGTTCCTACTCTTCTCTAAGTCCATTTACTTCCCAAATTAAATCCATTTTTCCTTGGGCAATAGTGCGGCTTTCCTTGCCTTTCTTTCTTACCTTGGTTCTCTTGCATTCCTTAAACCCTAGTTGATTCTTCGAGTCTTTCTAGCTTTGGTGACTGGTTTGCGATTGAGATAAGAGTGTGAGAGAAAAGTGTGAGTATTTAAGAGTGACAAACACGAGCGTGAAACACGTGAGGGAGAGCTTAACCCCTTGTTTTCTATCTACTGTTTTTGTGTTCCTTTTGTAGGAATTTTTCTATGTCTTCCTATGTGCCGCCGCATTTGAGGGTTGCTCCTACTAGCCACGCATCTTGGTATCATGTTGAGCAGCCCCCCCACCTTGACCGTTGGACACCGCCTCCTCCTACTTACCAATCGGTTCCTCCCACTCCTAGCTATGGCCACGAACCCACTACATATGTCATGGATCGAGGACCTCATGCCCTCACGGCTCCTTATCACATCGAGCACTACCAAGCGCATCTTGTGGATGCGGTGGCTGAATTTCAACGCCAAGTAGAGGCAATTATTGCAAGGTCCAGCCGGGTTGAGTGTGTACCAAACAGCCCGCATAAGGAGAGTTTAGTGCCGCTTGGTTCTAGTAAGGTTTCGGCCGAATCACCATCACTTGTGGAGGTTGAGTTGACTCCATTTGAGGAGAAGTTACTAGTTTCGGATGAGTCTACTTCAGATTGCCATAAGACAGCCGCTCATTGCCTTGCATTGCAGCGCAAATTTCAGTCCGTGAGTAGTGCCTTCTCCATCATTCCGAGGGTGCCTATACATAGAATTGTGGATTCGTTTCTCCTTGCTTTTGGGCAGATTGGCAGTGCACACTTCTTCCCATTTGAGGTGCCTTCAAGTGGCCTCACGGTCCCTCCCACTTCTAGGAGTTCGCACTTGGCCCGAGCCACCTCCTTGCACCCTTATGGCCAATCCTTGATTGTTCTTGGTTGTTTTCTCCCCGCACCTACATGTCTTCCCCGAGGAAGGCCTCCACCTTGGCCTATATTCACCGAGAGTTGTCGTTGGAGGGTTCCGTGTGTATCCACAAGCTATGAGCATGCCTTGACCCGTTTGGCCTTGCAAGGGATGGACCCTATAGATTCGAGGTCGAATCTCCTCAAAGGGGGAGGGGATGATACGAGCTTGAAAACTCTCACTCCACTTTTGGAACCCCACACCCTCCAAAGCTTAGATTCGAGGACGAATCTCTTCAAAGGGGGATGGGATGATATGAGCTTAAAGGCTCCAACTCGTCCTTATGCCTTGCCCGGACCAGCCTTGGATCTCACGGCGAAAACTAGCACATTAGGGACTATTTTGGTGATCAAGTCAGCCGGCCTTCCTAGGTTTAAATGAAGGGTTATTTAGGGTTTTCTCATGTAATAATTCTCAAGCTATAAATAGAAGGAGATAGCCTCTTTTATAGCTTGCCTTTGATTTTGATGATATTCTCTTTGGCCAATTCTTAGAGTAAACTAGTGTAACTTAGGGTTTTTGGTAACCGGTGCCATTAGGGCTGAAAACCATTGTTTATCTTATATCTCTTCTTGTAATTAAGCTCTTGAGCTTTGTTCTTAAATCAGAAAAGAGAGATCCTTAACTAGTTTATAGAAAGGTTGCTTGGTTTGCTAATCAAGAGGGTTTTCTAATTAGTTAAGTTCCTATTATGTTCATCATCGATACACCTCTAAACATCATCCATTTCCGCTGCAACACATACTCCATTTGAACACTAAAAGCACCTTCATCCGTTCATCCATCCAAGCTGCCAACCTCTCACAAGAGGACTAGATCCAGCTCAAGAACAACAATTCGGCCTCCTTCTATCCAAATCGAAGTTGAGCCGTTATCAAGTGGTAGCGGAGCTTCAGCTGTCCTCTAGGTTGGTTTTTCTTGTTATTCTTCCGTTTCCTCCATTAAATTCGTATCCCCAATATCATCTTTGTGTTGTTGTTGTTGGACAGATTTTTCTGTCCAGGAACCAGTTTTGTTTCTGTTTTCTTTTTGCTTTTCTGTGCGTATCCGCCATCATAAACTTCTGAAAATTTCTGTGCTTAATCGTCTATTCGATTAGAGAAAATGTTACTTTTGTGTCGGCTGCTAAATCAGTGATCTTTGCATACTTTTCGTCCTTGGAAGAAAAGTGTGCAGAAATCGCGCGAGAAAAACAGTTTGATTTGTGTGTCTGTTTTGAGAGTCTTCCACTTGGAATCTGTGTTCCCATCCTTCTACAAAGTTGTAGATCGATGTCTTAGGAGTCTTCCTGTCTATTTTCGTAATTGTAGGTTGGTTTTTCTTGTTCTCCTCTTCATTTCTATGGTTAGAATCATCTTCTCTACCGTAGAACTTCTTTCCTTTGTGCTGAAATTTTTCTGTTTTTCATAACCGTTCCTCTCTTCGGTTAAAACTTCATTTTCTTGAGTTTCTTCGGTTCAAACACCTTGATTCTTGTTTTCTATGGTTTAAACATTGTTTTCTACCATAGGAATCATTCCCACTTCATTTGAAAAATTTGGTGTTCTTGAAGAAATTCTTGTCTTTTAGTGTGCTGAATTTTGGAAGAACACAATTGCTGAAATTGTTTGTGTTTGTGTGCATCAAAATGGACGAATTTGCTTCTTCTTAAGTGTAATTGCTGCTGAAGTTATTGGAGCCTCCTATGGTGGCCTTGAGAGCCATGTGGACTTGCTTGTTTTCTTGCTAAAGTGCTGAAATTGCTTGTCCAACCCTAGCCGGCCACATCACCTTGATTGTGAGCCTAGTATTTGCTTCAATTGAGAGCCAAGCATTTCAGCTTGCTCCTTACTCTAGGCCGGCCCTAATTTCACATCCTTACACTTAGGTTGCTTGTCATACACAGCCACATCACTTGCCTTGTCACTTGCCTTGTCATCCACACACTTTTGGACACATCACTTTCACTTGCCACATCACTTTTGGCTTTTAGTGAAAATATTTTCAAGAGCAAATCTACTTGTCTTTCACTTCTTCTTCTTTCAAGGATACATGTCATACAAGTGAGCTTTCTTCACTCATTGCAAAAATAGAAAAGAAAAGAGCAAGGAACTAAAAGAAAGATAAAAACAAAAAAACAAAAACAAAAAAAGTGATCAAGTTCCTAACACTCAAAAAAAAAAAAAAAGTAGAGTGAAGCAATTGAGTCATAAGCAAGAGACTACTTGTGTGTATGCATTTGAAGTGAATTACATTGTTTTTGAAGTGTCCTTGTGGAAGAACACAAGTTTCGGCTTTCAATTTGTGCATTCCAATTCGGATTTTCTTTTTCGAATTTTTCCTTTTGAATAGTTTCGGCTTTTTCCCTTTTGAGAGGGTATTTGCCCTCCAAAACTTCTGAAATTTTTACAGATTAAACTTCAGTCTGAGGGGAACAACTCTTATGTTGTACACTTCTCCTAATTCTGTTGGTTTCACATACTTCTAGCCAATTCAAAATCAGTGCGCAGTTTGCACTCGAAATTTCAGTTTTGAGTCTTTCTTTTCTTCTTGAGTAGCTTGTGTTTTGCTGTTTTCCTTCTTTGTTTCCACACGTTCCTACTCTTCTCTAAGTCCATTTACTTCCCAAATTAAATCCATTTTTCCTTGGGCAATAGTGCGGCTTTCCTTGCCTTTCTTTCTTACCTTGGTTCTCTTGCATTCCTTAAACCCTAGTTGATTCTTCGAGTCTTTCTAGCTTTGGTGACTGGTTTACGATTGAGATAAGAGTGTGAGAGAAAAGTGTGAGTATTTAAGAGTGACAAACACGAGAGTGAAACACGTGAGGGAGAGCTTAACCCCTTGTTTTCTATCTACTGTTTTTGTGTTCCTTTTGTAGGAATTTTTCTATGTCTTCCTACGTGCCGCCGCATTTGAGGGTTGCTCCTACTAGCCACGCATCTTGGTATCATGTTGAGCAGCCCCCCCACCTTGACCGTTGGACACCGCCTCCTCCTACTTACCAATCGGTTCCTCCCACTCCTAGCTATGGCCACGAACCCACTACATATGTCATGGATCGAGGACCTCATGCCCTCACGGCTCCTTATCACATCGAGCACTACCAAGCGCATCTTGTGGATGCGGTGGCTGAATTTCAACGCCAAGTAGAGGCAATTATTGCAAGGTCCAGCCGGGTTGAGTGTGTACCAAACAGCCCGCATAAGGAGAGTTTAGTGCCGCTTGGTTCTAGTAAGGTTTCGGCCGAATCACCATCACTTGTGGAGGTTGAGTTGACTCCATTTGAGGAGAAGTTACTAGTTTCGGATGAGTCTACTTCAGATTGCCATAAGACAGCCGCTCATTGCCTTGCATTGCAGCGCAAATTTCAGTCCGTGAGTAGTGCCTTCTCCATCATTCCGAGGGTGCCTATACATAGAATTGTGGATCCGTTTCTCCTTGCTTTTGGGCAGATTGGCAGTGCACACTTCTTCCCATTTGAGGTGCCTTCAAGTGGCCTCACGGTCCCTCCCACTTCTAGGAGTTCGCACTTGGCCCGAGCCACCTCCTTGCACCCTTATGGCCAATCCTTGATTGTTCTTGGTTGTTTTCTCCCCGCACCTACATGTCTTCCCCGAGGAAGGCCTCCACCTTGGCCTATATTCACCGAGAGTTGTCGTTGGAGGGTTCCGTGTGTATCCACAAGCTATGAGCATGCCTTGACCCGTTTGGCCTTGCAAGGGATGGACCCTATAGATTCGAGGTCGAATCTCCTCAAAGGGGGAGGGGATGATACGAGCTTGAAAACTCTCACTCCACTTTTGGAACCCCACACCCTCCAAAGCTTAGATTCGAGGACGAATCTCTTCAAAGGGGGATGGGATGATATGAGCTTAAAGGCTCCAACTCGTCCTTATGCCTTGCCCGGACCAGCCTTGGATCTCACGGCGAAAACTAGCACATTAGGGACTATTTTGGTGATCAAGTCAGCCGGCCTTCCTAGGTTTAAATGAAGGGTTATTTAGGGTTTTCTCATGTAATAATTCTCAAGCTATAAATAGAAGGAGATAGCCTCTTTTATAGCTTGCCTTTGATTTTGATGATATTCTCTTTGGCCAATTCTTAGAGTAAACTAGTGTAACTTAGGGTTTTTGGTAACCGGTGCCATTAGGGCTGAAAACCATTGTTTATCTTATATCTCTTCTTGTAATTAAGCTCTTGAGCTTTGTTCTTAAATCAGAAAAGAGAGATCCTTAACTAGTTTATAGAAAGGTTGCTTGGTTTGCTAATCAAGAGGGTTTTCTAATTAGTTAAGTTCCTATTATGTTCATCATCGATACACCTCTAAACATCATCCATTTCCGCTGCAACACATACTCCATTTGAACACTAAAAGCACCTTCATCCGTTCATCCATCCAAGCTGCCAACCTCTCACAAGAGGACTAGATCCAGCTCAAGAACAACAATTCGGCCTCCTTCTATCCAAATCGAAGTTGAGCCGTTATCAAGTGGTAGCGGAGCTTCAGCTGTCCTCTAGGTTGGTTTTTCTTGTTATTCTTCCGTTTCCTCCATTAAATTCGTATCCCCAATATCATCTTTGTGTTGTTGTTGTTGGACAGATTTTTCTGTCCAGGAACCAGTTTTGTTTCTGTTTTCTTTTTGCTTTTCTGTGCGTTTCCGCCATCATAAACTTCTGAAAATTTCTGTGCTTAATCGTCTATTCGATTAGAGAAAATGTTATTTTTGTGTCGGCTGCTAAATCAGTGATCTTTGCATACTTTTCGGCCTTGAAAAAAAGTGTGCAGAAATCGCGCGAGAAAAACAGTTTGATTTGTGTGTCTGTTTTGAGAGTCTTCCACTTGGAATCTGTGTTCCCATCCTTCTACAAAGTTGTAGATCGGTGTCTTAGGAGTCTTCCTGTCTATTTTCGTAATTGTAGGTTGGTTTTTCTTGTTCTCCTCTTCATTTCTATGGTTAGAATCATCTTCTCTACCGTAGAACTTCTTTCCTTTGTGCTGAAATTTTTCTGTTTTTCATAACCGTTCCTCTCTTCGGTTAAAACTTCATTTTCTTGAGTTTCTTCGGTTCAAACACCTTGATTCTTGTTTTCTATGGTTTAAACATTGTTTTCTACCATAGGAATCATTCCCACTTCATTTGAAAAATTTGGTGTTCTTGAAGAAATTCTTGTCTTTTAGTGTGCTGAATTTTGGAAGAACACAATTGCTGAAATTGTTTGTGTTTGTGTGCATCAAAATGGACGAATTTGCTTCTTCTTAAGTGTAATTGCTGCTGAAGTTATTGGAGCCTCCTATGGTGGCCTTGAGAGCCATGTGGACTTGCTTGTTTTCTTGCTAAAGTGCTGAAATTGCTTGTCCAACCCTAGCCGGCCACATCACCTTGATTGTGAGCCTAGTATTTGCTTCAATTGAGAGCCAAGCATTTCAGCTTGCTCCTTACTCTAGGCCGGCCCTAATTTCACATCCTTACACTTAGGTTGCTTGTCATACACAGCCACATCACTTGCCTTGTCACTTGCCTTGTCATCCACACACTTTTGGACACATCACTTTCACTTGCCACATCACTTTTGGCTTTTAGTGAAAATATTTTCAAGAGCAAATCTACTTGTCTTTCACTTCTTCTTCTTTCAAGGATACATGTCATACAAGTGAGCTTTCTTCACTCATTGCAAAAATAGAAAAGAAAAGAGCAAGGAACTAAAAGAAAGATAAAAAAAAAAAACAAAAAAAAAATAAGTGATCAAGTTCCTAACACTCAAAAAAAAAAAAAAGTAGAGTGAAGCAATTGAGTCATAAGCAAGAGACTACTTGTGTGTATGCATTTGAAGTGAATTACATTGTTTTTGAAGTGTCCTTGTGGAAGAACACAAGTTTCGGCTTTCAATTTGTGCATTCCAATTCGGATTTTCTTTTTCGAATTTTTCCTTTTGAATAGTTTCGGCTTTTTCCCTTTTGAGAGGGTATTTGCCCTCCAAAACTTCTGAAATTTTTACAGATTAAACTTCAGTCTGAGGGGAACAACTCTTATGTTGTACACTTCTCCTAATTCTGTTGGTTTCACATACTTCTAGCCAATTCAAAATCAGTGCGCAGTTTGCACTCGAAATTTCAGTTTTGAGTCTTTCTTTTCTTCTTGAGTAGCTTGTGTTTTGCTGTTTTCCTTGTTTGTTTCCACACGTTCCTACTCTTCTCTAAGTCCATTTACTTCCCAAATTAAATCCATTTTTCCTTGGGCAATAGTGCGGCTTTCCTTGCCTTTCTTTCTTACCTTGGTTCTCTTGCATTCCTTAAACCCTAGTTGATTCTTCGAGTCTTTCTAGCTTTGGTGACTGGTTTGCGATTGAGATAAGAGTGTGAGAGAAAAGTGTGAGTATTTAAGAGTGACAAACACGAGCGTGAAACACGTGAGGGAGAGCTTAACCCCTTGTTTTCTATCTACTGTTTTTGTGTTCCTTTTGTAGGAATTTTTCTATGTCTTCCTACGTGCCGCCGCATTTGAGGGTTGCTCCTACTAGCCACGCATCTTGGTATCATGTTGAGCAGCCCCCCCACCTTGACCGTTGGACACCGCCTCCTCCTACTTACCAATCGGTTCCTCCCACTCCTAGCTATGGCCACGAACCCACTACATATGTCATGGATCGAGGACCTCATGCCCTCACGGCTCCTTATCACATCGAGCACTACCAAGCGCATCTTGTGGATGCGGTGGCTGAATTTCAACGCCAAGTAGAGGCAATTATTGCAAGGTCCAGCCGGGTTGAGTGTGTACCAAACAGCCCGCATAAGGAGAGTTTAGTGCCGCTTGGTTCTAGTAAGGTTTCGGCCGAATCACCATCACTTGTGGAGGTTGAGTTGACTCCATTTGAGGAGAAGTTACTAGTTTCGGATGAGTCTACTTCAGATTGCCATAAGACAGCCGCTCATTGCCTTGCATTGCAGCGCAAATTTCAGTCCGTGAGTAGTGCCTTCTCCATCATTCCGAGGGTGCCTATACATAGAATTGTGGATCCGTTTCTCCTTGCTTTTGGGCAGATTGGCAGTGCACACTTCTTCCCATTTGAGGTGCCTTCAAGTGGCCTCACGGTCCCTCCCACTTCTAGGAGTTCGCACTTGGCCCGAGCCACCTCCTTGCACCCTTATGGCCAATCCTTGATTGTTCTTGGTTGTTTTCTCCCCGCACCTACATGTCTTCCCCGAGGAAGGCCTCCACCTTGGCCTATATTCACCGAGAGTTGTCGTTGGAGGGTTCCGTGTGTATCCACAAGCTATGAGCATGCCTTGACCCGTTTGGCCTTGCAAGGGATGGACCCTATAGATTCGAGGTCGAATCTCCTCAAAGGGGGAGGGGATGATACGAGCTTGAAGACTCTCACTCCACTTTTGGAACCCCACACCCTCCAAAGCTTAGATTCGAGGACGAATCTCTTCAAAGGGGGATGGGATGATATGAGCTTAAAGGCTCCAACTCGTCCTTATGCCTTGCCCGGACCAGCCTTGGATCTCACGGCGAAAACTAGCACATTAGGGACTATTTTGGTGATCAAGTCAGCCGGCCTTCCTAGGTTTAAATGAAGGGTTATTTAGGGTTTTCTCATGTAATAATTCTCAAGCTATAAATAGAAGGAGATAGCCTCTTTTATAGCTTGCCTTTGATTTTGATGATATTCTCTTTGGCCAATTCTTAGAGTAAACTAGTGTAACTTAGGGTTTTTGGTAACCGGTGCCATTAGGGCTGAAAACCATTGTTTATCTTATATCTCTTCTTGTAATTAAGCTCTTGAGCTTTGTTCTTAAATCAGAAAAGAGAGATCCTTAACTAGTTTATAGAAAGGTTGCTTGGTTTGCTAATCAAGAGGGTTTTCTAATTAGTTAAGTTCCTATTATGTTCATCATCGATACACCTCTAAACATCATCCATTTCCGCTGCAACACATACTCCATTTGAACACTAAAAGCACCTTCATCCGTTCATCCATCCAAGCTGCCAACCTCTCACAAGAGGACTAGATCCAGCTCAAGAACAACAATTCGGCCTCCTTCTATCCAAATCGAAGTTGAGCCGTTATCAAGTGGTAGCGGAGCTTCAGCTGTCCTCTAGGTTGGTTTTTCTTGTTATTCTTCCGTTTCCTCCATTAAATTCGTATCCCCAATATCATCTTTGTGTTGTTGTTGTTGGACAGATTTTTCTGTCCAGGAACCAGTTTTGTGTCTGTTTTCTTTTTGCTTTTCTGTGCGTTTCCGCCATCATAAACTTCTGAAAATTTCTGTGCTTAATCGTCTATTCGATTAGAGAAAATGTTATTTTTGTGTCGGCTGCTAAATCAGTGATCTTTGCATACTTTTCGGCCTTGGAAGAAAAGTGTGCAGAAATCGCGCGAGAAAAACAGTTTGATTTGTGTGTCTGTTTTGAGAGTCTTCCACTTGGAATCTGTGTTCCCATCCTTCTACAAAGTTGTAGATCGGTGTCTTAGGAGTCTTCCTGTCTATTTTCGTAATTGTAGGTTGGTTTTTCTTGTTCTCCTCTTCATTTCTATGGTTAGAATCATCTTCTCTACCGTAGAACTTCTTTCCTTTGTGCTGAAATTTTTCTGTTTTTCATAACCGTTCCTCTCTTCGGTTAAAACTTCATTTTCTTGAGTTTCTTCGGTTCAAACACCTTGATTCTTGTTTTCTATGGTTTAAACATTGTTTTCTACCATAGGAATCATTCCCACTTCATTTGAAAAATTTGGTGTTCTTGAAGAAATTCTTGTCTTTTAGTGTGCTGAATTTTGGAAGAACACAATTGCTGAAATTGTTTGTGTTTGTGTGCATCAAAATGGACGAATTTGCTTCTTCTTAAGTGTAATTGCTGCTGAAGTTATTGGAGCCTCCTATGGTGGCCTTGAGAGCCATGTGGACTTGCTTGTTTTCTTGCTAAAGTGCTGAAATTGCTTGTCCAACCCTAGCCGGCCACATCACCTTGATTGTGAGCCTAGTATTTGCTTCAATTGAGAGCCAAGCATTTCAGCTTGCTCCTTACTCTAGGCCGGCCCTAATTTCACATCCTTACACTTAGGTTGCTTGTCATACACAGCCACATCACTTGCCTTGTCACTTGCCTTGTCATCCACACACTTTTGGACACATCACTTTCACTTGCCACATCACTTTTGGCTTTTAGTGAAAATATTTTCAAGAGCAAATCTACTTGTCTTTCACTTCTTCTTCTTTCAAGGATACATGTCATACAAGTGAGCTTTCTTCACTCATTGCAAAAATAGAAAAGAAAAGAGCAAGGAACTAAAAGAAAGATAAAAAAAAAAAACAAACAAAAAATAAGTGATCAAGTTCCTAACACTCAAAAAAAAAAAAAAGTAGAGTGAAGCAATTGAGTCATAAGCAAGAGACTACTTGTGTGTATGCATTTGAAGTGAATTACATTGTTTTTGAAGTGTCCTTGTGGAAGAACACAAGTTTCGGCTTTCAATTTGTGCATTCCAATTCGGATTTTCTTTTTCGAATTTTTCCTTTTGAATAGTTTCGGCTTTTTCCCTTTTGAGAGGGTATTTGCCCTCCAAAACTTCTGAAATTTTTACAGATTAAACTTCAGTCTGAGGGGAACAACTCTTATGTTGTACACTTCTCCTAATTCTGTTGGTTTCACATACTTCTAGCCAATTCAAAATCAGTGCGCAGTTTGCACTCGAAATTTCAGTTTTGAGTCTTTCTTTTCTTCTTGAGTAGCTTGTGTTTTGCTGTTTTCCTTGTTTGTTTCCACACGTTCCTACTCTTCTCTAAGTCCATTTACTTCCCAAATTAAATCCATTTTTCCTTGGGCAATAGTGCGGCTTTCCTTGCCTTTCTTTCTTACCTTGGTTCTCTTGCATTCCTTAAACCCTAGTTGATTCTTCGAGTCTTTCTAGCTTTGGTGACTGGTTTGCGATTGAGATAAGAGTGTGAGAGAAAAGTGTGAGTATTTAAGAGTGACAAACACGAGCGTGAAACACGTGAGGGAGAGCTTAACCCCTTGTTTTCTATCTACTGTTTTTGTGTTCCTTTTGTAGGAATTTTTCTATGTCTTCCTACGTGCCGCCGCATTTGAGGGTTGCTCCTACTAGCCACGCATCTTGGTATCATGTTGAGCAGCCCCCCCACCTTGACCGTTGGACACCGCCTCCTCCTACTTGCCAATCGGTTCCTCCCACTCCTAGCTATGGCCACGAACCCACTACATATGTCATGGATCGAGGACCTCATGCCCTCACGGCTCCTTATCACATCGAGCACTACCAAGCGCATCTTGTGGATGCGGTGGCTGAATTTCAACGCCAAGTAGAGGCAATTATTGCAAGGTCCAGCCGGGTTGAGTGTGTACCAAACAGCCCGCATAAGGAGAGTTTAGTGCCGCTTGGTTCTAGTAAGGTTTCGGCCGAATCACCATCACTTGTGGAGGTTGAGTTGACTCCATTTGAGGAGAAGTTACTAGTTTCGGATGAGTCTACTTCAGATTGCCATAAGACAGCCGCTCATTGCCTTGCATTGCAGCGCAAATTTCAGTCCGTGAGTAGTGCCTTCTCCATCATTCCGAGGGTGCCTATACATAGAATTGTGGATCCGTTTCTCCTTGCTTTTGGGCAGATTGGCAGTGCACACTTCTTCCCATTTGAGGTGCCTTCAAGTGGCCTCACGGTCCCTCCCACTTCTAGGAGTTCGCACTTGGCCCGAGCCACCTCCTTGCACCCTTATGGCCAATCCTTGATTGTTCTTGGTTGTTTTCTCCCCGCACCTACATGTCTTCCCCGAGGAAGGCCTCCACCTTGGCCTATATTCACCGAGAGTTGTCGTTGGAGGGTTCCGTGTGTATCCACAAGCTATGAGCATGCCTTGACCCGTTTGGCCTTGCAAGGGATGGACCCTATAGATTCGAGGTCGAATCTCCTCAAAGGGGGAGGGGATGATACGAGCTTGAAGACTCTCACTCCACTTTTGGAACCCCACACCCTCCAAAGCTTAGATTCGAGGACGAATCTCTTCAAAGGGGGATGGGATGATATGAGCTTAAAGGCTCCAACTCGTCCTTATGCCTTGCCCGGACCAGCCTTGGATCTCACGGCGAAAACTAGCACATTAGGGACTATTTTGGTGATCAAGTCAGCCGGCCTTCCTAGGTTTAAATGAAGGGTTATTTAGGGTTTTCTCATGTAATAATTCTCAAGCTATAAATAGAAGGAGATAGCCTCTTTTATAGCTTGCCTTTGATTTTGATGATATTCTCTTTGGCCAATTCTTAGAGTAAACTAGTGTAACTTAGGGTTTTTGGTAACCGGTGCCATTAGGGCTGAAAACCATTGTTTATCTTATATCTCTTCTTGTAATTAAGCTCTTGAGCTTTGTTCTTAAATCAGAAAAGAGAGATCCTTAACTAGTTTATAGAAAGGTTGCTTGGTTTGCTAATCAAGAGGGTTTTCTAATTAGTTAAGTTCCTATTATGTTCATCATCGATACACCTCTAAACATCATCCATTTCCGCTGCAACACATACTCCATTTGAACACTAAAAGCACCTTCATCCGTTCATCCATCCAAGCTGCCAACCTCTCACAAGAGGACTAGATCCAGCTCAAGAACAACAATTCGGCCTCCTTCTATCCAAATCGAAGTTGAGCCGTTATCAAGTGGTAGCGGAGCTTCAGCTGTCCTCTAGGTTGGTTTTTCTTGTTATTCTTCCGTTTCCTCCATTAAATTCGTATCCCCAATATCATCTTTGTGTTGTTGTTGTTGGACAGATTTTTCTGTCCAGGAACCAGTTTTGTGTCTGTTTTCTTTTTGCTTTTCTGTGCGTTTCCGCCATCATAAACTTCTGAAAATTTCTCTGCTTAATCGTCTATTCGATTAGAGAAAATGTTATTTTTGTGTCGGCCGCTAAATCAGTGATCTTTGCATACTTTTCGGCCTTGGAAGAAAAGTGTGCAGAAATCGCGCGAGAAAAACAGTTTGATTTGTGTGTCTGTTTTGAGAGTCTTCCACTTGGAATCTGTGTTCCCATCCTTCTACAAAGTTGTAGATCGGTGTCTTAGGAGTCTTCCTGTCTATTTTCGTAATTGTAGGTTGGTTTTTCTTGTTCTCCTCTTCATTTCTATGGTTAGAATCATCTTCTCTACCGTAGAACTTCTTTCCTTTGTGCTGAAATTTTTCTGTTTTTCATAACCGTTCCTCTCTTCGGTTAAAACTTCATTTTCTTGAGTTTCTTCGGTTCAAACACCTTGATTCTTGTTTTCTATGGTTTAAACATTGTTTTCTACCATAGGAATCATTCCCACTTCATTTGAAAAATTTGGTGTTCTTGAAGAAATTCTTGTCTTTTAGTGTGCTGAATTTTGGAAGAACACAATTGCTGAAATTGTTTGTGTTTGTGTGCATCAAAATGGACGAATTTGCTTCTTCTTAAGTGTAATTGCTGCTGAAGTTATTGGAGCCTCCTATGGTGGCCTTGAGAGCCATGTGGACTTGCTTGTTTTCTTGCTAAAGTGCTGAAATTGCTTGTCCAACCCTAGCCGGCCACATCACCTTGATTGTGAGCCTAGTATTTGCTTCAATTGAGAGCCAAGCATTTCAGCTTGCTCCTTACTCTAGGCCGGCCCTAATTTCACATCCTTACACTTAGGTTGCTTGTCATACACAGCCACATCACTTGCCTTGTCACTTGCCTTGTCATCCACACACTTTTGGACACATCACTTTCACTTGCCACATCACTTTTGGCTTTTAGTGAAAATATTTTCAAGAGCAAATCTACTTGTCTTTCACTTCTTCTTCTTTCAAGGATACATGTCATACAAGTGAGCTTTCTTCACTCATTGCAAAAATAGAAAAGAAAAGAGCAAGGAACTAAAAGAAAGATAAAAAAAAAAAACAAACAAAAAATAAGTGATCAAGTTCCTAACACTCAAAAAAAAAAAAAGTAGAGTGAAGCAATTGAGTCATAAGCAAGAGACTACTTGTGTGTATGCATTTGAAGTGAATTACATTGTTTTTGAAGTGTCCTTGTGGAAGAACACAAGTTTCGGCTTTCAATTTGTGCATTCCAATTCGGATTTTCTTTTTCGAATTTTTCCTTTTGAATAGTTTCGGCTTTTTCCCTTTTGAGAGGGTATTTGCCCTCCAAAACTTCTGAAATTTTTACAGATTAAACTTCAGTCTGAGGGGAACAACTCTTATGTTGTACACTTCTCCTAATTCTGTTGGTTTCACATACTTCTAGCCAATTCAAAATCAGTGCGCAGTTTGCACTCGAAATTTCAGTTTTGAGTCTTTCTTTTCTTCTTGAGTAGCTTGTGTTTTGCTGTTTTCCTTGTTTGTTTCCACACGTTCCTACTCTTCTCTAAGTCCATTTACTTCCCAAATTAAATCCATTTTTCCTTGGGCAATAGTGCGGCTTTCCTTGCCTTTCTTTCTTACCTTGGTTCTCTTGCATTCCTTAAACCCTAGTTGATTCTTCGAGTCTTTCTAGCTTTGGTGACTGGTTTGCGATTGAGATAAGAGTGTGAGAGAAAAGTGTGAGTATTTAAGAGTGACAAACACGAGCGTGAAACACGTGAGGGAGAGCTTAACCCCTTGTTTTCTATCTACTGTTTTTGTGTTCCTTTTGTAGGAATTTTTCTATGTCTTCCTACGTGCCGCCGCATTTGAGGGTTGCTCCTACTAGCCACGCATCTTGGTATCATGTTGAGCAGCCCCCCCACCTTGACCGTTGGACACCGCCTCCTCCTACTTGCCAATCGGTTCCTCCCACTCCTAGCTATGGCCACGAACCCACTACATATGTCATGGATCGAGGACCTCATGCCCTCACGGCTCCTTATCACATCGAGCACTACCAAGCGCATCTTGTGGATGCGGTGGCTGAATTTCAACGCCAAGTAGAGGCAATTATTGCAAGGTCCAGCCGGGTTGAGTGTGTACCAAACAGCCCGCATAAGGAGAGTTTAGTGCCGCTTGGTTCTAGTAAGGTTTCGGCCGAATCACCATCACTTGTGGAGGTTGAGTTGACTCCATTTGAGGAGAAGTTACTAGTTTCGGATGAGTCTACTTCAGATTGCCATAAGACAGCCGCTCATTGCCTTGCATTGCAGCGCAAATTTCAGTCCGTGAGTAGTGCCTTCTCCATCATTCCGAGGGTGCCTATACATAGAATTGTGGATCCGTTTCTCCTTGCTTTTGGGCAGATTGGCAGTGCACACTTCTTCCCATTTGAGGTGCCTTCAAGTGGCCTCACGGTCCCTCCCACTTCTAGGAGTTCGCACTTGGCCCGAGCCACCTCCTTGCACCCTTATGGCCAATCCTTGATTGTTCTTGGTTGTTTTCTCCCCGCACCTACATGTCTTCCCCGAGGAAGGCCTCCACCTTGGCCTATATTCACCGAGAGTTGTCGTTGGAGGGTTCCGTGTGTATCCACAAGCTATGAGCATGCCTTGACCCGTTTGGCCTTGCAAGGGATGGACCCTATAGATTCGAGGTCGAATCTCCTCAAAGGGGGAGGGGATGATACGAGCTTGAAGACTCTCACTCCACTTTTGGAACCCCACACCCTCCAAAGCTTAGATTCGAGGACGAATCTCTTCAAAGGGGGATGGGATGATATGAGCTTAAAGGCTCCAACTCGTCCTTATGCCTTGCCCGGACCAGCCTTGGATCTCACGGCGAAAACTAGCACATTAGGGACTATTTTGGTGATCAAGTCAGCCGGCCTTCCTAGGTTTAAATGAAGGGTTATTTAGGGTTTTCTCATGTAATAATTCTCAAGCTATAAATAGAAGGAGATAGCCTCTTTTATAGCTTGCCTTTGATTTTGATGATATTCTCTTTGGCCAATTCTTAGAGTAAACTAGTGTAACTTAGGGTTTTTGGTAACCGGTGCCATTAGGGCTGAAAACCATTGTTTATCTTATATCTCTTCTTGTAATTAAGCTCTTGAGCTTTGTTCTTAAATCAGAAAAGAGAGATCCTTAACTAGTTTATAGAAAGGTTGCTTGGTTTGCTAATCAAGAGGGTTTTCTAATTAGTTAAGTTCCTATTATGTTCATCATCGATACACCTCTAAACATCATCCATTTCCGCTGCAACACATACTCCATTTGAACACTAAAAGCACCTTCATCCGTTCATCCATCCAAGCTGCCAACCTCTCACAAGAGGACTAGATCCAGCTCAAGAACAACAATTCGGCCTCCTTCTATCCAAATCGAAGTTGAGCCGTTATCAAGTGGTAGCGGAGCTTCAGCTGTCCTCTAGGTTGGTTTTTCTTGTTATTCTTCCGTTTCCTCCATTAAATTCGTATCCCCAATATCATCTTTGTGTTGTTGTTGTTGGACAGATTTTTCTGTCCAGGAACCAGTTTTGTGTCTGTTTTCTTTTTGCTTTTCTGTGCGTTTCCGCCATCATAAACTTCTGAAAATTTCTGTGCTTAATCGTCTATTCGATTAGAGAAAATGTTATTTTTGTGTCGGCTGCTAAATCAGTGATCTTTGCATACTTTTCGGCCTTGGAAGAAAAGTGTGCAGAAATCGCGCGAGAAAAACAGTTTGATTTGTGTGTCTGTTTTGAGAGTCTTCCACTTGGAATCTGTGTTCCCATCCTTCTACAAAGTTGTAGATCGGTGTCTTAGGAGTCTTCCTGTCTATTTTCGTAATTGTAGGTTGGTTTTTCTTGTTCTCCTCTTCATTTCTATGGTTAGAATCATCTTCTCTACCGTAGAACTTCTTTCCTTTGTGCTGAAATTTTTCTGTTTTTCATAACCGTTCCTCTCTTCGGTTAAAACTTCATTTTCTTGAGTTTCTTCGGTTCAAACACCTTGATTCTTGTTTTCTATGGTTTAAACATTGTTTTCTACCATAGGAATCATTCCCACTTCATTTGAAAAATTTGGTGTTCTTGAAGAAATTCTTGTCTTTTAGTGTGCTGAATTTTGGAAGAACACAATTGCTGAAATTGTTTGTGTTTGTGTGCATCAAAATGGACGAATTTGCTTCTTCTTAAGTGTAATTGCTGCTGAAGTTATTGGAGCCTCCTATGGTGGCCTTGAGAGCCATGTGGACTTGCTTGTTTTCTTGCTAAAGTGCTGAAATTGCTTGTCCAACCCTAGCCGGCCACATCACCTTGATTGTGAGCCTAGTATTTGCTTCAATTGAGAGCCAAGCATTTCAGCTTGCTCCTTACTCTAGGCCGGCCCTAATTTCACATCCTTACACTTAGGTTGCTTGTCATACACAGCCACATCACTTGCCTTGTCACTTGCCTTGTCATCCACACACTTTTGGACACATCACTTTCACTTGCCACATCACTTTTGGCTTTTAGTGAAAATATTTTCAAGAGCAAATCTACTTGTCTTTCACTTCTTCTTCTTTCAAGGATACATGTCATACAAGTGAGCTTTCTTCACTCATTGCAAAAATAGAAAAGAAAAGAGCAAGGAACTAAAAGAAAGATAAAAAAAAAAAACAAAAAAAAAATAAGTGATCAAGTTCCTAACACTAAAAAAAAAAAAAAAAGTAGAGTGAAGCAATTGAGTCATAAGCAAGAGACTACTTGTGTGTATGCATTTGAAGTGAATTACATTGTTTTTGAAGTGTCCTTGTGGAAGAACACAAGTTTCGGCTTTCAATTTGTGCATTCCAATTCGGATTTTCTTTTTCGAATTTTTCCTTTTGAATAGTTTCGGCTTTTTCCCTTTTGAGAGGGTATTTGCCCTCCAAAACTTCTGAAATTTTTACAGATTAAACTTCAGTCTGAGGGGAACAACTCTTATGTTGTACACTTCTCCTAATTCTGTTGGTTTCACATACTTCTAGCCAATTCAAAATCAGTGCGCAGTTTGCACTCGAAATTTCAGTTTTGAGTCTTTCTTTTCTTCTTGAGTAGCTTGTGTTTTGCTGTTTTCCTTCTTTGTTTCCACACGTTCCTACTCTTCTCTAAGTCCATTTACTTCCCAAATTAAATCCATTTTTCCTTGGGCAATAGTGCGGCTTTCCTTGCCTTTCTTTCTTACCTTGGTTCTCTTGCATTCCTTAAACCCTAGTTGATTCTTCGAGTCTTTCTAGCTTTGGTGACTGGTTTGCGATTGAGATAAGAGTGTGAGAGAAAAGTGTGAGTATTTAAGAGTGACAAACACGAGCGTGAAACACGTGAGGGAGAGCTTAACCCCTTGTTTTCTATCTACTGTTTTTGTGTTCCTTTTGTAGGAATTTTTCTGTCTTCCTACGTGCCGCCGCATTTGAGGGTTGCTCCTACTAGCCACGCATCTTGGTATCATGTTGAGCAGCCCCCCCACCTTGACCGTTGGACACCGCCTCCTCCTACTTACCAATCGGTTCCTCCCACTCCTAGCTATGGCCACGAACCCACTACATATGTCATGGATCGAGGACCTCATGCCCTCACGGCTCCTTATCACATCGAGCACTACCAAGCGCATCTTGTGGATGCGGTGGCTGAATTTCAACGCCAAGTAGAGGCAATTATTGCAAGGTCCAGCCGGGTTGAGTGTGTACCAAACAGCCCGCATAAGGAGAGTTTAGTGCCGCTTGGTTCTAGTAAGGTTTCGGCCGAATCACCATCACTTGTGGAGGTTGAGTTGACTCCATTTGAGGAGAAGTTACTAGTTTCGGATGAGTCTACTTCAGATTGCCATAAGACAGCCGCTCATTGCCTTGCATTGCAGCGCAAATTTCAGTCCGTGAGTAGTGCCTTCTCCATCATTCCGAGGGTGCCTATACATAGAATTGTGGATCCGTTTCTCCTTGCTTTTGGGCAGATTGGCAGTGCACACTTCTTCCCATTTGAGGTGCCTTCAAGTGGCCTCACGGTCCCTCCCACTTCTAGGAGTTCGCACTTGGCCCGAGCCACCTCCTTGCACCCTTATGGCCAATCCTTGATTGTTCTTGGTTGTTTTCTCCCCGCACCTACATGTCTTCCCCGAGGAAGGCCTCCACCTTGGCCTATATTCACCGAGAGTTGTCGTTGGAGGGTTCCGTGTGTATCCACAAGCTATGAGCATGCCTTGACCCGTTTGGCCTTGCAAGGGATGGACCCTATAGATTCGAGGTCGAATCTCCTCAAAGGGGGAGGGGATGATACGAGCTTGAAGACTCTCACTCCACTTTTGGAACCCCACACCCTCCAAAGCTTAGATTCGAGGACGAATCTCTTCAAAGGGGGATGGGATGATATGAGCTTAAAGGCTCCAACTCGTCCTTATGCCTTGCCCGGACCAGCCTTGGATCTCACGGCGAAAACTAGCACATTAGGGACTATTTTGGTGATCAAGTCAGCCGGCCTTCCTAGGTTTAAATGAAGGGTTATTTAGGGTTTTCTCATGTAATAATTCTCAAGCTATAAATAGAAGGAGATAGCCTCTTTTATAGCTTGCCTTTGATTTTGATGATATTCTCTTTGGCCAATTCTTAGAGTAAACTAGTGTAACTTAGGGTTTTTGGTAACCGGTGCCATTAGGGCTGAAAACCATTGTTTATCTTATATCTCTTCTTGTAATTAAGCTCTTGAGCTTTGTTCTTAAATCAGAAAAGAGAGATCCTTAACTAGTTTATAGAAAGGTTGCTTGGTTTGCTAATCAAGAGGGTTTTCTAATTAGTTAAGTTCCTATTATGTTCATCATCGATACACCTCTAAACATCATCCATTTCCGCTGCAACACATACTCCATTTGAACACTAAAAGCACCTTCATCCGTTCATCCATCCAAGCTGCCAACCTCTCACAAGAGGACTAGATCCAGCTCAAGAACAACAATTCGGCCTCCTTCTATCCAAATCGAAGTTGAGCCGTTATCAAGTGGTAGCGGAGCTTCAGCTGTCCTCTAGGTTGGTTTTTCTTGTTATTCTTCCGTTTCCTCCATTAAATTCGTATCCCCAATATCATCTTTGTGTTGTTGTTGTTGGACAGATTTTTCTGTCCAGGAACCAGTTTTGTGTCTGTTTTCTTTTTGCTTTTCTGTGCGTTTCCGCTATCATAAACTTCTGAAAATTTCTGTGCTTAATCGTCTATTCGATTAGAGAAAATGTTATTTTTGTGTCGGCTGCTAAATCAGTGATCTTTGCATACTTTTCGGCCTTGGAAGAAAAGTGTGCAGAAATCGCGCGAGAAAAACAGTTTGATTTGTGTGTCTGTTTTGAGAGTCTTTCACTTGGAATCTGTGTTCCCATCCTTCTACAAAGTTGTAGATCGGTGTCTTAGGAGTCTTCCTGTCTATTTTCGTAATTGTAGGTTGGTTTTTCTTGTTCTCCTCTTCATTTCTATGGTTAGAATCATCTTCTCTACCGTAGAACTTCTTTCCTTTGTGCTGAAATTTTTCTGTTTTTCATAACCGTTCCTCTCTTCGGTTAAAACTTCATTTTCTTGAGTTTCTTCGGCTCAAACACCTTGATTCTTGTTTTCTATGGTTTAAACATTGTTTTCTACCATAGGAATCATTCCCACTTCATTTGAAAAATTTGGTGTTCTTGAAGAAATTCTTGTCTTTTAGTGTGCTGAATTTTGGAAGAACACAATTGCTGAAATTGTTTGTGTTTGTGTGCATCAAAATGGACGAATTTGCTTCTTCTTAAGTGTAATTGCTGCTGAAGTTATTGGAGCCTCCTATGGTGGCCTTGAGAGCCATGTGGACTTGCTTGTTTTCTTGCTAAAGTGCTGAAATTGCTTGTCCAACCCTAGCCGGCCACATCACCTTGATTGTGAGCCTAGTATTTGCTTCAATTGAGAGCCAAGCATTTCAGCTTGCTCCTTACTCTAGGCCGGCCCTAATTTCACATCCTTACACTTAGGTTGCTTGTCATACACAGCCACATCACTTGCCTTGTCACTTGCCTTGTCATCCACACACTTTTGGACACATCACTTTCACTTGCCACATCACTTTTGGCTTTTAGTGAAAATATTTTCAAGAGCAAATCTACTTGTCTTTCACTTCTTCTTCTTTCAAGGATACATGTCATACAAGTGAGCTTTCTTCACTCATTGCAAAAATAGAAAAGAAAAGAGCAAGGAACTAAAAGAAAGATAAAAAAAAAAAAACAAAAAAAAAATAAGTGATCAAGTTCCTAACACTCAAAAAAAAAAAAAAAGTAGAGTGAAGCAATTGAGTCATAAGCAAGAGACTACTTGTGTGTATGCATTTGAAGTGAATTACATTGTTTTTGAAGTGTCCTTGTGGAAGAACACAAGTTTCGGCTTTCAATTTGTGCATTCCAATTCGGATTTTCTTTTTCGAATTTTTCCTTTTGAATAGTTTCGGCTTTTTCCCTTTTGAGAGGGTATTTGCCCTCCAAAACTTCTGAAATTTTTACAGATTAAACTTCACTCTGAGGGGAACAACTCTTATGTTGTACACTTCTCCTAATTCTGTTGGTTTCACATACTTCTAGCCAATTCAAAATCAGTGCGCAGTTTGCACTCGAAATTTCAGTTTTGAGTCTTTCTTTTCTTCTTGAGTAGCTTGTGTTTTGCTGTTTTCCTTCTTTGTTTCCACACGTTCCTACTCTTCTCTAAGTCCATTTACTTCCCAAATTAAATCCATTTTTCCTTGGGCAATAGTGCGGCTTTCCTTGCCTTTCTTTCTTACCTTGGTTCTCTTGCATTCCTTAAACCCTAGTTGATTCTTCGAGTCTTTCTAGCTTTGGTGACTGGTTTGCGATTGAGATAAGAGTGTGAGAGAAAAGTGTGAGTATTTAAGAGTGACAAACACGAGCGTGAAACACGTGAGGGAGAGCTTAACCCCTTGTTTTCTATCTACTGTTTTTGTGTTCCTTTTGTAGGAATTTTTCTATGTCTTCCTACGTGCCGCCGCATTTGAGGGTTGCTCCTACTAGCCACGCATCTTGGTATCATGTTGAGCAGCCCCCCCACCTTGACCGTTGGACACCGCCTCCTCCTACTTACCAATCGGTTCCTCCCACTCCTAGCTATGGCCACGAACCCACTACATATGTCATGGATCGAGGACCTCATGCCCTCACGGCTCCTTATCACATCGAGCACTACCAAGCGCATCTTGTGGATGCGGTGGCTGAATTTCAACGCCAAGTAGAGGCAATTATTGCAAGGTCCAGCCGGGTTGAGTGTGTACCAAACAGCCCGCATAAGGAGAGTTTAGTGCCGCTTGGTTCTAGTAAGGTTTCGGCCGAATCACCATCACTTGTGGAGGTTGAGTTGACTCCATTTGAGGAGAAGTTACTAGTTTCGGATGAGTCTACTTCAGATTGCCATAAGACAGCCGCTCATTGCCTTGCATTGCAGCGCAAATTTCAGTCCGTGAGTAGTGCCTTCTCCATCATTCCGAGGGTGCCTATACATAGAATTGTGGATCCGTTTCTCCTTGCTTTTGGGCAGATTGGCAGTGCACACTTCTTCCCATTTGAGGTGCCTTCAAGTGGCCTCACGGTCCCTCCCACTTCTAGGAGTTCGCACTTGGCCCGAGCCACCTCCTTGCACCCTTATGGCCAATCCTTGATTGTTCTTGGTTGTTTTCTCCCCGCACCTACATGTCTTCCCCGAGGAAGGCCTCCACCTTGGCCTATATTCACCGAGAGTTGTCGTTGGAGGGTTCCGTGTGTATCCACAAGCTATGAGCATGCCTTGACCCGTTTGGCCTTGCAAGGGATGGACCCTATAGATTCGAGGTCGAATCTCCTCAAAGGGGGAGGGGATGATACGAGCTTGAAGACTCTCACTCCACTTTTGGAACCCCACACCCTCCAAAGCTTAGATTCGAGGACGAATCTCTTCAAAGGGGGATGGGATGATATGAGCTTAAAGGCTCCAACTCGTCCTTATGCCTTGCCCGGACCAGCCTTGGATCTCACGGCGAAAACTAGCACATTAGGGACTATTTTGGTGATCAAGTCAGCCGGCCTTCCTAGGTTTAAATGAAGGGTTATTTAGGGTTTTCTCATGTAATAATTCTCAAGCTATAAATAGAAGGAGATAGCCTCTTTTATAGCTTGCCTTTGATTTTGATGATATTCTCTTTGGCCAATTCTTAGAGTAAACTAGTGTAACTTAGGGTTTTTGGTAACCGGTGCCATTAGGGCTGAAAACCATTGTTTATCTTATATCTCTTCTTGTAATTAAGCTCTTGAGCTTTGTTCTTAAATCAGAAAAGAGAGATCCTTAACTAGTTTATAGAAAGGTTGCTTGGTTTGCTAATCAAGAGGGTTTTCTAATTAGTTAAGTTCCTATTATGTTCATCATCGATACACCTCTAAACATCATCCATTTCCGCTGCAACACATACTCCATTTGAACACTAAAAGCACCTTCATCCGTTCATCCATCCAAGCTGCCAACCTCTCACAAGAGGACTAGATCCAGCTCAAGAACAACAATTCGGCCTCCTTCTATCCAAATCGAAGTTGAGCCGTTATCAAGTGGTAGCGGAGCTTCAGCTGTCCTCTAGGTTGGTTTTTCTTGTTATTCTTCCGTTTCCTCCATTAAATTCGTATCCCCAATATCATCTTTGTGTTGTTGTTGTTGGACAGATTTTTCTGTCCAGGAACCAGTTTTGTGTCTGTTTTCTTTTTGCTTTTCTGTGCGTTTCCGCTATCATAAACTTCTGAAAATTTCTGTGCTTAATCGTCTATTCGATTAGAGAAAATGTTATTTTTGTGTCGGCTGCTAAATCAGTGATCTTTGCATACTTTTCGGCCTTGGAAGAAAAGTGTGCAGAAATCGCGCGAGAAAAACAGTTTGATTTGTGTGTCTGTTTTGAGAGTCTTCCACTTGGAATCTGTGTTCCCATCCTTCTACAAAGTTGTAGATCGGTGTCTTAGGAGTCTTCCTGTCTATTTTCGTAATTGTAGGTTGGTTTTTCTTGTTCTCCTCTTCATTTCTATGGTTAGAATCATCTTCTCTACCGTAGAACTTCTTTCCTTTGTGCTGAAATTTTTCTGTTTTTCATAACCGTTCCTCTCTTCGGTTAAAACTTCATTTTCTTGAGTTTCTTCGGCTCAAACACCTTGATTCTTGTTTTCTATGGTTTAAACATTGTTTTCTACCATAGGAATCATTCCCACTTCATTTGAAAAATTTGGTGTTCTTGAAGAAATTCTTGTCTTTTAGTGTGCTGAATTTTGGAAGAACACAATTGCTGAAATTGTTTGTGTTTGTGTGCATCAAAATGGACGAATTTGCTTCTTCTTAAGTGTAATTGCTGCTGAAGTTATTGGAGCCTCCTATGGTGGCCTTGAGAGCCATGTGGACTTGCTTGTTTTCTTGCTAAAGTGCTGAAATTGCTTGTCCAACCCTAGCCGGCCACATCACCTTGATTGTGAGCCTAGTATTTGCTTCAATTGAGAGCCAAGCATTTCAGCTTGCTCCTTACTCTAGGCCGGCCCTAATTTCACATCCTTACACTTAGGTTGCTTGTCATACACAGCCACATCACTTGCCTTGTCACTTGCCTTGTCATCCACACACTTTTGGACACATCACTTTCACTTGCCACATCACTTTTGGCTTTTAGTGAAAATATTTTCAAGAGCAAATCTACTTGTCTTTCACTTCTTCTTCTTTCAAGGATACATGTCATACAAGTGAGCTTTCTTCACTCATTGCAAAAATAGAAAAGAAAAGAGCAAGGAACTAAAAGAAAGATAAAAAAAAAAAAACAAAAAAAAAATAAGTGATCAAGTTCCTAACACTCAAAAAAAAAAAAAAAGTAGAGTGAAGCAATTGAGTCATAAGCAAGAGACTACTTGTGTGTATGCATTTGAAGTGAATTACATTGTTTTTGAAGTGTCCTTGTGGAAGAACACAAGTTTCGGCTTTCAATTTGTGCATTCCAATTCGGATTTTCTTTTTCGAATTTTTCCTTTTGAATAGTTTCGGCTTTTTCCCTTTTGAGAGGGTATTTGCCCTCCAAAACTTCTGAAATTTTTACAGATTAAACTTCACTCTGAGGGGAACAACTCTTATGTTGTACACTTCTCCTAATTCTGTTGGTTTCACATACTTCTAGCCAATTCAAAATCAGTGCGCAGTTTGCACTCGAAATTTCAGTTTTGAGTCTTTCTTTTCTTCTTGAGTAGCTTGTGTTTTGCTGTTTTCCTTCTTTGTTTCCACACGTTCCTACTCTTCTCTAAGTCCATTTACTTCCCAAATTAAATCCATTTTTCCTTGGGCAATAGTGCGGCTTTCCTTGCCTTTCTTTCTTACCTTGGTTCTCTTGCATTCCTTAAACCCTAGTTGATTCTTCGAGTCTTTCTAGCTTTGGTGACTGGTTTGCGATTGAGATAAGAGTGTGAGAGAAAAGTGTGAGTATTTAAGAGTGACAAACACGAGCGTGAAACACGTGAGGGAGAGCTTAACCCCTTGTTTTCTATCTACTGTTTTTGTGTTCCTTTTGTAGGAATTTTTCTATGTCTTCCTACGTGCCGCCGCATTTGAGGGTTGCTCCTACTAGCCACGCATCTTGGTATCATGTTGAGCAGCCCCCCCACCTTGACCGTTGGACACCGCCTCCTCCTACTTACCAATCGGTTCCTCCCACTCCTAGCTATGGCCACGAACCCACTACATATGTCATGGATCGAGGACCTCATGCCCTCACGGCTCCTTATCACATCGAGCACTACCAAGCGCATCTTGTGGATGCGGTGGCTGAATTTCAACGCCAAGTAGAGGCAATTATTGCAAGGTCCAGCCGGGTTGAGTGTGTACCAAACAGCCCGCATAAGGAGAGTTTAGTGCCGCTTGGTTCTAGTAAGGTTTCGGCCGAATCACCATCACTTGTGGAGGTTGAGTTGACTCCATTTGAGGAGAAGTTACTAGTTTCGGATGAGTCTACTTCAGATTGCCATAAGACAGCCGCTCATTGCCTTGCATTGCAGCGCAAATTTCAGTCCGTGAGTAGTGCCTTCTCCATCATTCCGAGGGTGCCTATACATAGAATTGTGGATCCGTTTCTCCTTGCTTTTGGGCAGATTGGCAGTGCACACTTCTTCCCATTTGAGGTGCCTTCAAGTGGCCTCACGGTCCCTCCCACTTCTAGGAGTTCGCACTTGGCCCGAGCCACCTCCTTGCACCCTTATGGCCAATCCTTGATTGTTCTTTGTTGTTTTCTCCCCGCACCTACATGTCTTCCCCGAGGAAGGCCTCCACCTTGGCCTATATTCACCGAGAGTTGTCGTTGGAGGGTTCCGTGTGTATCCACAAGCTATGAGCATGCCTTGACCCGTTTGGCCTTGCAAGGGATGGACCCTATAGATTCGAGGTCGAATCTCCTCAAAGGGGGAGGGGATGATACGAGCTTGAAGACTCTCACTCCACTTTTGGAACCCCACACCCTCCAAAGCTTAGATTCGAGGACGAATCTCTTCAAAGGGGGATGGGATGATATGAGCTTAAAGGCTCCAACTCGTCCTTATGCCTTGCCCGGACCAGCCTTGGATCTCACGGCGAAAACTAGCACATTAGGGACTATTTTGGTGATCAAGTCAGCCGGCCTTCCTAGGTTTAAATGAAGGGTTATTTAGGGTTTTCTCATGTAATAATTCTCAAGCTATAAATAGAAGGAGATAGCCTCTTTTATAGCTTGCCTTTGATTTTGATGATATTCTCTTTGGCCAATTCTTAGAGTAAACTAGTGTAACTTAGGGTTTTTGGTAACCGGTGCCATTAGGGCTGAAAACCATTGTTTATCTTATATCTCTTCTTGTAATTAAGCTCTTGAGCTTTGTTCTTAAATCAGTAAAGAGAGATCCTTAACTAGTTTATAGAAAGGTTGCTTGGTTTGCTAATCAAGAGGGTTTTCTAATTAGTTAAGTTCCTATTATGTTCATCATCGATACACCTCTAAACATCATCCATTTCCGCTGCAACACATACTCCATTTGAACACTAAAAGCACCTTCATCCGTTCATCCATCCAAGCTGCCAACCTCTCACAAGAGGACTAGATCCAGCTCAAGAACAACAATTCGGCCTCCTTCTATCCAAATCGAAGTTGAGCCGTTATCAAGTGGTAGCGGAGCTTCAGCTGTCCTCTAGGTTGGTTTTTCTTGTTATTCTTCCGTTTCCTCCATTAAATTCGTATCCCCAATATCATCTTTGTGTTGTTGTTGTTGGACAGATTTTTCTGTCCAGGAACCAGTTTTGTGTCTGTTTTCTTTTTGCTTTTCTGTGCGTTTCCGCCATCATAAACTTCTGAAAATTTCTGTGCTTAATCGTCTATTTGATTAGAGAAAATGTTATTTTTGTGTCGGCTGCTAAATCAGTGATCTTTGCATACTTTTCGGCCTTGGAAGAAAAGTGTGCAGAAATCGCGCGAGAAAAACAGTTTGATTTGTGTGTCTGTTTTGAGAGTCTTCCACTTGGAATCTGTGTTCCCATCCTTCTACAAAGTTGTAGATCGGTGTCTTAGGAGTCTTCCTGTCTATTTTCGTAATTGTAGGTTGGTTTTTCTTGTTCTCCTCTTCATTTCTATGGTTAGAATCATCTTCTCTACCGTAGAACTTCTTTCCTTTGTGCTGAAATTTTTCTGTTTTTCATAACCGTTCCTCTCTTCGGTTAAAACTTCATTTTCTTGAGTTTCTTCGGTTCAAACACCTTGATTCTTGTTTTCTATGGTTTAAACATTGTTTTCTACCATAGGAATCATTCCCACTTCATTTGAAAAATTTGGTGTTCTTGAAGAAATTCTTGTCTTTTAGTGTGCTGAATTTTGGAAGAACACAATTGCTGAAATTGTTTGTGTTTGTGTGCATCAAAATGGAGGAATTTGCTTCTTCTTAAGTGTAATTGCTGCTGAAGTTATTGGAGCCTCCTATGGTGGCCTTGAGAGCCATGTGGACTTGCTTGTTTTCTTGCTAAAGTGCTGAAATTGCTTGTCCAACCCTAGCCGGCCACATCACCTTGATTGTGAGCCTAGTATTTGCTTCAATTGAGAGCCAAGCATTTCAGCTTGCTCCTTACTCTAGGCCGGCCCTAATTTCACATCCTTACACTTAGGTTGCTTGTCATACACAGCCACATCACTTGCCTTGTCACTTGCCTTGTCATCCACACACTTTTGGACACATCACTTTCACTTGCCACATCACTTTTGGCTTTTAGTGAAAATATTTTCAAGAGCAAATCTACTTGTCTTTCACTTCTTCTTCTTTCAAGGATACATGTCATACAAGTGAGCTTTCTTCACTCATTGCAAAAATAGAAAAGAAAAGAGCAAGGAACTAAAAGAAAGATAAAAACAAAAAAACAAAAAAAAAAAAAGTGATCAAGTTCCTAACACTCAAAAAAAAAAAAAAGTAGAGTGAAGCAATTGAGTCATAAGCAAGAGACTACTTGTGTGTATGCATTTGAAGTGAATTACATTGTTTTTGAAGTGTCCTTGTGGAAGAACACAAGTTTCGGCTTTCAATTTGTGCATTCCAATTCGGATTTTCTTTTTCGAATTTTTCCTTTTGAATAGTTTCGGCTTTTTCCCTTTTGAGAGGGTATTTGCCCTCCAAAACTTCTGAAATTTTTACAGATTAAACTTCAGTCTGAGGGGAACAACTCTTATGTTGTACACTTCTCCTAATTCTGTTGGTTTCACATACTTCTAGCCAATTCAAAATCAGTGCGCAGTTTGCACTCGAAATTTCAGTTTTGAGTCTTTCTTTTCTTCTTGAGTAGCTTGTGTTTTGCTGTTTTCCTTCTTTGTTTCCACACGTTCCTACTCTTCTCTAAGTCCATTTACTTCCCAAATTAAATCCATTTTTCCTTGGGCAATAGTGCGGCTTTCCTTGCCTTTCTTTCTTACCTTGGTTCTCTTGCATTCCTTAAACCCTAGTTGATTCTTCGAGTCTTTCTAGCTTTGGTGACTGGTTTGCGATTGAGATAAGAGTGTGAGAGAAAAGTGTGAGTATTTAAGAGTGACAAACACGAGCGTGAAACACGTGAGGGAGAGCTTAACCCCTTGTTTTCTATCTACTGTTTTTGTGTTCCTTTTGTAGGAATTTTTCTATGTCTTCCTACGTGCCGCCGCATTTGAGGGTTGCTCCTACTAGCCACGCATCTTGGTATCATGTTGAGCAGCCCCCCCACCTTGACCGTTGGACACCGCCTCCTCCTACTTACCAATCGGTTCCTCCCACTCCTAGCTATGGCCACGAACCCACTACATATGTCATGGATCGAGGACCTCATGCCCTCACGGCTCCTTATCACATCGAGCACTACCAAGCGCATCTTGTGGATGCGGTGGCTGAATTTCAACGCCAAGTAGAGGCAATTATTGCAAGGTCCAGCCGGGTTGAGTGTGTACCAAACAGCCCGCATAAGGAGAGTTTAGTGCCGCTTGGTTCTAGTAAGGTTTCGGCCGAATCACCATCACTTGTGGAGGTTGAGTTGACTCCATTTGAGGAGAAGTTACTAGTTTCGGATGAGTCTACTTCAGATTGCCATAAGACAGCCGCTCATTGCCTTGCATTGCAGCGCAAATTTCAGTCCGTGAGTAGTGCCTTCTCCATCATTCCGAGGGTGCCTATACATAGAATTGTGGATCCGTTTCTCCTTGCTTTTGGGCAGATTGGCAGTGCACACTTCTTCCCATTTGAGGTGCCTTCAAGTGGCCTCACGGTCCCTCCCACTTCTAGGAGTTCGCACTTGGCCCGAGCCACCTCCTTGCACCCTTATGGCCAATCCTTGATTGTTCTTGGTTATTTTCTCCCCGCACCTACATGTCTTCCCCGAGGAAGGCCTCCACCTTGGCCTATATTCACCGAGAGTTGTCGTTGGAGGGTTCCGTGTGTATCCACAAGCTATGAGCATGCCTTGACCCGTTTGGCCTTGCAAGGGATGGACCCTATAGATTCGAGGTCGAATCTCCTCAAAGGGGGAGGGGATGATACGAGCTTGAAGACTCTCACTCCACTTTTGGAACCCCACACCCTCCAAAGCTTAGATTCGAGGACGAATCTCTTCAAAGGGGGATGGGATGATATGAGCTTAAAGGCTCCAACTCGTCCTTATGCCTTGCCCGGACCAGCCTTGGATCTCACGGCGAAAACTAGCACATTAGGGACTATTTTGGTGATCAAGTCAGCCGGCCTTCCTAGGTTTAAATGAAGGGTTATTTAGGGTTTTCTCATGTAATAATTCTCAAGCTATAAATAGAAGGAGATAGCCTCTTTTATAGCTTGCCTTTGATTTTGATGATATTCTCTTTGGCCAATTCTTAGAGTAAACTAGTGTAACTTAGGGTTTTTGGTAACCGGTGCCATTAGGGCTGAAAACCATTGTTTATCTTATATCTCTTCTTGTAATTAAGCTCTTGAGCTTTGTTCTTAAATCAGAAAAGAGAGATCCTTAACTAGTTTATAGAAAGGTTGCTTGGTTTGCTAATCAAGAGGGTTTTCTAATTAGTTAAGTTCCTATTATGTTCATCATCGATACACCTCTAAACATCATCCATTTCCGCTGCAACACATACTCCATTTGAACACTAAAAGCACCTTCATCCGTTCATCCATCCAAGCTGCCAACCTCTCACAAGAGGACTAGATCCAGCTCAAGAACAACAATTCGGCCTCCTTCTATCCAAATCGAAGTTGAGCCGTTATCAAGTGGTAGCGGAGCTTCAGCTGTCCTCTAGGTTGGTTTTTCTTGTTATTCTTCCGTTTCCTCCATTAAATTCGTATCCCCAATATCATCTTTGTGTTGTTGTTGTTGGACAGATTTTTCTGTCCAGGAACCAGTTTTGTGTCTGTTTTCTTTTTGCTTTTCTGTGCGTTTCCGCCATCATAAACTTCTGAAAATTTCTGTGCTTAATCGTCTATTTGATTAGAGAAAATGTTATTTTTGTGTCGGCTGCTAAATCAGTGATCTTTGCATACTTTTCGGCCTTGGAAGAAAAGTGTGCAGAAATCGCGCGAGAAAAACAGTTTGATTTGTGTGTCTGTTTTGAGAGTCTTCCACTTGGAATCTGTGTTCCCATCCTTCTACAAAGTTGTAGATCGGTGTCTTAGGAGTCTTCCTGTCTATTTTCGTAATTGTAGGTTGGTTTTTCTTGTTCTCCTCTTCATTTCTATGGTTAGAATCATCTTCTCTACCGTAGAACTTCTTTCCTTTGTGCTGAAATTTTTCTGTTTTTCATAACCGTTCCTCTCTTCGGTTAAAACTTCATTTTCTTGAGTTTCTTCGGTTCAAACACCTTGATTCTTGTTTTCTATGGTTTAAACATTGTTTTCTACCATAGGAATCATTCCCACTTCATTTGAAAAATTTGGTGTTCTTGAAGAAATTCTTGTCTTTTAGTGTGCTGAATTTTGGAAGAACACAATTGCTGAAATTGTTTGTGTTTGTGTGCATCAAAATGGAGGAATTTGCTTCTTCTTAAGTGTAATTGCTGCTGAAGTTATTGGAGCCTCCTATGGTGGCCTTGAGAGCCATGTGGACTTGCTTGTTTTCTTGCTAAAGTGCTGAAATTGCTTGTCCAACCCTAGCCGGCCACATCACCTTGATTGTGAGCCTAGTATTTGCTTCAATTGAGAGCCAAGCATTTCAGCTTGCTCCTTACTCTAGGCCGGCCCTAATTTCACATCCTTACACTTAGGTTGCTTGTCATACACAGCCACATCACTTGCCTTGTCACTTGCCTTGTCATCCACACACTTTTGGACACATCACTTTCACTTGCCACATCACTTTTGGCTTTTAGTGAAAATAGTTTCAAGAGCAAATCTACTTGTCTTTCACTTCTTCTTCTTTCAAGGATACATGTCATACAAGTGAGCTTTCTTCACTCATTGCAAAAATAGAAAAGAAAAGAGCAAGGAACTAAAAGAAAGATAAAAACAAAAAAACAAAAAAAAAAAAAGTGATCAAGTTCCTAACACTCAAAAAAAAAAAAAAAGTAGAGTGAAGCAATTGAGTCATAAGCAAGAGACTACTTGTGTGTATGCATTTGAAGTGAATTACATTGTTTTTGAAGTGTCCTTGTGGAAGAACACAAGTTTCGGCTTTCAATTTGTGCATTCCAATTCGGATTTTCTTTTTCGAATTTTTCCTTTTGAATAGTTTCGGCTTTTTCCCTTTTGAGAGGGTATTTGCCCTCCAAAACTTCTGAAATTTTTACAGATTAAACTTCAGTCTGAGGGGAACAACTCTTATGTTGTACACTTCTCCTAATTCTGTTGGTTTCACATACTTCTAGCCAATTCAAAATCAGTGCGCAGTTTGCACTCGAAATTTCAGTTTTGAGTCTTTCTTTTCTTCTTGAGTAGCTTGTGTTTTGCTGTTTTCCTTCTTTGTTTCCACACGTTCCTACTCTTCTCTAAGTCCATTTACTTCCCAAATTAAATCCATTTTTCCTTGGGCAATAGTGCGGCTTTCCTTGCCTTTCTTTCTTACCTTGGTTCTCTTGCATTCCTTAAACCCTAGTTGATTCTTCGAGTCTTTCTAGCTTTGGTGACTGGTTTGCGATTGAGATAAGAGTGTGAGAGAAAAGTGTGAGTATTTAAGAGTGACAAACACGAGCGTGAAACACGTGAGGGAGAGCTTAACCCCTTGTTTTCTATCTACTGTTTTTGTGTTCCTTTTGTAGGAATTTTTCTATGTCTTCCTACGTGCCGCCGCATTTGAGGGTTGCTCCTACTAGCCACGCATCTTGGTATCATGTTGAGCAGCCCCCCCACCTTGACCGTTGGACACCGCCTCCTCCTACTTACCAATCGGTTCCTCCCACTCCTAGCTATGGCCACGAACCCACTACATATGTCATGGATCGAGGACCTCATGCCCTCACGGCTCCTTATCACATCGAGCACTACCAAGCGCATCTTGTGGATGCGGTGGCTGAATTTCAACGCCAAGTAGAGGCAATTATTGCAAGGTCCAGCCGGGTTGAGTGTGTACCAAACAGCCCGCATAAGGAGAGTTTAGTGCCGCTTGGTTCTAGTAAGGTTTCGGCCGAATCACCATCACTTGTGGAGGTTGAGTTGACTCCATTTGAGGAGAAGTTACTAGTTTCGGATGAGTCTACTTCAGATTGCCATAAGACAGCCGCTCATTGCCTTGCATTGCAGCGCAAATTTCAGTCCGTGAGTAGTGCCTTCTCCATCATTCCGAGGGTGCCTATACATAGAATTGTGGATCCGTTTCTCCTTGCTTTTGGGCAGATTGGCAGTGCACACTTCTTCCCATTTGAGGTGCCTTCAAGTGGCCTCACGGTCCCTCCCACTTCTAGGAGTTCGCACTTGGCCCGAGCCACCTCCTTGCACCCTTATGGCCAATCCTTGATTGTTCTTGGTTGTTTTCTCCCCGCACCTACATGTCTTCCCCGAGGAAGGCCTCCACCTTGGCCTATATTCACCGAGAGTTGTCGTTGGAGGGTTCCGTGTGTATCCACAAGCTATGAGCATGCCTTGACCCGTTTGGCCTTGCAAGGGATGGACCCTATAGATTCGAGGTCGAATCTCCTCAAAGGGGGAGGGGATGATACGAGCTTGAAGACTCTCACTCCACTTTTGGAACCCCACACCCTCCAAAGCTTAGATTCGAGGACGAATCTCTTCAAAGGGGGATGGGATGATATGAGCTTAAAGGCTCCAACTCGTCCTTATGCCTTGCCCGGACCAGCCTTGGATCTCACGGCGAAAACTAGCACATTAGGGACTATTTTGGTGATCAAGTCAGCCGGCCTTCCTAGGTTTAAATGAAGGGTTATTTAGGGTTTTCTCATGTAATAATTCTCAAGCTATAAATAGAAGGAGATAGCCTCTTTTATAGCTTGCCTTTGATTTTGATGATATTCTCTTTGGCCAATTCTTAGAGTAAACTAGTGTAACTTAGGGTTTTTGGTAACCGGTGCCATTAGGGCTGAAAACCATTGTTTATCTTATATCTCTTCTTGTAATTAAGCTCTTGAGCTTTGTTCTTAAATCAGAAAAGAGAGATCCTTAACTAGTTTATAGAAAGGTTGCTTGGTTTGCTAATCAAGAGGGTTTTCTAATTAGTTAAGTTCCTATTATGTTCATCATCGAAACACCTCTAAACATCATCCATTTCCGCTGCAACACATACTCCATTTGAACACTAAAAGCACCTTCATCCGTTCATCCATCCAAGCTGCCAACCTCTCACAAGAGGACTAGATCCAGCTCAAGAACAACAATTCGGCCTCCTTCTATCCAAATCGAAGTTGAGCCGTTATCAAGTGGTAGCGGAGCTTCAGCTGTCCTCTAGGTTGGTTTTTCTTGTTATTCTTCCGTTTCCTCCATTAAATTCGTATCCCCAATATCATCTTTGTGTTGTTGTTGTTGGACAGATTTTTCTGTCCAGGAACCAGTTTTGTGTCTGTTTTCTTTTTGCTTTTCTGTGCGTTTCCGCCATCATAAACTTCTGAAAATTTCTGTGCTTAATCGTCTATTCGATTAGAGAAAATGTTATTTTTGTGTCGGCTGCTAAATCAGTGATCTTTGCATACGTTTCGGCCTTGGAAGAAAAGTGTGCAGAAATCGCGCGAGAAAAACAGTTTGATTTGTGTGTCTGTTTTGAGAGTCTTCCACTTGGAATCTGTGTTCCCATCCTTCTACAAAGTTGTAGATCGGTGTCTTAGGAGTCTTCCTGTCTATTTTCGTAATTGTAGGTTGGTTTTTCTTGTTCTCCTCTTCATTTCTATGGTTAGAATCATCTTCTCTACCGTAGAACTTCTTTCCTTTGTGCTGAAATTTTTCTGTTTTTCATAACCGTTCCTCTCTTCGGTTAAAACTTCATTTTCTTGAGTTTCTTCGGTTCAAACACCTTGATTCTTGTTTTCTATGGTTTAAACATTGTTTTCTACCATAGGAATCATTCCCACTTCATTTGAAAAATTTGGTGTTCTTGAAGAAATTCTTGTCTTTTAGTGTGCTGAATTTTGGAAGAACACAATTGCTGAAATTATTTGTGTTTGTGTGCATCAAAATGGACGAATTTGCTTCTTCTTAAGTGTAATTGCTGCTGAATTTATTGGAGCCTCCTATGGTGGCCTTGAGAGCCATGTGGACTTGCTTGTTTTCTTGCTAAAGTGCTGAAATTGCTTGTCCAACCCTAGCCGGCCACATCACCTTGATTGTGAGCCTAGTATTTGCTTCAATTGAGAGCCAAGCATTTCAGCTTGCTCCTTACTCTAGGCCGGCCCTAATTTCACATCCTTACACTTAGGTTGCTTGTCATACACAGCCACATCACTTGCCTTGTCACTTGCCTTGTCATCCACACACTTTTGGACACATCACTTTCACTTGCCACATCACTTTTGGCTTTTAGTGAAAATATTTTCAAGAGCAAATCTACTTGTCTTTCACTTCTTCTTCTTTCAAGGATACATGTCATACAAGTGAGCTTTCTTCACTCATTGCAAAAATAGAAAAGAAAAGAGCAAGGAACTAAAAGAAAGATAAAAAAAAAAAAACAAAAAAAAAAATAAGTGATCAAGTTCCTAACACTCAAAAAAAAAAAAAAGTAGAGTGAAGCAATTGAGTCATAAGCAAGAGACTACTTGTGTGTATGCATTTGAAGTGAATTACATTGTTTTTGAAGTGTCCTTGTGGAAGAACACAAGTTTCGGCTTTCAATTTGTGCATTCCAATTCGGATTTTCTTTTTCGAATTTTTCCTTTTGAATAGTTTCGGCTTTTTCCCTTTTGAGAGGGTATTTGCCCTCCAAAACTTCTGAAATTTTTACAGATTAAACTTCAGTCTGAGGGGAACAACTCTTATGTTGTACACTTCTCCTAATTCTGTTGGTTTCACATACTTCTAGCCAATTCAAAATCAGTGCGCAGTTTGCACTCGAAATTTCAGTTTTGAGTCTTTCTTTTCTTCTTGAGTAGCTTGTGTTTTGCTGTTTTCCTTCTTTGTTTCCACACGTTCCTACTCTTCTCTAAGTCCATTTACTTCCCAAATTAAATCCATTTTTCCTTGGGCAATAGTGCGGCTTTCCTTGCCTTTCTTTCTTACCTTGGTTCTCTTGCATTCCTTAAACCCTAGTTGATTCTTCGAGTCTTTCTAGCTTTGGTGACTGGTTTGCGATTGAGATAAGAGTGTGAGAGAAAAGTGTGAGTATTTAAGAGTGACAAACACGAGCGTGAAACACGTGAGGGAGAGCTTAACCCCTTGTTTTCTATCTACTGTTTTTGTGTTCCTTTTGTAGGAATTTTTCTATGTCTTCCTACGTGCCGCCGCATTTGAGGGTTGCTCCTACTAGCCACGCATCTTGGTATCATGTTGAGCAGCCCCCCCACCTTGACCGTTGGACACCGCCTCCTCCTACTTACCAATCGGTTCCTCCCACTCCTAGCTATGGCCACGAACCCACTACATATGTCATGGATCGAGGACCTCATGCCCTCACGGCTCCTTATCACATCGAGCACTACCAAGCGCATCTTGTGGATGCGGTGGCTGAATTTCAACGCCAAGTAGAGGCAATTATTGCAAGGTCCAGCCGGGTTGAGTGTGTACCAAACAGCCCGCATAAGGAGAGTTTAGTGCCGCTTGGTTCTAGTAAGGTTTCGGCCGAATCACCATCACTTGTGGAGGTTGAGTTGACTCCATTTGAGGAGAAGTTACTAGTTTCGGATGAGTCTACTTCAGATTGCCATAAGACAGCCGCTCATTGCCTTGCATTGCAGCGCAAATTTCAGTCCGTGAGTAGTGCCTTCTCCATCATTCCGAGGGTGCCTATACATAGAATTGTGGATCCGTTTCTCCTTGCTTTTGGGCAGATTGGCAGTGCACACTTCTTCCCATTTGAGGTGCCTTCAAGTGGCCTCACGGTCCCTCCCACTTCTAGGAGTTCGCACTTGGCCCGAGCCACCTCCTTGCACCCTTATGGCCAATCCTTGATTGTTCTTGGTTGTTTTCTCCCCGCACCTACATGTCTTCCCCGAGGAAGGCCTCCACCTTGGCCTATATTCACCGAGAGTTGTCGTTGGAGGGTTCCGTGTGTATCCACAAGCTATGAGCATGCCTTGACCCGTTTGGCCTTGCAAGGGATGGACCCTATAGATTCGAGGTCGAATCTCCTCAAAGGGGGAGGGGATGATACGAGCTTGAAGACTCTCACTCCACTTTTGGAACCCCACACCCTCCAAAGCTTAGATTCGAGGACGAATCTCTTCAAAGGGGGATGGGATGATATGAGCTTAAAGGCTCCAACTCGTCCTTATGCCTTGCCCGGACCAGCCTTGGATCTCACGGCGAAAACTAGCACATTAGGGACTATTTTGGTGATCAAGTCAGCCGGCCTTCCTAGGTTTAAATGAAGGGTTATTTAGGGTTTTCTCATGTAATAATTCTCAAGCTATAAATAGAAGGAGATAGCCTCTTTTATAGCTTGCCTTTGATTTTGATGATATTCTCTTTGGCCAATTCTTAGAGTAAACTAGTGTAACTTAGGGTTTTTGGTAACCGGTGCCATTAGGGCTGAAAACCATTGTTTATCTTATATCTCTTCTTGTAATTAAGCTCTTGAGCTTTGTTCTTAAATCAGAAAAGAGAGATCCTTAACTAGTTTATAGAAAGGTTGCTTGGTTTGCTAATCAAGAGGGTTTTCTAATTAGTTAAGTTCCTATTATGTTCATCATCGAAACACCTCTAAACATCATCCATTTCCGCTGCAACACATACTCCATTTGAACACTAAAAGCACCTTCATCCGTTCATCCATCCAAGCTGCCAACCTCTCACAAGAGGACTAGATCCAGCTCAAGAACAACAATTCGGCCTCCTTCTATCCAAATCGAAGTTGAGCCGTTATCAGAAGCCAACTGCCTTTCTCTCCTCGCCCTCAACTCTTCGTGGATAGCCGCAAGTGCGACTGCCATATCTCCTTCTAGAGACATCTAGAAGTTCCTGAAAGTCACAACAAGAAAGTAGAAGCGTAAAATTGCACTAACCTAGCACTCTCTCTCGTGTTTAACTCTCTATTAATCTCACAAAATTCACTCAAAAAATCCCTGCAATTGTTCAAGCGTTAGCGAGACTCAAGAGTTCAAGAAAAGGCTTCCAACAAGACTCTCAAAGACAACTAGCACTGAAAGAAAAGTGATACTTGATATTTGAGTAATTGCAAGAACAATCAATCAAACAAATAGCAAGTAGAGTAAAAGGCAATTTCAAGGAATCAAAGAAAGCTCAAATTGACTCAAAAGGACTCAACAAATTCAATTTTTCAGTTCTGATTTTGATATCCAATTGCACTTCAATTCGCTTCCTTGCTAAATCTAATTTTTATGGCATAAATACTTCTATATATTTTTGTATTTGCTGAATCAAATTCTTTTCTTACCTTTTTTTTTTTTTACTATGAACACAGTTTAGTGCTTCGATCACAGCTTTTTACTCCAGACTCCGAATCGACTGATTCTTTTTGATTCGAATACCCAACAAACATAGCTTTCCAACAGTCCTTTTCTCACTCAAATCGGACTTCAATAGCTATATATTAAAATTCAATTTCGACATGACAGAAATTGCACAGATTTCTTTTGTATTTCGTGACCTCTTTGTCAGTAGAAAACACAAGTAATTTAGCTAATTTCAACACAACAAACTGGACTAAAAACACAACCAATTGTTATTCAAGTAACGAACCAAGCACACAAGGAAATCGGTTTTAGAATGGAGTAGAAGAAGAAACCGATTTCAGCAATGAAAATTTGAAAATAATTAAACATACCAATCTTTGAACGCCTTAAGCTCTGCTACCAACTGATACGATCCTAGTTGCGTAGGATGCGTAGCACGTAATTTTGATTGTTGTTCAAGGATGGATTTCAATGCGGAAATAATGAACTCGATGAATATGAGCTTAGACCACTTAGCTAACCTATGCTAAGAGCCCTAATCGATTTCAAGTCAAGGATCTTGAATCGGATTCCTAGGACTAGACTCAACAATGTGAGAATCACACTAAGAGAAACGAAACAATGGGGTTGCAATTTCAGTTTTACTTGTTTGATGACTCAAATATTGTGGACTTGAGAAGTAACAAGGTTCAATCGATGAACAATGGGCAGAGATTTGAAGAGAGAAGTCTCAATTTTATGAAAATAACAACCAACCTTCAAAAGGAAGCAAAACCGTGTTCTTATACAAGCAACCTTAATCGGATTACAAGTAGGAGTTCTAAATAAGGTAATTTACTTAATTAACTAATTAATTAAATAAACTAATTAACTAATTAATAAAAAATGGAAACAGAAGTCATTGCCCAAATCAGACAAGGGAAACACCAAAAGGACAAGGAGTCCTCACGCCGCAAGGACTCGCGCGCTCCGCACTCAGACTAGGGTTTGCGCGCGCGCCTCTGCATCCCGAATTAGGGTTTGGGCTATCTTCCAAACGCCTCGGGCCTTTCTGATGAAACTTGGGCCCATGCTCCTTGACATGTTGTAGTACATGTCACACTTGGTAGATGGGAAAGGTCGATCCATCTACGCGTCGATCTGCTGCCCAGCGGAGCTAACGTCATACGCCGTGATGGTGAGTAAATTGACCATGCGCGGTGTCTTCTCTCGAAGTGCAGCCTCCTCACTTTTCTTCTCACACTCCAGCTCCTTGTGAATGAGAGATGACAACTTGTCTTAAAGCTTTCTAGCTCGTGCTCGCGTCATCGGACCAATAGGCAACAAAGGTATGTTGATGCGTGGATTCGCATCACGTAGCCATCAGCACGATCACTAGCCTCGGTGCCTTCTCTCGTAGCGTGGCTTCCTCGATGGTTGTCTCACACTTCAACCCCTTGTGGATCAACTGAGACAGCAACGCTTGTAGCCTCTTGCCTCTCGCACGCGTCATGGGTCCAACGGGCGGCAACGATATATTAGGGTTAGGGTTTATGCAAGGGATCGCATCACATAGGGTATCAAAGATATAACTGACTATGATCTTGATACAGGTCTGATGCCAGACCACCCCCCCCCCCTAGGAAGACCCTCCACAGCCACAACAACCACCTTTAGCCGAGGAGCCTACTGTCCCTTCTCATGAAGGTGACTGACCCAAGATTTGGATCAGGAAAAACAAGTAACAAATTATTGTAAAATTTTAATATGATGTATATGTATTTTAATATGTTGTTTTGAAATTTATCAAGGAGGTGGTATAATAAACCCATACACTTCTGGAGAGAATTCAACGAGCAAACTCGGGACTAGTTATGGATTGAGTTTAAAGTTCGATCATCCTTCTAAAATTTGTTGTTTTTAATTATCATCCATACCTATCATTATATATATGCATAACAATTGTAATTACGAAGATGTTGATTGACATTTATAATATTTTTTTTATGATAGGAACTTCGTTCAATTGTACACATCTCCTCAACAATTGATCTTCCCCAATCCACCACATGTAGGGTTCGTCCCAAATATAATTCCTGGAGTCTCTTTTGATTTTCGCCTTCTGAAAAGAATTTAGCTCACCATAGTAAGCTAAGTAGTCACAATATGGTGATACCATGGAAGCATCCCTTTTACAAGGAATAAGTGTTCATCAAGGAGTTCATCGATGACGGGTTATGTTTCTTTGCTTATCATTCTACTTAGGTTGTCGGCTACCAGGTTCTCCCGCCCCTTTTTATCTTTGATCTCAAGATTGAATTCTTGGAGTAATAAAATCCATCGAATAAGTCTTCGTTTGGCCTCTTTCTTGGCCAAGAGATATCTTAGAGTTGGATGGTCAGAGAAAATGATAACTTTAGTTCCTAATAAATAAGATCTAAACTTATCTAATCCAAATATTAGCTCATTCTTAGTAGTTGTGTAATTTTTTTGAGCTTCATCCAACATCTTGGATGCGTAGTAGATCACATGTGATTCCTTCCCTTACCTCTGGCCAAGTACGGCTCCAACTGCTGAGTTGTTAGCATCGCATATGATCTCAAAGGGTAAATTCCATACGTATCATTGTCCTACGTGCAACCTCATAGGCCATGGTAGGTTGGTGGAGGTCACCATGTCCTCAAGGAGGTGGTATAATAAACCCATACACTTCTGGAGAGAATTCAACGAGCAAACTCGGGACTAGTTATGGATTGAGTTTAAAGTTCGATCATCCTTCTAAAATTTGATGTTTTTAATTATCATCCATACTTATCATTATATATATATATATGCATAACAATTGTAATTACGAAGATGTTGATTGACATTTATAATTTTTTTTATGATAGGCAAAGTATCGGTGGGACAAAAGTATTGAGCGCGAAATTAAAGACTTATGGGCCAGCATCTCCGCCGATTGATTAAAAAATATGCAGTACAATTGATGCAAGTGGGCGTTGAGGTAGCACGCTACCTATGAGGAGGCCAAGAACGATTCTCCTTCGGGTGTGTGATATGAGCATGGATCCATCGGTTGCCACAGACATGGCACGGGAAAGGCGTCCCGCGTAGCCTATTGATACGAGCACGGCTAGGCCAAGCCCGTGTCTGAGCCCTTGGCCGAGCCCGTGGCCGAGCCCTTAGAGAATCCCTTGGCCGAGCCCGTGGCCAAGCCCCCCTAGGCCAAGCCCATCTTCATTGCTACTAAGGCCAAGCTTCTCAAGCCCCTTTGTCTAAAGGTGTAAGGGTATTTACCCCTTTGTTTAAACTTAAGTATTTAAAGTGCATTTTATTCATTTCAGCACTTGTCTTTGTTTTGTTGAGTTTTCCTCTACAAAGAACACTTCACATTAGGTGAGCCAATAGGGCAATTTAGGGTTCTTAAAACCAGCACTTCATCTTCTTTACTTTGTAACAAGGTTGCTCTAGCTAGCCTAGAGAGGGTTTGTTGGGTATTGAAGTTTTATACTTATTGTTCATCAAAACACTCTCCTTTTCATCCATTAATCTGCTGCACAATCCGCACTCCTTCTAGCGACGTAATCTTCTCCATTTATCCATCATTTTGTGTTCATCATCCTCCTAAAGAGGACTAGATCCTTCAAGAACAACATTCGGCCTTCTTCTCCAAAAAGGAAGCCGAGCCTTTATCAGTGTGTCAATAGATGTTTGTGGTCACTTGTATGACCATTGGTCATCTCAGAGTTTTTGGCCAAATCTGAACAAAATAACAAAAATCAATGGACTAGGGTAGAGGGCCAATAGAAGGCATTTGGCACCCACACATCTGGTAGCCAAAGCTTCAACAAAACAACGACATTGTTAGTAATTAAAGTCTTGTAACTCGTTTATTTTAAATTATTTTTATTTCTATAGTTCATATAAAATATTTCTATGAAGGAGTGAGGCTGCCATCGTAAGTACCATTACAATTTTAAAAATATTTCTATTTTTGTAAATGATATTTATAATTATATCTTCACAATAATGTTCTCAATTAAATATATTGTTAGGATAATTTTTTACTAATTGAGTATATTTCAAACAACGTATAATGAGTGCTATGAAGCTCAGTACCCACCGGGTATGATAGGCTTATCTTGGGCATGATACTGCTAATTTTCCTTTGAATTCATACTTTTCGCAGATCTAAGCTCAAGCTCAAAGAGGAAAAGATGCTGAAATACTCCTTTTTTTGTGGAATTCTGCCGTGGATCTCAAAGCGTCGAGGCCTAGCTGTTTCCCCATCGTCAATCCCTAGATGCCAGTCGCGTTGTCTTGCCCAAGATTCTCGTCTGAGCCATCCAGAGCCGCATTTTGCCCCGAGCCCGCTACAACACGTGCTGATACAATCCTAGTTGCGTAGGATGCGTAGCACGTGATTCTGATCGTTGTTCAAAGAAAAATTTCAATGCTGAATGATTAACTTGACTCGTGCGAACGTAGACCACCTCGCCAACTGAATGCTAAGAGCCCTAGTCGATTTCACGTCAAGGTTCTTGTATTAGATTCTTAGGACTAGACCCAACGATTGTGAGAATCGCACTAAGACAAACGACACAATGATGCAATTTCAGAATTTACTTGTATACGACTCAAGTATTGCGGACTCAAGAAGAACAAGGTTCAACATGTTGAACAATGGGCAAATATTGAAGAACAAAGGTTCTGAAATTATCAAATAAAAGCCAACCAAAATAAGGAGATCAGCCACTCCTTATGTATCTTACAACCCTAAACAGCTCCAAAATAGAAGTTCTAAATAAGGTAAACAACTTAATTAATTAATTAATTAAATTGTCTAATTAACTAATTAAGTAAAATAAATAAAGGAAAGTCGTTGTCTTAAAATCAGACAAGGAAAAAGGCGCCAACTTCACCTTGGGATAAGAAGTCCTAGCGCACGGAGGACAAGGAGTCCTCACACCGCAAGGACTAGCACGCCGCGCACCCGAATTAGTGTTTGCGCGCGCGCCCGCACCCCAGATTAGGGTTTGGGCTATCTTCCAAACGCCTCGGGCTTTCTTCATGAAACTTGGGCCCACAGTCCATGACATGTTGCAGTACATGTCGGACTTGATTGATGGACAAAAGAGCTCCATCTACGCGTTGATCCGCTGCCCAGCAGAATCCCCGTCGTACGTCGTGATGGTGAGGATATTGACTATGCGTGGACCCTTCTAATATGACTCGAGCTCCCTTTGGAGGAGTTTAGTCGTTGATTTCTTGGAAGAAGCCGGATCTAGTCTCTTTCGGAGGTTGGTTCTTGATAGATGGATGGATGAACGGATAATATGAAGGATTAAATGAGTAGTATGCAGCGGATGATAATGGAGGAAAAGGAAAGGTGTATTTATGATAATAAAAATAGAAACTTAATCTTGACAAACCCCCTCAAGATGATCTTGAGTAACCTTGCCGAAAAGATTAAGGATCTCTAAGCTAATCCGACCCTCTCACCACAATGATGAGCAACCCAAATTAGAGAAGATAGTGTGCTGGTTTGAAGAACCCTAATTAGCTAACTAAGAGTTTGGTCTAGGCTGAAGTTTATCACGAAAACAAAGACAAGTGCTAAAATGAATTAAATGCACTTTAAATACCCTAAACTTATTACAAGGGGATAATACCCTAATACCCTTAGACATAAGGGGCTGGACAGCCGGCCTTGAACGCTTGGAGATGAGCTGGTGTGGCCTTGGCTAGTCCGTGCCCAAGTGGCCCTTGGTTAGCCGCGGACGTTCATGGCTTGCTGAGGCTAGGTGCGCGCGCACTCATGGTATGTCCGAGCAAGGCATGAACACAAGTAATCCATTGATCCTTGGCCTTTTGGTTGGTTTCTTCGGTTCTAAGGCTCTTCAAGACCATGGCTGATACGATCCCCGCCGGAGCCAACCCTAGTGTCGCACCCACAGGTGTAACCACCCGCGCCAAGGCCCGAGCCTTGGAAGATGCAGCCGCGAGCCTCCCATTGCCGCCCACGGGCCCGATCACTCGAGCCAGGGCCCGAGCACTACAGACAAGACTCAGCAGCCTTATTCACATGGAACTAAAGGCAGAGACAGCCTCGGAGGAAGCCAGCCTGCGCGCGCACCAGTCGCGCCTTGTGACCTTGATCCGTGCCGCGGATGGGCCACACTTGGCCACTTCGGACCTTTAGGTCCACCAGCACCCTTTTCCTATTTTTGACCAGGCCATGTTCATTTATAATATAAGAGAGGAGTCCAGGCCAAAAATCAGGAGAAACGCCCGAAGAATTTGGGACAGGCCCAAATCACAAGCCCGCATTGGACAGCGAAAGCCACTGTCGAGCCTTTTGAAGATCGGAGCATATTTCCTCGCACAATATTCAGCCCAACACTTCATCTATGTGTTAGAAAATTCCCTCCAAATTTCAGTGGGAACGCTCGAGGGAATAAGGAAAACGCCTTGTTTCCTTAAAACGTGATTCGGCGGACCCGCAAGCAAAGCCACTTAGGCCTTTTGACCTAAACGGTGGCGCCTGCACTTCTATCCTATTTAGTAGACTTTATTTATGTTATTTTAGGGTTTCAGAACTTATTTGGAAGGGTGGCTTGTTGCCATATTCGTTTAAGTCATTTTTTAGAAACTAAACTAGTTTCCATTTTTGGAATTAGGGTTTAGCGCCTCTTTAAAAAGGAGCCGCCTATGTTATTTTGAGCAGACTTGATTATTAAAATTTGAAAGCAGATTGCTTTGGATCTTTATCCACTTGTTCTTGATGAACCTTGCAACTAATTGAGTTTCGTGCATTCGATTAGCTTGTCAAGTAAAACTTGAAAGCACCTTTCATTGAGTCATCCGTTCTTTGGATTGCCAAGCATTGCGATTTGGAGATTCAAAGGTTTGACGCAAGATCCTCAAGGGATACTGCGTGGAGTGCCAAGCATTGCGACTTGGAGATTCACGTGTCTTCTTCGAGTTATTTTCCGCATTGAAAGCCACGTCGTTGGACAACGATCTAAGGAGAGCGTTCTAGCCACTAAGGAACGCAACAGTTGGTAGCGGAGCTCAGCTGTCCCGACTTGGTAAATCTATCCCTTTAATTATTGCGTTTTCTTTGTTAGAATTGGTATTCCTTCATTCTCTTCTACACCAATTCTCTCGTGTGCTGTGTGTTAGTTGTCTTGTGTCAATTTGTGTCTTGTGTGTGCGATTAGTCTGCAAATCATATCAACGATTTGTAGGTCTTTACTATCATAAAAAAAGGAAAAAAAAAGTCCCCCAAAGTGTCTTAGTTAATTTGTGTTTTCAGTTGCATTGAATTTCAAAAAAAAAAAAGTAAAACAATTTCATCAAAAATAGAACAGAGGCGAAATCAGTACCATTCAAAAAAAATAAAAAAGAGGAACTTCAGAATCAAATACTAGAGTGAATTTGTGACTCATAGCAAAAATAATCATTGGATTTCGAATTGGGAATCAAAAGTTGTGGCAAAAACAAGCTTCAAAACCCTAATCGCATGCCATTAGCATTTTTGAGTTTATAAACTGACTCAATCCGTTTGTTTTGAGCTTTTTCTTGACTCCATCACTACTGTGCCTTTCCACTCTGTGGTATACTTGATTAATTGATTGATCTTTGCAATTGATTTGAGTATATTACCTCACAATTTGTTTCTACGCTAGTTTTCTTTGTGTGTCTCTTTGGAAGCTTTTTCTTGAAAATTCTTCGAGTCAGGTTCATCTTGGACGATTGAGGTGGATCTGAGGCAATCTGATTGTGAGATTATTAGAGAGATAAACACGTGAGGGAGTGTTAGATTTAGGCAATTTTACGCTTGGAAAATTTTCTGTTTTGAATTTCAGGATGTCAGGAAATCCGGAAAAGGAGGCTACGATTGTGAACGATGTAGCCAAGGCACTGCAAGACATAGCAGCCCAGCTCCAGGACATGAAAGCTTGGAGGCAGCAGGTTGAGGCAAGGGGACGTGAGGATGTTGTTCCACAAGCACCCGGGGCACACTTTGTGCAACACCTAAACCCTAGAGTGAATCGAGAGGCCTATGCACCTACACCGAGCGACGACCAGCGTAGTGAGCCTGAGTTAGATGGTTCTGAAAATGAGTATGAGGAAGAGGGTCCTCACATGGCGGGACCGAGGGGGTTCCAAATGCGCCGAGGAGGTGCGCATGGGCGCGGTAGGCACGCCTTTGGTGGGCGAGAGCGTCGCGAGGAGCGCGAGAGAGCTGACAACCATCTTGGGAGTGTCAAGCTCAAGATTCCAGCCTTTGAAGGGAAGGATGATCCCGAGGCATATCTGACTTGGGAACGAAAGATGGAAGCGATTTTTAGGTGTCACCACTACACGGATGAAAAGAAAATAAGATTAGCTTCCGTGGAGTTTTTTGGATATGTTGCCCATTGGTGGGAGCAAGTGAATGAGGATGTGAGAGGACCTGTAACTACTTGGGAGAACATGAAGTATGTGATGAAGAGGAGGTTTGTTACCGTACTATCATAAGGACCAACTTCAGCGTTTACAAAAGCTTACCCAAGGGTCCAAAACCGTGAATGACTATCACAACGAGTTGGAAGTTCTTTTGGCTAGGGTTAATGTGATAGAGGATGAGGATTCGAAGATGTCTAGGTTCATGAGTGGACTGAATCCAGAGATAGCTAACGCCTTAGAGTTGTGCCAATATAGGACTTTGGAGGAGATGCTTCACATGGCCGTGAAGATCGAGAGGCAACGCAAGGCTAAGGCAGCCTACTCTAAGCCGTCTACTGTTGTGTCTCGGACTTCCACTTGGAACAAGTCTACATGGTCCAAGGGGAATAAGGACAGCAAGGAAACACCCAAGGTATCTAAACCTTCATATGGTACCAAAGGTAATTCGGCAAACCCTACTCTTTCTAAAGTTCCCGTTACTAGTACTAACCGTGTGCCTACAAGAGACATTGTGTGCTTTAAGTGTAGTGGCCGAGGCCATAAGCAGGCCGAATGTCCCAACAAAAGAGTTCTGATCATTAGGGATAATGGAGAGATGGACTCGGAAGATGATTATGAGGTGGTGGAGGATTCGGAAGAGGAAAGTGGGGGAGAAGAGGCAGCCGATCATGAAGCTAGGGTTTGTGCTCCGGTTACCCTAGTAGTTCGGAGGAACTTGAGTGTGCAGCCAAGGGCCGAAACTTGTGAGGAGGAACAAAGGGAGAACTTATTCCATGCTAGGTGCCACATTGGTACTAAGGTATGCTCTCTTATTATTGATAATGGCTCATGTACTAATTGTGCTAGTACGCTTCTTGTGCACAAATTAGGGTTACCTATGGTGAGACATCCAAAGCCGTACACTTTGCAATAGATGAATGATGGAGTCGGCCTTAAGGTGTCTAGGCAAGTGTTGTTGAGCTTTTCTATTGGGAAATATAGAGATGAGATATGGTGTGATGTTGTCCCAATGCAAGCGTCACATGTGCTACTTGGCCGTCCATGGCAATTCGACCGCAACGCCATTCACGAAGGGAGAAGCAATCGGTACAAGCTTGAGAAGGAAGGAATGAAGTTCACACTTGCACCCCTTATGTTAAGGTCTAAGCCTTGGAGTTCAAGCCTAGCCTTAACATGGATCCTGAGACGCGCCGAAGGCGCATGGATTTGACGGATAGTCCCTTTATAGGGTACGTGAAGGGAAGTCTATTGGGTGTGATAGCTCTCCACCAACCCCTGGGCAAGATATGAGTGTATGCTTGTCTAAGTCAGCTTCTCCTATGCGAGTCTGGCATAGGTGTGCGAGCGAGCCTTCCGTGTTAGGGAATGGGCGCTGCCATCATGGTTGTGCTATGATGGCCTCTTCTAGTTAAGTATGCGAGAACTAGTAGTGCGCATGTAAGGACAAGGCCGAGGCTCAGAGAAGGATTGTGAGGGTTGCTACGGAAGAACTATCTAAAGGTTCGAGTATCGGATAAAGGTCTTGCCTTAGGCAAGGGGCAAAGCGTAGGCCGAGGCGAGATGGCTCGGCCTAGGACAAGGTCGCGCGTTGTTGTTAGGCACGAGCGAACACGGCCGAGAGGCACGAGAGGGCGTGGCCTCGAGAGACGGAATGCGGCTGAGGGTTACCTGCGAGCTCGGGCGAGAGGCCGAGCGAGCGTGGCTCGGAGGATTGCGGAAGTCTTGCTTGTCCTGCGTTTGAGGGTTAGACGAGGACAAGAGGCGCCTTGCTACGAGATGCACATGAGTGGCTTAGGTGATGGCCCTGAGTATCAAGGACTCGCCTTAGTCGGGCGTGTGCTCGAGAAGTAGAGAATGGCTTGGGCGTTAGTCTTGGGTCCGACTAAGCCTTAAGAGAGATCGGATATGAGTCGGTGCTAAGTCTTGTCATGAGATCTGCACGGGACGAAGCTATACGAGGGTTCTAGTAGAGTACTGTCAAGGAAAGTGAAAAGGCTGGCCTAGATCGTGGAATCTAGGCGCCGCACGGGCTTGAAAAATGTTAGACCGTGACAGTTGGTAGCGGAGCTAAACGAGTGAGACTTATGCACGTGAAGTGCATAAGTACAAGGCGGCGGAGCAAAGGTTCGAGAAGTTAAAGTTCATGGAACTAACGCTTGCGAAACCAAAGCTTGTGAAGCTAAACTTGGGTTCTTTGCAATTGCAAAGTCTTCGGAAGTCAGGTGCGCCGAGATAGGAAGGACGCCGGTAAATCGACGAGCTAAAAGTTTAGTCTTTGAGAAAGAGTGAGACTTATGCACGCGAAGTGCATAAGTATAACGAGGCGGAGCCAGGGTTTGAAAAGGGAAAGGTTTGAAAAGCCAAAGGCTTGAGAAGCTAAGTTCGTGAACCTAAAGGTTGTGAAGCTCAAGCTCTAGGAGTAAAGTTCGAGGAGCCTAAGCTCGATAACATCTTGTAATATCAAGATGCGGGGATGCGAGCTGACGGGAAAGATGAACCCGCGGATGTTAGGAAAATGTGGGACAAACATAACGAGCGAGATGTGGGTATGCCAATAAGATTGCTGCCATACCCAAGCAATGAGTGAGAACCTAGAGGCCAAGTGCTCTAGATGAGAATGCGGTGGTTGGTGTTCGGAAGAAACATACATGAGTGAGAAATGCCGAGAAAACTAGTTGTTGGCTTCTGTATTGTATGGATCACAAAGTGATCGAGCAATAAGTCCCAACACGAATTGTATCGAGATAAAAGGAGGTGGTAACGTAATGGTAGGTGGTCCTAGAACCTTGCAGAAGAAGGTGGGATCCCACATCGAGAACCGTGAGGCGAGTTTGGATACGAAAGTATCAACGATTATGTAGATTGATGAGTGAGTCTATTAATGCATACGATGGGTAGCTAGAGTTCCTAGTCCATACTCTGGGTGGCTAAAGTCCCTAGTCCATAGTTATGGGTAGCTAGAGTTCTAGTCCATATTTATGGGATATGGGTAGCTAGAGTTCTAGTCCATACTTTGGGTAGCTAGTGTCTTTAGAGCATTGTAAGGGTAGCTAGTAGTTTTAGTCCATGGAATGGTCAATAGAAGGCACACATCAAGTCGGACATAATGTCGGAATGAGCTCGAAGTCAACCACCAGGTGATATGGAGGGTTGATTCAAGGAGTGGGAATTGAGCGAGTAATGACGAACAGGAAATCGAATAAGGCAAGTGTCCCTTCGAAGATTGTCGTGATCCTTGCATTGCATGCTGGATGAATGTAAGGATGTGCGAGTCAAAACCATGGAGATGAATCGATGAGGACATCGATGATTGGAGTGGGGGAGGAAATGCACAAGTCGCAAACCATTTATACAAACAAAACGAAAAACTCACAAAAATTACACAAAAACAAAAATTTTATACACATGAGAACGGCTGAGTTAGACGAATTGTGAGCTAGCAAGAGAAATTATAATGCGCAGTGGCGCTTGGCCCGGTGGGACAAAACTACAATACGCATGAAGCGTTACGAAATTCACTGACTTAGACGGAGACAGGAGATCTCATATGGGAGATCTCAAGTATAAGTAAGATGTGGCTTACGGAATAACTGCGTATGCGCAAGAAGCGCATGAACGTAGCCTAAGAGGCAAAGAGATGAGTAAGACTTATGCACGTGAAGTGCATAAGCAAAGAGGCAAAGAGATGAGTAAGAGTTATGCACGTGAAGTGCATAAGCAAAGTGGCAAGGAAGTGAGTAAGACTTATGTACGTGAAGCGCATAAGCAATGAGGCGAAGAGATGAGTAAGACTTATGCACGTGAAGTGCATAAGCACAATGAGGCGAAGAGAATACGCATGAGGCGTTATGGGGCATGGTCAAATGTAAATGGCAATCTAGCTATACATATAAGACCCACTGGCCCAAGCGAATTGAGCCAGGTGAAAGAATGAGAATGCGCAGAGGCGCTTGAGCAAGAGTTATATGAGATAATGCGCAGAGGCGCTTGACCCTGAGGGATACTATATAATGTGCCAAGGCGCTGCCCTGGAAGGGCAAAGTGATACCTTACAAAAGAGTGTCGGTTCGAAGGAACGACACGCTTTGGTGCCAAGGATGTCGGTTCGTTGGAACGGAAAGCCTATGCGCCGAGAGTGTCGGTTCAAAGGAACGACACGTCTTGGTACTAGGGACGTTTGTGCCAGGTGAAAGCTGGACCAGCAGATCTAGTACCAGATGTGGGAACGGAAACAAAGTGCTATGCGATGCTGCGACCCTATAGAGTAGGCCTTGGTGAGCGCAGCGTGAATGGAGAAAAGAAGAGTGATAAAACTTGAGTAAAGAGAAAACAACCCGCATGAAAAAAGTGAGCATGCGTTTGAGAGATAAAAGATAAGAGAGATTGGTTGGAAGACGTGGCATTGTGGTATGATCGGTAGGTTCTAAGAGTATAGTCCAGAGGGGTTGGATACCGAAGAAATATCGATCATCCCTAGAATGCACTTCTTCAGAGGTGAGCATGAGAGATGAGACCACAAGTGGAGGAGTGGTGGAAGAGTAAAAAGAATGGTAATCGAGAGAAAAAGAAACGAGTGAAAAGAGTAACGAGTATTGAAGTGGGGGAGAGCCTAGAGATTGGGGATCTAGTCGATGAGGGCATCGACATTACTAAGTGGGGGAGAGTGTTAAGGTCTAAGCCTTGGAATTCAAGCCTAGCCTTAACATGGATCCTGAGACGCGCCGAAGGCGCATGGATTTGACGGATAGTCCCTTTATAGGGTACGTGAAGGGAAGCCTATTGGGTGTGATAGCTCTCCACCAACCCCTGGGCAAGATATGAGTGTATGCTTGTCTAAGTGAGCTTCTCCTATGCGAGTCTGGCATAGGTGTGCGAGCGAGCCTTCCGTGTTAGGGAATGGGCGCTGCCATCATGGCTGTGCTATGATGGCCTCTTCTAGTTAAGTATGCGAGAACTAGTAGTGCGCATGTAAGGACAGGGCCGAGGCTCAGAGAAGGATTGTGAGGGTTGCTACGGAAGAACTATCTAAAGGTTCGAGTATCGGATAAAGGTCTTGCCTTAGGCAAGGGGCAAAGCGTAGGCCGAGGCGAGATGGCTCGGCCTAGGACAAGGTCGCGCGTTGTTGTTAGGCACGAGCGAACATGGCCGAGAGGCACGAGAGGGCGTGGCCTCGAGAGACGGAATGCAGCTGAGGGTTACCTGCGAGCTCGGGCGAGAGGCCGAGCGAGCGTGGCTCGGAGGATTGCGGAAGTCTTGCTTGTCCTACGTTTGAGGGTTAGACGAGGACAAGAGGCGCCTTGCTACGAGATGCACATGAGTGGCTTAGGTGATGGCCCTGAGTATCAAGGACTCGCCTTAGTCGGGCGTGTGCTCGAGAAGTAGAGAATGGCTTGCGCGTTAGTCTTGGGTCCGACTAAGCCTTAAGAGAGATCGGATATGAGTCGGTGCTAAGTCTTGTCATGAGATCTGCACGGGACGAAGCTATACGAGGGTTCTCGTAGAGTACTGTCAAGGAAAGTGAAAAGGCTGGCCTAGATCGTGGAATCTAGGCGCCGCACGGGCTTGAAAAATGTTAGACCGTGACACCTTACACCTAAGCAAGTGCTTGAGTGATAAGTGCTCAACTTCAATTTTGGATAGAAGGAGGCCGAATTGCTGTTCTTGAGCCGGATCTAGTCCTCTTGTGAGAGGTTGGCAGCTTGGATGGATGAACGGATGAAGGTGCGTTTAGTGTTCAAATGGAGTATGTGTTGTAGCGGAAATGGATGATGTTTAGAGGTGTTTAGATGATGAACATAATAGGAACTTAACTAATTAGAAAACCCTCTTGATTAGCAAACCAAGCAACCTTTCTATAAACTAGTTAAGGATCTCTCTTTTCTGATTTAAGAACAAAGCTCAAGAGCTTAATTACAAGAAGAGATATAAGATAAACAATGGTTTTCAGCCCTAATGGCACCGGTTACCAAGAACCCTAAGTTACACTAGTTTACTCTAAGAATTGGCCAAAGAGAATATCATCAAAATCAAAGGCAAGTGCTGAAATGAAATGTTTGCACTTTAAATACTAAAACCTAACAATGGGTAAATTACCCTTACACCCTTAGACAAAGGGGCTTGGCCTTGGCAGCAATGAAGATGGGCCTGGAGGATGGGCTTCGGCCAACAGTCTTGGCCTAGACAGTAGGTTCGGCCTAGACGGGAGTCTTGGCCTAGACAGTAGGTTCGCCCTAGATGGGAGTCTTGGCCTAGACCGAAAGTTTGCCCTAGACAGCAGTCTTGGCCTAGACGGAAGGCAAGACAAGAGAAACGAGTTGGAGCCTTTAAGCTCATATCATCCCATCCCCCTTTGAAGAGATTCGTCCTCGAATCTAAGCTTTGGAGGGTGGGGGGGTTCCGAAAGTGGAGTGAGAGTCTTTAAGCTCATATCATCCCCTCCGCCTTGGAGGAGATTCGACCTCGAATCTAGAGGCTCAATCCCTTGCTCGGCCGAACGGGTCAAGGCATGCTCACAGCTTGTGGATACACGCGGAAACCTCAAACTACACCTTTTGGGGAATATAGGCCAAGGTGGAGGCCTTCCGCGGGGAAGATAAGTAGGCACGGATGGGAAGCAGCCAATAACAATCAAGGATTGGCCATAAGGGTGCAAGGAGGTGGTTCGGGCCAAGTGCGAACTCCTAGAAGTGGGAGGGACCGTGAGGCCACTTGAAGGCACCTCAAATGGGAAGAAGTGTGCACTGCCAATCTGCCCAAAAGCAAGGAGAAACGGATCCACAATTCTATGTATAGGCACCCTCGGAATGATGGAGAAGGCACTACCCACGGACTGAAATTTGCGCTGCAATGCAAGGCAATGAGCGGCTGTCTTATGGCAATCGGAAGTAGACTCATCCGAAACTAGTAACTTCTCCTCAAATGGAGTCAACTCAACCTCCACAAGTGATGGTGATTCGGCCGAAACCCTACTAGAACCAAGCGGCACTAAAGTCTCCTCATGCGGGCTGTTTGGTACACACTCAACCCGGCTGGACCTTGCAATAATTGCCTCTACTTGGCATTGAAATTCAGCCACCGCATCCACAAGATGCGCTTGGTAGTGCTCGATGTGATAAGGAGCCGTGAGGGCATGAGGTCCTCGATCCATGACATATGTAGTGGGTTCGTGGCCATAGCTAGGAGTGGGAGGAACCGATTGGTAAGTAGGAGGAGGCGGTGTCCAATGGTCAAGGTGGGGGGGCTGCTCAACATGATACCAAGATGCGTGGCTAGTAGGAGCAACCCTCAAATGCGGCGGTATGTAGGAAGACATAGCACAATTCCTACAAAAGGAAACAAACACAATTGAATAGCTAAAAGGGGTTAGTCCCTCCCTCACGTGTTTGCACTCGTGTTTATCACTCTAATAAGCTCACAATTCTCTCTCTAAGCCCAAATAAAAACCGAAGGCAGCAATGACTCAACGAATCACTAAGGCACAAGGAAAAAACAATGACAACAAGGGCTAGAAAGGAAAGGTGTAGGAAAGCCGCATTAGTAATCAAAGAAGAGTACTTGATTTTGATCACTAAATTGGTCTAGAGTGGATAGGTGTATGCGCGGAAACAAATAAGGAAAACACTAAGACAAGCTACTCAAGAAAAGACTCAAGGAAACAAGAAGAGAAAATCACAATTGAAATGAAAGACTCAAAACTGAAATTTCGAGTGAAACTGCGCACTGAAATTGAATTGGAGATAAGTATATTAATGCGACAGAATTAGAACAAGTCTTCAACAGACGAAATGTTCTACTCAGATAGAAGTATAAGATGTCAAAATTTCAGAAAATTTTGAGGGCAAATACCCTCTCAAAAGGGAAAAGGCCGAAACTATTCAAAAGGAAAAATTCGAAAAAGAAAATCCGAATTGGAATGCACAACTTGAAAGCCGAAACTTGTGTTCTTCCACAAGGACACTTCAAAAACAATGTAATTCACTTCAAATGCATACACACAAGTAGTCTCTTGCTTATGACTCAATTGCTTCACTCTACTTTCTTTTCTTTTTTTTTTTTTTGAGTGTTAGGAACTTGATCACTTTTTTTTTTTTTTTTTGATCTTTCTTTTAGTTCCTTGCTCTTTTCTTTTCTATTTTTGCAATGAGTGAAGAAAGCTCACTTGTATGACATGTATCCTTGAAAGAAGAAGTGAAAGACAAGTAGTTTTGCTCTTGAAAATATTTTCACTAAAAGCCAAAAGTGATGTGGCAAGTGAAAGTGATGTGTCCAAAAGTGTGTGGATGACAAGGCAAGTGACAAGGCAAGTGATGTGGCTGTGTATGACAAGCAACCTAAGTGTAAGGATGTGAAATTAGGGCCGGCCTAGAGTAAGGAGCAAGCTGAAATGCTTGGCTCTCAATTGAAGCAAATACTAGGCTCACAATCAAGGTGATGTGGCCAGCTAGGGTTGGACAAGCAATTTCAGCACTTTAGCAAGAAAACAAGCAAGTCCACATGGCTCTCAAGGCCACCATAGGAGGCTCCAATAACTTCAGCAGCAATTACACTTAAGAAGAAGCAAATTCGTCCATTTTGATGCACACAAACACAAACAATTTCAGCAATTGTGTTCTTCCAAAATTCAGCACACTAAAAGACAAAAAATTCTTCAAGAACACCAAATTTTTCAAATGAAGTGGGAATGATTCCTATGGTAGAAAACAATGTTTAAACCATAGAAAACAAGAATCAAGGTGTTTGAACCGAAGAAACTCAAGAAAATGAAGTTTTAACCGAAGAGAGGAACGGTTATGAAAAACAGAAAAATTTCAGCACAAAGGAAAGAAGTTCTACGGTAGAGAAGATGATTCTAACCGTAGAAATGATGAGGAGAACAAGAAAAACCAACCTACAATTACGAAAATAGACAGCAAGACTCCTAAGACACCGATCTACAACTTTGTAGAAGGATGGGAACACAGATTCCAAGTGGAAGACTCTCAAAACAGACACACAAATCAAACTGTTTTTCTCGCGCGATTTCTGCACACCTTTCTTCCAAGGTCAAAAAGTGTGTAAAAATCACAGATTAAGCAGTCGACTCAAAAACAAAGTTTTCTCTACACAGATAGAAGATTAAGCACCGAAATTTTCAGACTTTTCTGATGGAGAAAACGCACAGAAAATCAAAACGAAAACGGACACAAAACTGACTCCTGGACAGAAAAATTCTGACCAGCACAAACGAATAAAAGAGATGAAGGGGGAGCGATTTTAATGGGGGAAATGGTGAGATAACCAACCTAGAGAACAGCTGGAGCCCCGCTACCACTTGATAAGTGCTCAACTTCAATTTTGGATAGAAGGAGGCCGAATTGCTGTTCTTGAGCCGGATCTAGTCCTCTTGTGAGAGGTTGGCAGCTTGGATGGATGAACGGATGAAGGTGCGTTTAGTGTTCAAATGGAGTATGTGTTGTAGCGGAAATGGATGATGTTTAGAGGTGTTTAGATGATGAACATAATAGGAACTTAACTAATTAGAAAACCCTCTTGATTAGCAAACCAAGCAACCTTTCTATAAACTAGTTAAGGATCTCTCTTTTCTGATTTAAGAACAAAGCTCAAGAGCTTAATTACAAGAAGAGATATAAGATAAACAATGGTTTTCAGCCCTAATGGCACCGGTTACCAAGAACCCTAAGTTACACTAGTTTACTCTAAGAATTGGCCAAAGAGAATATCATCAAAATCAAAGGCAAGTGCTGAAATGAAATGTTTGCACTTTAAATACTAAAACCTAACAATGGGTAAATTACCCTTACACCCTTAGACAAAGGGGCTTGGCCTTGGCAGCAATGAAGATGGGCTTGGAGGATGGGCTTCGGCCAACAGTCTTGGCCTAGACAGTAGGTTCGGCCTAGACGGGAGTCTTGGCCTAGACAGTAGGTTCGCCCTAGATGGGAGTCTTGGCCTAGACCGAAAGTTTGCCCTAGACAGCAGTCTTGGCCTAGACGGAAGGCAAGACAAGAGAAACGAGTTGGAGCCTTTAAGCTCATATCATTGAGGACCAGCTCTGGTTAGAGAAGTCCTATACTGAATTTGAGGCCTCACGACTTGTAGACAAAAGAATTGATGAAAACAGCCCCCGTGAAAAAAGTGAGCACGGGTTAAAAATAGAAAAGAAAGAGCTTGAAAAAGAAAAGAAAGTAAACTTGTATGCGAAAGCGAAAGATTTGCGCCGAGCGCTTGTTTTACAAAAATAGTTTTGTAACGAGAATCGCCCTTTGATTCTTCTTCGCTTTAAATCCTTTTGTTTGAGCACTACTAACCTTGATCCTTTAGCTTCTGTGCCTTCTTCTATCTTGGCTGTTTTGCAGGAGTTCAAGGATGTAACACCTGAAGAGATGCCAGCCGGTTTGCCTCCAATCCGCGGCATAGAGCACCAAATTGATTTTGTGCCGGGTTCGACTATCCCAAACAGACCAGCCTATAGGAGTAACCCCGAGGAGACTAAGGAACTTCAGCGGCAGGTTGATGAGCTCTTTAGCAAGGGATATGTCCAGGAGAGCTTGTCTCCATGCGCCGTTCCAGTGCTTCTAGTGCCAAAGAAAGATGGAACTTGGCGAATGTGTGTTGACTGCCGAGCTGTCAACAAAATTACGGTAAAGTATCGTCACCCCATACCTCGGTTAGATGATATGTTAGATGAGCTTAGTGGTAGTGTAATCTTTTCTAAAATTGATCTCATGAGCGGCTATCATCAAATTAGAATGAAAGAGGGTGATGAATGGAAAACGGCATTTAAAACAAAGTATGGATTGTATGAATGGTTAGTGATGCCGTTTGGACTGACTAATGCCCCAAGTACTTTCATGCGACTTATGAACCATGTTCTTAGGCGTTTCATAGGAAAATTTGTTGTTGTGTACTTTGATGACATCTTAGTTTACAGCAAGTCTTTGCATGATCATGTTTTACACCTTAAGGAGAATTTTCTAACCTTGCGTGAAGAGAAGCTTTATGCTAAACTCTCCAAGTGCTCTTTTGCTTTAGAACAGGTTGAGTTTTTAGGATTTCTCGTGGGCAAGGACGGTGTGAAGGTGGATGAAGCGAAGGTGTAAGCGATCAAGGAGTGGCCTACGCCAAAAATAGCAAGCGACATCCGTTCCTTTCTCGGCTTAGCTTCCTTTTATCGACGTTTTATTCGTGATTTTAGTACTCTTGCTGCCCCGCTTAATGAACTAACTAAGAAACATGCTGATTTCAGGTGGGAGGAACCTCAAGAGGCCGCATTCCAAGCATTGAAGGACAAGCTGTCCAACGCGCCTGTATTAGTCCTTCCCGACTTTGACAAACCGTTTGAGTTGGAGTGCGACGCGAGTGGAATCGGTACAGGTGCTGTTTTGATGCAAGAGAAGAAGCCAATAGCCTTCTTTAGTGAGAAGCTCAAGGATGCCCAGTTGCGTTATCCGACGTATGACAAAGAGCTTTATGCGCTAGTTAGGGCTTTCGAGGTTTGGCAACACTACTTGATGCTGAGGGAATTTGTGGTGCACACCGACCACTTAAGCCTCAAATACCTAAAGGGACAAGGGAAGTTGAATAGGAGACATGCCGTGTGGCTGGAGTTCTTGGAAGCTTTCCCTTATCACATCAAGTACAAGGAAGGAAAAGACAATGTAGTAGCCGACGCATTGTCTAGGAGGTATGCCTTGATCTCTTCGTTAAGTGTCAAATTTTTAGAGTTTTCTCAAATAATTCCACTCTACCCTACTGATTTGGATTTTGGTGAGATCTATACGACTTGTGATTCCATGGCTGATGTGAAATTTTATACGCATGATAACTATCTGTTTCGGCGCAAGCGCCTTTGCATTCCTAAGTGTTCTTTGCGTGAATTACTTGTGCATGAATCACATAGTGGTGGATTGATGGGCCACTTTGGCATTAATAAAACCTATGACATGCTGAGATCACACTTTTATTGGCCTAAGATGAGACGTGATGTTGTGCGTGTGATTGCTAGATGTGTAGTTTGCCAAAGGGCAAAGTCTCGGTTAGCTAGTCATGGTGAGTTTATGCCGCTGCCCGTACCTTCCCAACCTTGGACTGATCTGTCCATGGACTTCATTGTAGGTTTACCTAAGTCTTGGGATGGTAAGGATGGTATATTTGTTGTTGTGGATCGGTTTTCCAAAATGGCGCACTTTTTGCCTTGTAAAAATACTAATGATGCGTCTCAGGTTGCTAATATATTCTTTAGAGAGGTAGTCCGTGATACGATCCTGGTTCCTTAGGATGCGTAACACCAACTGTGATCTTTGTTCAAAGATGGATTTCCTGCGGAATAGATAGAACTGATAGATAACTCAACGAGTACGAGCTTAGACCACTAGCTAACCTGTGCTAAGTGCCCTAATCGATTCAAGTCAAGGGTCTTGAATCGGGTTCTTAGGACTAGACTCAACAATGTGAGAATCACACTAAGATAAACGATACAATAATGCAATTCCAAGATTTACTTGTATAAGACTCAAGTATTGCGGACTCAAGAATAACAAGGTTCAACCAACTTGAACAAGGGGCGGAGATTGAAGAGATTAACTCAATTTATCAAATAACAGCCTCTTGTCTAAGGAGGCAAAAGGCTCCTTATATAGGTTACAAATAAACCCTAATTCCAAAAGAGGAATATTACATAAAGTAGCTACTTAACTAATTAATTAAATGTCTACTTAATTAATTAGCTAAACAAAATAAAAGCAATAAACGCGTGCAGCTTCTAGACAACGAAAACGGACAAGTGCCGATAGAGGTAGGAACCAATCGGGCAGGAGCTGTTTCATTCAAGGGCAGATAGGCGCCAAAACGGACACGCGGAATTGTTGAAGCAAACGGCAACGGATGAGTCAAAATGGTAAGTGCCGTTTTGAGAGAAACGGACGCGTGCCGATAGAATGGTCAAATGCCATTTGACCAATGCCGATTGTGCCAATTGGTCAAGTGCCGTTGTGAGCATAACGGTCAATTGCTGTTTGACCCACGTCATCATCGGTCAAGGCAAAAGTGAGAAGATTCACTATTTTTGCCGTCTTCTCCCTAAGTGCAGCCCTCTCACTTGTCATCTCAGATTCTAGCTCTTTGTGGATGAGGGATGACAATCGGTCTTGAAGCCGTTGGGCTCTGGCTCGAGTCATTGGACCAGCTGGTGGTAACGGTAACTGGATGCGTGGATTCGCATCAGTCCGCCTCCATGGTATGCCTATTAGTATTGTTAGTGACCGTGATGGAAGATTTTTGAGCCATTTTTGGCGAGTGTTGTGGAGTCGCCTTGGAACTAAGTTGCTGTATCCGACTTCTTGTCACCCTTAAACCGACGGCCAAAATGAGGTAGTTAACCTTACTGTAGGGTCTCTTTTACGCTCTTTAGTTACCAAGCATATTTCTAAATGGACTTATCATTTGCCTTTCATGGAGTTTGCTTATAATCGTTCAATCCATTCTACTACAAATTGTTCACCTTTTGAAGTAGTTTATGGCTTTAATCCGCTAACTCCCATGGATTTGACCCCTTTGCCTTTGAGTGATGTTTCTAACTTAGATGGACAGCAGCGGGCAGAACACATCAAACAGATACATGAGAAGGCTAAGGCAAACATTGAGCGCACTAATGAGCGCCTAGTGCGCAAGCACAATGAAGGCCGCAAGACCGCGTCCTTTCAAGTTGGCGATTGGGTGTGGCTACACCTAAGACGTGAGAGATTTCCAGAGAAGAGGAAAGGAAAATTATCCCCACGGGGAGATGGCCCGTTTCAGATTGTTGAGAAGATCAACAACAATGCTTACCGCCTCGACCTTCCAAGTGAGTATGGTTCGATACATGGAACCTTTACTATTTCTGACTTACGGTTGTTTGATGCAGATGATGAGGATGTTGCTGATCTGGATTCGAGGGCGCATCCTTCTCAAGATGGAGGGGATGATACGATCCCCGCTGGAGCCAACCCTAGTGATGCACCCACAGGTGCAACCACCCACGCCAAGGCCCAGCCTTGGAAGATGCAGCCGCGAGCCTCTCATTGCCGCCCACGGGCCCGATCACTCGAGCCAGGGCCCGAGCACTACAGACAAGACTCAGCAGCCTTATTCACATGGAACTAAAGGCAGAGACAGCCTCAGAGGAAGCCAGCCTGCGCGCGCACCAGCCGCGCCTTGTGACCTTGATCCGTGCCGCGGATGGGCCACACTTGGCCACTTCGAACCTTTAGGTCCACCAGCGCCCTTTTCCTATTTTTGACCAGGCCATGTTCATTTATAATACAAGAGAGGAGTCCAAGCCAAAAATCAGGAGAAACGCCGAAGGATTTGGGACAGGCCCAAATCACAAGCCCGCATTGGACAGCGAAAGCCACTGCCGAGCCTTTAGAAGGTTGGAGCATATTTACTCGCACAATATTCAGCCCAGCACTTCATCTATGTGTTATAAAGTTTCCCTCCAAATTTCAGTGGGAACGCTCAAGGGAATAAGGAAAACGCCTAGTTTCCTTAAAACGTGATTCGGCGGACCCGCAAGCAAAGCCACTTGGGCCTTTTGACCTAAACGGCGGCGCCTGCACTTCTATCCTATTTAGTAGACTTTATTTATGTTATTTTAGGGTTTCAGAACTTATTTGGAAGGGTGGCTTGTTGCCATTTTTGTTTAAGTCATTTTTTAGAAACTAAACTAGTTTCCATTTTTGGAATTAGGGTTTAGCGCCTCTTTAAAAAGGAGCCGCCTATGTTATTTTGAGCAGACTTGATTATTAAAATTTGAAAGCAGATTGCTTTGGATCTTTATCCACTTGTTCTTGATGAACCTTGCAACTAATTGAGTTTCGTGCATTCGATTAGCTTGTCAAGTAAAACTTGAAAGCACCTTTCATTGAGTCATCCGTTCTTTGGATTGCCAAGCATTGTGATTTGGAGATTCAAAGGTTTGACGCAAGATCCTCAAGGGATTCTGCGTGGAGTGCCAAGCATTGCGACTTGGAGATTCACGTGTCTTCTTCGAGTTATTTTCTGCATTGAAAGCCACGTCATCGGACAACGATCTAAGGAGAGCGTTCTAGCCACTAAGGAATGCAACAATGGCTACCATTCCTTTGCTCCGAGTGAAGTACCCCTTGCTCGTGCTCATATCATCCCCTCCCCCTTTGAGTGGATTCGACCTCGAATCCAATGGCTGCTCTTCCTCAACTCCATCGTGATCACCTACAAAATAGGGAGACAAGTCATTAATATTGAAAGTTGAGCTTATGGAACCAAAGGAACTAGGGATATCGAGACGATAAGCATTGTCGCTGAATTTCTCCACAATGAGAAACGGGTCATCTCCCCTTTGGCTAAGCTTTCCCTTGCGTTGAGTGGGGAAGCGCTCCTTTCTCAAATGCAACCAGACCCATTCGCCCACTTCAAAGGACTTGGTGTGGCGTCCCAAGTTGCGTTTTTCCATTAGCTTGCTGTTCAAGGCTTCCATTAACGCCTTGGCTTTCTCATGCAATTTGTGCACCATGGCTGCTTTCTCCTCACCATCTAAGCTTGCACAATCAATGGTAGAAAGGGGCAGCAAGTCTATGGGGGTGAGAGGGTTAAAACCGTAGACTAGCTCAAAAGGAGAAAAATGAGTTGAACAATGCATTATGCGATTGTATGCAAATTCAATAAAAGGGATGCAATCGTCCCAAGACTTGGAATATTGCTGAATCGTGACACGCAACATAGTGCCTAAAGTCCTATTAACCACTTCAGTTTGGCCATCCGTTTGCGGATGACAAGAAGTTGAAAACAGCAACTTAGTACCCAATTTTCCCCACAACACACGCCAAAAATGACTAAGGAATTTGCTATCCCTATCTATAATAATTGTGCGTGGCATACCATGTAAATGGACAATCTCACAAAAGAAAAGATTTTCAATGTGTGATGCATCATTTGTAGTGTGACAAGGTATAAAATGAGCCATTGTGGAAAAACGATCAACAACTACAAACAGAGAATCCTTGCCACGTTTGGAGCGAGGCAACCCAATCACAAAATCCATAGATAAGTCACACCAAGGGTGAGATGGCACAGGTAGAGGCATATAAAGACCATGATTAAGGCATTTAGACTTAGCACGTTTACAAGTAATGCAAGCTGCCACAAAATTAGTAACTTGTTTCTTCATGTGCGGCCAAAAGAAATGGTCTTTAAGTGTGCTACTAGTCTTTTCTACACCAAAGTGGCCCATTAGGCCACCTCCATGTGCTTCTCTAACAAGTAGTTCATGTGTGCTACAATTAGGAATGCACAATCTGCCTTTGTGAAACATAAATGAGTCATGCAATACAAAAATGCTATGCGCACCATTAACACAAGCTAGAAACGCATCCTTAAAGTCCACATCATCAGCATACAAAGAGGTGATATGTGCAAAGCCTAGAAGGCGTGAATGAAGTGATGTAAGGAGGGCGTACCTACGGGATAAAGCATCCGCGACGACATTGTCCTTACCCTTCAAGTACTTGATGTGGTATGGGAACCGTTCAATGAACTCCATCCATGCTGCATGGCGTTTGTTGAGCTTACCTTATCCCTTCAAGTATTTGAGGCTTAAGTGGTCGGTATGCACCACGAATTCTTTGGGCAGCAAGTAGTGCTCCCACACATTGAGGGCGCGCACAAGGGCATATAACTCTCAGTCATATGTGCAATAGTTCAGTTGCGCACCCTTCAAATTTTTGCTAAAGAAATCCACTGGTTTCTTCTCTTGCACCAAAACAGCTCCAATGCCGATGCCACTTGCATCACACTCGACTTCAAACGTGTTGTCGAAGTTGGGAAGGACTAGGATAGGGCTGGAGGACAGCCTTTCCTTGAGAGTTTGGAAGGCTAACTCGTGCTCCTCATCCCAATGGAAAGGTACATTCTTCTTGGTGAGTGCATTGAGAGGGGCTGCAATGGAAGAGAAGTCCTTTACAAAACGGCGGTAGAAACCAGCCTGCCCGTGAAAGGAGCATACGTCTCCCACATTGGTTGGAGTTGGCCATTCAGCAATTGCTTTGATCTTCTCATTGTCTACTTTGAGGCCGAAGGTACCTACAATAAGCAAATGAAGTGCACTTCCTCCAAACAGAATTCACACTTGGATAACTTCGCGAAGAGTTGATTCTTGCAAAGGGTGAGAAAAATCTGGTGCAAATGGTCCAAATGAGTTTGCAAAGATATACCAATATGTCATCAAAATAAACAACTACAAATTTGCCGATAAAAGGCCTAAGTACATGTTTCATTAGACGCATAAATGTGCTACGAGCATTAGTAAGGCCAAAAGGCATAACAAGCCATTCATAAAGTCCAAACTTAGTTTTAAAGGCTATTTTCCATTGATCTCCCTCATGCATCCTAATTTGGTGATAGCCACTCACTAAATCAATTTTAGAGAAGATTTTAGCACTACTTAACTCATCCAGCATGTCATCCAAGCGAGGTATGGGGTGAGAGTACTTTACCGTCATTTTATTGACTGAACGGTAGTCCATACACATGCGCCAACTTCCGTCCTTCTTAGGCACGAGGATCACGGGGAGAGGCTCTCCCGAATGAAACCCTTGTCTAGAAGAGCGTCAATTTGCTGCTGAAGTTCTTGCATTTCTTTCGGATTGCAGCGGTATGCCAGGCAGTTTGGAAGAGTTGATCCGGGGAGGAAATCAATCCGGTGCTCAATTCCACGCACGGGTGGGAGGCCATTGGGGATTTCTTCCAGAAACACATTCTTGAAATCTAGCAAAAGAGGAGACATAAGAGGAGGAAATGAAGGATTAGTGTTAGAAGCAATAAGAGAGTGTTCCTTAAATCTGATTAGGATGCAAGGCTTGCGCATGATAAGAGCATGCCTTACATCTCTACCTTTAGCAATTAAACTCACTTTGCTGCCTATTTTCACTCCACTCAAAGGCTCACTAACTTGCTTACTTTTGTCAAGTCGTGTGTTACCACTCAACTCACTCGCAAAGCTCACATTTTTCTCTCCACTCGGCGCATGCTCGCTTTTTTCATGCCCGCTGTTTTTAACACTCTCACAACTTACATTCTTCTCTCCACTCCACACCTTTTGTGATCCAAGAGAAGATGTTATCTCAAAAGTGGCTGAAGCCTTTTCTAACTTCAGCTGGTCTTCGTACACTTGGCTAGGAGGAAGGGGTGGAATAATGAACTTGCTGCCAAGGTGCTCTAGCTTGTAAATGTTGCGAAAACCATCGTGAATGGCCTTCCGATCGAATTGCCAAGGTCTGCCAAGGAGGAGATGGCTAGAGTGCATCGGTGCCACATCACATAAGCGCTCATCCATGTATTTTCCAATCTGAAGTGGAATGGGGACTTGCCGCTTGACCTTAACTGAACTCCCATCGTTGAACCAATTCAAGGAGTAGGGCCGAGGGTGTTTGGAGGTGGCGAGACCCAAGGACTGCACAAGGAGAGTGCTGGCCACATCTGCACAACTCCCATTGTCTACAATGATGGAGATTACCATTCCATTCGAAACCCCACGAGTATGGAACAAGTTCTCTCGCTGCTCAAGGATTTTATCATCTTCCTTTGCTGCCAAACTTAACGTGCGCCTCACAACTAGGCATGTTGGCACGTCTACATAGTCATATCCAGCCTCCTCTTCATTTGGATCATCATCAATATCCCATAAATGACCGTGAGGTGGGGCTGTCTCCTCATCATCCTCACTCTCTAATTCTCCTCCCTCGAGAATCAAGATGACTCGCCTATTGGGACATTCGGCCTTCATATGGCCGCTGCCCCCACATTTGAAGCACTTACTGCTTCTTGAAGGTGTTCGTTGGGTGTTTAAGGGTGTTTAAGGGTGGTTTTGGAGGGTAAGGTGGCTAACTTGTGGTGTTTGGGGTGGAGCTTAGCTTGGTTGTGAAGGGTGGTTTGGGGCTGTCTTGGGCAGACTTAGAAGGGAAAGAAGGGTCTGCCATGATTTTTGGAAAGGTGAAGGAGAGGTGTAGGGTGTTTTCGGCTTGGTACTTGTTTCTCGATTTTTAAGGCCAAATGGAACATCTCCTCCAATGTGTCGTACTTGTGGAAGTCTAGCTGATATGAAATTTCCTTGTGTAGACCACTCATAAAATGAGCCATTGTGGCCTCCGCGGTCTCGTTTGTGCTTGCCCTCATCAAACAAGTCAACATCGGTAGTAATCACTCACGGTTCGGGAGCCTTGATACAAACGTTGTAGACGCTGGTGCAAGTCACGGATGTAGTGTGGAGCTACAAATCGACCCCTCATTTCAGTCCTCAACTCATCCTAAGTCTCAATAGGCGGGCTACCCTCATTTCTCTTTAGTAAACAAAGGTGATCCCACTATTGTATAGCTAAACCTGTGAACTCTACAATGGCCAATTTCAGTTTCTTAGTCTCGGAGTAGTTGTAACAAGCAAACTATCTATCCACCTTGTTTTCCCATTCATGGAACGTATCCGGGTCATCCTTACCCTCGAAGGTAGGAATTGACAACTTGATACTCGAGAGGTTGTGATCCACTCTCTCCTCATTGTTCCTATAACCCCGATGCTCGTATACCTCATCATGATCAAACCTTCTAGCATTGTGAGCATGCTCATAATGAGGTGGATGTTGCTGTCTAGGTTGTTCATAATTGGGTGGGACATATGCATTCGCGTGATGTAGGGGAACAACTAGGTGATTAGTCATTTGGAGTGGGGTTGGTGTATGCGGTTGTCTAGGGTTATGTGGTGGTGGTCCGGGTGGGGGGGCTGATGTGGGTGCTGTCTCGTGTCAAGAGTGTGGGTGTAGGGCTGATTAGTTTGCACATGTGGCTGGCTAGGAGGATGAGGAAAGGCGACGCCATGACTGTCCACCAAAAAGTTGCTACGGTTGTGTTCAAGATGTGGAGGCACGGTATGGTGAGTATTGTGGCCTAGGGCTTCCTCATCATGGCCAAGATGGCTGGCTGTTGTAGCCCTATCCGTATGACCCTCTACGTGTGGGAAGGCATAGTAGTCTAGACTAGTAGGATCATGTGGCCGAGTAGTTTGATGATAATGGGCGTGTGGTGTGTAATTTGGGGCTGGTCTATAAATTGGGGCTTGTGGGGAAGGTGGGGGTGGATAATTCGTGGTTGGAGGGTAATGTGGAGGTTGTGGTGAGGTTGTAGAAATTTTTGCCGTTAAGGCAGCAATGACAGCCAAGATGTCGAGATTGGCTTGCTCTTGCCTTGTGGCGTGTTGTTGCAAAGCAGCCACATGTTGTCGAGTCTCTCCCATTTGGATTGTAATAGATGCCATGGCCAGGTTTAGAGGAGAGGACTTATTCGAACTCTCACTCAAATGTGCTTCGTGGTTAGACATAGAGAAGGTACCTGCAAAAAGACACAAATGCAATTGCAAATGATAAAAGGTTAGTCCCTCCCTTACGTGTATCGCTCGTGTTTCGCACTACACTCTAATGCTCTCACTATCTCACCCACTCAAACTTCAGTTCCAAACCAACAAATTAGCTAGCAATGACTCTAAAAGTCAATGCGCACAAGGAGACTCAAAGAAAACTAGGGCAGAAAAGAAGGTAAGGAAACCGAATTAGTGTTCAAGGAAAATTGTTTGAGTTTGAACACTAATTAGGTTAGAGTGGATATTGACATAGGAATCAAGTGACAAAAACTCAAAGACACAAAAGAAGGGCAAGCTCAAAGGACCAACACTAGAAGAAATGGAGGGAAACGACAATAAGCTTCACAAATTAAATTTTACGGCAAAATGAAACACTTGATAAATGCACACCTTAACTTGAAAGAAAACACTTCAAATGCACACATACATTTTGCCTCTTGCTTTGACTCACTTGTATTCTTTTTCTTTTGATTGAGGGATTGATTTCACTCTTTTGATCCCTTTCCTCTTCTTTTTTTTTTTTTTTTTGACTTAGGGATTTCTTTTACTCTTTTGATCCCTTTCTTTTCTTTGCTGTTTTGTTTTGTTTTTTTTTTGTAATTGCAAGAGAGCTTCAATAAATGTATGATATGAGTTTTTGATAATTGAAGTGGAAGGCAAATAATTTTGCAAGTAAAAAAAAAAATTCATGAAATGCCGAAATTTTTGCTAACATGCACCGAAATTTTCCACTAAAATGCACCACAATGTGTGACAATGAGTTTAGGCAATTTAGATTGGATGACAAGGAATTGATGCCAAGTGTATGACAAACAAAGGGTGAGGTAAACTTGCTGTTTTAGGGTCGGCTGTGTGCAATGGGGAATGAAAATACTAGGCTGAAAATAGGGGGATGTGGCCAAATAGGAAGAGAGAACAAATTGTGAAAGACTAAGCTCAAACCAAATCAGTCCACATGGCTCTCATGGCCACCATAGGAGGCTCCAATAAATTCAGCAAGAAATATTATCAAAGAGATGAAGAAATTCAGCCCAAATGCCATAATAAACACAAATCAATTCAGCCAAAGTGTTTATGCAAGATCAAATCACTAGAAACGAAAATTTTGACCTAAAATCAGAAATTGTTCGGAATGATAAATGAGTGATTCCCACGGTAAGAAACAATGTTTCAACCGTGTATATGGAAGGAATTTGTGTTTGGACAGTAGGAAATGCAAGAAAACAAGGAATTTCAGTTTAGGGGAACGGTTATGAACTTTGCCCGAAAACAGAAAAAATTTCAGCCGATTAAACGGTGAAAATGATGAAGTTTACCAACCTTGAGAACGGATTGGAGCTCCGCTACCACTTGATATGACTCGAGCTCCCTTTGGAGGAGTTTAGCCACTGATTTCTTGGAAGAAGTCGGATCTAGTCTCTTTCGGAGGTTGGTTCTTGATAGATGGATGGATGAACGGATAATATGAAGGATTAAATGAGTAGTTTGCAGCGGATGATCATGGAGGAAAAGGAAAGGTGTATTTATGATAATAAAAATAGAAACTTAATCTTGACAAACCCCTCAAGATGATCTTGAGTAACCTTGCCGAAAAGATTAAGGATCTCTAAGCTAATCCGACCCTCTCACCACAATGATGAGCAACCCGAATTAGAGAAGATAGTGTGCTGGTTTGAAGAACCCTAATTATCTAACTAATCTAGGCTGAAGTTTATCACAAAAACAAAGACAAGTGCTGAAATGAATTAAATGCACTTTAAATACCCTAAACTTAATACAAGGGGATAATACCCTAATACCCTTAGACATAAGGGGCTGGACAGCCGGCCTTGAAGGCTTGGAGATGAGCTGGTGCAGCCTTGGCTAGTCCGTGCCCAAGTGGCCCTTGGTTAGCCGCGTCCGTTCATGGCTTGCTAGGGCTAGGTGCGTGCGCACTCATGGTATGTCCGAGCAAGGCATGAACACAAGTAATCCATTGATCCTTGGCCTTTTGGTTGGTTTCTTCGGTTCTAAGGCTCTTCAAGACCATGGCTACCATTCCTTTGCTCTGAGTGAAGTACCCCTTGCTCGTGCTCATATCACCTTCTTTCGAAGTGTAGCCTCCTCAAGTGTCATCTCACACGTCAGCTCCTTGTGGATGAGTGATGACAACTTATCTTGAAGCTTTCTAGCCCTTGCATGCGTCATTGTACCAGCCGATGGTAAAGGCACATTGATGCGTGTGTTCGCATCATTCCCTCCCCCTTCGAAAGGATTCGGCCTCGAATCCGAATCAGCATCACCATCAAGTCCATAATCGTCCCCTGCATCAAACAAAACCAGGTCAGAAACGTTGAAAGTAGAGCTAATAGAACCATACTCACTAGTCAAAGCAAGCTTGTAAGCATTGTTGTTGTTCTTCTCAACAATCTGAAATGGCCCATGGGCTCTTGGAGAGAGCTTTGATATGAGCACCAATGCTCATGGATACTTCACTCGGAGCAAAGCCCTAGCAGCCACCCTCTTGAAGAGCCTTAGGGCCAAAGAAACCAACCTAAAGCCAAGGGAAAGATGGACTACGTGCGTTCATGCCTTACTCGGACATACCATGAGGATTAGCGCACCTAACCCTCGGAAACCATGAGCGTCCGCGGCTAGGCATGGCTACATGTGCACGGATCAGCCAAGGCCGCACCAGCCCATCTCCAAGCCTTCAAGGCCGGCTGTCCAGCCACTTATACCTAAGGGTAAAGGAGTATTTACTCCTTGTAATAACCTAAAGTATTTAAAGTGCAATTTGTTCATTATTGCACTTGTCTTTGTTTTTGTGTTATCTTCTTCAAGGACCAAACTTTTAGCTTAAGCATTAGGGTTCTTAAAACCAGCACCAACTATCTAAACAAATCAGGTTGCTCATCCAAGAGGTGAGAGGGTTGTATTTGTTTAAGAGATCCTTTGTTCTTTTCGGCAAGGTTACTCATCCAAGAGGTGAGGGGGGTTTGTCAAGAACAATAGTTCCTTTTTGTTATCATCAATACACTATCCTTTTCCTCCATTTATGTCCGCTGCTATCAACCCCATCACCATCTCAAATAATCCGTTCATCCATCCGATTATCCGAACGCCAACCTCCTAAAGAGACTAAATCCGACTCCTTCAAGGATTCCTTCGGCCTAACTCCTCCAAATCAGAGCTTGGGCCATATCAAGCTTGCCACGACGTTGTGCTGGAAAATGCTCCTTGCGCATGTGCAGCCACACCCAATCTCCTACATTGAACGCCAAATGATGCATCGCACATTGCGGCTCATTTTATACCATGTCACACTACAAATGATGCATCGCACATTGCCACACTTTTCTTTCGAGAGATTGTCCGCTTACATGGTATGCCTCACACAATTGTTAGTGATAGGGATAGCAAATTCCTTAGTCACTTTTGGCGTGTGTTGTGGGGTAAATTGGGTACTAAGTTGCTGTTTTCTACATCTTGTCATCCCCAAACGGATGGCCAAACTGAAGTAGTTAATAGGACTTTAGGCACAATGCTACGAGTGATGATTCAGCAATACTCTAAGTCATGGGACGATTGCATCCCTTTTATTGAATTCGCATACAATCGTGCCATGCATTCTTCCACTCGCTTTTCACCTTTTGAGCTAGTCTATGGGTTTAACCCACTCACCCCCATAGACTTGCTGCCTCTTCCTTTGACTGATTTGATAAGCATAGATGGTGAGAAAAAAGCAACCGTGGTGCAGCAATTGCATGGAAAAGCAAAGGAGCGAATGGAGGCATTGAACTCCAAGTTGATGGCCAAACGCAACTCGGAACGCCACATCAAGTCATTTGAAGTTGGCGAATGGGTGTGGCTGCATTTGAGAAAAGACCGTTTCCCAACTCAACGGAAAGGGAAACTTAGCCAACGGGGAGACGGCCCCTTTCTAATTGTGGAGAAATTCAGCGATAATGCTTATCATTTAGACATACCTCCTTCTTTTGGGTCCGTTAGCTCAACCTTTAATATTAATGACTTGTCTCCTTACTTTGCAGGCGATACCGAGGGTGTTGAAGAGGAGCAGCCCATGGATTCGAGGTCGAATCCCTTCAAACGGGGAGGGGATGATATGAGCACCAATGCTCATGGATACTTCACTCGGAGCAAAGCCCTAGCAACCACCCTCTTGAAGAGCCTTAGGGCCGAAGAAACCAACCTAAAGCCAAGGGAAAGATGGACTACGTGCGTTCATGCCTTACTCGGACATACCATGAGGATTAGCGCACCTAACCCTCGGAAACCATGAACGTCCGCGGCTAGGCATGGCTACATGTGCACGGATCAGCCAAGGCCGCACCAGCCCATCTCCAAGCCTTCAAGGCCGGCTGTCCAGCCACTTATACCTAAGGGTAAAGGAGTATTTACTCCTTGTAATAACCTAGAGTATTTAAAGTGCAATTTGTTCATTATTGCACTTGTCTTTGTTTTTGTGTTATCTTCTTCAAGGACCAAACTTTTAGCTTAAGCATTAGGGTTCTTAAAACCAGCACCAACTATCTAAACAAATCAGGTTGCTCATCCAAGAGGTGAGAGGGTTGTATTTGTTTAAGAGATCCTTTGTTCTTTTCGGCAAGGTTACTCATCCAAGAGGTGAGGGGGGTTTGTCAAGAACAATAGTTCCTTTTTGTTATCATCAATACACTATCCTTTTCCTCCATTTATGTCCGCTGCTATCAACCCCATCACCATCTCAAATAATCCGTTCATCCATCCGATTATCCGAACGCCAACCTCCTAAAGAGACTAAATCCGACTCCTTCAAGGATTCCTTCAGCCTAACTCCTCCAAATCAGAGCTTGGGCCATATCAAGCTTGCCACGACGTTGTGCTGGAAAATGCTCCTTGCGCATGTGCAGCCACACCCAATCTCCTACATTGAACGTCACCAGCTTTCTCCCTTCGTTTGGCTTATGCGCAAGCTTCTCATTCATGCTCTCAATGTTCTGTTTCGCCTTTGTATGTAATTGGTTCACGAAATCAGCCTTCTGTGCACCATCTAGACTTACAACATCACTCAAAGGTAAAGGGGTTAAATCCAAAACAGTCCTATGATTAAATCCATAAACAAGTTCAAAAGGTGAGTAATGAGTAGTTGAATGGACAACACGGTTGTGAGCAAATTCAATAAATGATCAACCCAAGTAGAGACATGCTTATGAACCAAGGCACGGAATAGTGAACCAAGTGTGCTATTCACTACCTCGGTTTGGCCATCAGTTTGTGGGTGATAAGATGTGGAATACAACAATTTGGTGCCAAGTTTCTTCCATAAAATACACCAAAAATGGCTGAGAAACTTGGTATCTCTATCACTCAAAATAGACAAAGGAATACCTTGTAAACAAACTACTTCACGAAAGAACAAATCAGCAACTTGAGTAGCATCATAAGTAGTTAAACATGGAATAAAATGTGACATTTTTGAAAATCTGTTAACCACAAAAATACACTATCCTTCCCATTTTTGGACTTAGGCAGCCCCACGACAAATTCCATGGATAGGTCAGTCCAAGGATGGGAAGGTATGGGTAAAGGAATATACTCACCATGACCAGCAGACTTAGATTTGGCTCTACGATAAATTAAACATCTAGCAACAATGCGCACTACATCGCGCTTCATGTGAGACCAATACAAGTGATCATGCAACACATCTAAGGTCTTAGTCACACTGAAATGGCCCATCAGACCGCCACTATGGGATTCATGTACAAGCAAGTCACGCAAGGAACAATGAGGAATGCACAAACGTTTACCCTTAAACAAATAACCCTCATGCTTAAAGAACTTCAATAGACACACCATGCTTATATATATCCCCAAAATCAGAATCAAGGGCATAGAGTTCAATGATGTGGAAAAATCTAAGTAGTTTGGTGTTAAGGGAAGTGATTAATGCGTACCTTCGCGATAATGCATCAACGACAATATTCTCTTTACCTTGCTTGTACTGAATGTGGTATGGGAAGGCTTCAATGTACTCCATCCAAGTAGCATGGCGACGATTGAGCTTATTGATAAGATTCGGGATTCTCGGGAAGGGTAGATGAGGAAGATGGCTGCTCGGAATCACTGTGTTCGTCGTCCGATGTACCTACAAAGCGTCGGAGGGGGCCTCCGGCGTAGACACTCCGTTGCTTAAGTTAGTAAGGCTGTTCCAAATTGTAGGGGTTCAACTAGCTATCGTAGGCTTACCTTGTGTCTTGAATGATGGGGTATTTATAGGCAAAATATGGGTGTTATGCCTCCCTTGGGATGGGATAACGCCGTACATGGCTAGATAACGTGTGAGACCCCCCCCCCCCCCCGCGCTGATGTCGACCATCCTAGGGTTCCTCGTTGTGTGGGGGGCGATAACCATAGAGACAGACGCTTGGTGGGAGCTACAGTGTTCCTGCCTTAACGCGGGGTATAAGGATGAAAATACCCCTAGAGTTATGTCTATAGTTATCATAAGCCCAACCAAAAATGAGCCCGAGTGTTCACCAAGGGCTATCGCTCCATTTTTGGCCTTGTCTGTTCTATGCTCTGTGAAGTAACGAGGTGGTGCGATTACCGAGAGACACGTCTTTTCAAACCGTCATTCCCTTGGGTCTATAAATTGGATTTTTCATCGCCCTAATTCTTTTCATCTTTTTCACATTTCTTTTGACCTTTTTACCATGGATGAACTGACCAGAAATTTCATCATTTCCAAGGCTCATACTTTGAAGAATCTTACTAAAGCCGACGTTGGCTTTCTAGAGACCATGTTGATCAAGATCTCTAAGGACATTCTGGAACTTCAGGGGATGATGACCCCTCTTCTGTCCAGGCAAGGTGCAGCTTCTCTGGAGGACTTTAGTCCTCTAGAAAGTGTATCAAAGTTGGTTGTTGCTGTCTCCCGCATCCAGGTAGTCATCACCATGCTGCAGCAAAGGAAGGATCTGCTGGGGTGCTGCTTGAAGGGCATGAGGGTTTCCTCCTTCGAACTGACTTCGGTGGTGGATGCCCTAAGGGAGATTCCTTCCGTGCCAGATAACGACGCCGGGTCCAATGCCTGACCGCTTGCAGCCGTCCTCGTGTTCCTTTATTTTTCTTTTGTATTTTGTATGTATGCAGTCGTACGTTTAGGCCATTAAGGCCATAAATAAAATATCTTCCCGTTATACTGCTTGTGACATTCTGCTCTCTGTGGTGTGTAAACGTCGTGTTGGTTGGGACTAACCTTAGCCCAATCGAAAATGAGCCTGTCGTTGGTTGGACTTTGAAAGACTTGCTTTTCCTTATTTGCCACATTATGATTAAAGGTTGTTGCTAACCGTTTCTTGCATTAATTTTGCGCCGCCTTTCCCATAGTAACTGATTGGGCGGTTTTACTGGCATTTCTTAATCAGTGCGAATGTCCACCAGGCGTGATCATAGGATCCAATTTTGTAATTATGATCGTTCTTCTCAAGACGTATTAATTGTCCTCAGAGGGCGTGCAAAATGGTAGGAATGCCCTTTCGCCACAACTATTTAATGGGATTTTCCTTTCTTTTCCCTATTCATCTTCATTTCGTTTCTCTGTTGACATTGCTTGTAATTTCATGGCCGACTCATATTCCATGGATGCGGACGAGCGTGACTCTCCACCAACTCCCCCAACTTCCTCCGATTCTGACTATCCTTCTTCGTCGTGCCGGAAAAGGCGACTCTCTCGACGTAAAGGTCACAAGAGATTGAAAAAAGGAACTTCTGAGTCCCTTGACGTTTGCCCGAATTCTTATACTCCTCTAGTAAGGAGGGCTGATGAATTGTTTCCTCACATTAGTCGTTTCATGGAAAGACTCCCAGTTAATGACGTTGGTTTTGAAAATACAGCTTCTGCCGGGGGAGTCGTACACGACACCTTTGAAGGTGCAAAAGACTTTAGAGGACCCTCTGCCAGGGATTGGCAAAGAGAAAAAGGCTGATGATCCTTTCCCTTTACTTGACGCAGAACTACCATCTTCGGATGGAGACGATTTCTACTAGCCTTCTTACTGGCTCGACGAGGACTGACTTTGCCCGTTATGGACATTGTAGATGCCCTATGGCTTTTTCCTGAATAAAGTAGCATTCCCCGTTTTCTTTCCTTTGTTGTTGTGTTCTCGCGTTAACTCTGTAATCATTGGGTAGTTGACGCCATGCGGTTGGTTACTATTCCGCGCAACCGTCTTTTTAACTTCTTGTTGTTAACTGCCTTCTTCTTCTAGAGATATAAATGTTTGGCTTTAAATGTTCTTATGTTACCTTTCCACGTGTCATTTTTGGTTTTACGCGTGTTTCATTCTGATTGGCCAATTAGTCGCCGTCTATTCTGCTATTCTTCTCTCTAAGGTACCCTGTTTCAACTTCATCTGATTTTCCTTTTTACTACCTCTTCATTATGAGTCGCACGAGATCTCAGACTGGCCCTCGGGAGCCTATAGATCCTGAGATCGAGAATACTACAAGTGTTTTTACTTGTGAGACTGTTCTGCGGCTCGAGTTAGAGAGTCATGGTATCTCTTTCCCTAGTGGTTATACCGTTATGCTTCCAGAGAAGCATATGAGGCTTCACGACGTCTTATGGGGAACTCGTAGGATGTTGTATTTTAAGATGTTTCTTTATGGATTCCGTCTTCCTGGTCATGCCTCGATAGAGGATATACTGTGTCAATGTAAGATTAACCCGGCGCAGATAACGCCATCATCATGGTGTGGTATCTATGCTTTCATCCGTGCCTGCAAAATGAAGAACATTCTTGCCCCTTCTATCGATTTGTTTCATAAATTCTTCAGCCTTACTTGTCGCAATGGCCTAGTGAGCATTACTCCAAGATGGAATGACGCATATGCCCAGTCTTTCTGGTAAAGTTTTTGAGAGTTTGAAGAAACCGTTGATGACTGGAAGGGTGGTTTCTTTGTTGTTGAGTTGCCTTCCCACTTGTGGCATAGGGGCTTTAATCGGGGCATCACCGATGCTGACTGGGTGAAACCAGTCGTCTTGTCTAGAAGGGAGTTAGCTCAAGCTGACACCTTGTTAGAGATGGAGACGCCCTTTCAGATTTGAAACTTTGCTTTGTACAGTCCTTTATCTGAGTGTGTCGTAGGTGAGTCTTTAAATTCTAGCGTTATCGTTCTTCCTTTTCATTTACTAATGTGACTTTTGCAGGAGGCGTTATCGATCAATCGTCCGAAGGAGATGACGCTCGTTTGAGAGCCATTAAAGAAAAGAAGAACTTCTGGGGCGGCCCTTCAAAGAGGGCGCGTTTCTACTCGCGCTTCTCGCTTTGTGGAGAATTGGTTGCCCGTTCGGGAGAAAAGATCTAGTTCAGGCCTGCCAACGGTCAAGACAGAGGTTTTTTCATATGAAGGTGCAAGTGAGGGTGAAGATATGGATGGGCACAGAGTCTTGCCTTCGTCAGGTTTCTAAGGCTCAGCGAAAGAGACTCAGGGAAGAGAAAGAAAATTAGGTGACTGAGACTGCCATGCGTCCTCCTTTGCCGCCGCTAACGGGCCGTGCGTTTTCTGATATCGCCACTTCTTCTGGTACTGCCAAAGATTTCCCTTCAACAAGTGTTGATGTTCCACCACTAATGCCCTCCCCCCTGCTGGCAACGTTATTTCGTCGTCAATTAAGGCTCCCCCGATAGCGAAATCATTCCCCGTTATCGAGATTTCTGTGGTACCGATGGAAACGTCGTTGACAACAAGTTCTTCCCTTGTCGTTGAGGCCCCGCATTCTCCCATCTCTTCTTGCATTCCTGACGTGGTAGTGCCAACTCCGAGTTCGAGCGTACTTCCTGATCCATCGGTGAGGGTTCCTCAACCATTGTTCTTTACTTTCATTTCATGTGTTAACAATTATGCTGGCAGCTCAACTCCTTCCGTCGTCGCCAATCTTTCTTCTCAAGGGCCTCAAGGAGTTCCTTCTTATCGATTAGATCTGTCAAACTTTAGAGTTGACAGGCTTCGTGCCCTAGGGGTATCGGACCCGTTATCGCGAGATCAACCGACAACGATTTTAGTGGGTGACATGTTTGGTTCGCCCGAAGATGAAGAGAACTTGCTGCAGCTTCCCCCTGATATTCAGCGTGCGAGCATTCTGAATGATTCTTTGGCCAGCTTCCGCAAGATGTATTATTTTCTCAAGGCCCACGACAGCAAACTTCAAGGTTCATCTGGCTCAACGGAGCAGCTCGATCGTGCCTTGGCCAAAGTGAAGAACTTAACGCGACTTCAGAATCGTACTCGGGCGGAGCTAGATGATTGCCGCGCTGAACTCGCTAGGGAAAGATCCAAGGGGAAAGCCAAAGTTGAGGCCTTAGAGGCAGAGTTGGTGGTTACTGACAAGAAAAACTCTCTTCTTCGTGAAGAGATACTAGCTTGTAACGCTGATTTAGCCAAGGTTCCATCGAAGATAAGTTGGTGGAACAAAAAGGCTATGTGGGCCTTTACCACCGGGTTCGCGTATTATTATCGCAGTAGGACTTTCGATCCTACTAAGATAGCCGACTATGCCTCTGCGAAAATGAGCGAGATTGACGGGAGCAAGGAAGGTTTTCTTTCTTCAGAGGAGGAAGAAGTAGGCGATGGTGGCGATACCGAGGGGCTCCCGTTATCAGATGATCCGAATACCGCGGAGGGCGAAGGGGGTTCCACCAGTCCCCGTTAATTATTGTTTCTATTGTTTCTAAACATTGATGCCATTTGCTTTGTAATAATAACACCCAAACTTCTTTTAAATAATAATAAAATCTCTGTTGCGTTATCTTCTTCTTTTGTGTTATCTTGGCGATTGCCGACTGAATTAACGTTGTCTAGCGTTATCTTGAACATCATTTATTGCACCTGTCTTGATTTGAAAATCGTTTCCACTTTTTAGAGCATTTAATGCTTGAGAATCCCTCATTAATACGAGAGAAAAAGTAACGATAGCCAGACTACACGTGTCGATTCGCAGAAGCACTAGGGGTTGGTGTCCCCTAGGGAATGGTAAAATCGAAGCGTCTTCTCGCTTCTCTAAAAATGTACTCATTGCTCGTGTCTTTTCCTCCTGACGCGTCCGCGCAACGACCATAATAATAGTCATTTTGACTAACCGCTAGGGTTATAAAGCTCGCCACATGCTTCTTTTGCTCCTTTTGTTATTTTATTCTCTCCATAACATCTCAAGCCGACTTGCGTTTCTTCTTTCCACCATCTGGGCACTCTGAGTTTCTCTCTTAGAAAGGTACTTCTATTCTCCTCTGTCATTTTCTTCATCTATTTACTTTTACCATGGCTAGAACTCGTCGTTGTCCTCAACACAAATCTGTTGGGGAGAAAAAAATTGAAGACATTGTTACTACTATCACTTCTTCGTTCGTGCTTCAGCAGAAATTAACTAAACACAATGCCCACATTCTCGAGGGTTGTTCGGTTGAAGTTGCCCCCAATTCGCTACACCTTAATAGTGAATTGCCCGGGAACCGTAGGCTTTTGTATGCCAAGATGTTCGGCTACGGTTTCAAGTTTCCTCTTCATCCTTTAGTGGAACAGTTATTTGCCACTCTTGATTTAAATCTTGTCCAGTTGACCCCTAATGCGTACTGTTGCATTTACGCATTCATAGAACTCTGTAAATATAAAGAGATCACCTCTCCTTCTCTTTTACTGCTTCAATCGCTTTTTCAATTGTATAGTCGTAGGGGTGTGATAGCGATATCACCACGTTATGATGATGAATCGCTAAAACCTTTTACCTGGACGCTTCTGCACCTTGAATCTTCCATTGATAATTGGAAAAATGAGTTCTTTATTATTAATCTGCCTGGCCCCTGGTCGGTTTTAACCACGATATCAGGGATGGGGCCTGGGGTCGGCGGAGGCCTCTCCCTTCGCATGAGCAAGGCTGGTTAGACAAACTGCTCGATCTGAACCTTAGCGTTCATACTCAAAAACTGGTGTGCAAGATCGACATTCGAGCCTGTGTTGAAAGTGAGTACTTTATTATTTTCTCGTTATTTCGAGGGGTACAAACGCTAACATTATCTCACGATTGTGCAGAACCTTCGCCCGGCTGGAAACCTGAGTGTGTCAGGAGACGAGAGAGAAGGGCTCAGAAGAAAAGAGAAAGGGAGGAAGTTGCCACTGCCGCTGCGGCCATTAATCCTGTTCCACCGTCTGCTGCGACTATTAGTCCTGTTCAGGGGTCTACTTCTCAGATTAGCGAGGAATCTATCACCGTTCCTATTGTTCCAGTTGTATATGCCGTCGTTACACCTATTCAGGCGTCTTCTTCCAGAGCTTCCGTTGGAAGGAAACAGAAGAAGAGAAGACGCATTGGAAGAAGAGCTTCCGCCCTTACCCCACCTTCAGACGTGGCAATCTCTTCAGAGGTGCCCGTTAATGATATCACTACTGTATGCCTTTTTTTCATGCCTTCGTTATCTCGCATATTGCGTTTTTAACGTTTTCTTACTTTCTATTTTATTTTCTTATCTTCCTCAATATTTCTCTTTGTAGGATACTGCTGCTGCTTCTTCTCATCCATCACCAGAAGATAATATTAACTTATCCCACGTGTTCCGACAGCGTCGCAAGAAACCGCGACATAACGAGGAGGTTGTGAGTTCGCCGGGAGGCCCCGTTATCGATCGGGAGAGAGAAACTGGGTATGTTGCCGCCTTTGTTTCTAATTCGCCTTCTGGGGGTCAGTCTTTTGATCCTTTGAGGACTGCGGGCATTTCTGGGCCCTTTCATGTTTTGCCCAACTCCTTCGGCACGCCACCTCCTCCTTCCGTTTCCCAAGTCATGGGCTTTACTGGGGACTTAAAGGAGTCCGATTTTCTGGCCTACCACTCTCATGATTCCTTTGGGCATGGCATGGGCACTTCTTCTCGTCAACCTCCGTCTCCAACTACTTTATTTTTTGTTCCCACAAGTGCTCAAATGTGTCCACCTCCTGGGTGGAGGTTGCCACTTCTCGTTTTATGGTTGATTTGAGTTCACTCTCTGAATCTGGGCCCGCTACCCATCAAATTGATTTAGGTAACTTGCGTAGGACTGGGTTTGCGGCTTCTTCTCTGCTGGCGTCCCATGTGTTATCACTCCGGGAGGAGGAGGAAGTATTTCTTTCTCGGACTCCTAAGGAGCAAGTGCATGCGGTGTGCTTTGATATCTTTTCTGCTTTCCACAACTTTCATTACTAGGCTAGGCATATGACGGGGAAAGTTGATTCCCTCACTTCTTCCTCCAACGAGCTGCATAATGCTCATCAGCAAGTTTCAGAAGAACTTTCTAGGAAACAGGAGGAAGTGGAGAGGTTATCGGGGGAGCATCAGGAGTTGGCGGAGGCCCTGGCGGCTGTCAAGAAAGAGATAAAAGAGGTCCGTGAACAGGAAACTGCCAAAGTTACCGCGCTTAATGCCGAATTAGAGGCAGAAAAAGGTAAAAATGTCGCGCTGGAAGGGGAGAAGGCGGCACTGATAGAGGAGAAGGCCGCACTGGCGAAAGAGTCGGCAGAAAAATGCAAGTGGTACTGTGAGATGACCGCTGGCGTCATGTCCGACTACTTCGTGCAGCTTTATGGGGAGGAGACGTTTCACGATGAGGACCTTACCCGAGTCTTTCTGGATAAGTCCAGGGTCCTTACAGATGACAACTTTTACAAGACACGGGCGGAGAGTCGCGAAGGGCAAGGGACAGCGGGACGGCAGCGCCATAGGCATCTTTTGCCATCTGTTCTGAATTTTGGGCATCACCCTCCTTTTTTGATCTTGTTTCTGAGGGATTGCTTTTGTAACCCTTACGCGGGTTTTTGAACAGTCGTATATATTTTGTTTGCCATCTATCTTTATGGTTGATCTTCTTTACATTGTTTCTTTTTCTCGGAACTCCCACGATAAGATAGTGATGTCATAATTAAGGTGATAACACTGATAAAAGGACTGAGCATTGCCTGCAGGGCTGCCATAACGCAGCAAAACCATAGAATTCGAGTAGAGATAGTATAACTGTGTAATTAGTAGGATCATAGACATATGATAATGGGTATTTTGCAATACATCTAAGGTCTTAGTCACACCAAAATGGCCCATCAGACCGCCACTATGGGATTCATGTACAAGCAAGTCACGCAAGGAACAATGAGGAATGCATAAATGTAACCCTCATGCTTATAGAACTTAGAGCCAGCAATAGACACACCATGCTTATATATATCCCCAAAATCAGAATCAAAGGCATAGAGTTCAATGATGTGGGAAAATCTGAGTAGTTTGGTGTTAAGGGAAGTGATTAATATGTACCTTCGCGATAATGCACCAGCGACAATATTCTCTTTACCTTGCTTGTACTGAATATGGTATGGGAAGGCTTCAATGTACTCCATCCAAGTAGGATGGCGACGATTGAGCTTACTGATAAGATTCAGGGTTCTTGGGAAGGGTAGATGAGGAAGATGGCTGCTCGGAATCACTGTGTTCGCCGTCCGATGTACCTGCAAAGCGCCGGAGGGGGCCTCCGGCGTAGACACTCCGATGCCTAAGTCAGTAAGGCTGTTCCAAATGGCAGGGGTTCGACTAGCTATCGTAGGCTTACCTTGTGTCTTGAATGATGGGATATTTATAGGCAAAATATGGGTGTTATCTCTAGGGGGTGGGCGTTATCTTCCCAAGATAACGCCCAAGTACCTCAGGTGACGTCATGCCTCCCCTGGGATGGGATAACGCCGTGTATGACTAGATAACGTGTGAGACTCCCCCCCCCCCCCCCCCGCGCTGATGTCACCCATCCTAGGGTTCCTCGTTGTGTGGGGGGGCGATAACCATAGAGACGGACGCTTGGTGGGAGCTACAGTGTTCCGGCCTTAACGCGGTATAAGGATGAAAATGCCCCTGAAGTTACGTCTATAGTTATATCACTTACCTTGCCCCTTGAGGTATTTCAGGCTCAAATGATCAGTATAGACGATGAATTCCCTTGGCATCAAGTAGTACTGCCATGTCTCCAACGCACGGACAAGGGCATAGAATTCCTTATCGTAGGTTGGGTACCTCAATTGTGCGTTATTGAGCTTCTCGCTAAAATAGGCAATTGGTCGCTCCTCCTGCATAAGGACAGCCCCAATCCCTAAACCGCTTGCATGACACTCAATCTCGAAGGCCTTGCTAAAGTCGGGAAGAGCGAGCACTGGAGCAGAGCACAAACGTTCCTTGAGCGTAGCAAACGCCTCCTCTTGCGGCTGTTCCCACCTGAAAACAACGTTCTTTTTGGTTAGATCATTACTAAAATCCTTGACGAAATGCCGATAGAAGCTCGCCAATTGATATGAGCTTAAAGGCTCCAGCTCGTCCTTATGCCTTGCCCGGACCAGCCTTGGATCTCATGGCGAAAACTAGCACATTAGGGACTGTTTTGGTGATCAAGTCAGCCGGCCTTCCTAGGTTTAAATGAAGGGTTATTTTAGGGTTTTCTCATGTAATAATTCTCAAGCTATAAATAGAAGGAGATAGCCTCTTTTATAGCTTGCCTTTGATTTTGATGATATTCTCTTTGGCCAAACAGTAGGGTAATCTAGAGTAACTTAGGGTTCTTGGTGACCGGAGCCAATAGGGCTAAAATACCATTGTTTATCCTTCATCTATCTCTTCTTGCAATTCAGCTCTTGAGCATTATTCTTAAATCAGAAAAGAGAGATCCTTAACTAGTTTGTAGAAAGGTTGCTTGTTCTTAAGATCAAGAGGGTTTTCTAATTAGTTAAGTTCTTATTATGTTCATCATCTAAACACCTCTAAACATCATCCATTTCCGCTGCAACACATACTCCATTGGAACACTAAAAGCACCTTCATCTGTTCATCCATCCAAGCTGCCAACCTCTCACAAGAGGACTAGATCCGGCTCAAGAACAGCAATTCGGCCTCCTTCTATCCAAATCGAAGTTGAGCTCTTATCAAGTGGTAGCGGAGCTCCAGCGTCCTCTAGGTTGGTTTTTCTTGTTCTCCTCTTCATTTCTACTGTTAGAATCACCTTCTCTACCGTAGAACTTCTTTTCTTTATGCTGAAAATTTTCAGTTTTCACATCCGTTCCCCTCTTCGGTTCAAACTGATTTACCTTGAGTTTCTTCGGTTCAAACACCTTGATTCTTGTTTTCTATGGTTTAAACATTATTTTCTACCATAGGAATCAATCTTACTTCATTTGAAAAATTTGGTGTTCTTGAAGAAATTCTTATCTTTTAGTGTGCTGAATTTTGGAAGAACACAAGTGCTGAAATTTTTTGTGTTTGTGTGCATCAAAATGGACGAAAATTCACCTTCCTAAATGTGTATTTGTTGCTGAAGTTATTGGAGCTTCCTATGGTGGCCTTGAGAGCCATGTGGACTGAATTGTTGTCTTGCTAAATGCCGAATTTGTTGCTCCAACCCTAGCCGACCACATCACCTTAATTGTGAGCCTAGTATTTGCTTCAATCGTGAGCCAAGCATTTCAGCTTGCTCACTACTCTAGGCCGGCCCTAATTTCACATCCTTACACTTAGGTTGTTTGTCATAAACAGCCACATCACTTGCCTTGTCACTTGCCTTGTCATCCACACACATTTGGACACTTCACCTTCACTTGCCACCTCACTTTTGGCTTTTAGTGAAAATATTTTTAAGAGCAAAACTACTTGTCTTTCACTTCTTCTTCTTTCAAGGATACATGTCATACAAGTGAGTCTTCTTCACCCTTTGCAAAAACAGAATTTAAAAGAAAGGAACTAAAAGAATTGATCAAACAAACAAAAAAAAAAGTGATCAAGTTCCTCACTTCTCTCAAAAAAAAAAAAAATTAAAGAGAGAGAAGAAAAGCAAAGGAGTCACAAGCAAGAAGCTACTTGTGTATGCACATTTGAAGTGAATTACATTGTTTTCAAAGTGTCTTAGTGGAAGAACACAAGTTTAGGCTTTCAATTCGTCTTTCCAATTCAGATTTTCATTTTCTGTTTTTTCCTTTTGACTAGCTTCGGCTTTTCCTTTTTTATCTGAGTGTCTGAGCTCAGAAAATTCTAAAATTTTGATAGATTAAAGTTCAGTCTGAGGGGAACAACTCTTATGTTTTACACTTCTCCTAATTCTGTTGGTTTCACATACGTCTATCCAATTCAAAATCAGTGCGCAGTTTTCACTCGAAATTTCAGCTTTGAGTCTTTCATTTCTTTGTGATTTTCTGTTCTTGTTTCTTTGAGTCTTTTCTTGAGTAGCTTGAGCTGTGTTGTTTTCTTCTTTGTTTCCACATATTATTACTCTATTCTAAGTCCAATTTCGGCCCAAATTAAATCCTTTTTCCTTGGGCAGAATTTTGACTTTCCTTGCCTTTCTTTCGTACCTTGGTTGTCTGCTTTCCTTGAGCCCTAGTTAGGTCTTTCTAGCTTAGGTCTTCGGTTGGTGATTCAGATAAGAGTGTGAGAGAAGAGTGTGAGTACATTAGAGTGACAAACACGAGAGTGAAACACGTGAGGGAGAGACTAACCCCTTTCAGCTATCAATTGTGTTTATTTTTCCTTTTGTAGGAATTTTTCTATGTCTTCCTACATACCGTCGCATTTGAGGGTTGCTCCTACTAGCCACGCATCTTGGTATCATGTTGAGAAGCCCCCCCCCACCTTGACCGTAGCCATGAGTACTCCACCAAGGCTTCCCCTTCCACTCCTTCCTGGTTGGAGTATGATCATATTGCGCCCTCTCGGCAAGCCTATGCGTATGAGTCTTATGCGACTAGTGGAGAGATTTCGTATGGGCATGAGGACTACTTCACCAAGGCTGCCCCATCCCCACACCTTGGCACCTCACCTTTCGCCTTGAGGATGGCTCCAATTCTAGCGCGCTTGGACAGAAGCACTCAAGCCATGACAAACACCATGGCCGCAATGACACTTATATGTGATAACCTACGGGTTTCCGGCCACCTTGGGCAATGTGAAGAGGTTAGCGTTTGTACTCTTGGTTCGCCATCAGTCAAGGAAAGTTTAGTGCCGCTTGGGAGGGAAATGAATGTATTGCAATCCATGGATGGTTTTGAGACACCGTTGGTCGAGGCGATTGAGGATCTTCCTAGTGTTGTTTCGGCCGATTCGCCATCACTTATTGAGGATGATTTGGCTCCGTTTGAGGAGAAGCTACTGGTTTCGGATGTGCATAGGGGGTTTGGGAGCGAAATGAACACATGTAGGGTTTGTGAGTCCACTTCGGATTGCCATGAGACAGCCGCTCATTGCCTTGCATTGCAGCGCAAATTTCAGTCCTTGGGTAGTGCCTTCTCCATCATTCCGAGGGTGCCTATACATAGATTTGTGGATCCGTTTCTCCTCGGTTTTGGTCACATGGGCAGCGCACATTTCTTTCCATGTGAGGCTCCATCAAGTGGTCTCACGGTCTCGCACTTTACACGGATTCCGTCCGCTGCTCGTTTGGTTCACCATAGCGCCCTCGCCTTATCAGCCACTACTAAGAGCCCGCACTTGGCCCTAGTTCACTCCTTGCCTCATCATGGTCAATCCTTGATTGTTCTTGGCTGTTTTCCTTCCACGCCTACCTATCTTCCCCAATCAAGGCCTCCACCTTGGCCTATATTCCCTGAAAGGTGTAGTTGGAGGGTTCCGTGTGTATCCACAAGCTGTGAGCATGCCTTGACCCGTTTGGCCCTGCAAGGGATGGACCCTATAGATTCGTGGTCGAATCTCCTCAAAGGGGGAGGGGATGATACGAGCTTGAAGACTCTCACTCCACTTTCGGAACCCCACACCCTCCAAAGCTTAGATTCGAGGACGAATCTCTTCAAAGGGGGATGGGATGATATGAGCTTAAAGGCTCCAGCTCGTCCTTATGCCTTGCCCGGATCAGCCTTGGATCTCACGGCGAAAACTAGCACATTAGGGACTATTTTGGTGATCAAGTCAGCCGGCCTTCCTAGGTTTAAATGAAGGGTTATTTTAGGGTTTTCTCATGTAATAATTCTCAAGCTATAAATAGAAGGAGATAGCCTCTTTTATAGCTTGCCTTTGATTTTGATGATATTCTCTTTGGCCAAACAGTAGGGTAATCTAGAGTAACTTAGGGTTCTTGGTGACCGGAGCCAATAGGGCTAAAATACCATTGTTTATCCTTCATCTATCTCTTCTTGTAATTCAGCTCTTGAGCTTTGTTTTTAAATCAGAAAAGAGAGATCCTTAACTAGCTTGTAGAAAGGTTGCTTGTTCTTAAGATCAAGAGGGTTTTCTAATTAGTTAAGTTCTTATTATGTTCATCATCTAAACACCTCTAAACATCATCCATTTCCGCTGCAACACATACTCCATTGGAACACTAAAAACACCTTCATCCGTTCATCCATCCAAGCTGCCAACCTCTCACAAGAGGACTAGATCCGGCTCAAGAACAACAATCCGGCCTCCTTCTATCCAAATCGAAGTTGAGCTCTTATCACCAATCCATGGAATGATCTCACATCGCTCGCATTCTTTGGTGTTGGCCATTCCTTAATCGTGCGGATCTTCTCCTCATCAACTTTCACGCCATCTACACTCACAATAAAACTAAGAAAGCCAACTTGTTCCATTGCAAATGAACACTTCCTAGGTTTAGCATACAACTTCTGCTCACGAAGTGTTAGAAAGACTTCCCTAAGATGCAAAACATGCTCATCAAGTGATTTGCTATAGATTAAAATATCGTCAAAATGAACTACAACGAATCTGCCAATAAAGTGTCTAAGTACATGGTTCATTAATCTCATGAATGTGCTAGGAGCATTAGTCAATCCGAAAGGCATAACCATCCATTCATATAATCCATACTTAGTTCTAAAAGCAGTTTTCCATTCATCACCCTCTTTCATACGAATCTGGTGGTAACCACTCATCAAATCAATTTTAGAGAATATCTTACTACCACTTAATTCATCTAGCATATCATTTAAACGAGGGATAGGATGTTGATACTTTACAGTGATTTTATTGATTGCGCGACAATCAACACACATGCGTCAGCTGCCATCTTTCTTTGGGACTAGGATCACTAGAACGACGCATAGGGTAAGGCTTTCCCTCACGTATCCTCGCTCAAGCAGCTCATCCACTTGCCGCTGAAGTTCCTTGGTCTATTCGGGATTAGTTCGGTAGGTTGGACGATAAGGGATCGCTGAACCGGTGATACTGTCTGACTTCCTTGATGAGAGAAGAAGGCCGAATTGATGATGGAGCCGGATCTAGTCCTCTTGTGAGAGATTGGCAGCCTAGTTGGATGAACGGACGAAGGTGAGTTTAGTGTTTAAATGGAGTATTCAAGGCAACGGATCATATGGAGTGTTGGATAGAGATGTATTTGAAGGAGTGCATATATTACTTGAAGTAGAGAAAACCCTCTTTGCAACAAAGGCAAAGCAACCTTTCTATGGAACTACAAGGTTCTCTTGAGACAAGACCGGCCCTCTCACTAACATGTGTGAGCAAACCGGCTGTTTTGTTCAAGAAGAGATAAACGGCTTGAAGAGCCCTAGGAAAGCTATTCCTAAATTAACTTAAACTAATTGGCCTTAGATAAGATTCACTTAATTCAAAGACAAGATATAAAAGAGGCTATGTCCTACTATTTATTGCTTGTGAATTATTACAAACCAGAAACCTAAATTACCCTTGGACAAAGGAGTGAGACGCCGGGCTTGGAAGATGGGCCTTGTGACCAGCCTCTTGGTGAGCGCAAGGCAGTGGGGGCCATGTGCTGCTTGGCCAAGGTGTGCGCGCGCTGCTCATGGGTTGCTAGGGTTGGCGCGGGAGTGGGCGCGGGAGTTCTCATGCCTTGCGCGGCTAACTCATGAGACAGTGCGCCTAGAGCATCTGTGCTCATATCATCCCCTCCCCCTTCGAGGAGATTCGACCTCGAATCTAAGGGTGAGAACCTTGCGAACGCAGCAAGAGCAACTTTGGGCAGCCACTTAAAGATCCAAAATAGCAAGTGGGCCGATGGTGTGCGATGGAGTTTAGCCACCAAAGATGCAATGTTCCTGTTACCTAGCACAAGTTTAGAGAGCACACTAGAGGAAAAAGGATTAGTGTTAGTGAAATCCAAGTATGGATCCTTAAACCAGCCAAGAGGGCACGGGTTAAGGACACAAATTTCACATCTCCCTACACTCCGCACGACACATAAGTTAACTTTGTTGGGTGCCCATTGCTCACTGTTTTCAAATACGGTATTTTCCTCAATTGTTCCCCTCACTTTTTTCTCTCCACTCCCCTCATTCTGAAATTTCAGTGTGGTAGGAAGCACAAAGGTGGCACGTGGCTTGGAGAGCTTGGCTTGGTCTTTAAATACTTCAGAGGGAGGTAAGGGCTGAATGAGAAACTTGCGGCCCAAGTGTTGGAATTTGTATGTGTTGTGGAATCCATCATGGACAGCTCTCTTGTCAAATTGCCACAGTCTAACAAGTAGCAAATGGCCAAAATGCATTGCTGCCACATCACAAGTTCTTTCATCCACATACTTACCAATTGCGAATGGAATGGTCACTTTCTTAGTTACTTTAACTAAGCTGCCATTTTTAAACCAATTAAGAACATAGGGTTTAAGATGTTTGATGGTGGCTAATCCCAACGTGTTGACGAGGAGGGTACTTGCTACGTCGGTGCAACTGCCATTATCAATCACAATGGAGATTACCATGTCATTGGCTACACCACGAGTAAGAAATAGGTTGTCTCTTTGCTCAAATGCCTTGTCATCTACCGTAGGTTGAATGCTCAAAGTGCACCTAACAACCAAGGAAAGGGGGACTTCCACACGGGTATAGGCCTCGGCCTAGTCTTCACTTGATTCATGGATAAACCCGGTGAAGGATTGGAAGAATTCCAAGGAGGTTTGGAATTGGGAAAAGAGTTGAAAGGAGGTTTCGGCCTAGTACTTACTTGTCTCTCGATTTTCAAGGCAAGGTGGAACATTTCGTCCAAAGTGTTGTAGGTTTGAAAATCGAGTTGGTATGCTATCTCCTGCTGCAGCCCACTCACAAATCTCGCCATTGTAGCTTCCAAAGTTTCTATTATATTGGCGGGCATAAGACAGGTGTGTAACTCATGGAAATAGTTACTCACACTCTTGGAACCTTATGTCAGGCGTTGGAGCCGCTGATGTAGGTCACAGATGTGGTAACTAGGTATGAATCTCCTTCGCATTTCGTACTTCAACTCCTCCCAAGTGGCCACGGGGGGAACTCTCTCAATTCTCCTTGTTGCAACTAAGCGATCCCACCATTGGGTCGCCATGCCCTTAAACTCCAAAAGTGCTAGTTTCACTTTCTTCTCTTCAGCATAGTTGTAACACACGAAAATGAGTTCTACTTGGCCTTCCCACTCATAGTATGCCTCCGAATTATCCTTCCCTTCAAACATAGGGATTGAAACTTTAATGTTCGAGAGTTTGTTGTCCACTCTCTCCTCCTAGGGTCGTCGGCCTCTTGGCTCAAAAGGGTCCTCATAATCGAAGCTCTATCACCGTGCGCATGCTCATATGGTGGGGGTTGGGGTGGTCTAGGTCTATCATAGATGGGGGGAACGTATGCATTGGAGCGATGTAGAGGGCCATTTGTTATTGGGTAGGTACTTGTGGCTGTCTAGGGCCATTTTGGTAGGGAACGGGGTTAGGGGTGTGTGGGTGTAGTTGTCTATGGTCGTTTGGGTAGGTGGCTGGATTAGCCGTGTGTGTGTGTGGCTGACTTGGCTCATGGTGAAAGGCCACGCCACGCGAGTCCATGGACGAAGTGCTACTGTTTTGGTTCAAGGGCGGAGGTGCCTTACGGAGTGAATGGAGGCCTTGGCCCTCGCCCTCTTGGCTATGGTGGCTTGCTGCCCAATGAACCTCCGCATGGCTTTCCATTCGCAGAAAAGCATAATAATCGATGCTAGAGGGGTCGTCTGGTCGAGTGGTTTGGTGGTAGTGTGTGTTTTGGATGTTTGATGGAGAGGGGGGTGGACGTGGAGGTGGGGGTGGGGGTTGTTGATACGAGCACGGATGCTCTAGGAACACGGGTTCATGAGTTGGCCGTGCACACCATGAACATTGCTGCGCCAACCCTAGCAAACCGTGACAACCTCCGGCTAACTCGCACCACCCATCTAGCCCGCGTCCTCCTTGAAGAAAGGCCTCGGCCTTGGCCAAACAACAAGGTGCGCTCAAGGCCAAGCAAGGAGCGAGCAGCACACGCAAGGCCTTGCCTCCAAGCCTTGCGCTCACCAAGAGGCCGGCCACAAAGCCCACCTTCCAAGAGCAGCAGCCCACCCCTTTGTCCAAGGGTAATTTAGGTGTTTTAATGTAATAAGTTTCAGCTATAAATAGTAGGGTATAACCTCTTTTATGGCTGGTCTTTGTTTTGAGTGAATCTTTCTAAGGTCAATTAGTTTAAGTTAATTTAGGGTTTATTTTAGGTCTAGTCTAGGGTTCCTAAAACCAGCAGCTACTCTCTTCTTGTTCATCAAGCCGGGTTGCTCACTCTAGTTAGTGAGAGGGTCGGATTTTGTCAAGAGATCCTTGTAAGTTTCATAGAAGGGTTGCTTTGCCTTGTTGCAAAGAGGGTCTTCTCTATTTGCAAGTTATATACATGTACTCCTTCAATACATCTCTATTCATCACTCAATTATTCCGCTGCACTGAAATCTCCATTAAAACACCTACAAATACCTCCATCCGAACATCCAAGCAAGCTGCCAACCTCTCATAAGGGAACTAGATCCAGCTCCTTCATCAAATTCGGTCTCTTTCTCCCCCAAACAGACGCTGAACCATATCAAGTGGTAGCGGAGCGCCAATCGTTCTCTAGGTTGGTCGAAATTTTTTTTTTCCCTTGCTGATTTTTCATTTTCGTTCCTCTATATTGAAAAACACCATTTTCTTATCATTTCCACGGTTCAAACATACTCTCCTTCAATATCTACGGTGGAAACATTGTTTCCTACCATCAGCTGCCATACTTTTTCATTCCAAGCAATTTCGGGTTTTAGGTCAGAAATTTCGTTTCTAGTGATTTGATCTTGCAAAAACACTTTGGCTGAATTGTTTAGTGTTTTTAGTTCTATTTATGACCTAAATCTTCATCTTCTTCATATTATTTGCTGCTGAATATCTTGGAGCATCCTAAGGTGGCCATGAGAGCCATGTGGACTTAATTTGTTTGGTAGCTAAGTGGTCCAAAGTTGATACTCTCTTCACAGCCGGCCACATCACTCTATTTTCAGCCAAGTATTTGAAAATTGCTCCACACTCCACTTGTTCACAGCCGGCCCTAGGTCAGCTAACTTAGCTCTCCATTTTGCTTGTCATACAATCTGATTTGCCTAAACTCCTTGTCACACATTTTGGTGCACTTTAGTGAAAATTGTGGTGCATGTTAGTGACAAGTTTCGGTGCACATTAGACAAAATATTGGTGCATTTTAGCAAAATGTTGGTGCATTTTTAGTGCAACTTAGTGGCTGATTTTAGCGGGAAAAAAATTCAGGTGCACGTTAGCAAAAATATTTTCGGCATTTAGTGAAAAATAATTTTTATTTTTCTACTACTTGTCATTCACTTCTAAACATTAAAATCCTTGTCATACACTCCTTGAGCTCTCTTGCACTTGCACAAAAAAAAAGAAAAAAGAAAAGAAAAAAAAGAAGCAAAAACAGAAAGTAAAAGAAGGGAAAAAGAGTAAATTGAATCCCTCAAATCAAAAAGAAAAGAAAAGAGATAACAAGTGAGTCAAAGCAAGAGACTAGTGTATGTTGGCATTAGAAGTGTGGTCGTACATCTAGGTGCATTTTTGACAATTTTTGCATTGACTTAAACATTGGAGCAAGCTACTGATTTTAAACTCCATGTCTTCCCTTTCATTTCCATCTTCTTTTTGAGCTAGCTTTTATTTGTGTCCTTGGTTTTTCTTTCTTGATTCTACATCACATTTCTACTCCAAGCCTTCCTAGTGTTCAAATCAAGCTATTTCGTCTTGAACATTAGTTAGGTTTTCCTCACCTTTCCTTCCAACCCTTGTTGTCTTTGCTGTCTGCGTGCTTTCTTTTGACTTAGAGTCACTGTTAGCTTAAGCGTTGGCCTTAGTAAAGATAAGAGTGCGTGTGAGGATTGTGAGAATATTAGAGTGTAGTGTGATACACGAGGGAAACACGTAAGGGAGGGACTAACCAATTTTTATTATATATCAATTGTGTTTGTTTCCTTTTGCAGGTACTTGTCCTATGTCTCACCTAGACGCACCTTCGGGTGACTTACCTACGGGTGCTGGATCGGAGGACTCCACTCTCAATCCAGCAATGGCTTCATTCTCAGTCGAAATGGCTGAAATGAAATCTCAAATGAAGGACCTCATGGCTACCGTGGCCAACTTGGCAACGAAAGTGCCCACAGCACCATTCCCACCCCCACCCCCACCCCCTCCACAAATCATCCCACACTACACACCTCCATTTTTCCAACCAGCCGCATATTACCCACCTCCAAATTATCCACCAGCCACAAATATCCAACCAGCCACTCATTTCCAACAAACCACACGCCCAAATGACCCCTTGAGCATGGATTATTATGCAATGCCTCAAGCACATGATCACATGGATAGCACTAGAGCCGCCAGCCACCATAGTCAAGAAGACGAGGTTCTAGGCAACCTTTCACACCATAGCGCAGCACCCACACTTGAGCACAACCGTAGCCAATTTTTGGTGGACAGCCATGGCGTGGTCTTTCACCGAGACCCTACCCAACCTCACTTACAAGCTGTACAGCCCACTTTTCCCCCATATGACACAAGACAGCCTCCTCCACATAACCCCCATATGACACCTAGACAGCCACAACCCCCCACCCAAAATCAAATAGCAAATCACCTAGCTGCCCCTCTACACCGAGCCAATGCTTACGTCCCACCACACTACGACATACCTAGACCTCCGCATCCTCCTCACTATGAGCACGCCAACAATGCCCGTCGGTTTGATCATGATGAGTTATATGAGCAGTGTGGTAATCGGAACAATGAGGAGAGAGTGGATACCAACCTCTCGAGTATCAAGGTGTCCATTCCTACTTTCGAAGGAAAGGATGATCCGGATGCTTTCCATGAGTGGGAAAACAAGGTGACTAGGTTGTTTGCATGTTACAATTATTCCAAGACAAAGAAAGTGAAGTTAGCTATTGTCGAGTTCACGGGTTTAGCCATACAATGGTGGGATCGCCTTTGTGAGACACAAAGAGTCGAAGGCAGACCGCCTATTGCGACTTGGGAAGAATTGAGAGTTGCGATGAGGCGTCGGTTTGTGCCTACACACTACATCCGTGAATTGCACCAGCGCCTCCAGCGTTTGTATCAAGGCCCCTGTAGCGTGAGTGATTACTATCACGAGATGCTGACTTGTTTGATGAGGGCCCGCACGAATGAAAGTGCGGAAGCCACTATGGCACGTTTTATGGCCGGCTTACACAAGGACATCTCATATCAGCTTGACTTCCACCGTTATGACAACTTGGAAGACATGTTTCAATTAGCCCTAAAGATTGAGAAACAAGTAAGCGCTAAACCGAGACCTCCTTTCAATGCATCTTAGAACCCCGTCTTGGAAAACAGTAACTCCTCCACCCAAAAATACCCTAGAAACTAAACAGCCAGCCTTTGCCTCTAAACCAAACACTACCCCAAACACCAACCCCAATGCTAGGACTCCACATAGGAGTATTGAGTGCTTCAAATGTGGAGGGAAAGGCCATATGAGGGCTGAATGCCCTAACAGTAGAATCATGCTCTTACGAGATAGTGGAGAGGTCGTTAGTGATGATGAAGAGGCCGAATTGACACCAAAAACAGCCACCATGTGCGCTACTGATTTGGATGAAGATGTGGGGGATTACACGTGTGTGGAAGTCCCTCAATGCTTAGTAGTTAGGCGCAGCTTGACCATGAGGGCTAGAATAGATGACAAGGCACTTGATCAAAGAGTCAATCTATTTCTCACCCGCGGTATGGCTAATGACATGGTGATCTCAATTCTGGTTGACAATGGGAGTTGCACCGATGTAGCTAGTGCGCTGCTAGTCCATTCCTTGGGTTTAGAAACCACAAAACATCCTAAACCCTATGTGCTCAATTGGTTTAATGACGGCAGCTCCGTTAAGGTAACTAAGCAAGTGATCATTCACTTCGCAATTGGTGAGTATGTGGATCAGCGAACTTGTGATGTGGCAGCAATGCATTTTGGTCATTTGCTTCTAGGAAGACCATGGCAATATGACAAGAGGGCTGTCCACGATGGTTTCCACAACACATACAAATTCCAGCACTTGGGCTGAAAGTTTCTTATTCAGCCCTTGCCCCCTTCGGAAGTAGCTAAAGACCAAATCAAACTCTCCAAGGCATGTGCCACCTTGGCGCTTCCTTCCACACTTAAATTTCAGAATGAGAGGAGTGGAGTGAAGAAAGTAAGTGGAGAGATTGAGGAAAATAGCGTACATGAAAACAGTGAGCTTGTACCGAGTGAAAACACATATTTTGAAAACAGCACGCACGTTAGTGAGCTTGAGAGTGAAAACAGTGAGCGAATGGCACCCAAAAAAGTGAGCTTATGTGCCGTAAGGAGTGTGGAGAGCTTAGCAGATCCTTACTTGGATTTCACTTACACTAACCCATATCCTTCGAGTGTTACATCTGATTTTGTGCTAGCTTTGGCGGATGACCCTATGGAAGTGTTGATCAAGGCTTTGCCATACGTACCTTCACTAAGGTTTACACCTTCTACCCCTTTCTCTTGTAACCCTTTTTACCTAACGCATGCCTTGGATAAAATGTTACATGTTCGTTTTGTTTGTGCTACATCCTATCATGACCCCTTTTCACATAGGGAGCCATCACATTCGCACATACCTTCATCGTATGGCTCAATTCATGCTCTAAATCCCTCTCGCATCGAATGTCCTTTTGCTGGATTCTTTGTCATTACGCATGAGTATGAGTTTCCAATGATTACCCCCATAGACTCGTACACTTGTTCCTTGTTTCTATGTGCTGGTGTAGGTAACAGGTACACCGCATCGTCGGTGGTTAAAATCCATCGCGCACCAAAGGCCCAAATGTTGTTTTGGATTTGCAAGTGGCTGCCCAATATTCATCTTGCAGCGTTCGTGATGTTCTCACCTCCAGATTCGAGGACGAATCTCCTCGAAGGGGGAGGAGATGATACGAGCACGGATGCTCTAGGAACACGGGTTCATGAGTTGGCCGCGCACACCATGAACATTGCCGCGCCAACCCTAGCAAACCGTGACAACCTCCGGCTAACTCGCACCACCCATCTAGCCCGCGTCCTCCTTGAAGAAAGGCCTCGGCCTTGGCCAAACAACAAGGTGCGCTCAAGGCCAAGCAAGGAGCGAGCAGCACACGCAAGGCCTTGCCTCCAAGCCTTGCGCTCACCAAGAGGCCGGCCACAAAGCCCACCTTCCAAGCCCAGCAGCCCACCCCTTTATCCAAGGGTAATTTAGGTGTTTTAATGTAATAAGTTTCAGCTATAAATAGTAGGGTATAGCCTCTTTTATGGCTGATCTTTGTTTTGAGTGAATCTTTCTAAGGCCAATTAGTTTAAGTTAATTTAGGGTTTATTTTAGGTCTAGTCTAGGGTTCCTAAAACCAGCAGCTACTCTCTTCTTGTTCATCAAGCCGGGTTGCTCACTCTAGTTAGTGAGAGGGTCAGATTTTGTCAAGAGATCCTTGTAAGTTTCATAGAAGGGTTGCTTTGCCTTGTTGCAAAGAGGGTCTTCTCTATTTGCAAGTTATATACATGTACTCCTTCAATACATCTCTACTCATCACTCCATATTCCGCTGCACTGAAATCTCCATTAAAACACCTACAAATACCTCCATCCGAACATCCAAGCAAGCTGCCAACCTCTCATAAGGGAACTAGATCGGGCTCCTTCATCAAATTCGGTCTCTTTCTCCCCCAAATAGACGCTGAACCATATCAGTTGTTCTACTTGTGACTGAGGGGGCCGACGATCACTCAAAAGCAAGGCATTGGTCCTCATTTGCTCCTCCCATCGAAAGTCCATTTTGTGCATGAAGTTCTCCATGTTAACCGTGAGGGTTGCAAGGGCTGGAGGGAGTGTAGAGGATTCGTCTGACTCAGCCCCTTGGACAAGATCATTTTGAGACATATTTGATGTTGAGAAGTGAAAGACAAGTAGTAGAAAAATAAAAATTATTTTTCACTAAATGCCAAAAAAAATTTTTTTTTATTGAAAGACAAGTAGTACGAAGATGTATGACAAGGATCAATTGCAATATGAATGACAAAGAGTGGAAATGTGTATGACAAGCAAAAGAAGGCTAAGTGTGCTGCCCTAGGGCCGGCTAGGGGAGGAAAGTTGGAGTAGTGAGCAAGCTGAAATGCTTGGCTCACAATTAGAGTGATGTGGCCGGCTAGGAAGAGAGTAACAATTTTGGATGACTTAGCTAACAAAAAAATCAAGTCCACATGGCTCTCATGGCCACCATAGGACGCTCCAATAAACACAACAGCAAATAATACCAAGAAGATGAAGATTTAGGTCATAACTAGCACCATAAACACTAAACAATTCAGCAAAAGTGTTTGTGCAAGATCAAATCACTAGAAAACAAACTTTTGACCTAAAATTCAAAATTGCTTGGATTGAAATATTATGGCAGCCTATGGTAGGAAACAATGTTTCCACCATGGATATGGAAGCACAAAGTGTTTGAACCGTGGAAATGGCAAGAACAAGATGTTTTTCAAAATAGAGAAACGACCATGAAAAATCAACAAAGAGAGAAAAAAAATTCGACCAACCTAGAGGACGATTGGAGCTCCGCTACCACTTGATACGGTCTGACTTCCTTGATGAGAGGAGAAGGCCGAATTGATGATGGAGCCGGATCTAGTCCTCTTGTGCGAGATTGGCAGCCTGGTTGGATGAACGGGCGAAGGTGAGTTTAGTGTTTAAATGGAGTATACAAGGCAACGGATCATATGGAGTGTTGGATAGAGATGTATTTGAAGGAGTGCATATATTAACTTGAAGTAGAGAAAACCCTCTTCGCAACAAAGGCAAAGCAACCTTTCTATGGAACTACAAGGTTCTCTTGAGACAAGACCGACCCTCTCACTAACATGTGTGAGCAAATCGGCTGTTTTGTTCAAGAAGAGATAAACGGCTTGAAGAGCCCTAGGAAAGCTATTCCTAAATTAACTTAAACTAATTGGCCTTAGATAAGATTCACTTAATTCAAAGATAAGTTATAAAAGAGGCTATGTCCTACTATTTATAGCTTGTGAATTATTACAAACCAGAAACCTAAAATACCCTTGGACAAAGGGGTGAGACGCCGGGCTTGAAAGATGGGCCTTGTTGATACGAGCTCGAGGGCTCTAACTCGTATCCGCTACAAGGCTTCACGGGATGGCCAAACCAACCATGAAGAAGTACGCGCAAGGCCGTACCAAACCCTAGCAAGTCGTGAGCCCTTGGCCAAGCCCATGTCCGAGCCCTTGGCCGAGCCCATCTTCATTGCTGCCAAGCCCAAGCTTCTCAAGCCCCTTTGTCTAAAGGTGTAAGGGTATTATCCCTTGTATTAGGCTCTTAGTATAAATAGTGAGCAATAGGCTCACTTTAGACTGGCCTTTGATTTAATTGTGAGTTATCTCCATTTCAAGACCAATTAGTTGGCTTTGCCTTAGTGATAACATTCAGCCCTCCTTTGTATGGATTGAGGCCGAATGGTTGAGCAACTTCGGATCTAGTCTTCTTGGAGAGGATGATGAACTCGGCTTAGATGATGATGAACTCGGATTTAGATGGATGTATGTGGAGTATTTGGATGTTTAGGGAGTATTGAAGGCAGGGGATTATAGATGGATGAATATGAAAAGGATTTATGGAAAACAATTATATAACTTGCTCACAAATGTTTACAAGGATCATCAATTGAAGCCTTCCCTTAATTGATCAACAATGATCAAGCCGAAAGGAGTTAATTGATTGAAAGAAAACCGGATTTAAGATCCCTAAGGTAAAGCCAACTACTTGGTCTTGAAATGGAGATAAACTCACAATTAAAATCAAAGACAAGCTATAAAAGAGGCTATCTCCTTCTATTTATAGCTTGAGAGTTATTACATGGAAAATTCTTAAATAATCGTTGGACAAAAGGCCTTGAAGGCCGGCCACTTGCTGACTTGGCCCAAAATGCTAGTTGGTGCGGCACGGCTCATGGGAAACTAGGGTTTGGCGTGGCCTTGTGCGAGGGTCTTCATGGCTTGCTCGGCCATCCCGTGAGGCCTTGGCACACATACGAGTCATGGTCCTTGAGCTCGTATCATCTCCTCCCTCTTCAAGTCGATTCGTCCTCGAATCTGTCCGTTCCATCCCTTGAAGATTGTCTCCTAAAGTACCTGCAAAAGATAGACTAGGATCAGCAATATTGTCATCAAATGGGGGGAAAATAGAAGGTGCAACCAAAAGAGGTGAAGAAAAGGGGTCCGTTGGTGGTGAATTAACAGCGGTGGTCTCCCTTGGGAGGAACGCATCTGCTTGGCTGATGTGAAGGGCTTGAGGAGGCCTTGGCAGCCGCTTCGGTCCTAGCAAAAGAGAAGACACCATCCGAGAGTAAATGTTGTTAGGGTGAGTGAAATCAAGGAATGGGTCCTTACCCTTGGCCAAGTGGCGCGGGCTAGGGATCTTTGTTGCCTTTAGGACCGCACTCTTTATGGGACATAAGATCACTTTTCTCTTTGCCCAAGGCTGACCATTCTCACTCTTGTGTTTATCATTCACTAATTTTTCTTCCCTCGGGGTATGCTCATTCTTTTCATGCCCGTTCTTTTCCTCACTCGACACACTCACGTTTTTCACTCCACTCGGCACATGCTCATTTTTTTCATTGCTGGTCTTTTCCTCACTCACATACCTTCTTCTCTCCACTCCACTCACTCAAAGTGTCCAAAACAGTAGGGAGGGTAAAGGCAGCACACACCATGGCCAACTTGGGTTGGTCAGCACGGACTTGTGATAGTGGCAAGGGTGGTATGAGGAACTTGCTGTCCCGGTGTGTCAACTTGTAAGTGTTGAGGAACCCATCGTAGACAACCCTCTTGTCAAACTGCCACGGGCTTCCAAGAAGGAGGTGGCTAGAATTCATGGGCGCGACATCATGATATGAGCTTAAAGGCTCCAGCTCGTACTTATGCCTTTCTTGGACCAGCCTTGGATCTCACGGCGAAAACTAGCACATTAGGGACTGTTTTGGTGATCAAGTCAGCCGACCTTCCTAGGTTTAAATGAAGGGTTATTTTAGGGTTTTCTCATGTAATAATTCTCAAGCTATAAATAGAAGGAGATAGCTTTTTTTATAGCTTGTCTTTGTTTTTGTGTTATCTTCTTCAAGGACCAAACTTTTAGCTTAAGCATTAGGGTTCTTAAAACCAACACCAACTATCTAAACAAATCAGGTTGCTCATCCAAGAGGTGAGAGGGTTGTATTTATTTAAGAGATCCTTTGTTCTTTTCGGCAAGGTTACTCATCCAAGAGGTGAGGGGGTTTGTCAAGAACAATAGTTCCTTTTTGTTATCATCAATACACCTTCCTTTTCCTCCATTTATGTTCGCTGCTATCAACTCCATCACCATCTCAAATAATCCGTTCATCCATCCGATTATCCAAACGCCAACCTCCTAAAGAGACTAGATCCGACTCCATCAACGAAACCAGCGGCTAAACTCCTCCATAAGGGAGCTATTTATTTTGCTTGTCATACACCTTCAATCACATACTTGTCATACACCCTAATTTGCCTAAACTCCTTGTCACACATTTTGGTGCACTTTAGTGAAAATTGTGGTGCATGTTAGTGACAAAAGTTAGTGCATGTTAGTGAAAAACTTTGGTGCATTTTAGCAAAAATAGTCGTCCATTTTTAGTGACAAATACTGGTTTATTTTAGTGGAAAATTCTGGTGCATGTTAGTGAAAAATTTCGGCAATTCGTGAATATTTTTTTTTACTTGCAAAATCATTTGCCTTCCACTTCAATTATCAAAAACTCATATCATACATTTATTGAAGCTCTCTTACACTTACAAAAGAAAAACAGCAAAGAAAGGGATCAAAAGAGTAAAAAAAATCCCTAAGTAAAAAAAAAAAAAAAAAGAGAAAAAGAAGGGATCAAAAGAGCGAATTAAATTCCTCAATCAAAAGAAAAAGAATACGAGTAAGTCAAAGCAAGAGGCGAAATGTATGTGTGCATTTGAAGTATTTTATTTCAAGTTAAGGTGTGTATTTATCAAGTGGTAGCAGAGCTCCAAGCTGTTCTCTAGGTTGGTATTGTTCTTATTCATTGTCAGAATCATATTGTTCATCATTTCCATGGTTCATTTTCAAGGACCGTTCCCTTAAATTGCTAAAACACTTTTCCGAGCTGTTCCCACGGATCAAATTTCTTATCTTTCCTTTTCTATGGTTTAAACATTGTTTTCTACCATAGGAAACAATTTAAATTAAATCTGAAATTTTTTCCGTTCTTGAGAAATTAATTTTATCTTGAGTTTTGATCTTGTTTTCACACAAAGATTGAACAAATTTGTGTTTGTGGCTGCCGCACCTATCAATCAAAATTAGGGCAGCACACTTCTTTTTGCTTTGCTTGTCATACACTTGGGAACTCATTGTCATACACATTGCAAACACTACTGGTCATACACATTAGACTTGGTTGTCATACATTCACACTTGTGATCATTGTCATACACCCTTCACTTGTTGTCATACACTTTACCTTGGGTACTCCTTGTCATTCACTTTTCGTGAAACTATTTTGTACTCCTTGTCATCCAATCTTTCGTGTCTGTCACTATTATATAAGTTCCCCCACTCAGAAAATTCTAAACATTTGTGGAAACAAACTTCATTCTGTGCTTAACATTTTTCATTCTTAAGTCTCCTATAGATTCTAAGCACATCGTCTTCATTTTGTCCAAAACAAATTGGCGCGCAGTTTCCATCCGAGAGGAGTCATTCTTGCGTTGTTGGTCTGTTTACAGTGTTTTTCAAACGGAATTTTCTCTTCTTCCCTTCATGGAACTTGTAGAGCTTTATTTTAGGAGTGTTCACGTTTAATTTGGTGAATTAATTCCACCGTTTGCTATTTTTAAAGGGCAATAGCCGAATTCTAAGAAAATTGCCAGAAAATTTCCAGCAAACTGTCTTGTTGTTTCTAGCGTTCTTGTTTGGGTCTTCGTGATTGAACTTGAGCTTGCTGGTTGATTGTTACACAAGAATCAGTTCAGTTTCAAGACGAGTTGAGAGATTTTAGTGAGACCAAATTTTTTCAAGAGTTTAAACACGACTGAAACACGCGAGGGAGTGACTAATCCTTTGGTATATAGCAATTCTGTTTTCTTTTGTTTCTTTTTGTAGGTACCTTTTCCTATGTCTTATTATTATGAGGATGTTAGGTCCTATTGGGGTGAGGACTTCTACACCACGGCTGCCTCTTCTCCAAGCCATGGCCTAGGTTCTGCATCCTACCATAGCCGTGGCCATGGCTCCACTTGTAGTGTGTCTGTCCGGCAGCCTCCTCAACATTCTTATGTGCCACCTCATCTTCGGCATCATGATAATGAGAGAGATAGATCGGCTGCCGCCTCTCCAAGCCATGGCTCCACTTCTAGCGTGTCTGTCCGGCAGCCTCCTCAACATTCTTATGTGCCACCTCATCTTCGGCATCGTGATAATGAGAGAGAGAGCTACTCCAATAGGACTAATTCCCTTGCTGCCTATGTTCGCGAGCCTTCCTATGCCCGTGTTCCTTCATATGCACATGAGATTTCCTATCCGCAAGAGCATCCTTCCACCTTGGTTTCCTATCAAGCATTAGTGATACGATCGCACCTAACCTCATTCTCTCTATGTACCAGCACCACCTAAGCATGGGGATCGCAGCCACAACTGTCCAGTGGCTACGCATTGGGATCGCAGAACAAAGCTCAGCACCAAATGCTCCATCCAAGAGGGCCAATCATCATGATCCGATGGACACGCAAATGACGTCTGATTTGAGAAAACAAAGTCTTGATGGAAACTTCAAGATGTTAGCTTTCATTTGGGACAAGTTTCGGACCAATCTGACGGGTGGATCAAAAGTTATGGTCGTCGACATTTTAGCGCGCAGTTTGAACGAGCCAGGATTAACGTGAGTCCAGTGGCAAAACGCTATGCGTTTTGCCCCAACTTCAAGGGAATCTTACGAGCTGTCTCCATCCCACTTGTGTTATTTTATTATATTTGTTTTCTATAAATAGAACATCAAGCTAGCTTTCATTTTGAGATTATTGCCAAGTGAAAAGCTAGAGAGAGTTCCTCCTCTAGCCTATCACCAAGGCTTGATCCAAGTGTGTTATTTGAGTGATTTGTTGTTGTTTCCTTTTCTGTAATTCAAGTGTGTTCTCAAGCAATAATCAAGAGTTCTTTTGTGCTTTCAATCCTTGCCCAATTGTTGGTCCCCTTTCCGAATTCCATCCAAGAATTGTTCATCCATATCCTTTCATCTTTCCTTCATCATTTCCGCTGCAACTCTACTCCTTTTTCCATCCTTTTTCCTTCCATCTTCTAAGTTTCTTTGTGTCAACAACTCAAGCTAGATCCTCCATCAAAACATAGATTCAGACTCCCTTACAAAGGAGGTTGGATCTTATCAATTAGACACCATCGTTGCCATACTTAAGGCGCAATTGGAAGACTGGACTGAATTGCAAGGCCGATGGGCGCAACAAGAGCAACCCAATGCTGCCATTTCTGAGGCATATAGCTCCTTGCAACCGAGGGTTGACACACCTCCACTTCCTCCCATCGTTGAGTCTAGTGTGGCCTATTGCGATCCACATTCGAGTGAGGAGAGTTTGGCCCCACTTGTGGAAGAGATAGGTCTTGTGCCGTCACTTGACGAGGTTGATGTCCCATGTGTAACTTCATGTGATGATGATCTTGTGGTGGGTGACACCAAGGGGAATGACTTAGGGCTTAGTGGGTTGTATACGGGCTGCCATGAGAGAGTCCTTCATTGTCTTGAATTGCAGCGTCACTTTGCACATCTAGGCAGCGAGTTCTCTATCTTGCCGGCGGTTCCCTCCATTAGCTATTCGGATCCTTTTCTCCTTGGAGTCGAGCTTGTTGGCCACACCTCTTCCATCGCTCATTTTGAGTTCTCACCTTTATTTCCAAGTGTGATTAAGTTTGTAGGTATGAGAGTCAAGGAGCTTGAAGAAATGGCTTCGAGGACGAAGCCTCGCAAACGGGGAGGGGATGATACGAGCCTAAGAGCAGCTCCATGGCCTTCCAAGAAGCCTCCTAATATGAGCACGAACCCGTACATAACTAGCAAAAGGCCTCCCGCTTGGCCTATCTTTTCCGAAGGAATTATCAAGACATTTCCACGTGTGCCCACCAGCCGTGAACAAGCTAAGACTCGGCTGGCCGAGCAAGGAATGGAGCGTATAGATTTGAGGGTGAATCTCCCCAAAGGGGGATGGGATGATATGAGCTTAAAGGCTCCAGCTCGTCCTTATGCCTTTCTCGGACCAGCCTTGGATCTCACGACAAAAGCTAGCACATTAGGGACTATTTTGGTGATCAAGTCAGCTGCCTTCCTAGGTTTAAATGAAGGGTTATTTTAGGGTTTTCTCATGTAATAATTCTCAAGCTATAAATAGAAGGAGATAGCCTCTTTTATAGCTTGTCTTTGTTTGTGTGTTATCTTCTTCAAGGACCAAACTTTTAGCTTAAGCATTAGGGTTCTTAAAACCAGCACCAACTATCTAAACAAATCAGGTTGCTCATCCAAGAGGTGAGAGGGTTGTATTTGTTTAAGAGATCCTTTATTCTTTTCGGCAAGGTTACTCATCCAAGAGGTGAGGGGGTTTGTCAAGAACAATAGTTCCTTTTTGTTATCATCAATACACCTTCCTTTTCCTCCATTTATGTCCACTGCTATCAACTCCATCACCATCTCAAATAATCCATTCATCCATCCGATTATCCAAACACCAACCTCCTAAAGAGACTAGATCTGACTCCATCAACGAAACCAGAGGCTAAACTCCTCCACAAGGGAGCTAGGGCCTTATCACATCACACACACGCTCATCCTCATAAGTGCCAATGGAGAAGGGCAATGACACTTGCCTAGTGACGTTGATGGCGCTGTCATCATTTAGCCAATTGAGGTCATAAGGGTGTGGGTGTGAAGTTGTGGGCAGCCCCAAAGAGTGCATAAGAAGTTCACTTGCCACATCGGCACAACTTCCATTGTCCACTAAAATAGAAATCACTAAACCGTGTGCTAGGCCTCGGGTAAGAAATAGATTGTCCCGTTGCTCATGGGCAGCCTCTTGGGGTTTGGCATGGATGGATAAGGTACGTCTAACCACTAAACACTTGGGTACCTCTACACGAGCGTACCCCTCATCATCGTCATCCTTATCTATCACTTTACCCACCGGAACCAACCCTTGGCTATCCTCGTCGTCCTCATCATCACTCACTATTTCCCCGCTGTCCCGTATGATCATTACCCTCCTATTAGGGCATTCCGCCCTCATGTGGCCTTTCCCCCCATATTTGAAACACGTGATGTTCCTCGAAGGGGTTCTAGGGGTAGGTTCGGTGTTTGGTGTGTGTTTGGCAGCCAATGCGATGGAAGGGGTGCTGTTTTAGTAAGTGTTTGGCTTGGTCAGTAGTATGGAGTCTTGGTTGCTTTTAGGAGCTGCTGAAGCGGAGTTCCAAGTGGGCTTGTAATATGGAGATGGAGTGAAAGGAGTTTTGGGTTTAGCACTTACTTGGCGCTCAATTTTCAGTGCAAGGTGGAGCATGTCCTCCAAGGAGTCATAGGCATGGAAATCTAGCTGATACGCAATCTCCTTGTGCAGCCCCCCCCCCCCAAAAAAAACTGAGCCATGGTGGCCTCATCACTCTCGTGCACATCCGCACGCATCAAACAAGTTAGCATTTCGTGGTTGAAATCACTTACACCGCGGGAGCCTTGTGTTAACCTTTGAAGTTTTTGGTGGAGGTCACGTAGATAGTAGGAAGGTACAAACCGAAGCCTCATCTCATATTTCAACTCCTCCCAAGTCTCCACCGAAGGAAGCCTCTCACGTTGCCTATTTACTACAAGCCGATCCCACCAATGGATGGCCATCTCCGTGAATTCCACGATGGCAAGACGGACCTTCTTGTGCTCCAAATAATTATAGCAGCCAAATACCCTCTCCACCTTACTCTCCTAATCAAAGTAGGTGTCGGGGTCATCCTTGCCTTCAAAGATGGGTATGGACACCTTAATGCTCGAGAGGTTGCTATCCACTCTCTCCTCTTGTGGCCTACGGCCACCTTGCTCATAACCCTCCTCATACTCAAAACGCCTTGCTCCGTGGGCATGCTCATAGTGTGGGGGACGACGTGGGTGGTGGTTTGGTCTATCTCGGATGGCGAAAGGTATTTGGGGTCGGGGGGAGGAACATATGCATTAGCATAGTGTAGGGGTACGTCAATGTGGTTGGTGATGGAGTGAGGGACATGGCGTGGCTGTCTAGGGTTTAGGTGTGAGCCGGGGCTTTGGAAAGGGGGAAAGGAGCGGCTACGACCCTGATTATGGCCGATAGGAGGGCTTTGTCTAGGAGGCCGAATCAGCTGGTCCTCCTCATCACTATTGTCCGATTGTGCCCTCACACCTTCTAGATTGTCGCCAAGAGGGGGTTCAGTGTACAAATTTGCATTGCACGGGTCATTTGGGCCGGTTCTTTGGAGATAATGCGTGGCTGTTTTAGGGGTGCGTAGAGGTGGAGGTGCGGCTGTTTTAGGGGTCAAAGCAGCGATAGCGGCCAAGATGGCCTTGTTGGTGCTCTTTTGTTCCTCGCAATGGCGTTGCAAGGCAGCCATTTGCACCGTGATGGTGGCCATGGCCGGATTGAGGGTGGAGGAGTCCTCGAATCCCTCCTCTCTATTCGTGAGATCAGTAGACATTAGGAACGGTACCTACAAGGAAAACCAGTTTAGAAAGAAAGGTAGAGAAGGCCGAAAAGAAATTCAAGGGATTGATGCGTTGAATTTCAATGACCTAGAGTAGAATTAGGGTTGGAAACAAGGGAAGAAAACTCAAGACACTTAAGGAAAGGCTAGCTCAAAATACAACTCAAGAAGAAAAGGAAAAAGGAAAAGAAAATTAAAATCAGAAAATGCAAAATAGAAAATTAAATCCGAAATTAAAAGAAAGTAAAATCCGAAAATTGTGTTCTTCCACAAGGACACTTGAATTTTGTTCCCTTCTTGTTTTTTGTTTGCAAAGGGTGAAGACGACTCACTTGAATGACAAGTAGTTGTTTTTTTTGTGGAAGAAATGAAGTGAAAGACAAGTAGTTTTTGCTTTTCAAATTTTTTCACTAGGAGCCAAAAATGTGATATGGAAATGAAGTGAAAGACAAGTAGTTTTTGCTTTTCAAATTTTTTCACTAGGAGCCAAAAATGTGATATGGCAAGTGAAGATGATGTGTCACTAAATGTGTGGATGACCAAGCAAGTGAAGTGGCACACAAGTGTAAGGAAGCTATTTTAGGGCCAGCCTAGAGTGGAGAGCAAGCTGAAAACACTTGGCTCACAAAAGAAGCAAATACTAGGCTCACAATCAAGGTGATGTGGCTGGCTAGGGTTGGAGCAAGCAATTTGACACTTAGCAAGAAAACAATTCAGTCCACATGGCTCTCAAGGCCACCATAGGAGGCTCCAATAACTTCAGCAGCAAATACACTCAATAAAGATGAAATAAATACCACTTTGATACACACAAACACAAAATAATCTAGCAATTATGTTCTTCCAAAATTCAGCACACTAAAAGACAAGAATTTCTCAAGAACACCAACTTTTTCAAATGAAGTATAAATGATTCCTATGGTAGAAAATAATGTTTAAACCATAGAAAATAAGAATTCAGGTGTTTGAACCGTGGAAACTCATGAAAAATATGTTTGAACCGAAGAGAGGAACGGATGTGAAAAATAGAATTATTCTCGGCAAAAATGGATAAACACACGGTGGAAAATGATGGATACAGCCGTGAGAAGAGAGTTACCAACCTAGAAGATGATTGGAGCTCCGCTACCACTTGATAACATTGAGCCCTCCTTTGTATGGATTGAGGCCGAATGGTTGAGCAACTTCGGATCTAGTCTTCTTGGAGAGGATGATGACCTCAGCTTAGATGATGATGAACTCGGATTTAGATGGATGTATGTGGAGTATTTGGATGTTTAGGGAGTATTGAAGGCAGCAGATTATAGATGGATGAATATGGAAAGGATTTATGGAAAACAATTATATAACTTGCTCACAAGTGTTTACAAGGATCATCAATTGAAGCCTTCCCTTAATTGATCAACAATGATCAAGCCGAAAGGAGTTAATTGATTGAAAGAAAATAGGATTTAAGATCCCTAAGGCAAAGCCAACTACTTGGTCTTGAAATGGAGATAAACTCACAATTAAAATCAAAGACAAGCTATAAAAGAGGCTATCTCCTTCTATTTATAGCTTGAGAGTTATTACATGGAAAACCCTTAAATAACCCTTGGACAAAGGGCTTTGAAGGCCGGCCACTTGCTGACTTGGCCCAAAATGCTAGTTGGTGTGGCGCGGCTCATGGGCAACTAGGGTTTGGCGCGGCCTTGTGCGAGGGTCTTCATGGCTTGCTCGGCCATCCCTTGAGGCCTTGGCGCGCATACGAGTCATGGTCCTTGAGCTCGTATCACTTAGGGTTCTTAAAACCGGTTTTGTTCATCTTGTTTAATCTCATCCAGTTGATCATTACATGATCAAGTAAGGGTGAGCATGATTAAGAGATCCTTGTAATCACTTGAATACAAGTTTAATATATTGTTGTTCATCAAAACACTCTCCTTTTCATCCATTAATCCGCTGCACAATAATCCCCACTCCTTCTAGCGACGTTATCTTCTCCATTAAACACCATCTAAACACCATACATCCTTGTGTTTACCACCTTCCAAAGGAGACTAGATCCATTCAAGCTCAAGAACACGGTTTCATCCTTCAAGAGAAGCTAAGATGTTATCAAGTGGTAGCGGAGCTCCAAACCGTCTTCTAGGTTGGTAAACTCCCTTCTCACGGCTGGAATCATCTTTCCCATCGTAGGTTTATCATGTTTGGCCGAAATGTTTTCTGATTTTCACATTCGTTCCTCTTTTCGGTTCAAACTTCATTTCCTTGAGTTTCTTCGGTTCAAACACCTTGATTCTTGTTTTCTATGGTTTAAACATTATTTTGAATCACTCCCACTTCATTTGAAAAATATGGTGTTCCTGAGGAATTTTTGTCTTTTAGTGTGCTGATTTTTGGAAGAACACAATTGCTGAAATATTTTGTGTTTGTGTGCATCAAATTGGTGTTTATTTCATCTTGTTTAAGTGCAATTGCTGCTGAAGTTATTGGAGCTTCCTATGGTGGCCATGAGAGCAATGTGGACTTGCTTGTTTTCTTGCTAAGTGCTGAAATGTTTGCTCCAACCCTAGCCGGCTACATCACCTCAATTGTGAGCCTAGTATTTGCCTCAATTGTGAGCCAAGCATTTCAGCTTGCTCAACACACTAGGCCGGCCCTAATTTGCACCCTTAACACCTTGTTTTCTTGTCATACACAGCCACATCACTTGCCTTGTCATCCACACATATTTGGGCACATCATCTTCACTTGCCACCTCACACTTTTTGGCTTTTAGTGAAAAAATTTCAAGAGCCTAAACTACTTGTCTTTCACTTCTTCTTTAAAAATACTTGTGATACAAGTGAGTCTTCTTCACTCTTTGCAAAAACAGAAAAGAAAAGAAGGGAACTAAAAGAAAAAGATCAAAAAATAATTAAAAAAATAAAGAAAAAGTGATCAAGTTCCTCACATCTCAAAAAAAACAAAAAAACAGAGATAAGCAAATGAGTCAAAAGCAAGAGACTACTTGTATGCATTCATTTACAGTGTATTAGTTCATGTTAAAGTGTGCATTTAGGTCAAGAACATTTGAGGCAAATTTTCCCTCCAAATTTATTTATTTTTCCTATACTCGGGCAGTGTTTTCTTTCTCATTTTGTATGAGTTTTCCCACCCAGAAAAATCTGAAATTTCAAGTACATCAATGTCTTTCTATGTGGAACAAAACTTGTTTTTTAGTCAACTGTTAATTCGGTGCAATTGCTATACGTTTTTGCATTCCTAGAAAAGTGTGCAAATTGCGCTTGAAATTTCAGTTCTTGTGTAGCTTGTGTCTTTCATTTTCGTTTCTGTTTTCCTTTTAGTTTCTTCTTGAGTAGCGTTGAGTTAGCATTTCTCTTCTTTGTTTCCCACACTTTGTTATTCCAATTCGGCTATCCTCTTCACTTTCTTTCTTACCTTGGTTGTATTGCTTTCCATGAACTCTAGTTGATCCATAGGGTCTTGCTAGCCTAGATGATTGGTTTGGGTTGAGATAAGAATGTGAGAGAAAAGTGTGAGCTTATTAGAGTGATAAACACAAGTGAAACACGTGAGGGAGAGACTAACCCTTTTTTATCTATCAATTGTGTTTGTTTTCCACTTTGTAGGTAATTTTCAATGTCTTCTTATTGTGACAATGTTGGGTCCTGTTAGGAGGATGACTCTTGTTGTTATATGATAAGGCCTTAGCTCCTTTTGGAGGAGTTTAGCCGCTGATTTCTTAGAAGAAGCCGGATCTAGTCTCTTTCGGCGGTTGGTTCTTGATAGATGGATGTATGGACGGATAATATGAAGGATTAAATGAGTAGTATGCAGCGGATGATCATGGAGGAAAAGGAAAGGTGTATTTATGATTAACAAATCAGAACTTTGTTCTTAGCAAACCCCCTCAAGATGAACTTGAGTAACCTTGCTGAAAAGAACTAAGGATCTCTAAGCTAATCCGACCCTCTCATCAACATGATGAGCAACCCGAATTAGAGAAGATAGTGTGCTGGTTTGAAGAACCCTAATTAGCTAGCTAAGAGTTGGTCTAGGCTGAAGTTTATCACAAAAACAAAGACAAGGCATAAAAGAGGCTAAATCCTGCTATTTATACCTTGAGGATTATTACATGGAAATCCCCAAAATACCCTATACTTGACTAGAGGGGCGGACCCTTGATGTGGTCTTGACGCTCTCCAAAACTGAAGCAAAACGCTATAGCGTTTTGCCACTGGAGTGATGCTTCCGCTTGACCGAGCGGCTTGGTCCTTGGCGCCCGGGCTGGCCTCATGGGATGCTAGGGTTTGGCGCGCGGTCCTCATGGTATGTCCGAGTAAAGCGTGAATGCATGTAGTCCATCGCTCCCTTGCCTCCAAGTCGCGCTCTTCGGTTCTAAGACTCTTCAAGAGGGTGGCTGCTAGGGCTTTGCTCCGAGTGAAGTATCCATGAGCATTGGTGCTCATATCACCCATGCTCGTGCTCGTATCATCCCCTCCCCCTTTGAGTGGATTCGACCTCGAATCCAATGGCTGCTCCTCCTCAACTCCATCGGTATCACCTACAAAATAGGGTGACAAGTCATTAATATTGAAAGTTGAGCTTATGGAACCAAAAGAATTAGGGATATCGAGACGATAAGCATTGTCACTGAATTTCTCCACAATGAGAAAAGGTCCATCTCCTCGTTGGCTAAGTTTGCCCTTGCGTTGAGAGGGGAAACGATCCTTTCTCAAATGCAACCAGACCCATTCGCCCACTTCAAAGGATTTGATATGGTGACCCGAGTTGTGTTTTTCCATTAGTTTGTTGTTCAAGTCTTCCATCCGCTCCTTGGCTTTCTCATGCAATTTTCGGACCATGGCTACTTTCTCCTCGCCATCTAAGCTTGCACAATCAGTGAGAGAGAGAGGCAGCAAGTCTATGGGGGTAAGAGGGTTAAACCCGTAGACTAGCTCAAAAGGAGAAAAGCGAGTTGAAGAATGCATTGCGCGATTGTATGCAAATTCAATAAAAGGGATACAATCGTCCCAAGACTTGGAATATTGCTGAATCATAACACGCAACATAGTGCCTAAAGTCCTATTAACTACTTCAGTTTGGCCATCCGTTTGAGGATGACACGAAGTGGAAAACAGCAACTTAGTTCCCAACTTTGCCCACAACACACGCCAAAAATGACTAAGGAATTTGCTATCCCTATCACTAACAATCGTGCGTGGCATGCCATGTAAACGAACAATTTCATGAAAGAAAAGAGAGGCAATGTGAGATGCATCATTTGTAGTGTGACAAGGAATAAAGTGTGCCATTTTAGAGAAACGATCAACAACTACAAACAACGAATCCTTCCCCCTTTTGGTTCGGGGCAGCCCAACCACAAAATCCATAGAGAGATCACACCATGGATGAGATGCAACCGGCAAAGGCATGTAAAGACCATGATTAATGCATTTAGACATGGAACGTTTACAAGTAATACAAGCAGCCACAATATCAGCAACATGTTTCTTCATGTGAGGCCAAAAGAAATGCTCTTTAAGTGTGCTAAGAGTCTTATCTACCCCAAAGTGCCCCATTAGACCTCCCCCATGCGATTCTCTCATAAGTAACTCACGTGTACTACAATGAGGTATGCACAATCTACCTTTACGAAATAGAAAATCAGCATGTATCACAAATATGCCATGTGCACCATTAGAGCATTCAAGATAAGCATCCTTAAAGTCTAAATCAGCAGCATACAAAGAAGTGATGTGTGCGAAGCCTAAGAGGCGTGAATGGAGGGAAGTGAGAAGGGCATACCTACGGGATAGAGCATCCGCCACTACATTGTCCTTCCCTTTCAAATACTTAATGTGATTAGGGAAACGCTCGATAAATTCCATCCATGCTGCATGGCGTTTGTTGAGCTTCCCTTGTCCCTTGAGGTATTTGAGGCTAAGGTGATCCGTGTGAACCACGAACTCCTTGGGTAGCAAGTAATGCTCCCACACGTTGAGGGCTCTCACAAGTGCGTATAACTCTCGGTCATACGTGCAGTAGTTTAGTTGAGCTCCCTTCAACTTCTCGCTAAAATAAGCCACCGGTTTCTTTTCTTGGACCAAAACAGCCCCAATTCCTATCCCACTTGCGTCACACTCCACCTCGAATGTCTTATCGAAGTTGGGGAGGGTGAGGACCGGGCTGGAAGTCAGCTTGTCCTTAAGTTTGTTGAAGGCCACCTCTTGCTCTTTGCCCCAAAGGAAGGGCACATTCTTTTTGGTGAGAGCATTGAGGGGGGCGGCAATGGTGGAGAAGTCTTTGACGAAACGGCGGTAGAATCCGGCCAGCCCGTGGAAGGAACGAACATCGCCCAAGTTGGCTGGTGTTGGCCATTCAGCAATGGCCCTAACCTTCTCATTGTCTACCTTGAGGCCGAAGGTACCTACAATGAAGCCAAGGAAGTGCACTTCCTCCAAACAGAATTCACACTTGGATAACTTCGCGAAGAGTTGATGCTTGCGAAGGGTAAGAAAAATCTGGTGCAAATGGTCTAAATGGACTTCTAAACAAGTGCTATAAACCAATATGTCGTCAAAATAAACAACCACAAAATTGCCGATAAAAGGCCTAAGTACATGGTTCATTAGACGCATAAAAGTGCTAGGAGCATTTGTGAGACCAAAGGGCATAACAAGCCATTCATAAAGACCGAACTTAGTTTTAAAGGCTGTTTTCCATTGATCTTCCTCATGCATTCGAATTTGGTGATAGCCACTCACTAAGTCAATTTTAGAGAAGATTTTAGCACCACTTAACTCATCCAGCACTTCATCTTCTTTACTTTGTAACAAGGTTGCTCAAGCAAGTTCTTGAGAGAGTTTGACCTAAAATCAGAAACAATGTTTGACCTAAAATCAGAAATGCTCGGAATGACAAACGATTGATTCCCACGGTTAGAAACAATGTTTCCACCGTGGATATGGAAGGAATAAGTGTTTGAACCGTAGGAAATGTGAAGAACAAGCAATTTCAGTTTAGAGGAACGGTTGTGAAATTTACCCGAAAACAGAAAAAATTTCAGCCGATTCAACGGTGAAAACGATGAAGTTTACCAACCTAGAGCACGGATTAGAGCTCCACTACCACTTGATAAGGCCCTAGCTCCTTTTGGAGGAGTTTAGCCACTTATTTCTTAGAAGAAGCCGGATCTAGTCTCTTTCGGAGGTTGGTTCTTGATAGATGGATGTATGGACGGATAATATGAAGGATTAAATGAGTAGTATGCAGCGGATGATCATGGAGGAAAAGGAAAGGTGTATTTATGATTAACAAATCAGAACTTTGTTCTTAGCAAACCCCCTCAAGATGAACTTGAGTAACCTTGCTGAAAAGAACTAAGGATCTCTAAGCTAATCCGACCCTCTCATCAACATGATGAGCAACCCGAATTAGAGAAGATAGTGTGCTGGTTTGAAGAACCCTAATTAGCTAGCTAAGAGTTTGTCTAGGCTGAAGTTTATCACAAAAACAAAGACAAGGCATAAAAGAGGCTAAATCCTGCTATTTATACCTTGAGGATTATTACATGGAAATCCCCAAAATACCCTATACTTGACTAGAGGGGCGGACCCTTGATGTGGTCTTGACGCTCTCCAAAACTGAAGCAAAACGCTATAGCGTTTTACCACTGGAGTGATGCTTCCGCTTGACCGAGCGGCTTGGTCCTTGGCGCCCGGGCTGGCCTCATGGGATGCTAGGGTTTGGCGCGCGGTCCTCATGGTATGTCCGAGTAAAGAGTGAATGCATGTAGTCCATCGCTCCCTTGCCTCCAAGTCGCGCTCTTCGATTCTAAGACTCTTCAAGAGGGTGGCTGCTAGGGCTTTGCTCCGAGTGAAGTATCCATGAGCATTGGTGCTCATATCACCCATGCTCGTGCTCGTATCATTATAGCATCGCCTCCACTACGTGTTCTAGTGACCGGTCCTCTTATTGCTATGAGGCAAGTTACGGCAATGAGCATGAGACACCAAGTAGCCCTCGGTCATATGTGGTTGATAGTGTAGCCTATCCGCACGGATCTTATTATGGTAGTGCTTACTCCGATGAGATGAGTTATGGTTCTAGCTCTTATGTGATGGACAACCTAGGCCACCATTCTAGTGTAGCGCAGTCTCCCCGGTGGGAGTATGATCATCTTGAGCCCTCTCGACAATCATATGGGTTTGAGTCTTATGCGGATAATAGAGAGGATTTTTATGGGCATGAGGACTACCAAGTTTGGTCATCATGGCATGAGGACCGTAGCCATGACTACTTCACCGAGTGATAAGAGCTCGACTTCGATTTGGAGATGAAACCGTGAGATGAAGGCAGCAAGGATTTAGTCTCCTTTGGGAGGTGGTAAACACATGGATAATTGGTGTTTGGGTGGATGGATGGATCCGAATTTGTATGGAGTTTAAGGGCAGCGACAATAGATGGAATAATGGAGAAGATAACGTCGCTAGAAGGAGTGCGGATTGTGCAGCGGATTAATGGATGAAAAGGAGAGTGTTTAGATGAACAATAAGTATATAACTTCAATACCCAACAAACCCTCTCAAGAACTTGCTTGAGCAACCTTGTTACAAAGTAAAGAAGATGAAGTGCTAGTTTTAAGAACCCTAAATTACCTAGGTTACTCTACTGATTTGGCCAAAGAGAATATCATCAAAATCAAAGGCAAACTATAAAAGAGGCTATCTCCTTCTATTTATAACTTGAGAATTATTACATGAGAAAATCCTAAAATAACCCTTCATTTAAACCTAGGAAGGATGGCTAACTTGATCACCAAAACAGTCCCTAATGTGCTAGTTTTCACCGTGAGATCCAAGGCTGGTCCGGGCAAGGCATAAGGATTGATACGATCACGCCTAGCTATGATTTAATGATGAGCGGACAACCTTATAATGGGCCAGCCAAGCCCATGAAGGGGCCTAGGAAGAGCACAAGGAGAGGCCTTGGGCGTCCTTGTGCAAGGCAGAATTGTTGCCTCTTGTTATTGTATTTCTTCCTTTGTATTTAAGAAAAACTTAGTCATTTTGAATCATTAGTTATTGCCTAAGTGAAAAAGCTAGAGTTGAGTTTCTCCTCTAGCCATTCACTTGGGCTTTAGCACCACTATCCTAGAACATTGAGAGATTTGTTGTTTGCTGAATTCGTTCACTTACTACTCAAGTGAACGGATTGATTGTAATATTGTGTGTGAAGATTCGGCCAACTTCAAGGCTGAATCCTTGTGAACGATTGCTGTAATTTCAAGTGTGTTTCAAGATAATTTCAAGTGTTCAATTGCTGGTCCATTTCCGAATTCCATCCAAGTTGGTTCGTCCATTTCCTTTCATCTATTCTTTCATCATTTCCGCTGCAATTCTACTCCATCTTCCATCCTATTTCCTTCCATCTTCCAATCTGCCTTGTGTTACAACTCCAAGCTAGATCCTCCTTCAAACATAGATTCAAACTCCCCTTACAAAGGAGGTTGGATCTTATCAAGTGGTAGCGGAGCTCTAGCCGCTTCGAGTTGTTTCTTGAATCCGAGTTTGTTTTGTGCTTGTGTCTGTCCTGTTTGAATCCATTATACCACCCTGACAAATCTGAAATTTTGAGACATTAAACTTCAGCTTGTGTGTGACATTTTTCGTCTTTTAATCTACTCCCAATTCGGAGTAAAAGATAAACATTTTGGCCAAAACAAAACGATGCGCAGTCTGCATCCAAGCAAGAACATACCTGTATTGTTGGTCTGATTCCAGTACCTTCGAGCCGGAATTTTCTCTTTCATCTTTGACAAAACTTGTAGCTCTATGTTTTGAGAGTGTTCCTGTAAAATTTCGTGGTCTATAGACATCATTTGCTATTTCTTTTAGCCCAAGGAGAAAGACTACACCAAGCTGTCCGAAAATTCTGTCAAGAACAGTTTTTGTGTTCTTCATCCTCTTGTTGTGTTCTTGAGTCTTCAAGTGAAGAAGACAACCTAAGGAGTTCCTTGATCCAATCCCGCACCCTTCCCCATCCAAGTGAGCTGTTCCTTCTTCATTCAAAATCTGTCCAAGAATTCCTTCCATGTGCAGTCCATTGTTTATTCAACTTTTCAGCTTTGTGTCATAAGCTTTAACTTATAAAAAAATTAAAAGCTGAACTTCACATGGAGTCCCAACCCTAGCCGTGTCCCTCTTTCATTTTTTAACTTAAAAAGCCTTCCAAGAATCCTTACAAAAGCTGAAGATTCTCATTCTTTCCACACCTTGTCCTACAATTCTAAAATCTGCCCACTCCACCTCTTGCAAAAGCTGATTATTCCTTACACCTTCTTTGTTTATTCAAACACCTTTCCTTCTTGTTTAATCAAGGGAACCATCTGCCAACTCCACCTTCTTTAAACGAAGAGAAATCAGCACCACATGCCCTACATCTTCATTTCTTTAAACAAAGAGAAATCAGCCCCACATGCCCTACATCATCATGTCTAATTCCATTACACCAACTCCACTTGCTCATTGTATAATCCCTTACACATGTGCACCCACACCTTCCATTCTATTTCTTTAAGTTGATTCCTTCACCTTTTGAATTAGTTTAATCCAATCCTTTTCAGCCTGTGTCATAACCTTGCATTATTAAATTGAAAGTGAGCAGCCCTTAATGGAACGAATTGGTGCTTGCAACATTCCTCCAATTTACTAATCAAATGTCATACAAAGCTTCTTACACAAAGCTGAAAATTCAGCATGCCACCCTCCTTTCCTCATTCCTTATCTTTGAATTAAATTAATTCAATACCAGCAGCACATATTCCTTACATTGTCTCCCACTTTCTAAAGTTGTCATTCTCCTTTTCCATGTGCAAACCGTAGCCCTCCTTGTGTCATAGTTTATTCTTCCTTTTCAGCTTTTCATCTACTTTCCCATTCTTTAAGTTGTGTAAAACTCCACTTTCACATGTGAACACGTTTATTCCTTATCTTAATCCCCCTCACAATCCATTGTCTCCCACCTTGAATTATTTAAATTTGATTCTCTTAACCATGTGAGCTTTATTTCTTTCACCTTCCAACCTACATCCAATTGATTAAACACCTCATTCATCCGTGCCCACTTCTTCTTCTTAAACAATCTGATTCTTCCTTACCCTACCTTCCACATTTCCTTTGTTTAATCAAGCACTCAACCGCACAACTCATACTCCACCTTGTAATTGTTTTAGTTTATCTTAGACAATTCTCACACTTTCCTTTGTTTAATACATCATGCATCCGCACCTTCCTTTCTTTGAAATAAAATAATTCAAGACCGACCGAACATATTCCCTTCACTTTTACCTTAAACATGTCAACATTTCTTTCTCAATTATTTTCCATGTGCTAGATCCATTTCAGCACATATTCTTCTACCTTTTACCTTACTCCTTTTGAACAAAACCGAGTCACTTCTTACTTGATTCAATTCTTTTACAACACACACCACTTTCTTTCTTCTTTTCCTTTCAATAGAGTTAGCTGAAGTAAATATTACTTCTTCTTCTTTCATTTCCAAACCTTCGATCTCTCATTTCCTCCTCCTTTTCTATTTGAACTCTTGTCTACACTTGAAAGCAAACAAATACAAAACCAAATGAGAACTTGAGTGATTAAGTGAGATCAATTTTTGCCAGTGATTTTAAACACGAGAGATAAACACGAGAGAGAGTGTTTATTCACTAACGTGTGCTACTTGTGTAGGAAAACTTTCAACATGTCTCACTCAAGCATGTGTGGAAGTGAAGAAAACATGAAGACTATGATAGAAACAATGAGAATTGCAATAGAAGAAGTGAAACGCTCAACGGAGGATATGAAGAAACAAGTTTCCTTATATGTGAAAAGAACTTCAGCCGACTCTCATATTTCCAATGAGAAGTCTAAGAGGGTGACCCGCGGGGGCTCACCCAAGGACACTAGCACCAGCAAAATGAGTGATTTCAATAAACGGTATAAAGAGATGCAGCAATGGCTTGTTGACGATCATGCCAAATATGGTCGTCATGAAGCCTACTTTGCCCAACTTGAGCAACGCTACTCGATTAAAGAGGAGAGTTCAATCCCTCCTATTGTTTTGCTTGACGAGCCGGACCCAGATCAGTACACATCCTCCAGCGAAACCGAATACACCTTTGCTTCCCCTCCTAAGGTTTCATCTTCTAAGCTATCACAAGAAACCAAAAGGAGTAGGGTTTGTCCTACTGAAAATCCAAATGAAGCCAAGAGCATTGCACCACTAGGCCACCTCGGGGCCGTGGTGATCAATGATGAGCCGACCAGCACCTTCAATGGACCACCTCCTAAACAATCCAAAAATCAGCTTCATGACATCTCTAAAGATATCAATGTGGAAGCTAATGAGTCCACTAAAGAAGATATCCAAATCCAAGTTGTGCATCAACCAAGCACATACACGTCCACACCTAAGCCACCCTCACCCCATCACATTTCGGCCTCCTTACACCAAGGTAACTTTAGCCGAATACCATCCACACAAACTCAAATTGTTGTGAATGAGGAAGAAAATAGTGAAAGAGAGAGTGGAGAGAAAAAGAAGAGTGTTGAGAATTTGAGAGATATTATGGATGATGCTTGGTGGCAGAGGGCCAAAGAACTAGCGATTAGTGTGATGGCCAAACCTAGGCGTAAAAAGAGTGAGAAAGAGCGTAAGAGTAGAAAAAAAGAGAGTGATCTTGAGCATGAAAAGAGAGAGAAAAATGATGAGCAAAATCAAAGACATGAAAATAGCAAGCATGCCATTGAGAGTACTCAAATTGAACAAAAAGAAAGTGAGCGAGAAAGGAGTGAGCAAATTGAGCAGGTTATACCAAAGGTTACTTCTAACCTTTCTCCTCTACCCATTCCAATTGTTTTGCCTAGAAAACAAGTTGTAACCGTACCATTAAAAGGGGTACCAAGTGGCATGTCAATCCTAGGAGGCATTGGAAGCGTGATTGTTCAACAATGGTGCGCTCAAAGGTATGCACCAATTTCTACTCCAAATGATGAAAGGTTAGAGCTTACACCTCTTCATATTTCTTATTCACATGATGCCAATTTACAAGATAATAATTTAACGTGTGAAAAAGAACCAACTTTACATTCCTCCGAGCATGACTCTCTCCTAATTGGACATGAAAAATACTTGTGTGACAATCTTGTAGAATGTAATAAAACTCCTAATTTGTATTTCATCGCGTATGACCCTTTCTTGCTCAAACATGATATTTTTTGCTATTTTTCGTGTAACATACGTGACTTGTTGTGTGGTCAACACCCAAAATCCATGACTATTTTGCATGAAGTATGGAAACAATTCTTTATCAAAAACTTGTTAAAAACTATTTGGTTTAAATACTACAAAGAGTTGTATTTCCTTTTGAGTCGATTGCTTGGTTTTCCATCGTGTTTTGCGCATGTATGTGTGGCTCAATTTTCATGGTTGATTCTAGTGAGCCGATTTGAGAAAGTGAGTAACCGGGAAGACGAGCCTCTTGTGACATTGCATGCGCAATTATGCCTCCTTGGTATCTCACCTTTGTCTTTGAGTTTCATTAAGTATGTAGGTACCGGAAATAAGGAGATTGAAGAAATGGATTCGAGGACGAATCCTTTCAAAGGAAGAGGTGATGATACGATCACGCCTAGCTATGATTTAATGATGAGCGGACAACCTTATAATGGGCCAGCCAAGCCCATGAAGGGGCCTAGGAAGAGCACAAGGAGAGGCCTTGGGCGTCCTTGTGCAAGGCAGAATTGTTGCCTCTTGTTATTGTATTTCTTCCTTTGTATTTAAGAAAAACTTAGTCATTTTGAATCATTAGTTATTGCCTAAGTGAAAAAGCTAGAGTTGAGTTTCTCCTCTAGCCATTCACTTGGGCTTTAGCACCACTATCCTAGAACATTGAGAGATTTGTTGTTTGCTGAATTCGTTCACTTACTACTCAAGTGAACGGATTGATTGTAATATTGTGTGTGAAGATTCGGCCAACTTCAAGGCTAAATCCTTGTGAACGATTGCTGTAATTTCAAGTGTGTTTCAAGATAATTTCAAGTGTTCAATTGCTGGTCCATTTCCGAATTCCATCCAAGTTGGTTCGTCCATTTCCTTTCATCTATTCTTTCATCATTTCCGCTGCAATTCTACTCCATCTTCCATCCTATTTCCTTCCATCTTCCAATCTGCCTTGTGTTACAACTCCAAGCTAGATCCTCCTTCAAACATAGATTCAAACTCCCCTTACAAAGGAGGTTGGATCTTATCAAGGATGAGCTGGAGCCTTTAAGCTCATATCACCGAGGCTTCCCCTTCCCCACGCCATGGCACCTCTATCTATGTCCCGGACCGTGGCAGCCAGCATCACCCCTTTGTGCCATCAGTTTCTAGTGCACCTCCTCGCCACACCACACCGTATTCTTATGAACAACCTCCCCACCATGTTCGTTGGCCCCCGCCTCCTCCTAGTTACCGTTCCATTCCTCCCACTCCTAGTCATGGTCATGGCCCCACTCCTGGTGTATTCGTTCGGCGGGCTCCTCAACGTCCCTATGTCCCACCGGCTTGTAGGATTTCGCCCCCTCACAACGCCTCATTTTATTATGATGTGCAACATACAAGCTATGTCCACCGACCTCCTCCACTTTCCTATAGTCACGAGCATCATATTGAGCACTTGGATGAGTAAGTTCTAGTTGCGCAAAATATCATGGCTGAATTGCAACGCCAATGGGCACGACAAGAGCAAACCAATGCGGCCATTTTGGAGGCAATTAGCTCCTTGCAACCACAAGTTCCAACACCTCCACTTTCAGCCATCGATGAGGTTAGTGTGTGCTCTCCCGGAATGCTGTCTATTGAGGAGAGTTTGGCTCTAATTGTGGAACAAATGCTGGTTGTACCACCACTTGACGAGGCTGATATCCCATGTCTTGCGACAATGGATGTGTTGGATGACATTTCGAGTGGTGATGCTCTTATGAAGGATGGCAACGATGGGAGTGCAAGAGAGGTTTGTGGGTTATCTACGGGCTGCCATGAGAGAGCTCTTCTTTGCCTTACCTTGGAACGCCACTTTGAGCACATGGGCAGCAAGTTCTCCATCATCCCGGCGGTGCCTTTACATAGCTATTCAGATCCTTTTCTCCTTGGGTTTGATCTTTTTGGCCGAGTTCCCTCCATCACCCGTTTGGCTCCCCCTCTTGACCGAGTCTTATCCATCACTCCATCGATTTCTCATAGTGGCCGCGCCTCCCCCATCACTACTGTGATCCCCTACGCATAGCTTTGAGGATCTGTTTCTACTTGGATTTGAGCTTATTGGCCGCACCCCCTCCTTTCCATTTTCGGCACCTCCTAGTGGTTTCATGGTCCCGCACCTCACCCAGAATTCTCCCTTTACTCCTTTGGTGACTCGTAGTGCCCACGCATCTGCACTCATTTCTAGGGGTCCTCACTTGGCCTTCATCACCACCATTCCCCATCTCGGCCGATCCTTAGTGGCTCTTGGGTTTTTCCCGTCTGCACCTACATACCTAGCCTGACGAAGGCCTCCACCTTTGCCTATATTCTCCGAGAGTTGTATTTTGGGGATTCCGTGTGTGGCCACTAGCCGAGAGCATGCTTTGACCCGTTTGGCCGAGCAAGGGATTGAGCCTACAGATTCGAGGACGAATCACCTTGAAGAGCGAGGGGATGATACGAGCTCGATCCGCGACAAGGCTTCACGGGATGGCCGAACCAACCATGAAGAAGTACGCGCGAGGACGCTCCAAACCCTAGCAAGCCGTGAGCCCTTGGCCGAGCCCTTGGACGAGTCCATGGCCGAGGCGATCTTCATTGCTACCAAGGCCAAGCTTCTCAAGCCCCTTTGTCTAAGGGTGTAAGGGTATTATCCCTTGTATTAGGCTCTTAGTATAAATAGTGAGCAATAGGCACTTTAGATTGGTCTTTGATTTAATTGTGAGTTATCTCCATTTCAAGACCAATTAGTTGGCTTTGCCTTAGGGTTCTTAAAATCGGTTTTGTTCATCTTGTTTAATCTCATCGGGTTGATCATTACATGATCAAGTAAGGGTAAGCACGATTAAGAGATCCTTGTAATCACTTGAATACAAGTTTAATATATTGTTGTTCATCAAAACACTCTCCTTTTCATCCATTAATCCGCTGCACAATCCCCACTCCTTCTAGCGACGTTATCTTCTCCATTAAACACCATCTAAACACCATACATCCTTGTGTTTACCACCTCCAAAAGGAGACTAGATCCATTCAAGCTCAAGAACATGGTTTCATCCTTCAAGAGAAGCCGAGATGTTATCACTTGTGGCCGGCCTCTTGGTGAGCGCAAGGTTGTGGGGTATGGGTCGTGTGCTGCTTGGCCAAGGTGTGTGCGGGCTGCTCATGGGTTGCTAGGGTTGGCGCGGGAGTTGTCATGCCTTGCGCGGCTAACTCATGAGACGATGCGCCCCCCCCCCCCCCTTCGAGGAGATTCGACCTCGAATCTAAGGGTGAGAACCTTGCGAACGCAGCAAGAGCAACTTTGGGCAGCCACTTAAAGATCCAAAATAGCAAGTGGGCCGATGGTGTGCGATGGAGTTTAGCCACCAAAGATGCAATGTTCCTATTACCTAGCACACGTTTAGAGAGCACACTAGAGGAAAAAAGATTAGTGTTAGTGAAATTCAAGTATGGATCCTTAAACCAGCCAAGAGGGCACGGGTTAAGGACACAAATTTCATATCTCCCTACACTCTGCACGGCACATAAGTTAACTTTTTTGGGTGCCCATTGCTCACTATTTTCAGATACGGTATTTTCCTCAATTGCTCCCCTCACTTTTTCTCTCCACTCCCCTCATTCTGAAATTTCAGTGTGGTAGGAAGCACAAAGGTGGCATGTGCCTTGGAGAGCTTGGCTTGAACTTTAAATACTTCAGAGAGAGGTAAGGGCTGAATGAGAATCTTGCGGCCCAAGTGTTGGAATTTGTATGTGTTGTGGAATTCGTCGTGGACAACTCTCTTGTCAAATTACCACAGTCTACCAAGTAGCAAATGGCCAAAATGCATTGCTACCACATCACAAGTCCTTTCATCCACGTGTGTGAAACAAATTCTCTCACTGGTCGTCATCACACACTTCATTCTTTGATTGCAGACACAGATTGCGTCATATCACCATCAACCCAACTTGCTCACCCTGCTGATAATGATCATCCGAATCCACCTTTTCTACTTCTTCTTCCCCGAAATCAGATTCCCCTTGATCATCATCTGACTCTTTGATACGATCCTGGTTCCTTAGGATGCGTAGCACCAATTTTGATCTTTGTTCAAAGATGGATTTCCTGTGGAATAGATAGAATAGATAGAACTCACTTGCACAATTAAGACCTGCTGAACGCTAAGCAACAGCCAACCAAAATCCGAACAAGAGAGGGTCCTTGTGAATGATAAACTTGCACAACTAAGACCTGCTGAACGCTAAGCAACAACCAACCAAAGTCCGAACAAGAAGATAAACAACAAGTAGGATGCAATTCCAAGATTTACTTGCATACGACTCAAGTATTGCGGACTCAAGAAGAACAAGGTTCAACCAACTTGAACAAGGGGCGGAGATTGAAGAGAATATCTCAATTTATCAAATAACAACCAAGTTTCTAAGGAGGCCAAGTGGCTCCTTAAATAAGGTTACAAGCAAACCCTAATTCCAAAATAGGAATATTACATAAAGTAAAACACTTTAACTAATTAATCAATTAACTAATTAACTAATTAAATAATTAACTAATTACAGTAAATATAAATATATTTAAATACATTCCAGCAGCCCATGTCGAGTTCCCCATCATCGGGCCAAGGTTTGGGCCGAAACTTCAAGTTGTATGTTGCCTCGCGTACAGACTGCACGCCATAATGTCGACGTCTATAACTTTTAAACCACTGGGCCAAATGAGCTGAATCTTGTCCCAGATGAAAGCTAACATCCTGAAGTTTCCAACTAGAGGTCGATCGCATGATTCCGACATGTACAGCTCTGGTTACGTTCCGACGAAGTTGCCTGTTGTGTCTGCACCTAGAACTGCTGTGTGCGAGATTGTCATCTCGAATCTCCTTGATATCTACTTGTATGAATGCTCTGAAACTTGGACACAGCCTTCCTAAGACTCCAATAGGTCTTGTATATGTGCTAGATCTTTTATTGAAGCCGTTCTTCCAAGGGTTGACTCGGATGGATGTCAAACCTTGTGCTAGGTGCCTCCAAGCCACCTTCCATGTCATCCTTCGCCTGAAAGCTTGATCAAGCAGCGTCTCCTGCCTTGTCTCCATGTCTAGGGGTTGCTGAATGGTCACTGGGGTTAGCCATGGGGCTAGGATCGTATCATGCCCTTCCCCTTCGAAAAGATTCGCCCTCGAATCTGATTCTTTTAAGACAACAATTCTATCAGAATCAACAAAGGAAACACATGAAGGAAAGGGATTACCCAAGGCATCCAACTCTGATTGTTGCAACTTAGACAACTCCTTCTCCTTCAAAACATCTTGCTCTTGCTGCCCTAAAGAGAAAACACAAGAAGAAGAAGAATTAGTTAACCCATGCTCACTCTTTTCATGGGGGCTGTTTTGATTAGTCTTCTTTAAGACTTTGGGTTCTTTTAAGCCCTTTTCTTTTTCTCGCTCACTCACTTCTGCACTTAGACATGTAATGGACTTCTCTTCTTGAATAGGGAACTTGTCTTCATAGACCTCGAATGCTTGAACTTTGATTATAGAAAATTCCGTTCTTGGATCCATATCATTCTCCCCTTCTTCGAGAAGATTCGTCCTCGAATCTTGCTCAGCATCATCTTTCGCCTTTGACTTAGTAGGCCTGATACTAGGATAAAGAGACCTCTTCTTCCTTTGCTTCTCTATTCTGATCGCCTCTTGTAACATATCCTCTAAGTAGAAGAACTCAGTGTAATGCAGTGGATCTATTATCTCTTGGTTGAGGCCTTCGAAGAATCTTGCCATCGTCTCCTTTTTGGTCTCCTTGACTTGCGCTCTCTCCAAAGCAATCTCCATCTCATTAAAGTACTCTTCAACACTCTTATTTCCTTGTGTCAAGGTCTGTAACTTATGGAGGAGCTCACGGCTGAAGTGATTAGGAACAAACCGCTGCCTCATCACCCATTTCATCTCGCTCCAATCCTCAATTGGATCTAAGTAGATAGTCACTCTCTTGTGATTGAGCTGATCCCACCAATTCCTTGCATACCCGCTAAACGCAGCTGATGCTAACCTCACTTTCTTCCTTTCTGAATAATCATGGCAGCGAAAAATAGATTGTACATCTCGCTCCCAATCCAAGTAATCATTCGGACCATACACTGCTTCAAAAGGCGGAAGTCTTACCCTTGACTCACCTTTGTTATATGTCTCGGCCTTCGCCCTCAAACCAACCGAGATGTTCCTTCTTTCACACCTATCATACTGCCCTTGCCTCAAATAGGCATCATCATCATAATCTTGCCTCAAAGACCATTGCATGTACGACATTATATAAGGTATAGAATTCAGTTTCGGCGAACACAGTGTAGTAATTCAAGCACAGCTTCTGATTCTGGTGTCCGAATCACCTGATTCTTCTTGATTCGGAAACCTAACATAATCAGCTTTCCAACGGATCCTTTTTCACTCAAATCGGACTTCAGTAGCTATATATACAAATTCAATTTCGACACTGAAAATTGTGCAGGATTTTGCAGCAAACACAATTTAGTAAATCGGCTATAGCTTTTGACTCCGATGTTCGAATCACCTGATTCTTCTTGATTCAGACTCCTGACAAATAGAGCTTTCCAACGAACTAAGACTCACAGAAATCGGACTCCAATAGGTATATATTGAAATACGATTTCGACACTGACACTTTGGTGGACTGTTTTTGGTGACTCTTTTGTATGACTCTTTTGACACTTTGGGGACTAAGTTTGTGACTCTTTTTTTTGACACTTTGGGGACTGATTTTGTGACACTTTTTGTAAATAAACAAATCAAACAGAAAAGACCCCAACTGATGCGATCCAAGTAGTTTAGGATGCGCAACAACGAAATCTCTACCTAACGACAAAAGTAAAGGATAGTTAGGATAGTTACCAATCTTTGAACGCCTTAAGCTCCGCTACCAACTGATACGATCTTGGTTCCTTAGGATGCGTAGCACCAATTTTGATCTTTGTTCAAAGATGGATTTCCTGCGGAATAGATAGAATAGATAGAACTCACTTGCACAATTAAGACCTGCTGAACGCTAAGCAACAGCCAACCAAAATCCGAACAAGAGAGGGTCCTTGTGAATGATAAACTTGCACAACTAAGACCTGCTGAACGCTAAGCAACAGCCAACCAAAGTCCGAACAAGAAGATAAACAACAAGTAGGATGCAATTCCAAGATTTACTTGTATACGACTCAAGTATTGCGGACTCAAGAAGAACAAGGTTCAACCAACTTGAACAAGGGGCAGAGATTGAAGAGAATATCTCAATTTATCAAATAACAGCCAAGTTTCTAAGGAGGCCAAGCGGCTCCTTAAATAAGGTTACAAGCAAACCCTAATTCCAAAATAGGAATATTACATAAAGTAAAACACTTTAACTAATTAATCAATTAACTAATTAACTAATTAACTAATTAACTAATTACAGTAAATATAAATATATTTAAATACATTCCAGCAGCCCATGTCAAGTTCTCCATCATCGGGCCAAGGTTTGGGCCGAAACTTCAAGTTGTATGTTGCCTCGCGTACAGACTGCACGCCATAATGTCGACGTCCATAACTTTTAAACCACTGGACCAAATGAGCTGAATCTTGTCCCAAATGAAAGCTAACATCCTGAAGTTTCCAACGAGAGGTCGATCGTATGATTCCAACATGTACAGCTCTGGTTACGTTCCGACGAAGTTGCCTGTTGTGTCTGCGCCTCCAAGCCACCTTCCATGTCATCCTTTGCCTGAAAGCTTGATCAAGCAGCGTCTCCTGCCTTGTCTCCATGTCTAGGGGTTGCATTAACGTCACTGGGGTTAACCATGGGGCTAGGATCGTATCAGGAAAGTTTGATACTCGAGAGGTTGCTATCCACTCTCTCCTCGTTGTTCCGATCACCCCGCTGCTCAAATGCTTTGTCATAATCGAAACGCTGAGCATTGTGAGCGTGCTCATAGGGCGGTGGACAGGGGGGTATAGGTCTGTCCAAGGGAGGTGGTACATAGGCATTGGCTAGGTGTAAAGGGACGTCTAGGGGATGGAGGTTTGGCTGCTGTCTAGTAGCATTGGGTGGTGCTATGGGTGGGTGGTTGTGTGGAGGTGGTGGTGGCGGTTGTGTTGGTGGCTGCCTTACATCTTGGTGGGAGGTGTGTGTGAGGGCATCCTGGATGTGTGTGGATACGGCAGTGTGGGCGCGAGGTGGTGGAGGTGGTGGCTGCCTTATGTCATGGGGGTTGGTGTGTGTGTGTATTTGTGGCATCGCATTGTAATCGATGCTTGTAGGATCAGTTGGGCGTGTAGTTTGGTGGTATTGAGCCCCTGGTGGGAAATTTTGGGGTTGGTAATTGGGCGGCGGGTAAAGAGGTGGTGGTTGATGTGGGGGAGGTGGTGTGTCCTTCGGAGGTGTATATGTGGGCTGTGGGGTTGGGGCTGGCCGCGGGGAAGTAGGGTTAACCATTTGCGCCGATAAGGCAGCAATGTCAGCCAAGATGTTCTTTGTGTCTTGGCCTTGTTGTGCTCTAAAGTGTTGCAAATCAGCGACATGCTGTCTAGTTTGGTGCATTTAGACCGTGAGAGAGGCCATGGCCGGATTTAGAGGGGAGGATTCCCCTGAACTAGCATTCGAATTTGTGTCTCGGTGAGACATAGTGAAAGGTACCTGCAAAAAGACACAAACACAATTGGAAATAATAAGGGTTAGTCTCTCCCTTACGTGTGTCACTCGTGTTTCGCACTACACTCTAATACGCTCACAATCTCACCCACTCAATCTTCACTCAAGAACCGAACAATTGAAAACTAGGGTAGAAAGAAAGGGTAGAAAACCGCAATTGTGCTCACTAAAACAACTTGTTGGTGAACACGAATCAGGTTTAGAGTAGATATTAGTGTAGGAAACAAGTGAAGAAAAGTCAAGGACACAAAAGAAGGCAAGCTCAAAGGACTAACACTAGAAGAAATGGAGGGAAACGAGAATAAGCTTTAAAAAATGAAATTCTGCCGCCAAATGAAACACTTGAAAAATGCACACCTTAACTTGAAAGAAAATACTTCAAATGCACACATACATTTTGCCTCTTGCTTTAACTTACTCGTATTCTTTTTCTTTTGATTGAGGGATTTAATTCGCTCTTTTGATCCCTTCTTTTTCTCTTTTTTTTTTTTTTTTTTTGACTTAGGGATTTCTTTTACTCTTTTGATCCCTTTCTTTGCTGTTTTTCTTTTGTAAGTGCAAGAGAGCTTCAATAAATGTATGATATGAGTTTTTGATAATTGAAGTGGAAGGCAAATGATTTTGCAAGTAAAAAAAAAATTCACGAATTGCCGAAATTTTTTGCTAACATGCACCAGAATTTTCCACTAAAATAAACCAGTATTTGTCACTAAAAATGGACGACTATTTTTGCTAAAATGCACCAAAGTTTTTCACTAAGATGCACTAACATTTGTCACTAACATGCACCACAATTTTCACTAAAGTGCACCAAAGTGTGTGACAAGGAGTTTAGGCAAATTAGGGTGTATGACAAGTATTTGATTGAAGGTGTATGATACGATCACACTACCCTTAAGGCTTGAAGACAAGGATATTGTTCCAAAAGGACCAATCACAAGGAGCATGGCCAAGAAGCTTACCATGTGGATCGAAAGAGAATTAATCAAGACAATACCTAAGCATGAAGATCGAGCATTGATACTACTCCTGCATTGTTCCAAAAGTGAGCTGAAGCAACAACTCCAGTAGCAAAACGCTATAGCGTTTTGCCCCTGCTTCAAAAGGACCTTGCGAGCTGTTTTTTCCCACTTGTTATATTTTATTTTTTTTATTATCTATAAATAGAACATCAAGTTAGCTTTCCTTTGGAGATTATTGCCAAGTGAAAGCTAGAGAGAGTTCCTCCTCTAGCCTTTCACCAAGGCTTGATCCAAGCTTATTATTGAGTGATTTGTGTGTGATATTTTGGCCACTTCTTGGCTGAAACTTTGTATTGTTTCTTGGCTGTAATTCCAGTGTGTTCTCAAGCATTAATCAAGTGTTCTTTGTGCTTTCAATCCTTGTTCAATTGTTGGTCCCCTTTCCGAATTTCATCCAAGAATTCCTCAATCCTTTCCTTTCATCCTTTGTCTTATCATCCATTTCCGCTGCACTTATACTCCATCTTCCATCCTATTTCCTTCCATATTCCAATCTGCCTTGTGTCACAACTCCAAGCTAGATCCTCCTTCAACATAGGTTCATCCTCCCCTTACAAAGGAGGTTGGATCTTATCAAGTGGTAGCGGAGCTCTAGCCACTTCGAGTTGCCTTCTGTTGCCTTTCTTCTTTCCGAGTCTGTCCAGAAAATCCACCATATTCCTGTCTCGTTTTGTGAGTAATACAGCTCGAAAAGATCTGAATTTTTGTGTCAAACACCTTCGTCCTGTGCTTAACAATTTTCGTGTTTTGGTCGTCCTGAAATTCTATGAAAATAGTACTCATTCTGATCAAAACAAAAAGTTGAACAGATTTTCATCCGAGAAAAATAGTTCTATATTCGTGGTCGATTTACTCTCTGTTCCTTGTCAAATTTCATTTTGGTTCCTTCATAAAAGTTATAGCTCAACGTCTTAAAAGTGTCCCTGTAAAATTTCGTGATCTTTAGACAACATTTGCTTTTTCTTTGACTCCAAATCGAAAGTCTGCACCAAGCTGTCCGAAAATTCAACCAAGAACAGTCTTGGTGTTCTTCAAGCTCTTGATGTGTTCTTGAGTTTTCATGAAAAGAAGAAAGAAATCTGGCTACAATACTTTTCATCTTCCACTCCTTGCCAAAAGCTTGTTTCCCCATTAAGTATTACTTACCAACTCATTTCTTTTTGTCTTTTGTTCACAAATAGAACATTCTCTTACACCCACTTACTCTTGTCTGAATATTCTCTTACACCCACTTAATCTTGTCTGAATATTCTCTTACACCTCATCCACTTTGCTAAAAGGCTTCCATGTGCAAGAATTACCATCTTTCCATTACCTTTTCAAAATCAGAACTTTCCCTACAAATTCGTCCAAAATCAACCTTGTTGCTTCAATCAACAATTGATCATTGCCAAGTTCAGAACATAATTGTTCTCTAAAAAAAATAAAAAATAAAAAATAAAATATAAAAAAAACGAGAACTGTGTGGGAATTTCAAGTGTTGTTTCAATTATTCGTTCTTTTAATTTCTATACCCCCTACATGGGCGGTTGCAATCTTTAAATTCAAGTCATTTCAATTCCGTTATTTCCATTCAAGTCATTTACATTCAAGTCATTTACTTTCAAGCTCAAAGGGAGGCCTTGTCGCCCTTTTTACTTTTCTGTCCTAGGATTGGTTCTACCATCCTCTCTTTACAATTCAAGTCATTTCCTTTTCAGCTATTTAAATTTTGCCATTTAAATTTCAGCAATTTACTTTAAGTAATTTACTTTCTTGTACTTTACTTTCTTGCTCAAAGGGAGGCTTTGCCGACCTCTTTACTTTTTTGTCCAAGGATTGGTTCTACCATCCTATTCTTTACTTTCCAAGCCTTTCCTTTCAGCTTTTCCTTTCAGCTTTTCACTTCTTGAATTTCTAATGTGCTCAAAACAATAATTGAACAAAAGAAAACAACAAGGACACTGCTTGAGGACATTACTTGGACAAAAGGGAAACAAAACAACTTGTGAGGCTTGAGTAACTAAGTGACGACAATTTTTACGAGAGTTTCAAACACGAGAGCAAACACGTGAGGGAGTGTTTTTCACTAACGTGTGCCACTTGTGTAGGTTAACTTTAGACATGTCTCGCTCGAGCATGTGTGGAAGTGAGGAGAGCAAATCACAAAGCTCCCAAACTAAAAACCTGTTGGCTGCGATGGACACAATGAGAATTGCAATAGAAGAATTGCAATCTGAAAAGGAAGATCTCAAGAAACAAGTTTCCTTCCTTATGAAAGGAACCCCAGCTGATTCTCCTACTCCACCATCCAAAACTACAAGGAAAATAGCAAGGGATGGAATTTGTGAGACTGAATCCGACGACCATGATAGTGATGGCGCCAAGGAGAAGTCAAAGAGGGTGGCCGGCGGAGGCTCACCCAAGGATACTAGCACCATCAAGCAAGGAAGGGGCACATTCACAAGCAAACCCATCGTCACCGACCTTCAAGCTCAAACCATAAGAATACTCCAATCCGAGGGTAAGGTGGGACAATACAATCTATTCAAAGATAGTATAAATCCTACATTATCCCAGGGTATTGGCAACCACAAGGCCGCAGAAGACACACCTTTAGGCCGCCACGGGGCCATGGTGACTTATGATGAGTCAACGAAAAAACCTCACTACCATGCCTATACCAATCCACTCCATGATCATGCATACTATGGAGACCAACATGAGGAAGGTGCCACTTATGACCGAGAAGAGTCTCATGACCACAGAGAAGAAATACCGCGAGGGCCAACTAGATATGAAAGGCTAGATGACAACATTAGTGGTATTAAAGTTAAAATACCTACTTTTGAGGGAACCACCAATCCGGAAGAATACATCAAGTGGGAAGGTAAAATACAACGAATATTCAATTGCCACCGATATTCAGATAACAAAATGATCAAATTAGCAACCATGGAATTCGATGGTTATGCGGTGAATTGGTGGGAGAAGATGACCAAGGAGAGAGTCGGAATACATGCCATTACTGCTTGGGCAGAATTGAAATGCATCATGAGGAAGAGATTCGTTCCTACGCACTACAAACGTGACTTGCAAAATAAGTTACAAGGGCTTAAACAAGGAACTAATTCCGTGGGAGAATATTACAATGAATTGGAATCCCTCATCACCAAAACCGAAACTCAAGAAGAAGAAGAGACCACAATGGCGCGATTTCTAAATGGTCTACATGATAAGATCAAATACAAGCTGGAACTGAAGGAATTTGATAATTTGCAGTCCATGCTACACTATGCCCAAAAAGTGGAAGCTCGTGAGTCCACCAAAAAGAAAACTACTTCTAGCCGACTACCATCCCAAACAAACAATTATTCATCTACATACAAACCACCATGGAGAAGAGATACCTACCCAAAAGACAACACTACATCCGCCCCATTACCCAAGACCGACACAACCCTACCAAAGACATACCAACCTTACACCAAAACTGCCCCTCCTAGTTCCATTCCAAAAACCCACAATACTTCTACCCCTAACCCAACTCCCAAAAGATTTTCCAGTAATGTTGAGTGTTTCAAATGTCGGGGAAGAGGACATATTTCTTCCGAATGTCCTAATCGACGAGTAGTCATTATTCGAGAAGGAGGGTATGAAACGGATTGTGATGATAATGATGAAAGTTCCAAGGAATTGGAACTTGTAAAAGAAGAGGAACACGAAAGTTGTGAAGAAGAAGAGATAGTTCCTACTTCAGCCAAAACAATGATCCTAAGAAGGAGTTTGACTACTCAAGTGAAAAATGAGGAACAAAGGGAGAATCTTTTCCATTCTCGTGTAGAGATACAAGGCAATATTGCCTCTTTGATTGTTGATAATGGGAGTGTGGTGGATGCCGCCAGCCATCTACTAGTACACAAATTGAGCTTGCCAACAACCAAACATCCTAAGCCCTACTCACTCCATTGGTTCAATGATGATGGAGAAGTCAAGGTGAAAGAGCAAGTTCTTGTTGCTTTCAAGTGGGGAGGATACACCGATGAAAGACTTTTTGACATTGTTCCCATGGACGCTAGTTACTTACTACTAGGACGTCCATGGCAATTTGATAGAAGAGTAGTTCATGATGGATACACCAACCAAATCCATCTCACTCACCAAGGGAGAAAATTCAATATTCTTCCTCTTTCACCCTCTCAAGTTCATGAAGATCAAAGACAAATGGAGAAAGCAAGTGCTGAATTTCAGATGGTGAGAAAAATAAAAGAGCGAAAGAGTGGAGAGAAGAAAGTAAGTGAAGGGAACAATACACGCCATGAAAAAAGTAAGCATGGCAGAAAAAGTGAGTTAGAGAAGAATGAGAGTGAGGTAAAACCTTTGAGTGTATTTACAAAAGGGAGAGTGATACAACATGCCTACGAAACCAGCAAAATTTGCCTTATACTTCGGTTTAAGGAACATTGTTTACATGTGGATATTAACCCTTCTTCCCTACCACCTCCTCTAGTTTCACTTTTACAGGAATTTGAAGATGTGTTTCCTAAGGATATGCCGGAAGGCCTTCCTCCTATCCGAGGCATTGAGCATAGAATCGACTTAATTCCGGGTTCTACACTACCAAACCGACCAGCATATAGATGCAATCCGGAGGAGACTAAGGAACTAGAAAAACAGGTGGATGAACTCTTGAAAAAAGGGTTTATCCGTGAAAGTATGTCACCCTGTGCTGTCCCCGTGTTACTTGTACCTAAGAAAGATGGGACTTGGCGAATGTGTGTGGATTGCCGAGCAATAAACAAAATCACCATACGATATCGACATCCTATTCCCCGCCTTGATGACATGTTAGATGAGTTAAGTGGAAGCCAAGTCTACTCCAAAATAGATTTGATGAGTGGATACCACCAAATCCGCATGCAAGAGGGAGATGAGTGGAAGACTGCATTCAAAACCAAGTATGGCCTCTACGAATGGATGGTAATGCCTTTTGGACTTTCTAATGCCCCTAGTACTTTCATGCGGTTGATGAACCACGTTTTGCGTGAATTTATTGGGAAATATGTGGTCGTTTATTTTGATGACATACTCGTTTATAGTCGATCAATGAGTGATCACATTTCACATCTTCGCACCATACTTTTTACACTTCGAACTAACAAGTTATATGCTAAGATGTCTAAATGTGAATTTTGTTTGGATAGTGTGCACTTTCTTGGTTTTGTTGTCAGTATAGATGGTGTCCAAGTTGATGACGACAAGGTGAAAGCCATTCAAGAGTGGCCAACACCTAAGAACACAAGTGATGTGAGATCTTTCCATGGCCTAGCAAGTTTCTACCGACGCTTTGTTCCAAATTTTTCAACACTTGCCGCCCCACTCAATGAATTAACCAAGAAGAACGTGACGTTTGAGTGGAAAGAAAGACAAGAAAATGCTTTCCAAGAGCTTAAAAGACACCTTTCCCACACACCTATCCTAGCCCTTCCTGATTTCAACAATGCATTTGAACTTGAGTGTGATGCTAGTGGAATTGGCCTTGGGGCTGTTTTGACTCAAGAAGGTCGTCCTATCGCTTACTTTAGCGAAAAACTTAATGGTGCCCAACTGAATTACTCCACTTATGATCGTGAGTTGTACGCACTTGTAAGAGCATTGATGGTATGGGAACACTATCTTCTTCCAAATCAGTTTGTTATCCACACCGACCATCTTAGTCTCAAATTCCTACAAGGTCAAGCCAAGCTCAACAAAAGACATGCCAAGTGGATGGAGTTCATCGAGGTCTTTCCATACACCATCAAATACAAGCAAGGTAAGAAAAATGTGGTAGCTGATGCACTTTCTCGAAGGTATGTACTCTTAACCACTCTTGATGCTAAGATCTTTGGGTTTTCGCATTTAGCATCTATATATGAGCATGATGAAGACTTCTGTGATACATACATCGCATGCTCTAAGGGCCCTTATTTGCATTATGTGAAGCATGACAATTTCTTGTTTAAATATAATCGGCTTTGCATACCACAATCTAATATTCGAGAATTTCTTGTGATAGAAGCACATAGTGGAGGACTACAAGGACACTTTGGTATCACAAAAACTCTTCACATGTTAAAGGTACATTTCTTCTGGCCAAAAATGAAACGTGATGTCACCAAGGTAATTACTCGTTGTCTCGTATGTAAAAGAGCGAAATCTAAATCAATGACTCATGCTTCATATATACCTCTACCCGTGGCTAACCATCCTTGGGTAGACCTCTCCATGGACTTTATTTTAGGGCTGCCACGCTCTAAGAATGGGCATGATTCCATCTTTGTGGTTGTTGACCGTTTTTCAAAAATGGCCCATTTCATTCCTTGTGCGAAAACACATGATGCTACTCATATTGCTTATCTATTTTTCTTACATGTAGTACGTTTACATGGGATTCCTAGAAGCATTGTAAGTGATCGAGATACCAAGTTTCTAAGTCACTTTTGGCGCACCCTTTGGGCAAAACTAGGCACCAAACTTCTCTTCTCAACTACTTGTCACCCTCAAACCGATGGACAAACGGAAGTGGTCAATCGAACTCTAGGTTCTCTCTTGAGAGTAATGGTTGATAAACATGGAACAAAATGGGAAGAAAGTATACCTTTCATTGAATTTGCTTATAATCATGCTAATCATTCTACTATTGGTTTCTCTCCTTTTGAAGTGGTATATGGATTTCAACCACTCACTCCTCTTGACCTCCTACCTCTGCCCTTAAGTGTGCTAAAATGTGTCGATGGAGAAACTAAGGCAGCCACAATCAAAAGCATTCATGACAAGGTGAAACGCAACATCGATGATATGAACGAACGAGTGACCCGTAGGCGCAACAAAGGACAACCCCATACATCATGGGAACCAGGACAATGGGTGTGGCTGCATTGGCGGAAAGATCGCTTTCCTAGCCACCGAAAAGGAAAATTGAGCCCAAGAGGCGATGGTCCTTTTGAAATCCTCCATCGTATCAATGACAATGCCTATGTTCTTGATCTACCAAGTAAGTATGGTTCAATAAGCAACACATTTCATATTAGTGATCTATCTCTCTATCATGCAGATAATGAAGGGTCTCAAGAAATGGATTCGAGGACGAATCCTTTCAAAGAAGGAGGAGATGATACGATCACACTACCCTTAAGGCTTGAAGACAAGGATATTGTTCCAAAAGGACCAATCACAAGGAGCATGGCCAAGAAGCTTACCATGTGGATCGAAAGAGAATTAATCAAGACAATACCTAAGCATGAAGATCGAGCATTGATACTACTCCTGCATTGTTCCAAAAGTGAGCTGAAGCAACAACTCCAGTAGCAAAACGCTATAGCGTTTTGCCCCTGCTTCGAAAGGACCTTGCGAGCTGTTTTTTCCCACTTGTTATATTTTATTGTTTTTATTATCTATAAATAGAACATCAAGTTAGCTTTCCTTTGGAGATTATTGCCAAGTGAAAGCTAGAGAGAGTTCCTCCTCTAGCCTTTCACCAAGGCTTGATCCAAGCTTATTATTGAGTGATTTGTGTGTGATATTTTGGCCACTTCTTGGCTGAAACTTTGTATTGTTTCTTGGCTGTAATTCCAGTGTGTTCTCAAGCATTAATCAAGTGTTCTTTGTGCTTTCAATCCTTGTTCAATTGTTGGTCCCCTTTCCGAATTTCATCCAAGAATTCCTCAATCCTTTCCTTTCATCCTTTGTCTTATCATCCATTTCCGCTGCACTTATACTCCATCTTCCATCCTATTTCCTTCCATATTCCAATCTGCCTTGTGTCACAACTCCAAGCTAGATCCTCCTTCAACATAGGTTCATCCTCCCCTTACAAAGGAGGTTGGATCTTATCAGTGTATGACAAGTAAAATAAATCGTATGACAAGCCAAGCAAAATGAAGTGTGCTGCCCTAATTTTGATTGATAGGTGCGGCAGCCACAAACACAAATTTATTCAATCTTTGTGTGAAAACAAGATCAAAACTCAAGATAAAATTAATTTCTCAAGAACGGAAAAAATTTCAAATTTAATTTAAATTGTTTCCTATGGTAGAAAACAATGTTTTAACCATAGAAAAGGAAAGAGAAGAAATTTGATCCGTGGGAACAGCTCGGAAAAGTATTTTAGCAATTTAAGGGAACGGTCCTTGAAAAAGAACCGTGGAAATGATGAATAAGATGATTCTGACCATGAATAAGAACAATACCAACCTAGAGAACAGCTTGGAGCTCCGCTACCACTTGATATGACCCAAGCTCTGATTTGGAGGAGTTAGGCCGAAGGAATCCTTGAAGGAGCCGGATCTAGTCTCTTTAGGAGGTTGGCGTTTGGATAATCGGATGGATGAACGGATTATTTGAGATGGTGATGGAGTTGATAGCAGCGGACATAAATGGAGGAAAAGGATAGTGTATTGATGATAACAAAAAGGAACTATTGTTCTTGACAAACCCCCTCACCTCTTGGATGAGCAACTTGATTTGTTTAGATAGTTGGTGCTGGTTTTAAGAACCCTAATGCTTAAGCTAAAAGTTTGGTCATTGAAGAAGATAACACAAAAACAAAGGCAAGTGCAATAATGAACAAATTGCACTTTAAATACTCTAGGTTATTACAAGGAGTAAATGCTCCTTTACCCTTAGGTATAAGTGGCTGGACAGCCGGCCTTGAAGGCTTGGAGATGGGCTGGTGCGGCCTTGGCTGATCCGTGCACATGTAGCCATGCCTAACCGCGGATGCTCATGGTTTCCGAGGGTTAGGTGCGCTAATCCTCATGGTATGTCCGAGTAAGGCATGAACGCACGTAGTCCATCTTTCCCTTGGCTTTAGGTTGGTTTCTTCGGCCCTAAGGCTCTTCAAGAGGGTGGCTGCTAGGGTTTTGCTCCGAGTGAAGTATCCATGAGCATTGGTGCTCATATCAGCTAAACACGTAGCTAATTTATCCCAAATAGACATAATGCACGTATATGAGAAAACATAAATTTAAAACATTTAAGAAAGCTTTGAAGTATAAAAGCGTTGTAAAAATTCTAAAAGCGTATTTAAACTTACAGTGATGTTGCTCAAGATGTTTGAAAGCTTTTCTCAAAGTTTTGTGATAATTTTTTCTGAAATTTTATTTCTGATTTTGCTTCATAACTGAGGACTTCTTCCCCTTATATAGGGAGTACAGGTCTAGAAAAATCTTAAAACCGGAATTCAAAATAGATTACATTTCTCTAAATTAAGAGATAAGGATCTTATCTCTTTTACAATCTTTCTTTTCTTTCTAAAAGGTGTCTGCCACGATCGTCTCGATGCCTTGCCAGCTGGTATTGGCAAAGTTCTTTGTCTTCTTTTGATTATTGAAGTTTGCCACGTCTGCTTTGTCTGAATAGCTGGAATCCTCAAACGTCTATGTAGTCTAAATCTTTGTTGTCGTCTGGCTTGCCACATGTTCCTTATCCTCTGGATAATTGATTCTCCTTGTCTGCGTCTGATAATCAATATTCTTCTCTCTGTGAATCTGCTTTGTGTATTGAATGAAAGGTAAAAGTCTCTTTTTCTTTTTCGTCCTTGTCTTAGTTCGTCTTTTGCAGAAGGAAGTCATGTTTGCAGTATTTCTCCCTCTCTTTTTTTTTTTCTTCATCCAGAGCTCTGCCATCATGTCGTTGTCATAGTCTGGGTCTGAGTTAGCTTGTGTATATGATTCTCCTCCGTCTTCATCGTCTGAGAAATGGGATAACTTTTCTAAGAGTTCTTCCTTCATCTTTCGTCAAGCTGCTTTTGGCGATGACTCTACTTGTGCTGGGTCTGATTGGAACCTTGATTATCCTTTGGGTAGAGGATTATTAATGGTGGATTCTGACAATGTCTTTAGGACTGCAAACCTCGAGGCCTGTTCTTGCGGAAATCTTTTCCACCATTTTACTTTGAATCGTCTGATAAGTATTGGATGTTGTTCATGCTCTGTTTTGTCTGCTATTTCATATTCCCAATATATAATCCACGGGATATGAAACATGAGGGTGAAACTCATCATCTTGGGTAGGTATAAATCTGGATACTTCTGAACAAAGGCTCCATATCCTTCTAGAATTGGGTCTAGAATGCATATTTCGTGTGCACCAAAATGATGCCACCATCTGTGGAACCATATGGGAAAGCTGGCTGAAATATTTCTGTCAAAATGGAAGAACCACGAGTGTCCTCCTGTCGAGTATAGGAATGCATGATGCCACGCCATCTGGTAGTCATAGTAATCAAAACCTTTAGGGATGAAAGGTTGTGAAATCATTCTTCGTGTGTATGGGTTCATCTTCCAATCTATTGGTGTCAAGACTCTAAGAATTCTGCACTTCGGGTATGAGTATCTATCTGGTCTTGCTTCGGTAGTCTCGTGAGAAATCTCAACTGAGTCTGTGTCCACTAGTTTTTGATAAAAGTTATTTTTCTAAGTTTCTAGTTTTTTCTAAGTCTGTTGGGATATAGTGAAAGTCTTTTGGAAACATGTTTGAGGTGATGGATCTTAAATCTGATCCATATTCTGGTTCAATGTATCCGATATTCTTGGCAAAAGGCTTGAGTATTGGGCCTGATTTGTCTTGCGCTTTTCTCTGGTATGTCTGGTTTTGTGGTCTTGGTATATTGCCTAATATGGTTGATCTTTGGGTTATTGAAGCTGGTGATTTAGGTGGTTGGACTTGTAGGGTTGGTATGAGTCTAGAAGGAGTTCTTGGGCCTGTAATTCCTTGTAGAAATAGGTTTGGGTCTAATGTCTTTGAGGCCAGTGTCTGTGATCTTGGTGTTTGGGGCAGGTGTATAATTTGGGGCTGGTGTATAATTGGGGGCTTGTGGGGAAGGCGGGGGTGGATAATTTGTGGCTGGAGGGTAATGTGGAGGTGGTGGTGAGGGTGTAGAAATTTTTGCCGATAAGGCAGCAATGGCAGCCAAGATGTCGAGATTTTGTTGTTGCAAAACACCCACATTTTGTCAGAGTCTCTCCCATTTGTACCGTGATACGATCCCAAGATGTATCACGCGACTACATGGACAAAAGTGTCAAGACATGATGGAGCAGATGGAGTCCGATCAGAGGTCCGAAAGGCTTGATGGAAACCTCTATGTGTTATGTTTATTGTGTCCAAGTTTCAGAGCATTCAGACAAGTAGATCTCAAGGAGATTCGAGATGACAATCTCGCACACGTCAGTTCTAGGCGTAGACACAACAGGCAACTTCGTCGTAACGCATCAGGCTCTGTACAAGTCCAAATCGTGCGATCAACTACTCGTTGGAAACTTCAAGATGTTAGATTTCATTTGGGACAAGTTTCAGCCCATTTGGCCCAGCGATTTGAAAGTTATGGAAGTCGACATTATGGTGCGCAGTCTGTACGCGAGACAACATACAATGTGAAGTTTCGGCCCAAACCTTGGGCCGATGATGGAGAACACGACATGAGCTGCTGGAATGTATTTAATTATATTTATATTTACTTTAATTAGTTAATTAGTTAATTAGTTAATTGGTTAATTGATTAATTAGTTAATTAAGTTAATTTCCTTAATTAGAACTCCTACTTCTATTCCTATTAAGGTTTGCTTGTAAACTCTTTATAAGGAGCCGTTTAGCTCCATTATTGAGTGGCTATTATTTTGATAAAATTGAGACTTCTCTCTTCAAATCTCTGCCCCTTGCTCATGTGATTGAACCTTGTTCCTTCTCCAGTCCGCAATACTCGAGTAGTCAACAAGTAAAACCCAAAATTGCATCCTACTTCTCGTCTGCCCTAGGTTGATATCCACAAGGGATATAGGCTTAGTGATTCGACAAGGATCCTCTCTTCTTCGGACTTAGGTTGGTTGTTGCTTAGCGTTCAGCAAGCTTATGTTGTCTAAGTGAGTTATCTTCTTCCGCATTGAAATCCGTCTTTGAACAACGATCAGATTTGGTGCTACGCATCCTAAGCAACTAGGATCGTATCAGTTGGTAGCGGAGCTTAAGGCGTTCAAATATTGGTAAGTATCTTTAATTGTTTTCAAGTTCTAATTGCTGAAATCAGTGCTTGGTTCGTATATGTGCAATTTTCTGTCAAGTCAAAATTGATTTTAATACATAGCTATTGAAGTCAAATTTTGGTGATAAAGGTCTCGTTGGAAAGCTGCACCTGTTAGGTTTCCGAATAAAAAAGAATCAAGTGATTCGGACACTGGAGTCAAAAGTTATAGCCGATTTACTAAATTGTGTTTTCTGCCAAATCCTGCACAATTTTCAGTTGTCGAAATTGAATTTTAATATATAGCTACTGAAGTCCATTTTGAGTGAAAAAGGATCTGTTGGAAATCTGTATTTGTTGGGCTTCCGAATAAAAAAGAATCAGTTGATTCGGAGTTCAAAGTAAAAAGTTGTGATCAAAACACTAAACTGTGTTCATAGTATAAAAAAAAAGAAGAAAAAAAAAACAAAGGAGAAAAGAAAAGAGTTCGATTCAGCAAATACAAAAATATATAGAAGTATTTGTGCCACAAAAAAATCAGATTTAGCAAGGAAGCAAATTGAAGTGCAATTGGATATTAAAAACAGAACTGAAATTGAATTTGTATGAGTCCTTTCGAGTCAATTTGAGCTTTCTTTTATTCCTTGAAATTGCCTTCTACTCTACTTGCTATTTGTTTGATTGGTTGTTCTTGCAATTACTCAAATGTCAAGTGTCACCATTCTTTTCAGTACTAGTTGTTTTTGAGAGTCTTCTTGGAAGCCTTTTTCTTGAACTTTTGAGTCTTACTAACACTTGAACAATTGCAGGGATTATTTGAGTGAATTTTGTGAGAGCATTAGAGAGTTCAAACACGAGAGTAAACACGTGAGGGAGTGCTAGGATTAGTGCAATTTTACGTTTCTTTTCGTGTTGTGAATTTACAGGAATTACAGAATGTCTTACACGCAATGGTCTGAGGAGCGAGATTATGAGGATGATGCCTATCCAAGGCAAGGGCAGTATGATAGGCGTGAAAGGAGGAAGATCTCGGTTGGTTTGATAGATAAGGCCGAGACATATAACAAAGGTGAGTCAAGGGTAAGACTTCCGCCTTTTGAAGTAGTGTACGGTCCGAATGATTACTTGGATTGGGAGCGAGATGTACAATATATTTTTCGTTGCCATGAATATTCGGAAAGGAAGAAACTAAAGTTAGCAGCAACTGCGTTTAGTGGATATGCGGTTCATTGGTGGGAACAGACTAATCTCAAGCGAACTAACGTAGGAGACGTACCGATTCAGACTTGGGATTTCATGAAAACAGTCATGAGGCGTCAATTTGTCCCCACTAACTTCAGCCGTGAGCTTCTCCAAAAGTTGGAGACCTTGACACAAGGAAATAAGAGTGTTGAAGAGTACTTTAATGAGATGGAGGCCGCTTTGGAGAGAGCACAAGTCAAGGAGACCAAAAAGGCGACGATGGCAAGATTCTTCGAAGGCCTCAACCGAGAGATAACTGATCCACTGTATTACACTGAGTTCTTCTACTTAGAGGATATGTTACAAACGGCGATCAGTATAGAGAAGCAAAGGAAGAAGAGGTCTCTTTATCCTAGTATCAGGCCTACTAAGTCAAAGGCAAAAGATGAGGAGCAAAAGCAAGTTGTGAAAGCTTATGCCGAGTCTGAAATCATAAGGGATATTGAGAGAAAGAGAGGAGAGTTGAGTGCTGGAAAGAAAGGGAGAAATAACGAGGAAAACAACCCCCATAAAAAGAGTGAGCATGGGAAAAGAGATGAAATAAAAAACTGCCCCCATGAAAAGAGTGAGCATGGGAAAAGAGAAAGTGAGGAAAACAACCCGCATGAAAAGAGTGAGCATGCGTTAGTTGGCATTGATACAAAAGGAGAGGAGAATGATTATGCCATAGGGAGAGGAGTAAGGAACACACTTGGTGTGTACAAAATCTGTTTTGGCGCAAGCCACCAAAAACTGAAATTTTGGCCATTGCGCTTAGAGTTCACTAACCCTAACCCATTTGCTTTCCTTTCTAGTGTTGTTTTACCTCATGTGCAGAGAAATAAGAGAGTATTGGCAGAAGAGGAGCCTCTTACCTTACTGCCAAGAGGAGGGAAAGAGCCTTGTGCAACCATGATGCCTATTTCGGCAAATCCTAACCGAAAGGGGTATGGTACGGTTTTCTTTTCCTAAGTCTAATTTGGTTGAGTATACTAACCTTCTTGATTTGTATAAATCTGATTTTAAATTAATTGATGATGGTTATATGCAAGAACCAAAGGTCAAGTCATATACCTTTAAAATTTACTCGCGAAAGCGAAAACAATTTGGTATGTTGGCTAGAACGAGAGACATGGATTGTGTTGTCTCTAACACAAATTTAATTGGATTCTCACAAGTTTTTACATTAGATAACTATTCTACCAAGTGTGAATTCCATGAAAATTTTGTGTTTAAGTCAATAGGATTTGGAGGAGCTCTTTTCAGACGTAATCGCTTATATCGGTCGCATGATCTTTTGCGAAATTTTGATGAGCATGATATGTTTGAGGATTGTGTGATGAGCTGTTGTTTTATTATTAACTTAACTCTTAAGGATGTTATTATTTCATATATTGTTCCTCGGAGTCTTGTTAGTAATCAAACGAAGAAGTCCTTTAGTGACTTAGGTAAAAAATCGTGGCAAACATTGAGTGCGCCAATGAAGTGAAATTTATCCTTGCCACCACAATTCTTGAGACAACCAGAGATGGAGGAGAGAGCTCTTGGAGCTGTAAGACATGTGACAGTTTGTAAGTATGAGTCTACGTGGAAGGAATATTTTCCATTTCTTTTATACACTTACTACCTTTTCATACACGCTATTATCTTTGGTGTGTTATTGAAACACATGTGTGATTTTCTTCTTATGACATTATTCGATTTAATATTGCTGCCTTTGAGTGTATTATTTAGTATAAGTGGCAGCCAAGAGATCGAAGTAATGCGGATAGCCCATGGACAAGCCAAGCGCTATGGTGCGCGTTTGAGTGTCAAGATGGCAACTTTGGGAAACCATGGAAGGATGAGTGGATCCTTCAAGATAAGAGCTTGGGTTTGGCAGCACTTACGTCGGAGATGGTCCCTAAACCAAGTTCAAGCATGAGTAGCCGCTTGGAGCAATAGTCTTACTCGACGCATTCACATGTTTAGTGATAAGGCCCTAGCTCCTTTTAGAGGAGTTTAGCCGCTGGTTTGAGAGGGAGCCGGATCTAGTCTCTTCAAGAGGTCGGCAACTTGCTTCAATCGGATAGAAAGGATGATGCGGATGAGTATTTCAAGGGATGAAAGAGATAGATGCAGCGGATGAACATGGATGTAGAGGAAAGGTGTATTTAGGAGTAACAAATAAGAACTCTATTCTTAGCAAACCCCCTCAAGATGGACTTGAGTAACCTTGTTGAAAAGAACAAAGGATCTCTAATCAATTCAGCCCTCTCATCAAAAGAGATGAGCAACCCGAATTGGAGAAGATAGTGTGCTGGTTTGAAGAACCCTAATTAGCTAGCTAAGAGTTGGTCTAGGCTGAAGTTTATCACAAAAACAAAGACAAAGTGCTGAAATGAATTCAATGCACTTTAAATACCTAAGCTTAAAAATAGAAGGGTTAAATACCCTTACACCCTTGGACAAAGGGGCTTGGCCTTGGCCTTGGCAGCAATTGATGATGGGCTTGGAAGATGGGCTTCGGCCAACCAGCTAAAGGACGCAAGGCTTGGGCAGGCGCAAGGGCTGATCCGCACGGCCTCATGGCTTCCTAGGGTTAGGCGCGGGATCGGTGCGGGGTTCTTCATAGGATGCGCGGGCTGCCCATGAGTCGCGAGCGGTGCTTATGGCGAAGGAGTTGGCGTGCATGCAAGTCACCCATTTGTGCCTTGGTTCCAAGCTGCTCTCCTCGACCCTAAGGCTCTTCAATAGCATGGCTACCATTCCTTTGCTCCTAGTGAAGTATCCCGTGCTCGTTCTCGTATCATCCCCTCCCCCTTTGAGTGGATTCGACCTCGAATCCATTGGCTGCTCCTCCTCAACTCCTTCGCTATCACCTACAAAATAAGGTGACAAGTCACTAATATTGAAAGTTGAGCTTACGGAACCAAAAGAAATAGGGATATCAAGACGATAAGCATTGTCGCTGAATTTCTCCACAATGAGGAAAGGGCCATCTCCCCGTTGGCTAAGCTTTCCCTTGCGTTGAGTGGGGAAACGATCCTTCCTCAAATGCAACCAGACCCATTCGCCCACTTCAAAGGACTTGATTTGGCGTCCCGAGTTGCGTTTTTCCATTAGCTTGCTGTTTAAGGCTTCCATTCACTCCTTGGCTTTCTCATGCAATTTTCGTACCATGGCTGCTTTCTCCTCGCCATCTAAGTTTGCACAATCAGTGAGAGAAAGGGGCAGCAAGTCTATGGGGGTGAGAGGGTTAAACTCGTAGACTAGCTCAAAAGGAGAAAAACGAGTTGAAGAATGCATTGCGCGATTGTATGCAAATTCAATGAAAGGGATGCAATCGTCCCAAGACTTGGAATATTGCTGAATCATAACACGCAACATAGTGCCTAAAGTCCTATTAACTACTTCAGTTTGGCCATCCGTTTGAGGATGACACGAAGTGGAAAACAGCAACTTAGTTCCTAACTTTACCCACAACACACGCCAAAAATGACTAAGAAGTTTGCTATCCCTATCACTAACAATCGTGCGTGGCATGCCATGTAAACGAATAATTTCATGAAAGAAAAGAGAGGCAACGTGAGATGCATCATTTGTAGTGTGACAAGGAATAAAGTGTGCCATCTTAGAGAAGTGATCAACAACTACAAACAAGGAATCCTTTCCCCTTTTGGTTCGGGGCAGTCCAACCACAAAATCCATAGAGAGATCACACCATGGATGAGATGCAACCGGCAAAGGCATGTAAAGACCATGATTAATGCATTTAGACTTGGCACGTTTACAAGTAATACAAGCAGCCACAATATCAGCAACATGTGAGGCCAAAAGAAATGCTCTCTAAGTGTGCTAAGTGTCTTATCTACCCCAAAGTGCCCCATTAGACCTCCCCCATGCGATTCTCACATAAGTAACTCACGTGTACTACAACGAGGTATGCACAATCTACCTTTACGAAACAGAAAATCAGCATGTATCAAAAATATTCCATGTGCACCATCAGAGCATTCAAGATAAGTATCCTTAAAGTCTAAATCAGCAGCATACAAAGAAGTGATGTGTGAGAAGCCTAAGAGGCGTGAATGGAGGGAAGTGAGAAGGGCATACCTACGAGATAGAGCATCCGCCACTACATTGTCCTTCCCTTTCAAATACTTGATGTGATAAGGGAAACGCTCGATAAATTCCATCCATGCTGCATGGCGCTTGTTGAGCTTCCCTTGTCCCTTGAGGTTAATTAACTAAATTGTCTAATTAATTAATTAAGGAAAGCAAATAAAAGGCAGGTTATTGTCTTAAAAATCAGACAAGGAAAATGCCAGCTCACTTTAGGACCAACCACCACTTCTCGGACAAGAAACCCTAGTGCGCGCGGACAAGGAATCCTCACGCCGCTAGGACTCGCGCCTTCAGCACCCCAAACTAGGGTTTGGCGTATCTCCTAAACGCCTCAGGCGTTCTTGCTGATTTTTTGACATACACTCCCCGACATGATGTAGTACATGTCGAACTCAATAGATGGACAGAAACGCTCCATCTACGCGGTGTTCTGATGCCCAGCAGAATCACCGTCATACATGGTGAAGGTGAGGAGATTCACCATGCGTGGTGTCTTCTCTCGTAGTGCAGCGTCCTCACTTGTCATCTCATGCTCCAGCTCCTTGTGAATGAGAGATGACAATTTGTCTTGAAGCTTTCTAGCTCGTGCACGTGTCATAGGACCAGCTGGTGGTAAGGGCACATCGATGCGTGTGTTCGCATCAATTTATAAAACCAAAAGGCATAACAAGCCATTCGTAAAGGTCAAACTTAGTTTTAAAGGTTGTTTTCCATTGATCCCCCTCATGCATCCTAATTTGGTGATAGCCACTCACTAAGTCAATTTTAGAGAAGCTTTTAGCACCACTTAACTCATCCAACATGTCATCCAAATGAGGTATAGGGTGAGAGTACTTTACCGTGATTTTATTGACTGAACATCAGTCCATACACATGCGCCAGTTTCCGTCCTGCTTAGGCACTAGGATCACGGGGACAACACAAGGGGAGAGGCTCTCCCGAATGAAACCCTTGTCTAGGAGGCCGTCGATTTGCTTCTGAAGTTCTTGTGTTTCTTTGGGATTGCAACAGTATGCCGAGCGGTTTGGGAGAGTTGATCCGGGGAGGAAATCAATCCGGTGCACAATTCCACGCACGGGTGGGAGGCCATTGGGGATTTCTTCCGGGAACACATCCTTGAAAACTAGCAAAAGAGGAGACATAAGAGTAGGAAATGAGGTATTAGTGTTAGAAGTAATAAGCGAGTGTTCCTTAAATCTGATTAGGATGCAAGGTTTGCGCATGATTAGAGCATGCCTTACATCTCTACCTTTAACCATCAAACTCACTTTGTTGCCCATTTTCACTCCACTCAATGCCTCACTAGCTTGCTTACTATTTTCAAGCCATGTATTTCCACTCAACTCACTCTCAAAGCTCACATTTTTCTCTCCACTCGGGACATGCTCTCTTTTTTCATGCCCGCTGTTTTTAATCATCTCACCACTTACTTTCTTCACTCCACTCCACTCACTTTATTTTCCAAGTGAAGATGAGATCTCAAAAGTGGCCGAAGCCTTTTCCAACTTCAGCTAGTCTTCGTATACTTGGCTAGGAGGAAGAGGTGGGATAATGAACTTGCTGCCAAGGTGTTGTAGCTTGTAAGTGTTGCGAAAACCATCATGAATGGCTCACCTATCGAATTGCCAAGGTCTTCCAAGGAGAAGGTGACTAGAGTGCATCGGGGCAACGTCACAAAGGCCCTCATTCACATACTTGCCAATCTGAAGCGGAATAAGGACTTGGCTCTTGACCTTAATAGAGTTTCCATCATTAAACAGTTTAAGGCATAAGGTCGTGGATGTTTGGAGGTGGTGAGACCTAAGGAGTGCACAAGGAGAGTGCTGGCCACATCTGCACAACTCCCGTTGTCTATAATGATGGAGATCACCATTCCATTAGCAATCCCACGGGTATGGAACAAGTTCTCTCTTTGTTCAAGGACTTTGTCATCTTCCTTTGCTGTCGTACTCAATGTGCGCCTCACAACTAGGCAATTTGGCATGTCCACATAATTATAACCAGCCTCTTCTACATCCGCATCCTCCTCAATATCCCACAAATGGCCGTGAGGTGGAGCTGTCTCCTCCTCATCCTCACTTTCAATTTCTCCTCCCTCTCGAGTCAAGATGGCTCTCCTATTGGGACAGAGCCTTCATATGGCCTTTACCCCCACATTTGAAGCACTCAATGCTCCGGGAAGGTGTTCTTTGGGTGTATGTGGTGTTTGGGGGTTGTTTTGGAGTGTAAGCCGACTGATTTGTGGTGTTTGTGGTAGTGTTTGGCTTTGTAGTGAAGGGTGGTTTGGGGCTTTCATTGGCAGACTTAGAAGGGAAAGAAGTCTGTCATCGTTTTTGGTTGGTAGGAGTAGAATTCTTCCATGATTTTTGGAAAGGTGAAGGAGAGTTGTACAGTGTTTTAGGCTTGGTACTTACTTATTTCTCTTATTTTTAAGGCCAAATGGGACATCTCCTCCAATGTGTCATATTTGTGGAAGTCTAGCTGATAGGAAATTTCCTTGTGAAGGCCACTCATAAAACAAGCCATTGTGGCCTCCGTAGTCTCGTTTGTACTTGCCCTCATCAAACAAGTCAACATCTCGTGGTAGTAATCACTCACGGTCTGGGTGATACGGTCCAAGCCCCTCAATGATGATGAAGGCGCTAGGGAGAGCTTCGGATCTAGTCCTCGCGCACGGATGGTCTTGACAAAGGATATAGGCGCCTCGGATGGAGATGGAGAGGAGACGCCTTGGTGAACTTGATGGATGAAGATGGTGTTTAAAGGAGTTACTTGCAGCGGCTTGATGGATGTTTAGCAGTGATGGAACGGATTGAACACAATAAGAACTCAACTAATTAAAAAACCCTCTTGATGTCAAACCAAGCAACCTTTCTATAAAATAGTTAAGGATCTCTCTCTTTACTGAATTTACCCCTCAAGAACAAAGCTTAAGGAGCCTAATTACAAGAAGAGATAGAGGTGGATAAGCAATGGATTCGGCCCTAACAGCCCCGGCTCCAAAGTGCCCTAATCACTTAATCTAAGGTTCGGCCAAAGAGAGCATAAGCATCAAAATCAAAGGCAAGTGCTGAAATGAAAGGAAATCACTTTAAATACTAAAGCCTAACAATGGGTAAAATACCCTTACACCCTTAGACAAAGGGGCTTGGCCTTGGCAGCAATGAAGATGGGCTTGGAGGATGGGCTTTGGCCAAACAGAAGGTGGGCGCAAGGCTTTGGCAAGGAGGACGCAAGGCCTTGGCAAAGGCGGACACAAGGCCTTAGCCGGGAGGCCTGTAGGGTTCGGGTGCGCCGCTTGTCATGGCTGGTCCGGGCAAGGCATGAGAAATGAGCTGGAGCCTTCAAGCTCGTATCATCCCATCCGCCTTTGAAGCGATTCGTCCTCGAATCTAGAGGCTCTATCCCTCGAAAGGCCGAACGGGCCAAGGTATGCTCACGGCTAGTACTCACACACGGAACCGTCACACTACAACTCTCGGGGGAAATAGGCCAAGGTGGAGGCCTTCCGCGGGGAAGATAAGTAGGCATGGACGGGGAAAACCCAAGAACCATCAAGGATCGGCCATGACGGGGCAAGGAGGTGACTCGGGCCAAGTACGGGCTCCTAGTAGTGGGCGGGATCGTGAGGCCACTTGAAGGCGCCTCAAATGGAAAGAAGTGTGCGCGGCCAATGTGCCCAAAACCAAGGAGAAAAGGGTCCACAAATCTATGCATAGGCACCCTCGGAATGATGGAGAAGGCAATACCCAAGGACTGAAATTTGCGCTACAACACAAGGCAATGAGCGACTGTCTCATGGCAATCCGAAGTGGACTCATAAGCCATACTTGTGCTCTTTGCGCTCCCAAACCCCATATGAACATCCGAAACCAGTAGCTTCTCCTCAAACGGAGTCAACTCATCCTCAATAGGTGATGGCGATTCTGCCGAAATAACACTAGGAAGATCCCCAATCTCCTCAACCAACGGTGTCCCCATACCAACAATGGATGGTGACACCTTTGTTTCCTCTCCAAGCGGCACTAAACTGTCCTCATGTTGGTTGTGTGGCACACCCTCAAATGACACTCTATTGTTCGGATAAACATTACTCAAATGCCCCCCTGCCCGTGCAAGTGGTACAAAAGAGATCTCTTGCTCGAGAGGAAGGTGCGGGAGGGCAAATAGGAGGAGGGGCAGTAGGTATCTCAACCCGGTGGTACCTTGAAGTAATAGCCTCTGTTTGGCGTTGAAATTCAGCCACTGCATCCACATGATGCGCTAGGTGCTGCTCTCGGTAATAAGGAGCAATGGAATGGTAACTAGGAGGAGGCGGGGGCCAATGGACATGGTGGCTAGGCTGCTCATAAGAATACGGTGTGGCGAGGCGAGGAGGCGCAACCCTTAAATGAGGCAGTACTTAGGAGTTTTGAAGCACTAGAATCTGGTGGTACAAATGGATGATGATGGCTGCCATGGTCCGGGACATAGATAGAGGTGCCACGGTGTGGGGAAGGGGCAGCCTCGGTGAAGTAGTAATGGTTGGGCTCAAGTGAATAGTGGTCCAGGCTGTCCATCACATAAGGGCTAGAACCATAACTCGTCTCAACGGAATAGGCGTTGCCATAATAAGAGTCGTGCGGATAGGGCTCAACCTCATGCTCAATGTCGTAGCTTGCCTCATAGCAATAAGAGGGTCGGTCACTAGAACCCATAGTGGAGGCGGTGTAGGAACAACAAGAGTCCTCCTCCCAAGAGGACCCAAAATCCTCACCAGAAGAAGACATAAAAATACCTACAAAAGGGAAAACGAACACAATTGATAGATAACAAGGGGGTTAGGCTCTCCCTCACGTGTTTCACACTCGTGTTTGTCACCCTAATAAGCTCACACTTTTCTCTCACACTCTTATCTCAATCACAAACCAAACACCTAAGCTAGAAAGACCTAACTAGGGCTTAAGGAAAGCAAGACAACCAAGGTAAGAAAGAAAGGCAAGGAAAGCCGCAATAGTGCCCAAGGAAAATGGATTTAATTTGGGTAGTAATTGGACTTAGAATGGAGTAGTAACGTGTGGCAACAAGGAAGAAAATAGTAAAACACAAGCTACTCAAGAAGAAAAGAAAGAACGAACATAAAAAGGTGTAAAGGAAATGCAAAAAGGTAAGGCCGAACTTGTGTTCTTCACACCAATGATGCTTCTAACAATGTTGTAAGTCACTTCAAAGGCACACACACAAGTAGTCTCTTGCTTTTGACTCAATTATTTCTCAAATTTTTTTTTTTAATTAGGGATTTGATTACTCTTTTAATCCCTTTCTCTTTTCTGTTTTTAAATTGAGTGAAGAGAACTCACTTGTATGACATGTATCCTTGGAAGGAGAAGTGAGAGACAAGTAGTTTGGTGATTGAAAGCTTATCACTAAATGCCAAAATATTTGCTAACATGCACTCAAGTTTTTCACTAAAATGCACCTAGTGTTTTGCTAAGATGCACCAAAGTGTGTGACAAGCAAGTCAGCTTCTGATACGAGCTCGAGGGCTCTAACTCGTGGCTTCACGGGATGGCCCAACCAACCATGAAGAAGTACTCGCGAGGCCGCGCCAAACCCTAGCAAGCCGTGAGCCCTTGGCCGAGCACATGTCCTTGCCCTTGGCCAAGCCCATCTTCATTGCTGCCAAGGCCAAGCTTCTCAAGTGATACGAGCATGAGCATGGGATACTTCACTAGGAGCAAAGGAATGGTAGCCGTGCTATTGAAGAGCCTTAGGGTCGAGGAGAGCAGCTTGGAACCAAGGCACAAATGGGTGACTTGCATGCACTCCAACTCCTTCGCCATAAGCACAGCTCGCGACTCATGGGCAGCCCGCGCATCCTATGAAGAACCCCGCACCGATCCCGTGCCTAACCCTAGGAAGCCATGAGGTCGTGCGGATCAGCCCTTGCGCCTGCCCAAGCCTTGCGTCCTTTAGCTGGTTGGCCGAAGCCCATCTTCCAAGCCCATCATCAATTGCTGCCAAGGCCAAGGCCAAGCCCCTTTGTCCAAGGGTGTAAGGGTATTTACCCCTTCTATTTTTAAGCTTAGGTATTTAAAGTGCATTGAATTCATTTCAGCACTTTGTCTTTGTTTTTGTGATAAACTTCAGCCTAGACCAACTCTTAGCTAGCTAATTAGGGTTCTTCAAACCAACACACTATCTTCTCCAATTCGGGTTGCTCATCTCTTTTGATGAGAGGGCTGAATTGATTAGAGATCCTTTGTTCTTTTCAACAAGGTTACTCAAGTCCATCTTGAGGGGGTTTGCTAAGAATAGAGTTCTTATTTGTTACTCCTAAATACACCTTTCCTCTACATCCATGTTCATCCGCTGCATCTATCTCTTTCATCCCTTGAAATACTCATCCGCATCATCCTTTCTATCCGATTGAAGCAAGTTGCCGACCTCTTGAAGAGACTAGATCCGGCTCCCTCTCAAACCAGCGGCTAAACTCCTCTAAAAGGAGCTAGGGCCTTATCAAGTGAAGAAAGGCAAGTAATTTTGCAAGTTAAAAAAAAATTCACGAATTGACGAAATTTTTTGCTAACGTGCACCGAAATTTTCCACTAAAATAAACCAGTATTTTGAAGTTAAAATGCACCAACATTTTTGCTAAAATGCACCCAAGTTTTGGCTAACATGCACACAAAGTTGTCACTAAAATGCACCACACTTTTCGCTAATATGCACCAAGATGTGTGACAATGAGCTTAGGCAAATCAGATTGTATGACAAGGAGTTTATGACAAACAAAGGGTGAGGGAAGCTTGCTGGTTTTAGGGCCGGCTGTGTGCACAAGTAAAGGAGAATACTAGGCTGAAAATAGGGAGACGTGGCCGAATAGGAAGAGAGGATTAAATGTGAAATACTTGGCTCAAATAAAATCAGTCCACATGGCTCTCATGGCCACCATAGGAAGCTCCAATATATTCAGCAGCAAATATTGTCAAGAAGATGAAGATTTCAGTCACAAAAGACACAATAAACACAAATCAATCCAGCCAATGTGTTTGTGCAAGATCAAATCACTAGAAACGAAATTTTTTGACCTAAAATCAGAAATGCTCGGAATGACAAACGATTGATTCCCACGGTTAGAAACAATGTTTCCACCGTGGATATGGAAGGAATAAGTGTTTGAACCGTAGGAAATGGAAAGAACAAGCAATTTTAGTTTAGAGGAACGGTGGTGAAATTTACCCGAAAATAGAAAAAATTTCAGCTGATTCAACGGTGAAAACGATGAAGTTTACCAACCTAGAGCACGGATTGGAGCTCCGCTACCACTTGATAAGGCCCTAGCTCCTTTTAGAGGAGTTTAGCCGCTGGTTTGAGATGGAGCCGGATCTAGTCTCTTCAAGAGGTTGGCAACTTGCTTCAATCGGATAGAAAGGATGATGCGGATGAGTATTTCAAGGGATGAAAGAGATAGATGCAGCAGATGAATATGGATGTAGAGGAAAGGTGTATTTAGGAGTAACAAATAAGAACTCTATTCTTAGCAAACCCCCTCAAGATGGACTTGAGTAACCTTGCTGAAAGGAACAAAGGATCTCTAATCAATTCAGCCCTCTCATCAAAAGAGATGAGCAACCCGAATTGGAGAAAATAGTGTGCTGGTTTGAAGAACCCTAATTAGCTAGCTAAGAGTTGGTCTAGGCTGAAGTTTATCACAAAAACAAAGACAAATTGCTGAAATGAATTCAATGCACTTTAAATACCTAAGCTTAAAAATAGAAGGGGTAAATACCCTTACACCCTTGGACAAAGGGGCTTGGCCTTGGCCTTGGCAGCAATTGATGATGGGCTTGGAAGATGGGCTTCGGCCAACCAGCTAAAGGACGCAAGGCTTGGGCAGGCACAAGGGCTGATCCGCACGGCCTCATGGCTTCCTAGGGTTAGGCGCGGGATCGGTGCGGGGCTCTTCATAGGATGCGCGGGCTGCCCATGAGTCGTGAGCGGTGCTTATGGCGAAGGAGTTGGCGTGCATGCAAGTCACCCATTTGTGCCTTGGTTCCAAGCTGCTCTCCTCGACCCTAAGGCTCTTCAATAGCACGGCTACCATTCCTTTGCTCCTAGTGAAGTATCCCGTGCTCGTGCTCATATCATTTGTCTAAGCGTGTAAGTGATGCGATCCCTCTCACAAACCCTAGTTTGTCGTTGCCGCCCGTTGGACCCATGACCCGAGCGAGAGGTAAAAAGCTTCAAGTGCTGCTGTCTCAGTTGATCCACAAGGAGCTGAAGTGTGAGACATCAGTTGAGGAAGCTGTGCTGCGTGAGAGGACGCCAAGGCTAGTGACTGTGCTCGTGGCTGCACCTAGCGCACCCCTAGACGTGTGCGAATTGGAGCCCCGAGCCATTTCCGATTCCAGCTACTTTTGTCGAGCCCCCAATGAAATATAAGACACCTTGGGATGTCTAGAGATGGCCCAGCAAGTCTCAGGGCATTCAGCAGAAGGAATCGCAAAGTGGCCCGAGTCGACTTTTGAGCGTCCGAAGTGTGAACGTGCCAAAGATTGATTCCGAGCCCGTTTTAAAAGGGTTCGAGCTTTTTCCAAAATTCCAAGTGCATTATGTTTATGGAATAGAGGAGCAAGTCTGGACAGATTTTGGGCCAAAACGCACGAGCTTATTCGAAGAAGGCTTGCGGACACAAATCCTACCGCGTGAAGGAGTTCTAGTCGCGGTAGAAGTTCTACTCGGATAATAATTAAGCTTTTATCTATTTATTTAATTAGGATAAGTTAGCTTATCTCAGCTAAACTTTCTAGTTAATTTTAGGGTTTATTTTGGGCAAGTAGCCGCCTATGCGCCTTTATAAGGCAAGCGGCTAACACTTATGTTTTTTTCCTAGATCTTTTGTTGAATTAAAAATCAGAGAATAGTTTTCTCAAATTGTTCATGCGTGAACCTTGTGCTTGATTGAGTTAGAACTTTCGATCAAGAGCCGCAAGTAAAACCGAAAGTTCATCCCCACTTAATTCTATTGCTCTAGGTTGATATCCGCAAGGGATATAGGTTTAGAGATTCGCTTAAGGACCCTTTCTTTGTCGAACTAGGTTGGCTAGTGCGTACGGCTAGCAGGTCTATATTGTCAAGGCAAGTCTTATCGATTCCGCGTCCGAAAATCCAAATCCGAACTAGATCATTGAAGTTAAAGCGCATCCTAGGGAACTAGGATCGTAACAGTTGGTAGCGGCGCAAAGGCGTTCAGTTTTGGTAACTATCCTATTTCGTTTTCAGTTTTCTTTGTTGAAATTGGTTCTCTTTCTTCCCGATCTATAACCAATTTTCTTGAAGTGCTTGTGTTAGTTTGTTTGTATCGAGCTAAGTCTAGCCCTAATTTGCATTTTGTGTAACAAATTGCCGTGCGATTTATGTGTCTTCAATGCTGTCAAAAAAACAAAAAAAAAATTGCTCTTTACATTATTATTATTTAACCATAATTGTTCTTAAGAGTAAAAAAAAAACAGAAAAGAGAATTAAAAAAAAATAAAAATATTTTCAGTACGAAAAACAAAATACAAAATACTAGAATCAGTTCTGAATCCATTGCAAAAAGAATTACGCAATTTGGTGGTGGCAATTGAAAAATATAGCAAAAACAAGAAAAATATAATTTCTAAACGCATACGCCTTCAATCCACGGCTTTGTGGATTTACTTGATTCAATTCGAGTCTCTGAGCATTTCTTGTTTCCTATAACCTGATTTCTACTCCCGTAAGGTATTTGTGTAGTTGATTGTTCTTGCAACTACTTGAATATTTTACATCTCAATTTGTTTCGAAGCTAGTTGCCTTTGAGAGTCTCTTTGGAAGCTTATTCTTGAAATTCTTGAGTCAACTAACATTTGCGCAGGGACAATTGAGAATTTGTTTGAGTGAAATTGGTGAGCTTAATAGAGTGTTTAAACACTAGTGTAAACACATGAGGGAGTGTTAGGTTAGAGCAATTTTATGCTTGTGTGTTCGTGTTGTGACTTTGCAGAATGTCAGGAGACTCGGAGAAAGGGTCGGACAAGAGTTCCGAGAACGCAGTAGCAAGTGAGGTTTACAAACTCATGCAATTGCTTGGTACAAGGTTCGACAACATAGAGGCTAGCAACAAAGCACTCGAGGGGAAAGTTGATCAGGCGAACAGAAAGAAAGTTGAGAGCGAGCCACCGCGTTTCACCCAGGTCCTTAATCCGGACAACGCGAGGCATTTATACAATGAGCCCCCACCAAATGAGGATGACAAGGGATTTGTTGGTACTGCCCTGGGAGGGTATGTTGGTGGAGGAGAAGGGGACATGAGGTTCATAACAGGGCCAGTTTTTAATAACGCAGCCGGACCTCACATCCCGCGGGGCGAGCCCAACGCACATCATGTGCGCAGCCCGCGGGGCAACCCTCATGCGCAGTGGGGCGATGAGCAGGAGTATGAGGAGGAGGATTTTCCTAGGGGTGACCGAGCTAATGTACGGCAGCCTAGAGGCGAGGAGAGGATTGACTCAAACATTGGGAGTATTAAAATGAAAATTCCCCCATTCGATGGCAAGGACGACCCGGATGTTACGATCCTCCAGTCGCCTAGAGGGCGTATCAATGAATTTCGATCTAGTTCAAAGCTTGGATTTCGAATGCGGAATCATAACTCGCGAAGACATGTGAATCTCCAAGGTAAGGTGTCCTTGGCACTCCATACAGAATTCTTGAGGTTCTTGAAACAAACCCTTGAATCTCCAAGTCGCAATACTTGGCACTCCAAGGAACGAGTGCTCCAATGGATAGCAATTTCGGGCTTTACTTGTGGCTACTCTCAGCTTGTGAAACTAGGAATAGAACAAGGTTCCATAGGAACGGTTTACGAGGACGCACCTCTCAAAGATAAAGTCTCATTCTTTTTCCAAAAATAATCAACATATCTTTTTATTCATACGTCTTGGCCTTTAAATAGGCTAGGAAATACAATCTTAAGTAAAACCCTAATAATAGATAGTTTCCTAAACAAATAATTCCTAAATAAATAAACTCCTAAATAATCCAAAACTCTATATAGTAATTAAAACACATAAAATAGGAAATATTAATCCATACTCTCCTTTGCCAAACCCTAGCCAACTTGGGCTTTCTGGTGCGCCTACGCGTGCGCGCTGCTTGGCCCACGCGGCTTGCGATACGAGGATCGTATCATCCCCTCCTTGTTGGAAAGAATTCACCCTCGAATTCCACTGTGCACTAGTGGGGATAACTCGCAACACCTCCTCCCAAATTTCTTTTTGCCATATCAATCACCTAATCAAACTTAAACACTAGAAAGTGCAAAATCTATTTTCGGTGAATATAGTTTAGTATTTCAAGCACATCTTTTGACTCCGATGTCCGAATCACCTGATTCTTCTTGATTCCAACTCCTGACAGACAAAGCTTTCCAACGAACTAAGACTCATAGAAATCGGACTCCAATAGGTATATATTGAAATACGATTTCGACATTGACTAGTGGACTATTTTTGGTGACTCTTTTGTATGACTCTTTTTATGGACTGTTTTTGTGACGCTTTTTGACACTTTGGGGACTGATTTTGTGACTCTTTTTGAAACTTTGGGGACTGATTTTGTGACTCTCTTTTTTGTAAATAAAAGACTCAAACAAACCGCACTTCCGATTTATTTTTACAATTTCAGGCTTTACTTGTGGCTACTCTCAGCTTGCGAAACTAGGAATAGAACATGGTTCCATAGGAACGGTTTACGAGGACGCACCTCTCAAAGACAAAGTCTCATTCTTTTCCAAAAATAATCAACATATCTTTTTATTCATACGGCTTGGCCTTTAAATAGGCTAGGAAATACAATCTTAAGTAAAACCCTAATAATAGATAGTTTCCTAAACAAATAATTCCTAAATAAATATACTCCTAAATAAGCCAAAACTCTATATAGTAATTAAAACAAATAAAATAGGAAATATTAATCCGTGCTCTCCTTTGCCAAACCCTAGCCGTGCCAAACCCTAGCCGACTTGGGCTTTCTGGTGCGCGCTGCTTGGCCCACGCGGCTTGCGATACGAGGATCGTATCACCGAATGCCTATCTTATTTGGGAACGAAAGGTGGAGTCAATTTTTCTGTGCAATAACTACTCAGAGGATAAGAAGGTGAAGTTGGCAACGGTTGAGTTCAGTGGTTATGCGGTCCATTGGTGGGATCAAATCAACCAAGAACGCATTCGGCTCAGAGTTGGTCCCGTGACTACATGGGAAGATATGAAGGCACTTATGAAAGAGCACTTTGTCCCTTCTTACTTTGCCCGTGATCTACACCAACGACTTCAGTCGATGACACAGGGAAGTAAAAGTGTTAGTGAATACTTTAATGATATGGAGGTAGCATTGGCTAGGGCACAAGTAGTGGAGAATGTAGAGCCAACCATGGCCCGATTTCACAATGGTCTTAACCGTGAGGTAGCTAACGCCTTAGAGTTGACCTACTACACTAAGTTGCAAGAGATGTTACACATGGCAGTCAAAATTGAAAGGCAGAGGAAGATCAAGTCTACCTTTGTGAGTGCATCTTCGGGTAGTACTAAAACAGCGCCTTGGAAGAAGACACCATAGGTAAAGGATGTTAAGGGTGCGAAGGATGCGCCTAGGGTTTTGTCGTACAATTATGGGACTAAGAGCGCGACTACGGGTCAAGCAACACCGAAGCCCTACAACAGCAACAATCCTCCCCAAAATTCAGCGAATAAGTTCGCTACTAAGGATATTGTGTGCTTTAAGTGCGCCGGAAGGGGTCATCGCCAAACTGAGTGCCCTAACAAGCGAATATTGATTATCCGCGACAATGGAGATTTGGATTCCGACGATGACCAAGAGAGTGACAAGACTGAAGATGTGAGGGAGAGGCGAGACAGTTCGGATGATGAGGATCTTGAACAAGGCCTTTCGCTAGTGATTCGGCGAAGTCTTAGTGCACAGCCCAAAGCCGAAGTGAATGATGAAAAACAGCGCGATAACTTGTTTCACGCCCGTTGTAAAATCGCGGATAAGGTGTGTTCTTTGATCATTGATAATGGATGTTGTACTAATTGTGCTAGTTGGCTTTTAGTGCGTAAGCTAGGGTTAACGACGGTTCCCCACCCGAAACCCTATCAACTACAATGGATGAATGATGGCGGTGAGATGAAGGTTGCAAGGCAAACCCTAATTTCTTTCTCCATTGGAAAGTACAAAGATGAAGTACTTTGTGACATAGTTCCGATGCAAGCAAGCCACCTCTTGCTTGGGCGACCGTGGCAGTATGACCGAGAGGCTAACTATGAGGGGAAGAGAAATCGGTATACTCTAGTTAAAGATGGGCGAAAGTTCACACTTTCTCCCTTGAGGCCGAACCAAGTATTGGAAGATCAACTATGGCTAGAGAAATCAGTGGCTGAGTATGAACTATCTAGAAAGCATGAAACAAGCTACATAAACAGCCACCATGAAAAGAATGAGCATGGGAAAAGAGAAAGTGAGAAAAACAGCACGCAAGAAAAAAGTGAGCTTGCGAGAGGAAAACACTCGCATGAAAAGAATGAGCATGTTAAAGAGTGCGTATCAAAAGAAAATAAATTGAACATATACGCAAAAGGGAGAGATGTGAGGAAAGCTTTAAGTATTCAAAAGAAAAGTTTTGGCGAAAGCCGCCCTTTACTTTTATTACATTTTCGAGCGCTGAACTTGAGTGCCACTAACGCTGACCCCCTACTTTCTGTCCCTGTTGATATCTCGGCTCCTATAGACCACCCGGATTACCACCGATTAGAGGAATCGAGCACCAAATTGATTTCGCGCCCGGTTCTACAATTCCCAATCGGCCAGCCTATAGGAGCAACCCCGAGGAGACCAAGGAGTTGCAGCGGCAAGTAGATGACCTACTTAGCCGAGGGTACACGAGGGAGAGCCTCTCTCCTTGCGTCGTGCCCGTGATACTAGTGCCGAAGAAGGATGGCACATGAAGGATGTGCGTGGACTGCCGAGCAGTCAATAAGATTACGATAAAGTATCGCCATCCTATCCCTAGGTTAGATGACATGCTAGATGAGTTGAGTGGTTGTCAAATATTTTCAAAAATTGATTTGATGAGTGGCTATCACCAAATTCGCATGAAAGAAGGTGATGAGTGGAAAACGGCTTTTAAAACAAAATATGGATTGTATGAATGGATGGTTATGCCATTTGGATTGACTAATGCACCTAGTACGTTTATGAGGCTTATGAATCATGTTCTTAGAGAGTTTATGGGTAAATTTGTTGTTGTCTATTTCGATGATATTTTAATTTACAGTAAATCACTAGAAGAACATATTTCGCACCTTAGGAGCATTTTCCTTACCCTACGTGAACAACAATTGTATGTGAAACCTAACAAGTGTTCATTTGCACTAGAACACGTTAGTTTCCTTGGCTTTATTGTAGGAAGAGAAGGTGTCAAGGCCGACGAAGAGAAGCTTAGAGCAGTCAAGGAGTGGCCCACGCCGAAAACAGCAAGTGACGTGCGATCCTTCCACGGCCTCGCGAGTTTTTACAGGCATTTTGTCAAAGATTTTAGTTCTATTGCTGCCCCTTTGAATGAATTAACTAAGAAAAATATTGTTTTCAGGTGGGAGCAGCCACAGGAAGAAGCGTTCAATACGCTTAAGGAGAAGCTATGCGCTACACTAGTCTTGGCCTTACCCGACTTCGACAAAGCCTTTGAAGTCAAGTGCGACGCTAGTGGGATTGAGATAGGAGCGGTCCTTATGCAAGAGAAGCGGCCTATTGCCTACTTCAGTGAGAAACTAAAGGACACTCAACTTCGCTATCCAACCTATGACAAGGAGCTCTACGCCCTTGTGCATGCGCTAGAGGTTTGGGAGCATTACCTAATGCCGCGCGAATTTATAGTGCATACCGATCACCTCAGCTTGAAGTACCTCAAGGGTCAAGGGAAATTGAACAAAAGACATGCCTCTTGGATGGAGTTTATTGAGTCGTTCCCCTACCACATCAAGTACAAGCAAGGTAAAGACAATGTCGTGGCCGACGCATTGTCTAGAAGGTACACACTACTTAACTCGCTTAATGCGAAGCTACTTGGATTGTCACATATAATCTCTCTCTATCCATCTGATTCTGATTTCGGTGATATTTATAATACTTGCATGACTACTACCGATTCTAGACTAGGGCAGAAATGAAAGGTAAGGAAACCGAATTAGTGTTCAAGGAAAAAGAGCTTGATTTTGAACACTAATTAGGCTTAGAGTAGATATTGATGTAGGAAACAATTTAAGAAAACTCAATGACACAAAAGAAAGCAAGCTCAAAGGACCAACACTAGAAGAAATTGAGGGAAATGAAAATAAGCTTAGAAATTCAAAATTTGCGGCAAAAGGAAACACTTGATAAAAGCACACTTTAACTTGAGTGAAAACACTTCAAATGCACACATACATTTTATTTTGCCTCTTGCTTTGACTCGCCTGTATTATTTTTTCTCTTTTTTTTTTTTTTTTTTTTTTTTGACTTAGGGAATTCGTTTACTCTTTTGATCCCTTTCTTTTCTTTGTTGTTTTTTTTCTTTCTGTTTTGGTAAGTGCAAGAGAGCTTCAAGTAATGTATGACATGAGTTTTTGATAAATGAAGTGGAAGGAAAATAATTTTTTTTCAAGTTAAAATAAATTTCACTAAATGCCAAAATTGTGAATGTATGACAAGTAGTTCAATTTTGAATGACAAGTAGTTGGTTCAATTCGTGTGACAAGTAGTCTCCAATGTGTATGACAAGCCAAGGAGGAGCTAAGTGAGCTGCACTAGGGCCGGCTGTGTGCAAGAGGTGTGCTAAATACTAGGCTGCAAATAGAGTGATGTGGCCGGCTAGGAAGAGAGTAGCAATTTTGGATGACTTAGCTAGCAAACAAATTAAGTCCACATGGCTCTCATGGCCACCTTAAGAGGCTCCAATAATCACAGCAGCAATTAATCTCAAGAAGATGAAGTTTTAGGTCACAAATAGCACAATAAACACTAAACAATTCAGCAAATGAATTTTTGACCTAAAATTCGAAATTGCTTGGATTGAAAAATGATTGATGCCCACGGTAAGAAACAATGTTTCCACCATGGATATGTAAGGAATAAGTGTTTGAACCAAAGGAATGGCAAGAAAATAAGAATTTTCAATTTAGGGGAACGGTGATGAATTTTGCCCGAAAATAGAAAAAATTTCAGCCGAATAAACGGTGAAATGGAAGAGGTTTACCGACCTAGATAACGGATTGGAGCTCCGCTACCACTTGATAAGACTCAAGCTCTGTTTGGATGAGTTTCGCCGTTGGTTTGATGTAGGCGCCGGATCTAGTCTCTTTAGGTGGACGAAAGACTTGAATAGAACGGATGAACGGATAAATGTTTAGATGATTAGGGAGATAAGTGCAGCGGTTGATAATGGAGGAAAAGGAAAGGTGTTTATATGATTAACAAAAACAAAACTATTGTTCTTGTCAAACCCCCTCAAGTCTAGCTTGAGTAACCTTGCCGAAAAGAACACTAGGATCTAACTACTAATTCAGCCCTCTCACCTCTTGGATGAGCAACCCGAATTGAATAGAGATAGTTGCTGGTTTGAAGAACCCTAATTTCTAACTAGAGAGTTTGGTCTAGGTTGAAGATTCACAAAAACAAAGACAAGTGCTGAAATGAATAAAATGCACTTTAAATACTTAAGTCTAAACAAAAGGGGTAAATACCCTTACACCCTTGGACAAAGGGGCTTGGCCTTGGCAGCAATGAAGATGGGCTTGGAGTGTGGGCTTCGGCCAAACAGAAAGAGGGCGCAAGGCTTTGGCAAGGAGGACGCGCGGCCATAGCCACGCGGCCTCATGGCTTAGTAGGGTTCGGCGCGCAGTTCTTCACGGGATGTGCGACCTGCCCGTGAGTCTCGTGCGAATTCGATGGCGAGGGTGTTGGCGTGCACGCAAGTCACCCATTTTGATAAGAGCTCAACTTCGATTTGGATAGAAGGAGGCGAATTGTTGTTCTTGAGCTGGATCTAGTCCTCTTGTGAGAGGTTGGCAGCTTGGATGGATGAACGGATGAAGGTGCTTTTAGTGTTCAAATGGAGTATGTGTTGCAGCGGAAATGGATGATGTTTAGAGGTGTTTAGATGATGAACATAATAAGAACTTAACTAATTAGAAAACCCTCTTGATCTTAAGAACAAGCAACCTTTCTACAAACTAGTTAAGGATCTCTCTTTTCTAATTTAAGAACAAAGCTCAAGAGCTTAATTACAAGAAGAGATAGAAGATAAACAATGGTATTCAGCCCTATTGTCACCGGTTACCAAGAACCCTAAGTTACACTAGTTTACTCTAAGAATTGGCCAAAGAGAATATCATCAAAATCAAAGGCAAGTGCTGAAATGAAAAGGAATGCACTTTAAATACTAAAATCCTAACATAATGGGTAAATACCATTACACCCTTAGACAAAGGGGCTTTGCCTTGGCAGCAACTGAAAATGGGCTTGGAGGATGAGCTTCGGCCAAACAGAAGGTGGGTGCAAGGTCTTAGCCGTGCGGCCTCATGGCTTAGTAGGGTTCGGTGCGGACTTCATCACGGGATGGCCGGCCTGCCCATGAGTAGGTGCGCTTAGAGCATCCGTACTCGTATCATCCCATCCCCCTTTGAGGAGATTCATCCTCGAATCTATAGGGTCTATCCCTCGAAAGGCCGAATGGGCCAAGGCATGCTCATAGCTGGTGTCTACACACGGAACCCTCCAACGACAACTCTCGGTGAATATAGGCCAAGGTGGAGGCCTTCCTCAGGGAAGACGTGTAGGTGCGGGCAGAAAACAACCATGAACAATCAAGGATTGGCCACGACAGGGCAAGGAGGTGACTCGGGTCAGGTGTAAACTCTTAGTAGGGGCCGAGACCGTGAGGGCGCTTGGAGGCGCCTCAAATGGAAAGACAAGTGCACGGCCAATCTGCCCAAAACCAAGGAGGAACGGGTCGACAAATCCATGCCTAGGCATCCTCGGAATGATGGAGAAGGCACTACCCAAGGGCTGAAAAGTGAGCTGCAACGCAAGGCAATGTGCGGCTGTCTCATGGCAATCCGAAGTGAACTCACAAACCCTACTTGTATTCCCTTCGCTCCCAAACTCCACATGAACATCCGAAACCAGTAGCTTCTCCTCAAACGGAGTCAACTGAACCTCAATAAGTGATGGCAATTCGGATGGAAACAACTCCTCCTCAATTGGATCCAAAATATCATCAATAGAGTGCCAATCGGGAGGGCAAACGCTAACCTCTTCACATTTCCCAAGGTGGCCGGAAACTCGTAGGTTATCACATATAAGTGTCATTGCGGCCATGGTGTTTGCCATGGCTTGAGTGCTTCTGTCCAAGCGCGCTAGAATTGGAGCCATCCTCAAGGCGAAAGGTGAGGTTCCAAGGTGTGGGGATGGGGCAGCCTTGGTGAAGTAGTCCTCATGCCCGTACGAAATATCTCCACTAGTCGCATAAGACTCATACGCATAAGCTTGCCGAGAGGGCGCAATATGATCATACTCCAACCAGGAAGGAGTGGAAGGGGAAGCTTTGGTGAAGTTCTCAAGGCTACAGTCAAGGTGGGGGGGCTGCTCAACATGATACCAAGATGCGTGGCTAGTAGGAGCAACCCTCAAATGCGGCGGTATGTAGGAAGACATAGAAAAATTCCTACAAAAGGAAAAATAAACACAATTGATAGCTGAAAGGGGTTAGTCTCTCCCTCACGTGTTTCACTCTCATGTTTGTCACTCTAATGTACTCACACTCTTCTCTCACACTCTTATCTGAATCACCAACCGAAGACCTAAGCTAGAAATACCTAACTAGGGCTCAAGGAAAGCAAGACAACCAAGGTACTAAAGAAAGGCAAGGAAAGTCAAAATTCTGCCCAAGGAAAAAGGATTTAATTTGGGCCGAAATTGGACTTAGAATAGAGTAATAATATGTGAAAACAAAGAAAAAAACAACACAGCTCAAGCTACATAAGAAAAGACTCAAAGAAACAAGAAGAGAAAATCACAAAGAAATGAAAGACTCAAAGCTGAAATTTCGAGTGAAAACTGCGCACTGATTTTGAATTGGATAGAAGTATGTGAAACCAACAGAATTAGGAAAAGTGTAAAACATAAGAGTTGTTCCCCTCAGACTAAACTTTAATCTATCAAAATTGCAGAATTTTCTGAGCGCAGACACTCAGACAAAAAGGGAAAAACCGAAGCTAGTCAAAAGGAAAAAAAATAGAAAACGAAAATCTGCATTAGAAACACAAATTGAAAGCCGAAACTTGTGTTCTTCCACAATGACACTTCAAAAACAATGTAATTCAATTCAAATGGACATACACAAGTAGTCTCTTGCTTATGACTCAATTGATTCACAATTTTTTTTTTTTTTTTGAGTGTTAGGAACTTGATCTTTCTTTTAGTTCCTTTCTCTTTTCTTTTCTGTTTTTGCACTGAGTGAAGAGAGCTCACTTGTATGACATGTATCCTTGAAAGAAGAAGAAGTGAAAGACAAGTAGTTTTGCTCTTGAAAATATTTTCACTAAAAGCCAAAAGTGAGGTGGCAAGTGATAGTGATGTGTCCAAAAGTGTGTGGATGACAAGGCAAGTGATGTGGCTGTGTATGACAAGCAACCTAAGTGTAAGGATGCTAATTAGGGCCGGCTGTGTGAGGGGGGAGTGTAGTGAGCAAGCTGAAATGCTTGGCTCACAATGAAAGGAAATAGGCTCACAAATGAGGTGATGTGGCCGGCTAGGGTTGGATGCAAAAATTTCGGATTTTAGCAAGACAACAAGCAAGTCCACATGGCTCTCATGGCCACCATAGGAAGCTCCAATAAACACAGCAGCAATTACACTTAAGAAGATGAAATTTCGTCCATGTAGATGCACACAAATACAAAAAATTTCAGCACTTGTGTTCTTCCAAAATTCAGCACACTAAAAGACAAGAATTTCTTCAAGAACACCAAATTTTTCAAATGAGGTGGGAATGATTTCTATGGTAGAAAACAATGTTTAAACAATAGAAAACAAGAATCAAGGTGTTTGAACCGAAGAAACTCAAGGAAAATCAGTTTGAACCGAAGAGAGGAACGGATATGAAAAAACAGAAAAATTTCAGCACAAAAGAAGGAAGTTCTACGGTAGAGAAGATGATTCTAACCGTAGAAATGAAGAGGATAACAAGAAAAACCAACCTAGAGGACAGCTAAAGCTCCGCTACCACTTGATAAGAGCTCGACTTCGATTCGGAGATGAAACTGTGAGATGAAGGCAGTAAGGATCTAGTCTCCTTTGGGAGGTGGTAAACACATGGATAATTGGTGTTTAGGTGGATGGATGGATCCGGATTTGTATGGAGTTTAAGGGCAGCGACAATAGATGGAATAATGGAGAAGATAACGTCGCTAGAAGGAGTGCGGATTGTGCAGCGGATTAATGGATGAAAAGGAGAGTGTTTAGATAAACAATAAGTATATAACTTCAAGACCCAACAAACCCTCTCAAGAACTTGCTTGAGCAACCTTGTTACAAAGTAAAGAAGATGAAGTGTTGGTTTTAAGAACCCTAAATTACCTAGGATACTCTACTGATTTGGCCAAAGAGAATATCATCAAAATCAAAGGCAAGCTATAAAAGAGGCTATCTCCTTCTATTTATAGCTTGAGAATTATTACATGAGAAAACCCTAAATAACCCTTCATTTAAACCTAGGAAGGCCGGCTGACTTGATCACCAAAACAGTCCCTAATGTGCTAGTTTTCGCTATGAGATCCAAGGCTGGTCCGGGCAAGGCATAAGGACGAGCTGGAGCCTTTAAGCTCATATCACATTTGTCCCTCATCTCCAAGCTGCTCTCCTCGGCCCTAAGGCTCTTCAATAACACGACTACCATCCCTTTGCTTCGAGTGAAGTATCCCGTGTTTGTGCTCATATCATATTCTCAACTCAAGCAATAAACACTTAGATAAAAGCTGCAAAAGAAAAGAAAAGAACTAGCTATTTATACAAGGTTTGACAAAGAAACTCGAAAATTAAAACCGGCGTTAATGGTAGGGGTGTACGTGGGTCGGGTTGGGCCGGTTATGGCTCATATCCATATCCAACCCGCCAAATATTTAGTGGGTTGGGTTGGGTCGGTTATCCACCTATAACCGCTCAACCCGTTAACTAGCGGTTATAGGCGGTTAACCGCGGGTTGGCGGTTATAGGCGGTTATAGGAATGCTAAAAATTTCGATAATATTTTAGCCTAAAATCCAACATTTTGGCCATGCTAAAAATATAATCATTGATCATGTAGTCAACTTGATTCATGCAGATGGTAAGAAGCAGTATGGTACATAAAGTACAGCCCAAACTCTCTAGTTTCTACGTTACTGCATTGCAAATGTAAAATATTGATGCAGTAAAATATTGGTCAGAGAGGAGGGGTGGGAGGTGACGTCGTCGTTGCTGGTTGGGGATGGGTTGCGTTTGGGAGGGAGCCGAGAGGGAGAGGGAGAGGGAGAGGGAGAGGGCAGCAGCAGCTTTTAATTTTAGGGTTATAAGTTATAAGTTACTTATGTTTATATAGTTAGGGTTAATAGGTGGGTTGGGTCGGTTATAAGCGGTTTTTAAAAACTCGATCCGCTATCCGACCCAACCCAATTATAATGGGTCGGTTATATAACCGTTACCCACGGTTATGACGGTTACGGTTTTTTAATGGGTTGGGTCAGGCGGTTATATGGGTCAGGTGGGTTGGGTCGGTTTTTTGTACAGCCCTAGTTAATGGTATGTCGTTAATGGCCTTAACAACATGGCATTAGCTTTGGCTTTTAATTTCCAAAACTTGTGTATTTCCCAAAATTCTTCCTTCGGGCTAACGGTATGTCGTTAATGACCTTAACGACATGCCGTTAACTTCAACTTCAAATTTCAGAAAATTACAACACTTCTCCAAATAAAACTGGCCTAACGGTATGTCGTTAAGGACACTAACGACATGTCATTAGGTAATTGTCTAGGATTTTTGGAGTTGTGTTCTCGAGGCTCCGCGCCCGCTTCTCGGCCCCCGACATGGTGTGCGATCATCATTAAAGTCTGACCTTCATCTTGAAACACATCCTTGTTCATCTTGGCCTCAATCCAAAGGGTGATCTTCTTGGCCATGCTTCATGTGATTGGCCCTCTTGGCGTCGTATCTCTCTCTTCAAGCTTTAAGGTAGGCGTGATTGCATCAAAGGGTGAGGACTTTTTATAGCTGCTGATGGGGAATAAATATTTGTTTAAAGGGAAACTAAACCTCTCCAGCAATTTGAAATGAATTTGGATAAAAAAGACTGACTCAAGAACACATATGAATGTGGCAACAAGAACACCAAGAACACAAACCTGCGAAATTTCACCTTTTGATCTAGAAAACGTTTGAATAACTTCACCAACTTGAATTACAAGAAACTACAGACATTGGACTATATTTTAGACTCAATAAATAAAGAAAACGATGATAGAAAACTCAAGATACACTGCTCCAAATATGAACACCAAGAACAGAAAGTTGACAGCTTTGAGCAATTTTTGTGTAAAATGATTTAGACAAAGATTTTCTTTGAAATAAATTCTCAAAAATGGCTCAAAAGATTCACAAGACATAGAGGAACAACATCCAACTAAGGAAACAAAGAAAGTATGGTAAAAAATTTACAGAAAAACTTACCAATCCTTGATTAGCCTCTGCTCCGCTACCACTTGATACGGTCACGGTTCCTCTTGCGAATGGGTGTGGGATTTGCGCAGCAAGGTGGGGGTTTTATAGTGATAAATCCATGGCCTTTGTTCTTGTACTAAGGATCTAGTTCAAGATGGATGATAGGTACGTTCGACATAAGTAAATGAGGCTTTATTCACACAAACAACAACAACACAAGTGTGGAAAAAAAGTAACATAACTCTGAGGATTAAGGATATTGTTTGGGCTTTTGATGTTGGAAATCACAAGTACATGTGCAACACAAATTTGACACTAAAACAAGGACAAAACTTTTAATTTTTTTACTTGAGTTAAATCAATGGCTTTCCCAAACCAAATAGATAAGCACCAAGAGAGCTTACAATAAAAACAGAAGGCTTAAGCATTCTACTAAGTTTCATAAAAAATATAAGCTAAGTTTATAGAATGACATAAAAGAACTATTTATACGAAGTCTTGAAGTGGTTCTCTTCAAAATGTCCAAAAGGGGTCGAAGTGTCCTTTAAGGTAGCGGCTAACGGTGTATGGTTAGTGTCTTAACGGTATGCCATCAGCGTCGTTCTTCTTCCTTGCTAATTTGGCCACCAATTGCTGAAACTAATGGTATACCGTTAGTGGCTTAACGGTATGCCGTTAGCATCGTTCTTCTTCCTTTCTAATTCGGCCATCAGTTGCCGAAACTAACGGTATACCATTAGTGGCTTAACGGTATGCCGTTACCTTCGTTTTTCTCCCGACTTCCAAACTACTGAATTTCCAAAATAAATTGTCAGTCATGTCGAAGCTAACGGTATGCCTTTAACGGCATACCATTAAGCACTGTCTTCAACATGCGTAAAGGCATCTATGCACGCACGAGCCTTATGGCTTTCTAGGGTTTTGATGCATCTTTCCTCATGCCTTGTCTGACCAACTTATGCATGAATGCGGTACTTGGCTTATGAGATGCGAAGACGGTTGTGCTCGTATCATCCCCTCCCTCTTCAAAAGGATTCTCCCTCGACTCTATAGGCTTAGGAGGGTAATCTCCATCCTGAGATTCACACAAAGTTGAAGCAAATGCACTAGGCGTAGGTGAATAACACAAATCATATTTTTATTCGCCTCTCGTTGCACAAGCACTTGATCTCTTTTTTCTCTTTTCTCTTCCCTCCTTTCTCACCATCCCACTCTCCCTAGCATTCTCACTTTTTTCATGCTTGCTGTTTTGATTCTTCTCATTTTTCTCTCCTCTCATCTCTCCTTTTCCCTCAAGTTTATAAAAATTATCATATTCGGCATGGGCCTTCTTAAGTAACACTTGGTCCGCCAAGACTTGTGGGGGAGTAGAGGGGGAATGCCAAACCTTCGACCACCATGCTTCAAGTATTTTACGATCATATTGCCATAGTCGGCCAAGAAGAATATGACATTCTTTCATGGGTACTACATCAAGTAATCATTCATCAACATAATCTCCAATAGTAAAAGTAATGAGAATTTGTTCGATTACCTCGACACCTCCTCCATCGGTGAACCATTGCAAGGGATATGGATTTGGGTGCCTTATAGTGGGGAGTTTTAACATATGAACCATCATCTTACTATCAATATCCTCACAACTCCCATTATCAATGACCATTGATATAACTTGATCGAGAACCTTGCACCGAGTGTGGAAAAGATTACCTCGTTGTGCCTTGTCATCCTATTCAATCTTGGGTTAGGCACTAAATGTTTGGCTCACCACCAAGGACAATGAATTGGCCACTTGCACCATATCATAATTTTCCTCATCTCATTCCCCATCACTAGCCGAACTCTCATGGCTAACCAATTCCTCCTGCTCTTCACTCACAAACGTACCATCTTGAATCAATATGACTCACCGCTTAGGACACTCATTAGCCTTATACCTACGGCCTTGACATATAAAGCACACAATCGAGCTTGCGGGTCTTGGGTTAAGGTTGGTGTTTGGGGCCGAAGGTGGGTGTGTAGTGGGTTCAGGTTGTGAGGCTGATAACATTCGGGCTTGATTGGAAGGATTGAAGCCGTGTTGTTCTTGGAGCTTTCTGATCTAGTCTCCTTTAGGAGATTGATGAACTCTTGAGGGCGGATTGAGTGCGGAATATTTAGATGTTTAGGGAGTATTAAGATGTTTAGGAAGCACGAGAGATGGCGAGTATGCTTTGAGCATAAAATTGTGAAGCTTTTGAAGGTAGATTATGCTGAGCAAGATTCGAGGATGAATCTTTCTGAAGAGGGAGGGAATGATATGATCCCAAGATGTATCACCCGACTACATGGACAAAACCGTCAAGACATGATGGGGCATATGGAGTCCGATCAGGGATCACAAAGGCTTGATGGAAACATCTATGTGTTTTATTTATTGTGTCCAAATTTCAGGCCGGTTGGACGAGTGGATCATCCAAAAGATCAAGCCAACATTTTCATTGACAGTAGTCCTATGCAGACAAAGACTCCAAGACGCGTCAGGCGACTTCGTCTGAACCTAGCCAACGCTGTACAAGTCTTAATCGTGTGATCGACCATGTTTTGGAAACTTTAGGATGTTATCTTTCGTTTGGAGTAAGTTTCAGCCCATTTGGCCCAGTAGTTTGAAAGTTATGCAAGTCGACATTATGGTGCGCAGTGTGTACGCGAGACAACATACGACTTTAGGTTTCAGCCCAATCCTTGGCTCGATGATGGAGAACTCGACATGGGCTGTTGGAATGTATTTAAATATATTTATATTTACTTCAATTAGTTAATTATTTAATTGATTAATTAGTTAATTAAGTTATTTTCCATAATTAAAACTCCTACATCTTATCAGATTAGGGTTTGGTTGTAAACTCTATATAAGGAGCCGCTTGGCCTCCTTACTCAGTTGGCTTTTATTTGATAATTTTAGAACCTTGTTCTTCAATATTTTCCCCTTGTTCAAGTGCTGAACACTTGTTCTTCTTAAGTCCGCAATACTTGAGTCGTATACAAGTAAATCCTTGGAATTGCATCATTGTGTTGTTTGTCTTAGTGTGATTCTCACAATTGTTGAGTCTAGTCCTGAGAATCTGATACAAGAACCTTGACATGAAATTGACTAGGGCTTTTTAGCATTTAGTTGGCGAGGTGGCCTACGTTTGCACGAGTCAAGTTAATTATTCCGCATCGAAATCCGTCTTTGAACAACGATCAGATTTACGTGTTACGTATCCTACGCAACTAGGATCATATCAGTTGGTAGCGGAGCTTAAGGCGTTCAAAGATTGGTAAGTATCCCTATTGTTTTCAAGTTTTCTTTGCTGGAATCAGTTTCTTCTTCTACTCCATTCAAAAACCGATTTCCTTGTGTGCTTAGTTAGAAACATGTTTGTCAGTGTCGAAATTGTATTTCAATACATAGCTATTGAAGTCCGATTTCAGTAAAAGAGGTCTCGTTGGAAAGCTGTGTCTGTTAGAAATCTGAATAAAACAGAATCAAGTGATTCGGACGTCAGAGTCAAAAGTTGCACCCGATTTACTAAATTGTGTTTTTCTGTCAACAAAAGAGTAAAAAAAAAAAAGGATAAAAGAAAATAAAAAGAGAAACAGCAACATCAAAAGAAAGTTGTTTTATATCAAACACAAAAAGAATTGAAGTGTTTGAAGCATAGCAAAAGAAAAACAAGCAAATTGAAGTTGAAGATGCAATTGCATAATTAAAATCAGAACTGAAAGTTGGAATTGTTTGAGTCCTTTTGAGTCAATTTGATCTTTCTTTGATTCCTTGAAATTGCCTTCTACTCTATTTGTTATTTTTTTAATTGGTTGTTCTTGCAATTAATCAAATACCAAGTGTCAACAATTGTTTTGAAGCTAGTTTTCTTTGAGAGTCTTCTTGGAAGCCTATTCTTGAACTCTTGAGTCTCACTAACACTTGAACAATTCCAGGTATTTTGAGTGAACTTGTGAGTGCATTAGAGAGTTTTAAACACGAGAGTAAATACGTGAGGGAGTGCTAGGATTAGAGCAATTTTACGCATCTTTTTTGTGTTGTGACTTTCAAGAAAATTTTAGATGGCTCAAGAAGGAGGACAACAGGATGTGGTGGCCATGCTCACGGCTCTCACCGAACAAACAAGAGTGAGGAATGAAAGGCAAGTGGCTACAAATGCTGAAGTAGCCGCAAGGCTGGCGGCCCTTGCACCACCAAACCCGAATCCTAGGGCGACAGCAGAACCTACTAGGCTTGGGGCACTTGCGGCCAAAGTCAGATTAAGGGACAAGGTCGAGGAGCCACCTGATGGCGCGCCCTTTGTATGCTACTCAAACCGTAAATGCGAGCCCTATGTGTGCACAGCAGTAACCGAGCGCCAAACACCTTACCCACCATGTTTCAAAGAGCATGAACATGCTAAAATGCTTTGTATTGAGCATCCTTTGAGTGTAAAAAGAAAGACAGAAGTGAATGAGAAGGACCCACGAGAGAACTTATTCCACACTATTTGCAACATTGCAGAATGGGGATGTGTGTTGACTATTGATAAGGAGAGTTGCGTGAATTATGTGAGCACTTTAGTAGTGCACAAGTTGAACCTTCCCATGTCGATGCATCCGAAGTTGTATCTTTTGCAATGGACGGCAGATGGGAACGAAATAAAAGTGACTAAGCAAGTCTTAGTGAGCTTCTCCATTGGAAAATACAAGGATGAGATCCTTTGTGATGTCGTCCCTATACAAGCGAGTCACATATTACTTGGAAGACCGTGGCAGCTTGATAGACAGCGAATCATGGGAGGAACAACGGTTATAAGTTGGTGAAAGATGGGAAGAAATTCACCTTAACTCTTTTGACCCCAACCGAAGCCTTTGAGCATCAACAAAGACTTGTTACGTCCTACGCTAAGTATGAGGTTACCAAACATATTGAGAGGGAAAAAGAAGGATTGAGAGTCGAAAAGAAAGAGGGAAATTGTGAGCAGAACATCTCCCATGAAAAAATAGAGCATGGGAAGAGGGATAGTGAGAAAAACATCCTCCATGAAAAGATCGAGCATGGAAAGAGTGAAATTGAGTGTGTGAGAAAACATTCGTATGAAAAAAATAAGCATGTTTAGAGTAGCATTGAGAGATCAAAAGGAGAGGCAAATAAAAAGAAATTGAGTGTATATGCCAAAGGGAGAGAAGTGAGGAATGCATTATATATGTGCAAAATTCTTTTTGGCGCAAGCCCTTCAAAAATATTTTTTTTGCCTTTGCGCTTTCACCTCTCTAACCCTGATTTGTTTGAACCTTTTCCTATTGGAGTTTCTTCTCTTGTGCAGGTAATTAAAGATATATTTCCAGAGAAGATGACCCTTAACCAATCGCCAATTCGGAGGATTGCGCACCACACAAAGTGTGTGATCAGATCGGTTAATCCTAGCTGCCAAGGTAACCTGCGTTTTTCTTTTCCTAGCGCTAAATCACTTGAATTGTCACCTATATTTGCACCTTATATTCATTCTTCCATTGGTGATTTTCATGATGATATATGTGTCTCAGTTCATAGGATTTGAGGGAGCTTATTTCAAGTACAAGCGCTTATGTACGTCGCATGATCCATTGCGCCTAGATTTTACTAACACTAACACTTTTGTTTTCTCTTCTAGTGTTGTGTGTTCTCATGTGCAGGGAAAGAATGAATTATTGCCAGCAATAGAGTACAAATCATTGGAGCCGAAAGGAGGAAAAGGACTTGCGCATCCATGGAGACTAGCTCGGTTAACCCTAACCGAGAAGGTAAAATGCGTCATTTTGTGCTTAGGTTTGATTCGTGTAAGTATGTAGACATCATTGATTTAAATCATTCTGAAATAAATTGATTGATGATGGTCGTATGCGAAGGACGAAGGCTAAGTCATACGCCTTTAAGGAGTACTTGCGAAAACGCAAGAGGTTTGCCGTTTGTACTAGGCCAAGTGATAAGATAGTTGTACCTAGAGCTCATTGTGATGATTTATCTCACTATTTTGGTACGTTTAACGTTTCTAACAATGTGAATAAAAGGAAGTTAGGTTCCTTATGGCATGTTCTGGTTTGTAAGTATGCCTTTACATGGGAGGAATGTCTTTCATTTATCTATTCTACTTACAACCGTTGTGCGTATGCTGATTCTAAATTGTTGATGAAACTTGTGTATGCATTTGATCATACGATACGATACAGTTTAATGTTGCTGCCTTTGAGAGTATTGTTTAGCATAAGTGGCAGGAAGGAAATCGAGACGATGAGGACAACCCAAGTCCAAGCAAACATGACCTCTTGGAGCGATGAGCCTGTCCAATGTGTTGACATGTTCAATAGCATCGCCGCCGAACTGAATTTAACAGGTTGGTATAATTCATTTTGTGATTATTTTGATGAGTCTTAGTGATACGAGCACGAGCATCGGATACTTCACTAGAAGCAAAGGAATGGTAGCCGTGCTATTGAGGAGCCTTAGGGCCGAGGAGAGCAGCTTGGAACCAAGGCACAAATGGGTGACTTGCATGCATGCCAACTCCTTCGCCATAAGCACCGCTCGCGACTCATGGGCAGCCCGCACATCCTATGAAGAACCCCTCACCGATCCCGCGCCTAACCCTAGGAAGCCATGAGGCCGTGCGGATCAGCCCTTGCGCCTGCCCAAGCCTTGCGTCCTTAGCTGGTTGGCCGAAGCCCATCATCAATTGCTGCCAAGGCCAAGGCCAAGCCCCTTTGTCCAAGGGTGTAAGGGTATTTACCCCTTCTATTTTTAAGCTTAGGTATTTAAAGTGCATTGAATTCATTTCAGCACTTTGTCTTTGTTTTTGTGATAAACTTCAGCCTAGACCAACTCTTAGCTAGCAAATTAGGGTTCTTCAAACCAGCACACTATCTTCTCTAATTCGGGTTGCTCATCATTGTGGTGAGAGGGTCGGATTAGCTTAGAGATCCTTAGTTCTTTTCAGCAAGGTTACTCAAGTCCATCTTGAGGGGGTTTGCTAAGAATAAAGTTCTGATTTGTTAATCATAAATACACCTTTCCTTTTCCTCCATGTTCATCCGCTGCATACTACTCATGTATTCATTCATATTATCCGTTCATCCATCCATCTATCAAAAACCAACCTCCGAAAGAGACTAAATCCGGCTTCTTCCAAGAAATCAGCGGCTAAACTCCTCCAAAAGGAGCTAGGGCCTTATCAAGTGGTAGCGGAGCTCCAATCCGTGCTCTAGGTTGGTAAACTTCATCGTTTTCACCGTTGAATCGGCTGAAATTTTTTCTGTTTTTGGGTAAATTTCACCACCGTTCCTCTAAACTGAAATTGCTTGTTCTTTCCATTTCCTACGGTTCAAACACTTATTCCTTCCATATCCACGGTGGAAATATTATTTCTAACCGTGGGAATCAATCGTTTGTCATTCCGAGCATTTCTGATTTTAGGTCAAAAAATTTTGTTTCTAGTGATTTGATCTTGCACAAACACATTGGCTGGATTGATTTGTGTTTATTGTGTCTTTTGTGACTGAAATCTTCATCTTCTTGACAATATTTGCTGCTGAATATATTGAGGCTTCCTATGGTGGCCATGAGAGCCATGTGGACTGATTTTATTTGAGCCAAGTATTTCACATTTAATCCTCTCTTCCTATTCGACCACATCTCCCTATTTTCAGCCTAGTATTCTCATTTCCTCGTGCACACAGCCGGCCCTAAAACCAGCAAGCTTCCCTCACCCTTTGTTTGTCATACACTTGGCATAAACTCCTTGTCATACAATCTTGGTGCATATTAGCGAAAATTGTGGTGCATTTTAGTGACAACTTTGGGTGCATGTTAGCCAAAACTTGGGTGCATTTTAGCAAAAATTTTGGTGCATTTTAACTTCAAAATACTGGTTTATTTTAGTGGAAAATTTCGGTGCACGTTAGCAAAAAATTTCGTCAATTCGTGAAATTTTTTTTAACTTGCAAAATTATTTGCCTTCCACTTCAATTATCAAAAACTCATTTCATACATTTATCGAAGCTCTCTTGCACTTACAAAAAAAAAAAAAAAAGACATCAAAGAAAATAAAGGGATCAAAAGAGTAAAAGAAATCCCTAAGTCAAAAAAAAAAAACAAAAAAAGTAAAGAAAGAAAGGGATCAAAAGAGTGAAATCAGTCCCTCAATCAAAAGAAAAAGAATACATGTGAGTCAAAGCAAGAGGCAAAATGTATGTGTGCATTTGAAGTGTTTTCGTTCAAGTTAAGGTGTGCATTTATCAAGTGTTTCATTCTGCCACAAATTTGAATTGTGAAGCTTAGTCTCATTTCCCTCCATTTCTTCTAGTGTTGGTCCTTTGAGCTTGCCTTTCTTTTGTGTCTTTGAGTTTTCGTCACTTGATTTCTACGCCAATATCCACTCTAACCTAATTAGTGTTCAAACTCAAGCAATTTTCCTTGAACACTAATTCGGTTTCCTTACCTTTCATTTCTGCCCTAGTTTTCTTTGATTCTCCTTGTGCGCATTGAGTCTTAGAGTCATTGCTAGCTATTTTGTTTGGTTTGGAACTGAAGTTTGAGTGGGTGAGATTGTGAGAGCATTAGAGTGTAGTGCGAAACACAAGCGATACACGTGAGGGAGGGACTAACCCTTTATCATTTTCAATTGCGTTTGTGTCTTTTTGCAGGTACATTTTCTATGTCTAACCACGACACAAATCTGAGTGAGGGGTCGGATGAGTCCTCTCCCCTAAACCCGACCATGGCATCTCTTACGGTCCAAATGGGAGAGACTCGCCAACATGTGGCTGCTTTGCAACAACACGCCACAAGACAAGAGCAAGCCAATATTGACATCTTGGTTGCCATTGCTGCCTTAGCGGCAAAAGTTTCTACACCCTCACCACAACCTCCAAATTACCCTCCAACCACGACTTACCCACCCCAATCTTCCCCACAAGGCCCAATTTATACACCAGCCCCAAATTACACACCACAAGCCCATTTTCATCAAACTACTCGCCCACAAGATCCTACTAGTCTCGACTACTATGCCTTCCCACAAGTAGAGGGTCATACGGATAGGGCGATAACAGCCGCCCATCTTGGCCACGATGAGGAAGCCCTAGGCCACCATACTCACCATACCGTGCCCCGACATCTTGAACACAACCGTAACAATTTTTTGGTGGACAATCATGGCGTCGCTTTTCCTCATCCTCCTAGCCTGCCACACGTGCAACCTAATCAGCCCTACACCCACACTCTTGACACGAGACAACCACCTCACTATGAACACGCTCACAATGCTCGAAGGTTTGATCATGATTAGATATACGAGCAGCGGGGTTATAGGCACAATGAGGAGAGAGTGGATCACAACCTCTCGAGTATCAAGTTGTCAATCCCTACCTTCGAGGGTAAGGATTACCCGGATACTTTTCATGAATGGGAGAACAAAGTGGATAGGCAATTTGCTTGTTACAACTACTCCGAGACAAAGAAGCTGAAATTGGCCATTGTAGAGTTCATGGGCTTAGCGATACAATGGTGGGATCGCCTTTGTTTGATAAAGAGAAATGAGGGCAGCCCGCCTATTGAGACTTGGGAGGAGTTGAGGACTGAAATGAGGCATCGGTTTGTGCCCCCACACTACATCCGTGACTTGCACCAGCGTCTCCAACGTTTGTATCAAGGCCCCCGTACCGTGAGTGACTACTACCACGAGATGTTGACTTGTTTGATGCGGGCAAGCACAAATGAGACCACGGAGGCCACCATGGCTCGTTTTATGAGTGGTCTACACAAGGAAATTTCCTATCAGCTAGACTTCCACAAGTACGACACATTGGAGGAGATGTTCCATTTGGCCTTAAAAATCGAGAAGCAAGTGACTGCCAAGTCGAAAACACCCTACACCTCTCCTTCACCTTTCCAAAAATCATGGCAGACCCCTCCCTTCCCTTCTAAGTCTACCAATGACAGCCCCAAACCACCTTTCACAACCAAGCCAAACACCACCCCAAACACTACAAATCAGCCACCTTACCCTCCAAAACCACCCTTAAACACCCAAAGAACGCCTTCTAGAAGCATTAAGTGCTTCAAATGTGGGGGCAGCGGCCATATGAAGGCCGAGTGTCCCAATAGGCGAGTCATCTTGATTCGCGAGGGAGGAGAATTAGAGAGTGAGGATGATGAGGAGACAGCCCTACCTCACAGTCACTTATGGGATATTGATGATGATCCGAATGAAGAGGAGGCTGGATATGCCTATGTAGACGTGGCAACATGCCTAGTTGTGAGGCGCACATTAAGTGTGGCAGCAAAGGAAGATCATAAAGTCCTTGAGCAGCGAGAACACTTGTTCCATACGCGTGGAGTTTCGAATGGAATGGTAATCTCCATCATTGTAGACAATGGGAGTTGTGCGGATGTGGCCAGCACTCTCCTTGTGCAGTCCTTGGGTCTCCCCACCTCCAAACACCCTAGGCCATACTCCTTGAATTGGTTCAACGATGGGAGTTCAGTTAAGGTCAAGCGGCAAGTCCTCATTCCACTTCAGATTGGAAAATACACGGATGAGCGCTTATGTGATGTGGCACCGATGCATTCTAGCCATCTCCTCCTTGGCAGACCTTGGCAATTCGATCGGAAGGCCATTCACGATGGTTTTCGCAACACTTACAAGCTAGAACACCTTGGCAGCAAGTTCATTATCCCACCCCTTCCTCCTAGCCAAGTGTACGAAGACCAGCTGAAGTTAGAAAAGACTTCAGCCACTTTTGAGATAACATCTTCTCTTGGATCACAAAAGGTGTGGAGTGGAGAGAAGAATGTAAGTTGTGAGAGTGTTAAAAACAGCGGGCATGAAAAAAACGAGCATGCGCCGAGTGGAGAGAAAAATGTGAGCTTTGCAAGTGAGTTGAGTGGTAACACACGACTTGCCAAAAGTAAGCAAGTTAGTGAGCCTTTGAGTGGAGTGAAAATGGGCAGCAAAGTGAGTTTAATTGCTAAAGGAAGAGATGTAAGGCATGCTCTTATCATGCGCAAGCCTTGCATCCTAATCAGATTTAAGGAACACTCGCTTATTGCTTCTAACACTAATCCTTCCTTTCCCCCTCTTATGTCTCCTCTTTTTCTAGATTTCAAGGATGTGTTTACGGAAGAAATCCCCAATGGCCTCCCACCCGTGCGTGGAATTGAGCACCGGATTGATTTCCTCCCCGGATCAACTCTTCCAAACCTCCCGGCATACCGCTGCAATCCGAAAGAAACACATGAACTTCCGCAGCAAATTGACGCTCTTCTAGACAAGGGTTTCATTCGGGAGAGCCTGTCCCCTTGTGCTGTCCCTGATGCGTTCCTTGTAGGCTAGAACGCTCTCCTTAGATCGTTGTCCGACGACGTGGCTTTCAATGCGGAAATATAACTCGAAGAAGACACGGAAGTCTCCAAGGTTTGGTGGCCTTGGCACCCTACGTCGAATTCCTTGAGGTTCTTGGGTCAAACCTTTGAATCTCCAAGATTTGGTGGTCTTGGCACTCCAAAGAACGGATGACTCAATGAGAAGTGCTTTCAAGTTTTACTTGACAAGCTAATCGAATGCACGAAACTCAATTAGTTGCAAGGTTCATCAAGAACAAGTGGATAAAGATCCCAAGCAATATGCTTTCAATAATAAATAATCAAAGTCTGCTGAAAATAACATGGGCGGCTCCTTTTTAAGGAAGCACAAAACCCTAATTCCAAAAATGGAAACTAGTTTAGTTTCTAAATAATGACTTAAACGAAATTGGCAACAAGCCACCCTTCAAAATAAGTTCTGAAACCCTAAATTAACATAAATAAAGTCTAATAATAAGGATAGAAGTGCAGGCGCCGCCGTTTAGGTCAAAAGGCCCAAGTGGCTTTGCTTGCGGGTCCGCCAAATCACGTTTTAAGGAAACAAGGCGTTTTCCTTATTCCCTTGAGCGTTCCCACTGAAACTTGGAGGGAAACTTACTAACACATATATGAAGTTCTGGGCTGAATATTGTGCGAGGAAATATGCTCCAATATTCAAAAGGCTCGGCAGTGGCTTTCGCTGTCCAATGCGGGCTTGTGATTTGGGCCTGTCCCAAATCCTTCGGGCGTTTCTCCTGATTTTTGGCCTGGACTCCTCTCTTGTATTATAAATGATCATGGTCTGGTCAAAAATAGGAAAAGGGCGCTGGTGGACCTAAAGGTCCGAAGTGGCCAAGTGTGGCCCATCCGCGGCACGGATCAAGGTCACAAGGCGCGGCTGGGGCGCGCGTAGGCTGGCTTCTTCTGAGGCTGTCTCTGCCTTCAGTTCCATGTGGATGAGGCTACTGAGACTCACTTGTAGGGCTCGGGCTCTGGCACGAGTGATCGGGCCTGTGGGTGGCAATAGGAGGCTCACGGCTGCATCCTCCAAGGCTCGGGCCTTGGCGCGGGTGGTTGCGCCTGTGGGTGCGTCACTAGGGTTGGCTCCGGCTGGGATCGTATCATCCCCTCCATCTTGGGAAGGATTCGTCCTCGAATCTAAATCAGCAACATCCTTATCGCCTGTATCAAACAACCGTAAGTCAGAAATATTAAAAGTGCCATGAATTGAACCATACTCACTTGGAAGGTCGAGGCGGTAAGCATTGTTGTTGATCTTCTCAACAATCTGAAACGGGCCATCTCCTCGTGGTGCTAACTTTCCTTTCCTCTTCTCTGGAAATCTCTCACGTCTTAGGTGCAGCCACACCCAATCGCCAACTTGAAAGGACGCGGTCTTGCGGCCTTCATTGTGCTTGTGCACTAGGCGCTCATTAGTGCGCTCAATGTTTGCCTTAGCCTTCGCATGTATCTGTTTGATGTGTTCTGCCCGCTGCTGTCCATCTAAGTTAGAAACATCACTCTAAGGCAAAGGGGTCAAATCCATGGGAGTTAGCGGATTAAAGCCATAAACTACTTCAAAAGGTGAACAATTTGTAGTAGAATGGATTGAACGATTATAAGCAAACTCCATGAAAGGCAAATGATCAGTCCATTTAGAAACATGCTTGGTAACTAAAGAGCGTAAAAGAGACCCTACAGTACGGTTAACTACCTCAGTTTGGCCGTCAGTTTGAGGGTGACAAGAAGTCGAATATAGCAATTTAGTTCCAAGGCGACTCCACAACACTCGCCAAAAGTGGCTCAAAAATCTTCCATCACGGTCACTAACAATACTAATAGGCACACCATGGAGGCGGACTACCTCTCTAAAGAATATATTAGCAACCTGAGACGCATCATTAGTATTTTTACAAGGCAAAAAGTGCGCCATTTTGGAAAAATGATCCACAACAACAAATATACCATCCTTACCATCCCAAGATTTAGGTAACCCTACAATGAAGTCCATGGACAGATCGGTCCAAGGTTGGGAAGGTACGGGCAGCGGCATAAACTCACCATGACTAGCTAACCGAGATTTTGCCCTTTGGCAAACTACACATCTAGCAATCACACGCATAACATCACGTCTCATCTTAGGCCAATAAAAGTGTGATTTCAGCATGTCATAGGTTTTATTAATGCCAAAGTGGCCCATCAATCCACCACTATGTGATTCATGCACAAGTAATTCACGCAAAGAACACTTAGGAATGCAAAGGCGCTTGCGCCGAAATAGATAGTTATCATGCATATAAAATTTCACATCAGCCATGGAATCACAAGTCTTATAGATCTCACCAAAATCCAAATCAGTAGGGTAGAGTGGAATTATTTGAGAAAACCCTAAAAATTTGACACTTAACGAAGAGATCAAGACATACCTCCTAGACAATGCGTCGGCAACAACATTGTCTTTTCCTTCTTTGTACTTGATGTGATAAGGGAAAGCTTCTAAGAACTCCAGCCACACGGCATGTGTCCTATTCAACTTCCCTTGTCCCTTTAGGTATTTGAGACTCAAGTGGTCGGTGTGCACCACAAATTCCCTCGGCATCAAGTAGTGTTGCCAAACCTCGAAGGCCCTAACTAGTGCATAAAGCTCTTTGTCATACGTTGGATAACGCAGCTATGCATCCTTGAGCTTCTCACTAAAGAAGGCTATTGTCTTCTTCTCTTGCATCAAAACAGCACCTATACCGATTCCACTTGCGTCGCACTCCAACTCAAACGGTTTGTCAAAGTCGGGAAGGGCTAACACGGGCGCGTTTGACAGCTTGTCCTTCAACGCTTGGAATGCGGTCTCTTGAGGTTCCTCCCACCTGAAATCAACATGTTTCTTAGTTAGGTCATTAAGTGGGGCAGCAAGAGTACTAAAATCACGAATGAAACGACGATAGAAGGAAGCTAAGCCGTGAAAGGAGCGGATGTCGCTTGCTGTTTCTGGCGTAGGCCACTCCTTGATCGCTTGCACCTTCCCTTCATCCACCTTCACACCGTCCTTGCCCACTAGGAACCCTAAAAATTCAACCTGTTCTAAAGCAAAAGAGCACTTGGAGAGCTTAGCATAAAGCTTCTCCTCACGCAAGGTCAGAAAAATTTCCTTAAGATGCGTAACATGCTCATGCAAAGATTTGCTATAAATTAAGATGTCATCAAAGTATACAACAACAAATTTTCCTATAAAACGCCTAAGAACATGGTTCATAAGTCTCATGAAGGTACTTAGGGCATTAGTTAATCCAAACGGCATCACTAACCATTCATACAAACCATATTTTGTTTTGAAAGCCGTTTTCCATTCATCACCCTCTTTCATTCTAATTTGATGATAGCCGCTCATTAGGTCAATTTTAGAAAAAATTACACTACCACTAAGCTCATCTAACATATCATCTAAGCGAGGTATGGGGTGATGATACTTTACCGTAATTTTGTTGACAGCTCGGCAGTCAACACACATTCGCCAAGTTCCATCTTTCTTTGGCACTAGAAGCACTGGAACGGCGCATGGAGACAAGCTCTCCCAGACATATCCCTTGCTAAGGAGCTCATCAACCTGCCGCTGAAGTTCCTTAGTCTCCTCAGGGTTGCTCCTATAGGCTGGTCTGTTTGGGATAGTCGAACCCGGCACAAAATCAATTTGGTGCTCTATGCCTCGAATTGGAGGCAAACCGGCTGGCATCTCTTCGGGTGTTACGTCCTTGAACTCCTGCAAAACAGCCAAGATAGAAGAAGGCACAAAAGCTAAAGGATCAAGGTTATTAGTGCTCAAACAAAAGGATCTAAAGCGAAGCAAAATCAAAGGGCGATTCTCGCCACAAAACTATTTTTGTAGAACAAGCGCTCGGCGTAAATCTTTTGCTTTCGCATACAAGTTCACTTTCTTTTCTTTTTCTTGCCTTTTCTTTTCTTTTTCAGGTTCTTTCTTTTCTGTTTTGAACCCGTGCTCACTTTTTTCACGGGGGCTGTTGTCATTCTTTTCTTTTCTTTTAAACCCGTGCTCACTTTTTTCACGGGGGCTGTTTTCATCAATTTTTTTGTTTACAAGTTTTGAGACCTCAAATTCGGCATAGGACTTCTCCAACCAGAGCTGGTCCTCAAGCACTTGCGTAGGTGTAAGAGGTGCAAGTGTGAATTTAACTCCTTCCTTCTCAAGCTTGTAACGATTGCTCCTCCCTTCGTGAATGGCATTGCGATCAAATTGCCATGGTCTGCCAAGTAGCACATGTGACGATTGCATTGGGACTACATCACACCATACCTCATCCTTGTATTTCCCAATAGACAAACTCACTAATACTTGCCTACACACCTTAACGCTGATTCCATCAGTCATCCATTGCAGCTGGTACGGCTTTGGATGCTTGACCACGGGTAATCCTAGCTTGTGCACAAGAAGCGTACTAGCACAATTAGTACATGAGCCATTATCAATAATAAGAGAGCATACCTTAGTACCAATATGGCACCTAGCATGGAATAGGTTCTCCCTTTGTTCCTCCTCACAAGGTTCGGCTCTTGGTTGCACACTCAAATTTCTCCGAGCTACCAAGGATACCGAATCACAAACCCTAGTTTCGTGATCCGTCGGCTCTTCTTCCTCACTTTCCTCTCCCGAATCCTCCACTAACTCGACATCATCCTCCGAATCCATCTCGCCATTGTCCCTAATGATCAGAACTCTTTTGTTTGGACATTCGGCCTGCTTATGGCCTCGGCCACTACACTTAAAGCACACAATGTCTCTTGTAGGCACACGGTTAGTACTAGTAATGGGAACTTTAGAAAGAGTAGGGTTTGCCGAATTACCTTTGGTACCATATGAAGGTTTAGATACCTTGGGTGTTTCCTTGCTGTCCTTATTCCCCTTGGACCATGTAGACTTGTTCCAAGTGGAAGTCCGTGACACAAAAGTAGACGGCTTAGAGTAGGCTGCCTTAGCCTTGCGTTGCCTCTCAATCTTCACGGCCATGTGAAGCATCTCTTCCAAAGCCCTATATTGGCACAACTCTAAGGCGTTAGCTATCTCTAGATTCAGCCCACTCAAGAACCTAGACATCTTTGAATCCTCATCCTCTATCACATTAACCCTAGCCAAAAGAACTTCCAACTCGTTGTGATAATCATTCACGGTTTTGGACCCTTGGGTAAGCTTTTGTAAACGCTGAAGTTGGTCCTTATGATAGTACGGTGGAACAAACCTCCGCTTCATTACATACTTCATGTTCTCCCAAGTAGTTACGGGTCCTCTCACATCCTCATTCACTTGCTCCCACAAATTGGCAGCATATCCAAAGAACTCCACGGAAGCTAACCTTATTTTCTTTTCATCCGTGTAGGTGTGACACCTAAAAATCGCTTCCATCTTTCGCTCCCAAGTCAAGTATGCCTCGGGATCATCTTTTCCTTCGAAAGGTGGAACCTTGAGCTTGACACTCCCAAGGTGATTGTCGACTCGCTCGCGCTCCTCGCGACGCGGCTGTTCTAAGTTACGGTCTCGCCTACCAAAGGCGTGTCTGCCGCGTCCATGTGCACCTCCTCGGCGCATGTGAAAACCCCTCGGTCCTGCCATGTGAAACTCCTCATCATACCCATCTTCAGAACCCTCGGCCTCATGCTCACTAGGCTGATCATCACCCGGTGGAGGCACATATGCTTCTCGGTCCACTCTAGGGTTTAGGTGTTGCGCAAAGTGTGCCCCGGGGGCTTGTGGAGCCCGATTCTCACGTTCCCTAGTCTCGACTTGCTGTCTCCAAGCTGCCATGTCCTGGAGCTGAGCCGCTATGTCTTGCAAAGCCTTGGCTACATCATTCACAACCGTAGCCTCCTTTTCTGGATTTCCTGGCATCCTGAAATTCAAACAGAAAATTTTCCGAGCGTAAAATTGCCTAAAACTATCACTCCCTCAAGTGTTTACTCTCATGTTTGTCTCTCTAATAATCTCACAATCAGATTGCCTAAGATCCTCCTCCAGTCCTCCAAGATGATCCTGACTCGAAGAAATTTCAAGAAAAGCTTCCAAAGAGACGCACAAAGAAAACTAGTGTAGAAAGAAAATTTTGAGGTAGTATACTCGATTCAATTGCAAAGATCAATCAATCAATCAAGTGTACTACAGAGTAGGAAGGCACAGTAGTCTTGGAATCAAAGAAAAGCTCAAAATACACAGATTGAGTCAATTGACAACTCAAAAACGCTAATGGCATGTGATTAGGGTTTTGAAACTTGTTTTTGCCACAACTTTTGATTCCCAATTCGAAATCCAATGATTCTTTTTGCTATGAGTCACAAATTCACTCTAGTATTGGATTCTGAAAGTACCTGATTTTTTTTTTTGAATGGTACTGATTTCGCCTCTGTTCTGTTTTTTGACGAAAATTGCTTTCTCTTTTTCTCTCTTTTTTTTTTTTTTTTTGATATTTCAACGCAACTGAAAACACAAATTAACTAAGACACTTTGGGGGACTTTGTTTTTGTTTTTTTTTTTTTGACAATAGTAAAGACCTACAAATCGTTGGGATGATTTGCACACTAATCGCACACACAAGACACAATTGACACAAGACAACTAACACACAACACGCAAGAGAATTGGTGTAGAAGAGAATGAAGGAATACCAATTCTACCAAAGAAAACGCAATAATTAAAGGGATAGATTTACCAAGTCAGGACAGCTGAGCTCCGCTACCAGCTGATGCGTTCCTTGTAGGCTAGAACGCTCTCCTTAGATCGTTGTCCGACGATGTGGCTTTCAATGCGGAAATATAACTCGAAGAAGACACGGAAGTCTCCAAGGTTTGGTGGCCTTGGCACCCTACGTCGAATCCCTTGAGGTTCTTGGGTCAAACCTTTGAATCTCCAAGATTTGGTGGTCTTGGCACTCCAAAGAACGGATGACTCAATGAGAAGTGCTTTCAAGTTTTAATTGACAAGCTAATCGAAGGCACGAAACTCAATTAGTTGCAAGGTTCATCAAGAACAAGTGGATAAAGATCCCAAGCAATATGCTTTCAATAATCAATAATCAAAGTCTGCTGAAAATAACATGGGCGGCTCCTTTTTAAGGAAGCACAAAACCCTAATTCCAAAAATGGAAACTAGTTTAGTTTCTAAATAATGACTTAAACGAAATTGGCAACAAGCCACCCTTCCAAATAAGTTCTGAAACCCTAAATTAACATAAATAAAGTCTAATAATAAGGATAGAAGTGCAGGCGCCGCCGTTTAGGTCAAAAGGCCCAAGTGGCTTTGCTTGCGGGTCCGCCGAATCACGTTTTAAGGAAACAAGGCGTTTTCCTTATTCCCTCGAGCGTTCCCACTTAAACTTTGATGGAAACTTACTAACACATATATGAAGTTCTGGGCTGAATATTGTGCGAGGAAATATGCTCCAATATTCAAAAGGCTCGGCAGTGGCTTTCGCTGTCCAATGCGGGCTTGTGATTTGGGCCTGTCCCAAATCCTTCGGGCGTTTCTCCTGATTTTTGGCCTGGACTCCTCTCTTGTATTATAAATGATCATGGTCTGGTCAAAAATAGGAAAAGGGCGCCGGTGGACCTAAAGGTCCGAAGTGGCCAAGTGTGGCCCATCCGCGGCACGGATCAAGGTCACAAGGGGCGGCTGGGGCGCGCGCAGGCTGGCTTCTTCTGAGGCTGTCTCTGCCTTCAGTTCCTTGTGGATGAGGCTACTGAGCCTCACTTGTAGGGCTCGGGCCCTGGCACGAGTGATCGGGCCTGTGGGTGGCAATGGGAGGCTCACGGCTGCATCCTCCAAGGCTCGGGCCTTGGCGCGGGTGGTTGCGCCTGTGGGTGCGTCACTAGGGTTGGCTCCGGCTGGGATCGTATCAGTCCCCGTGATCCTCGTGCCTAAGAAGGATGGAAGTTGGCGCATGTGTATGGACTGTTGTTCCGTCAATAAAATCACAGTAAAGTACTCTCACCCCATCCCTCATTTGGATGACATGCTGGATGAGTTAAGTGGTGCTAAAATCTTCTCTAAAATTGACTTAGTGAGTGGCTATCACCAAATTAGAATGCATGAGGAAGATCAATGGAAAACAGCCTTTAAAACTAAGTTCGGTCTTTATGAATGGCTTGTTATGCCCTTTGGTCTCAGAAATGCTCCTAGCACTTTTATGCGTCTAATGAACCATGTACTTAGGCCTTTTATCGGCAAATTTGTGGTTGTTTATTTTGACGACATATTGGTTTATAGCACTTGTTTAGAAGTCCATTTAGACAATTTGCACCAGATTTTTCTTACCCTTCGCAAGCATCAACTCTTCGCGAAGTTATCCAAGTGTGAATTCTGTTTGGAGGAAGTGCACTTCCTTGGCTTCATTGTAGGTACCTTCGGCCTCAAGGTAGACAATGAGAAGGTTAGGGCCATTGCTGAATGGCCAACACCAACAAACTTGGGAGACGTTCTTTCCTTCCACGGGCTGCCCGGATTCTACCGCCGTTTCGTCAAAGACTTCTCCACCATCGCCGCCCCCCTCAATGCTCTCACCAAAAAGAATGTGGCCTTCCTTTGGGGCAAAGAGCAAGAGGTGGCCTTCAACACACTCAAGGACAAGCTGACTTCCAGCCCGGTCCTCACCCTCCCCAACGTCGATAAGACATTCGAGGTGGAGTGTGACGCAAGTGGGATAGGAATTGGGGCTGTTTTGGTCCAAGAAAAGAAACCGGTGGCTTATTTTAGCGAGAAGTTGAAGGGAGCTCAACTAAACTACTGTACGTATGACCGAGAGTTATACGCACTTGTTAGAGCCCTCAACGTGTGGGAGCATTACTTGCTACCCAAGGAGTTCGTGGTTCACACGGATCACCTTAGCCTCAAATACCTCAAGGGACAAGGGAAGCTCAACAAGCGCCATGCAGCATGGATGGAATTTATCGAGCGTTTCCCTTATCACATCAAGTATTTGAAAGGGAAGGACAATGTAGTGGCGGATGCTCTATCCCGTAGGTATGCCCTTCTCACTTCCCTCCATTCACGCCTCTTAGGCTTCGCACACATCACTTCTTTGTATGCTGCTGATTTAGACTTTAAGGATGCTTATCTTGAATGCTCTAATGGTGCACATGGCATATTTGTGATACATGCTGATTTTCTGTTTCATAAAGGTAGATTGTGCATACCTCGTTGTAGTACACGTGAGTTACTTATGTGAGAATCGCATGGGGGAGGTCTAATGGGGCACTTTGGGGTAGATAAGACTCTTAGCACACTTAAAGAGCACTTCTTTTGGCCTCACATGAAGAAACATGTTGCCGATATTGTGGCTGCTTGTATTACTTGTAAACGTGCCAAGTCTAAATGCATTAATCATGGTCTTTACATGCCTTTGCCGGTTGCATCTCATCCATGGTGTGATCTCTCTATGGATTTTGTGGTTGGGCTGCCCCGAACCAAAAGGGGGAAGGATTCGTTGTTTGTAGTTGTTGATCGTTTCTCTAAAATGGCACACTTTATTCCTTGTCACACTACAAATGATGCATCTCACATTGCCTCTCTTTTCTTTCATGAAATTGTTCGTTTACATGGCATGCCACGCACGATTGTTAGTGATAGGGATAGCAAATTCCTTAGTCATTTTTGGCGTGTGTTGTGGGCAAAGTTGGGAACTAAGTTGCTGTTTTCCACTTCGTGTCATCCTCAAACGGATGGCCAAACTGAAGTAGTTAATAGGACTTTAGGCACTATGTTGCGTGTAATGATTCAGCAATATTCCAAGTCTTGGGACGATTGTATCCCTTTTATTGAATTTGCATACAATCGCGCAATGCATTCTTCAACTCGCTTTTCTCCTTTTGAGCTAGTCTACGGGTTTAACCCTCTTACCCCCATAGACTTGCTGCCTCTCTCTCTCACTGATTGTGCAAGCTTAGATGGCGAGGAGAAAGTAGCCATGGTCCGAAAATTGCATGAGAAAGCCAAGGAGCGAATGGAAGACTTGAACAACAAACTAATGGGAAAACGCAACTCGGGTCGCCACATCAAATCCTTTGAAGTGGGCGAATGGGTCTGGTTGCATTTGAGAAAGGATCGTTTCCCCTCTCAACGTAAGGGAAAACTTAGCCAACGAGGAGATGGACCTTTTCTCATTGTGGAGAAATTCAGTGACAATGCTTATCGTCTCGATATCCCTATTTATTTTGGTTCCATAAGCTCAACTTTCAATATTAATGACTTGTCACCTTATTTTGTAGGTGATACTGATGGAGTTGAGGAGGAGCAGCCATTGGATTCGAGGTCGAATCCACTCAAAGGGGGAGGGGATGATACGAGCACGAGCATGGGATACTTCACTAGAAGCAAAGGAATGGTAGCCGTGCTATTGAGGAGCCTTAGGGCCGAGGAGAGCAGCTTGGAACCAAGGCACAAATGGGTGACTTGCATGCACGCCAACTCCTTCGCCATAAGCACCGCTCGTGACTCATGGGCAGCCCGCGCATCCTATGAAGAACCCCGCACCGATCCCGCGCCTAACCCTAGGAAGCCATGAGGCCGTGCGGATCAGCCCTTGCGCCTGCCCAAGCCTTGCGTCCTTAGCTGGTTGGCCGAAGCCCATCTTCCAAGCCCATCATCAATTGCTGCCAAGGCCAAGGCCAAGCCCCTTTGTCCAAGGGTGTAAGGGTATTTACCCCTTCTATTTTTAAGCTTAGGTATTTAAAGTGCATTGAATTCATTTCTGCACTTTGTCTTTGTTTTTGTGATAAACTTCAGCCTAGACCAACTCTTAGCTAGCTAATTAGGGTTCTTCAAACCAGCACACTATCTTCTCTAATTCGGGTTGCTCATCATTGTGGTGAGAGGGTCGGATTAGCTTAGAGATCCTTAGTTCTTTTCAGCAAGGTTACTCAAGTCCATCTTGAGGGGGTTTGCTAAGAACAAAGTTCTGATTTTTTAATCATAAATACACCTTTCCTTTTCCTCCATGTTCATCCGCTGCATACTACTCATATATTCCTTCATATTATCCGTTCATCCATCCATCTATCAAAAACCAACCTCCGAAAGAGACTAGATCCGGCTTCTTCCAAGAAATCAGCGGCTAAACTCCTCCAAAAGGAGCTAGGGCCTTATCAGTTAGGTACAGATTCGAGGACGAATCATTTTGAAGGAAGAGGGAATGATGTGAATCCTCATACCTATCCTAGCACATCGAGTGCCTTGCCCTTGAAGCGCAAGAGATGGCGACTAAGGAAGCACGAGAGATGGCGAGTATGCTTTGAGCATATAATTGTGAAGCTTTCAAAGGCATATTATGCTGAGCAAGATTCGAGGACGAATCTTTCCGAAGAGGGCGGGAATGATACGATCCCAAGATGTATCACACGACTACATGGACAAAAGCGTCAAGACATGATGGGGCATATGGAGTCCGATCAGGGATCACAAAGGCTTGATAGAAACCTCTATGTGTTATGTTTATTGTGTCCAAATTTTAGGACGTTTGGATGAGTGGATCGTCCAAAAGATCAAGCCAACATTTTCATTGACATTAGTCCTATGCAGACAAGGACTCCAAGACGCATCAGGCGACTTCGTCCGAACCTAGCCAGCACTGGACATTTTTGAATCATGTGATCGACCACATTTGGGAAACTTCAGGATGTTATCTTTCGTTTGGAGCAAGTTTCAGCCCATTTGGCTCAGTAGTTTGAAAGTTATGCAAGTCGACATTATGGTGCGCAGTGTGTACTCACAACATACGACTTTAGGTTTCGGCCCAATCCTTAGCCCGATGATGGAGAACTCGACATGGGCTGCTGGAATATATTTAAATATATTTATATTTACTTTAATTAGTTAATTAGTTAATTAGTTAATTTATTAATTAGTTAGTTAATTAAGTTATTTTCCTTAATTAGAACTCCTACATCTTATCAGATTAGGGTTTGGTTGTAAACTCTATATAAGGAGCCGCTTGGCCTCCTTATTCAGTTGGCTTTTATTTGATAATTTCATAACCTTGTTCTTCAATATTTGCCCTTTGTTCAAGTGCTGAACACTTGTTCTTCTTGAGTCCGCAATACTTGAGTCGTATACAAGTAAATCCTTGGAATTGCATCATTGTGTCGTTTGTCTTAGTGTGATTCTCACAATTGTTTAGTCTAGTCCTAAGAATCTGATACAAGAACATTGACGTGAAATCGACTAGGACTCTTAGCATTCAGTTGGCAAGGTGATCTACGTTTGTACGAGTCAAGTTAATTATTCCGCATCGAAATCTATCTTTGAACAACGATCAGATTTACGTTTTACGTGTCCTACGTGATAAGATTCTAGCTCCTGTTGGAGTGTGATACGATCACACCCACCTTAGAGCCCAAGGACAATGCACCTAGTAGACCAATCACTAGGAGCATGGCCAAGAAGCTCACATTATGGATCGAAGATGAATTACACAAAGAAATACCCCAAAGTACGCCTATCACCCTAATGTGCATTATGCACAATCACCGCGCCTATCAACCTCATGACATGACCGATGACACCGTGAAGACATACGACCTTCATCCAAAGCAAGGCAAAGCCCGCCAAGAGCCTAAAACCCATGAGGCCTCATTCATCAATTCCTTAAATTGATTATGGGCTTGAGAAGCCCAACATGAAGGAGGAAGGAAGGAAGCTCTTCTCATTAAGGGCAAACTTGTCCTTAGTTTATGTTTGATTTTCTATAAATAGCTAAGCCTTAGGCTTAACTAGGGGATAACTTGGATAAACCTTGAAATGCTTAAACTTGTTGTTTCTTTCATTTAAGTCTTGTAATTTAAGTTCTTTCAATTCAGCTATCTCAATTCAAGTCTTTACATTTATTGCAACTTCCATTCAAGTTATTTTCATTACTCGTTCTTGTCTTTCAATTACTTTCAATTCCGCACTCTAAATTCTCTCCATTCCAATTCAAGTTATTTCAATTCAATATCCCCTAAATAAAGGTCGGTTCTACCACCATCTTTAGGGACGGTTGCACTCCATAAATTCCGCTGCCTAACTCTATCTTTTATTCTCCTCTCTTGTTCGTTTCATTCTAATCCTTGTGTTTGCAGCTCATAGCTAGATCCTCCATTAAAGTTCTAAGCTCGGTTTCTTTCATTTGGAAGCCGGAGCTTATCAAGTGGTAGCGGAGCTCTAGCAGCTTCGAGTTGTGTTTTCGTTTCTGTCCAGTAAATTTCGTATTCTTCCTGTCCCGTTTTCAAGAGTTTCGTCGCTCAGAAAAATCTCAAAATTTTTTCCAACCTTATTCATTCTGTTCTTAACAACGTTTGTCTTTTGGTCTTCAGGAAATTCGGACTCCATTGTGTACTTTTGGGCAAAACTAAAACAGTGCGCAAAAGTTGCCCGAGGAAATCCGATTTGTGTTGAACGGCCGTTTACTGTGTCTTCCCTTCGAAATTTCATCTTCTTTCCTTCTTGAAAGTTGTAGTTCCATGTCTTAGGTACAACTCTGTTAAATTTCATAACTTAACTCCATTATTTTCTATTATTTTGTCAAAATCCGAAAATTGAATCCATTTCAGCCACAACACCTTTAGCTAAAATGGTTTTCCTAATAAATTATTAGTTACCAACTCATTACCTTCCTTTTGTCCAACCCTTTTGTCTCCCACTCAACCATGTCCCCTACCTTTAATTATTTATCTTTTGACTAACTTGTCACAAAATTGTCTTCCACTCTTCTTTGTTCACATGTGCTAATCTTTCCATTAGAAAGTCAAAAATCTACAATCAACTTTCCTCGATAGTATTCTTCCACCTCATCACTTTACTTTGTTTACCATCATACAACTCACATTTCCTCGTATAGCACCCTGTATTGCAGGTATTAAAAAAAAAGAAAAAAAAAGAAAAAAAAGAAAAAAAACAAAATCAATTCGTGTGATTGTTGTGAAGTGGAAATATTGCAAAGTGAACAATATTTGGAACAATTGTTGCCCGAATTCTTCTTCCTATTCTTGCTGTCCAAATTTTCATTTCTTTTCCCTTCTTTCCGCTAGCCCATCCTTCCTTCCTAAAAGTGTTTTCTACTCCTAGCATCTAGTGTCGAGACTTGAAATTTTCCTTAAAAAGATTGATAACTGGAGTTTCAAGGCACGAAACAACATTGTGAAGCATTAAGTGACTTGGCAAGAATAACTTTTACGAGTGAATTAAACACGAAAGTTAAACACGTGAGGGAGAGTTTTCTACTAACCTTTGTTACGTGTGCAGGAATTACCATCACGATGTCACAAAACAGTGTGGCTGACCATAGTGAAGTAAAATCAGAAAGTGAACAAGCTATTCCTTGGCTTGCAATGATGGAAGAGATGCGGCGAGCTCTTGACCAAGCTCACGCTACCAACGCACGATTCCAAGCTCGTATAGAACAACTTGAGCAAGGTAAAGCGGTGGAACATCATACTCCCACTACTGATACTGCCATACCTCCCAAGAAGTTTGCCCAAGAGGATGTACATTGTGAAACAGAGTCCGAGGGTCATGCAAGTGGAGACGAACTCCACAAATTCAAGAGCGTGGCCGGCGGAGGCTTACGCAACATTACTAGCTCAAACACTCGAATGCTTGGAGCTTCCTCAAGCATTCCCATTTCCAATGAGGCTATGGATACGATAAGAGGCCTTCATGACCAAGGGATCAAGGGCCAATACCACTTGCTCGGTCCTAACCCCGCCACAACTTCAATCACACATGGTAACATCCCTCTTATCGGAAGCACCGCGCCGCTAGGCCACCACGGGGTCGTGGCTCACACTTCTATCCACCTCCGGGCTTCAACGGACCCTTAGTGACCCGAGCACATCCCTTCCAAAGCAATAACATTCCCACCCATGGGAATGTCCTCCCACTAGGCCACCACGGGGCCGTGGGTACCTCCTCTACACATTGTAACCACTATATCCCGAGAGCACCACCCCAACATTTCAGAAATCAAAGGTCCTTAGAGGAAGACATGTATGAGGAACCCGAACACAGAAATGATGAATATGTAAATTGAGCTAGAGAGCCAAGAGATCGGATTGATGATGACCTTAAAAGCATTAAGGTTCAAATTCCTATTTTTGAAGGAACAACTAATCCAGATGAGTACATCAAATGAGAAGGCAAGATTCAACGAATATTCAATTGCCACTAATATTCTGATCCTAAGAAAGTTAAGCTTGCTGCCATGGAGTTTGATGGCTATGCCGTAAGTTGGTGGGAGAAGATGACCAAGGAGAGAACCGGTACAAGCGCCATCAACACTTGGCCAGAAATGAAGCGAGTAATGAGGGAGAGATTTGTTCCTTCTTACTACAAACGTGACTTACAAAATAAGTTACAAGGGCTCACCCAAGGTTCCAAGTCAGTTGGTGAGTATTACAATGAGTTAGAATCCCTTCTTACCAAAACAGAAACTAGAGAAGAAGAAGAGAACACCATGGCTCGATTTTTGAATGGTCTTAATGATAAGCTCAAATACAAGCTTGAGCTCAAGGAGATTGAAGGTTTACAGTCCATGTTACACTATGCCCTCAAGGTGGAAGCTCATGAGTCCACCAAAAAGAAGATTTACCCAAGCCGCTTATTACCCCAATCAAACACTTATCCATCCAAGACACCATGGAAGCCCTATTCCAAAGACAATCACCAACGAGACTACACAAACAACCCTCCCTTGACAAAAATCGAGACCACCACACAAAAACCACCCCACACTTACCCCAAAACGACCCCATCTAATCCTTTCCCAAAACCCCAAAATAACCCAACCTCCAACCCGCCACCTAGAAGAAATTCCAGCAACATTGAATGTTACAAGTGTCGTGGTAGAGGACACATTGCTTCCGAGTGCCCTAATCGGAGAGTAATCATTGTTCGTGAAGGAGGGTACGAAACAGAAAGTGATGAGGATTCCAATGAGTTGGAATGTGTAAAAGAAGGAGGAGCCGAAAGTGGTGAAGAAGAGGAGATCATTCCCACCTCGACAATGACACTAGTGATAAGGAGAAGTTTGAATACTCAAACAAAGAAGGAAGGCGCATGTATGGAGCAAAGGGAAAATCTTTTCCATTCTCATTTTGAAATACAAGGAAAATTTGCATCATTAATCGTTGATAATGGAAGTGTGGTGGATGCAGCAAGTCATCTTCTTGTGCACAAGTTGAAGTTACCTACCACCCAACACCCTAAACCATACTCGTTCCATTGGTTTAATGATAATGGTGAAGTGAAGGTGAAGGAACAAGTATTGGTATCCTTCAAGATCGGCGGATATGAAGATGAGCGACTATGTGATGTCATTCCAATGGATGCAAGCCACCTACTTCTAGGGCGTCCGTGGCAGTTTGACAGAAGTGTTATTCATGATGGCCGTACCAACAAAATTCACCTCACACACCAAGGGAGAAAATTCAGCATATTACCTCTCTCACCCTCCCAAGTTTGTGATGATCAAAAACAGATGGAGAAAGCAAGTGCTGAATTTCACTTGCTACGAAAATTGCGAGAAAAAGAGAAAAAGAGTGGAGAGAAGAAAGTAAGAAGAGAGCAAAATACACGCCATGAAAAAAGTAAGCATGGCAATGAGAATGAGTTAGAGAAAAATGAGGACACAGTAAAACCACTAAGTGTGTTTGTCAAAGGGAGAGTTCTGAAACACGCATACGAAACAAGCAAGATATGCCTTGTACTTCGGTACAAAGAACATTGTTTACATGTTAATACTAACCCCTCTTCTCTACCAAGTCCCATTGTGTCTCTTTTACAGGAATTTGAAGATGTATTTCCAGCGGAAATGCCAAACGGCCTCCCTCCTATTCGAGGCATTGAGCATAGAATTGATTTAATTCCTAGTTCGGCATTACCAAATAGACCAGCCTACAGATGTAATCCGGCGGAAACTAAGGAATTACAAAAACAAGTTGATGAGCTATTGAGCAAAGGGTTCATCCGTGAGAGTATGTCACCATGTGTTGTTCCTGTTTTACTAGTACCAAAGAAGGATGGAACTTGGCGCATGTGTGTGGATTGTCGAGCTATTAACAAGATCCCCGTGAGGTATAGACATCCTATCCCTCGACTTGATGATATGTTAGATGAGCTAAGTGGCAGCAAAGTCTATTCCAAAATAGACTTGATGAGCGGTTATCATCAAATCAGAATGCAAGAAGGAGATGAGTGGAAAACTGCATTCAAAACCAAGCACGGCCTATATGAGTGGATGGTAATGCCCTTTGGCCTTTCTAACGCCCCTAGTACTTTCATGCGTTTGATGAACTATGTTTTGCGTGAATTTATTAGGAAATATGTCGTTGTTTACTTTGATGACATACTTGTGTATAGCCATTCAATTGATGATCACATTACACATTTACGCACCATACTTTTCACACTTCGAACTAACAAGTTATATGCCAAAATATCTAAATGTGAATTTTGTTTGGATAGTGTACATTTTCTTGGATTCGTGGTGAGTGTAGGTGGCGTACAGGTAGACGAAGAGAAAGTAAAAGCCATTAAGGAGTGGCCAGCACCAAAGAACGCAAGTGAAGTAAGGTCCTTCCATGGCCTAGCTAGCTTCTACCGACGTTTTGTTCCAAATTTTTCAACCATTGCAGCACCACTCAATGAATTGACAAAGAAGAACATAACGTTTGAATGGTGTGAGAGGCAAGAGAAAGCTTTCCAAGAGCTTAAGGAACGCCTTACACAAACTCCTATACTAGCGCTTCCCGATTTCAACAAGGCATTCGAACTTGAATGCGATGCTAGTGGGATTGGCATTGGAGCTGTACTCACTCAAGAAGGGCGCCCTATTGCATACTTCAGTGAGAGACTTAATGGTGCCCAACTGAATTATTCCACTTATGACCTAGAATTGTATGCCCTTGTAAGAGGCTTGATGGTGTGGGAGCACTACCTCCTCCCAAATCAGTTTGTAATTCACACAGATCATCTTAGCCTCAAATTCTTACAAAGACAAGCAAAGCTTAACAAGCGACATGCTAAGTGGATGGAGTTCATCGAAGCATTTCCTTACACAATCAAGTACAAACAAGGAAAGGAAAATGTTGTAGCCGACGCACTCTCTAGAAGGTACGTACTTCTATCTACTCTTGAGGCCAAGATATTTGGTTTTTCGCATTTAATGGCCTTATATGAACATGATGATGAATTGCGAGATATATACATGGCATGTACGAAGGGTCCTTATTTGCATTTTGTAAAGCATGATGATTTCTTGTTTAAACACAATCGGCTTTGCATACCAAAATCTAGTGTTAGAGAGTTACTTGTATTGGAAGCACATAGTGGAGGATTGAATGGTCATTTCGGTATCACAAAAACTTTGCATGCTTTGAAAGTACATTTCTTTTGGCCAAAGATGAAAGTTGATGTTACAAAAGTAGTCAATCGTTGCATTACCTGTAAGAAAGCTAAATCCAAATCCATGAGTCATGCAACCTATATGCCATTACCCGTAGCCAACCACCCTTGGATAGATCTATCAATGGACTTTGTCTTAGGATTACCAAGGTCTCGAACCGGCCATGATTCCATATTTGTTATTGTTGATCGATTCTCAAAAATGGCTCACTTCATTCCTTGTGCACAAACGCATGATGCTATTCGCATTGCTAACCTATTCTTTCAGCATGTCATACGCCTACATGGCATTCCTCGAAGCATTGTGAGTGATAGAGATACTAAATTCTTGAGTCATTTTTGGCGCACCCTATGGGCAAGATTAGGTACCAAACTTCTATTTTCTACTACTTGTCACCCACAAACAGATGGTCAAACGGAAGTAGTAAATAGAACCTTAGGATCCTTGCTAAGGGTTATGGTTGAAAAACACGGCACCAAATGGGAAGATAGCATACCTTTCATTGAATTCACATATAATCATGCTCATCATTCTACTCTTGGATTTTCTCCTTTTGAGGTGGTATATGGGTTCCAACCCTTAACCCCTCTTGATCTCTTACCTTTGCCCTTGAGTGTGTTAAAATGTGTAGATGGAGAAACTAAGGCGGAATCGGTAAAAAGGATGCATGAACAAGTACAGCGCAACATAGAAAATATGAATGAAAGGATTGCCCACAAGCGCAATAAAGGAAAAACTCCTACATCATTCGAACCAGGACAATGGGTGTGGCTCCATTGGCGAAAGGATAGGTTTCCAACTCAAAGAAAAGGAAAATTAAGCCCTCGAGGAGATGGACCCTTCGAAATCCTCCATCGGATAAATGACAATGCTTACATCCTTGATTTACCAAGTGAGTATGGTTCTATAAGCAATTCATTTCATATTAATGATTTATCTCCTTATGATGCAGGAAATGAAAGGCTTGAAGAAATGGATTCGAGGACGAATCCTTTCGAAGAAGGAGGAGATGATACGATCACACCCACCTTGGAGCCCAAGGACAATGCACCTAGTAGACCAATCACTAGGAGCATGGCCAAGAAGCTCACATTATGGATCGAAGATGAATTACACAAAGAAATACCCCAAAGTACGCCTATCACCGCGCCTATCAACCTCATGACATGACCGATGACACCGTGAAGACATACGACCTTCATCCAAAGCAAGGCAAAGCCCGCCAAGAGCCTAAAACCCATGAGGCCTCATTCATCAATTCCTTAAATTGATTATGGGCTTGAGAAGCCCAACATGAAGGAGGAAGGAAGGAAGCTCTTCTCATTAAGGGCAAACTTGTCCTTAGTTTATGTTTGATTTTCTATAAATAGCTAAGCCTTAGGCTTAACTAGGGGATAACTTGGATAAACCTTGAAATGCTTAAACTTGTTGTTTCTTTCATTTAAGTCTTGTAATTTAAATTCTTTCAATTCAGCTATCTCAATTCAAGTCTTTACATTTATTGCAACTTCCATTCAAGTTATTTTCATTACTCGTTCTTGTCTTTCAATTACTTTCAATTCCGCACTCTAAATTCTCTCCATTCCAATTCAAGTTATTTCAATTCAATATCCCCTAAATAAAGGTCGGTTCTACCACCATCTTTAGGGACGGTTGCACTCCATAAATTCCGCTGCCTAACTCTATCTTTTATTCTCCTCTCTTGTTCGTTTCATTCTAATCCTTGTGTTTGCAGCTCATAGCTAGATCCTCCATTAAAGTTCTAAGCTCGGTTTCTTTCATTTGGAAGCCGGAGCTTATCAGAGGGTAGAAGGGTAAAATGGCTTCCTAGGATCATTGTTCCTCTCCGTCCGGTGTATCTGCAAAGCGCCGGAGGGGGTCTCCGGCGTAGACTCTCTGATGCTTAAGTCAGTATGAGTAGTGAAAATGGCAGAGTTTTGATCAGCAATCTTAGGCTTACCTCATATCTTGCATGCTGGGGTATTTATAGGCAAAATATAGGTGTTACCTATAGGGAGTAGGCGTTATCTTGGGACGATAATGCCTGTGCTTTCTGATAACGCTTGATGATCCCTGGGATGGGATAACACCAATCGCGATAACGGATGAGACCCCCCTGCTGATGTCGACCATCCCAGGATTCTGCGCGGTAAGAGGAGTGATAGCGATAGCGACAGCGGCTTATCCCGGCTGTCAGCTACAGTGTTCCGGTCTTGATACCTTACGCAAGGACGGAAATACCCTTGGGGTCAAGTCAATAGTTATTATAAGCCCAACCGAAAAAGAGCCCGAGTGTTTACCAAGGGCTTCCGCATCATTTTTGGCTTTGCCTGCTAACGGTCCGTAGGATAACGGGGTGACTCGATCATCAAGGGGCGCTGATACGAGCACGGGATCACATGAATACGCCACACGCGGCAAGGGATTAGTGGTCGTCTTATTGAGGACCTTGAGGGCCGAAGAGGCCATTACAGCAGCCCGAGACCATTGGATGACTTATGTCCGCACCGACAACGCTATCACGGAGTCTCATGGGAAGGTCGATCCAGCCATGATGTCTCCCGCGCCGAACCCTAGCAACCCGTGAGGTTTCCCGCACCCGCGCCCTAGCATCCCATGATAAGCCTCGGCAGCCTTGTGGCCAAGCGCTCGCCTTCCAAGCCCAAGCGCTAGGACACCAAGCCCATCCACTTCAAGCCCGTGGTCTACCACTTAAGTGAAGGGTAGTGTAGGTTTTTCCATGTAATAATTCCCAAGGTATAAATAGAAGGACTTAGCCTCTTTTATACCTTGTCTTTGATTTTGTGAGTTATCTCCTTTCAAGACCAATTAGTTGGCTTTAGCCTTAGGGATCTTAAATCCAGTTTTCATTCCTTTTGTTAATCTCATCGGGTTGATCATTGTTGATCAAGTAAGGGTAAGCACGATTAAGAGATCCTTGTAATCATTTGAATACAAGTTAGTATATTGTTGTTCATCAAAACACTCTCCTTTTCATCCATTAATCCGCTGCACAATCCGCTATCTCCTAGCGATGTTATCCTCTCCATTAAACACCATTTACACCATTCATCCTTGTGTTTACCACCTCCCAAAGGAGACTAGATCCATTCAAGCTCAAGAACACGGTTTCTTCCTTCAAGAGAAGCCCGAATGTTATCAAGTGGTAGCGGAGCTCCAAATCATCTTCTAGGTTGGTAAACTCCCTTCTCACGGCTGGAATCATCATTTCCACCGTAGGTTTTCATTTTTGGCTGAAAATTTTTCTGATTTTTACATCCGTTCCTCTCTTCGGTTCAAACTTCATTTCCTTGAGTTTCTTCGGTTCAAACACCTTGATTCTTGTTTTCTACCATAGGAATCAATCTTACTTCATTTGAAAAAAATTGGTGTTCTTGAGAAATTTTTGTCTTTTAGTGTGCTGAATTTTGGAAGAACACAATTGCTGAAATATTTTGTGTTTGTGTGCATCTAAATGGACGAAAATTCATCTTCTTAAATTTGTATTTGCTGCTGAAGTTATTGGAGCCTCCTATGGTGGCCTTGAGAGCCATGTGGACTGAATTGTTTTCTTGCTAAGTGTCGAATTTGTTGCTCCAATCCTAGCCGGCCACATCACCTTAATTGTGAGCCTAGTATTTCCCTCAATTGTGAGCCAAGCATTTCAGCTTGCTCACTACTCTAGGCCAGCCCTAATTTTGCTTCATTACACTTTGTATGCTTGTCATGCACGTCCACCTCACATGCCACATCACTTGCTTGGTCATCCACACAATTAGTGACACATCATTTTCTTTTAAAAACAAATATTTGTCATTCAAGTGAGTCTTCTTCACCCTTTGCAATAAAAAAACAGAACTTAAAAGAAGGGAACTAAAACATTTGATCAAAAAAAAAAAAGGAGAAAAGAAAAGAAAAAGTGATCAAGTTCCCCACTTCTCAAAAAAAGAAAAAGAGAGAAGATAAGCAAAGGAGTCACAAGAAAGAAGCTACTTGTGTATGCACATTGAAGTGAATTACATTGCTTTTGAACTGTCCTTGTGGAAGAACACAAGTTTTGAATTTATTTTGTCCTTTCTTCCTCGGATTTCCATTCCCAGTTTCACTACCTTCGCATTTTTCCCTTTTGAGAGAGTATTTGCGTACGAAAAATTCTGAAATTTTGACAACTTAAACTTCAGTCTGAGGGGAACAACTCTTATGTTGGAGACTTCTCCTAATTATGTAGTTTTCACATACTTCTATCCAACTCAAAATCAGTGCGCAGTTTTCACTCGAAATTTCAGTTTTGAGTCTTTCTTTTCAATTTCTGAAAATATTTTTTGTTCCTTTTTTCCTTTCTTCTTGAGTTGTCTATTTTAAGCTAGCTTTTCTTTTGAGTCTTTGGTCTATCCTTCTTGTTTCCATCATTATTTCTACTCTAAATCAATTAGGTGTGCATTTCAATCCAATCCATGCATACTTTTGATTTTCTCTACCTTCCTTTCTAAGCTTGTTTTCTTTGCATTCCTTGTGCTGTTATGTGTCTTAGAGTTTGTGCTAAGCTACATTACTTGGTTTTGCTTGGATATTAGAGTGGGTGAGGAGGTGAGATTATTAAAGGGTAGTGTGAAACACGAGAGAAACATGTGAGGGAGGGACTAACCCTTTGTTTATATATCAATTGCGTTTGTTTTCCTTTTTGTAGGTAATTTTCTATGTCTTCTTATAGTGAGGACGATGGGTCCTCTTGGGAGGAGGACTCTTGTTCTGGTACGGCCTATTCTACGGCCTCTTCTTGTTATGAGGTGAACTACTTAGTGGAGCATGAGACACCGAATGGGGATGATTCTTGTTCTTATGGGGTAGACACCTAAGGAGACCATTCTTCTGCCTCATCTTCTTCTCCAAGGGAATATGATCTTCATGAGCCCTCACGGCGAGCCTTTGGTTATGCCTCTAGTGCGGACAGTGGAAATGATTATTATGCACACGAGGACTTCATTGATGGGTCATCTAGGCATGGGAACTGTAGCCATGACTACTTCACTGAGGCTACCCCTTCCCCACACCGTGACACCTCCATCTATGTCCCGGACCGTGGCAGCCATCATCACCCCTTTGTGCCCCCAGCTTCTAGGGCACCTCTTCACCACGCCACACTGTATTCTTATGAGCAGCCTCCCCACCATATCCGCTGGCCCTCGCCTCTTCCTAGTTACCGTTCTATTCCTCCTTATCACCGAGAGCAGCACCTAGATCATCATGCGGATGCAGCACCTAGATCATCATCTTCCCACAGCCATGGTCATGGCCCCACTTCGGGTGTATTCGTTCGGCGGCCTCCTCAACGTCACCATGTCACACCGATCTCTAGTGCACATCCTCGCCATGCCACACCTTATCAGGATAGGCTAGTCCACCATTCTAGTGTCGCGCCTTTTTCTCGGTTGGAGTGTGATCCTCTAGGGCCCTCTCGGCCATCCTATGGGTATGAGTCTTATGCGGATAGTGGAGAGGACTCTTATGGGTGTTATGAGCAGCCGGACTATATGGAGGAACCCTCTCGGCATTTCCATGATCATGGCTCCTATGTGGGCTACCATGACTTCTACACCGAGGTGACACCTTCCCCACGCCGTAGGCCTCCGCCTCCTCCTAGTTACTTTTCTGTTCCTCCCACACGAGCGAGAGACATCTATTGTACCGTTTGTATGGGTAGAGGTCACTTGAGTGACATATGCCCGAGCAATAGAGTGCAAATGATTAGTGTGCCTTCTAGTGTTGATTCGGCCGTGCCACCACTGCTTCATGAGGATGAGGAGCGCCTATCCATTTCACATTCTATTGAGGAGCACTTGGCCCCCATTGCGGATGAGCTCCTTGAGGTCTCTCCGGTTGATGATGTTATGGTTCCATTAGTCGTGGAAATGGATACCTTGACTGTATGTTCACTTGGGGATGATCATGGGGGGATAGCCACAATGGGCGAGACTTAGAGCTAAGTGGGTTGTCTACGGGCTGCCATGAGAGAGCTCTTATTTGTCTTGGCTTGCAACGCCACTTTGATCATCTCGGCAGCAAGTTCTCCATGATTTGGGTTTCATTTCAGGCTACCTTGGGTCATGATACGATCCTGGTTCCTTAGGATGCGTAGCACCAATTTTGATCTTTGTTCAAAGACGGATTTCCTGCGGAAATAAATAACTCGACAAGTACGAGCTTAGACCACTTAGCTAACCTGTGCTAAGAGCCCTAATCGATTTCAAGTCAAGGATCTTGAATCGGATTCTTAGGACTAGACTCAACGATGTGAGAATCACACTAAGAGAAACGACACAATAACGCAATTCCAAGATTTACTTGTATACGACTCAAGTATTGCAGACTCAAGAAGAACAAGGTTCAACCAACTTGAACAAGGGGCGGAGATTGAAGAGAATATCTCAATTTATCAAATAACAGCCTTCTTTCTAAGGAGGCCAAGCGGCTCCTTATATAGGTTACAAGCAAACCCTAATTCCATAAAAGGAATAATAAATAAAGTAAAACACTTAACTAATTAATCAATTAACTAATTAACTAATTAACTAATTACAGTAAATATATTTAAATACATTCCAGCAGCCCATCTCGAGTTCTCCATCATCGGGCCAAGGTTTGGGCCGAAACTTCAAGTTGTATGTTGTCTCGCGTACAGACTGCACGCCATAATGTTTACGTCCATAAATTTGAAAATACTGGGCCAAATGAGCTGAATCTTGTTCCAAATGAAAGCTAACATCCTGAAGTTTCCAACGAGAGGTCGATCGCACGATTCTGACATGTAAAGCTCCAGATACGTTCCGACGAAGTTGCCTGTTGTGTCTGCGCCTCCAAGCCACCTTCCATGTCATCCTTTGCCTGAAAGCTTGATCAAGCAGCGTCTCCTGCCTTTTCTTCATGTCTAGGGGTTGCATTAACGTCACTGGGGTTAACCATGGGGCTAGGATCGTATCAGGTCATCCTTGGGAGCGGGTAGATGGCATGGATCTTTGCGCCCCCTTGCCTACATTTGAGCTTTCTAGTCCTTCCGTACTTGAGCCTAACGGGGACCCACCATTTTGGGGCCCTTAGTGCATTAGTGATAAGGATTCAGCCTCTGTTTTGGAGAAGATGAACGGATTGAATGGAGCCACAGATCTAGTCCTCTTGTGAGAGGTTGGTTGCTGGTTCGGATGAACGGATGAAGGTGTTTAAATGGAGAGGATAACGTCGCAAGAAGGTTGTGGATTGTGCAGCGGATTAATGGATGAAAAGGAGAGTGTTTTGATGAACAATAATAAGTATATAACTTCAATACCCAACAAACCCTCTCTAGGCTAGCTAGAGCAACCTTGTTACAAAGTAAAGAAGATGAAGTGCTGGTTTTAAGAACCCTAAATTATCTAAGCTACACTAAGCTACACTAGGGTTTGGTCTTAGAGAAATAACATTCAAATCAAAGACAAGTCCTAAAAATAGCTAACATAGAATATTTATACTACATAATTATTTTCCCTTCAAGTGAACTACAAGTCACTCAAAAACTCAGGTTTGCCCAGACTTCATGGTCTTGCTCATGGCCCATGAACTCGACCATGAACAGGTGTTGTCTTGGCCTTCTCGTCGCGCACGTTCGGGGAAGATGGGCCACGCGGGAGGCCTTGCCCATGCAATGTGTGCGGGAAATGGTGGATCCATGTTCATATCATCCCATCCCTCTTTGAGGAGATTCGTCCTCGAATCTAGACCGTGGATGGTGTGATAGACCGAAATGGGCAATGAAGATTTAACCACAAGGACTTCCATTTCTTTCCTTCGCACCAAGTCTCTTTCAATCCATTGGAGAAGCGGATCCGTGTAGCCATGAAGGGGAGCCAAAGTAGTGAAAGATGAGGCGCGGTCAAGATGTGAAGCCAAAAGGGTGAAGGAGGAGGCGCGGCCAAGGTGCACATGTAGGAAAGGATCCACAAAACAAAGAGGTGGCACCGATGGAATGATAGAGAATTGGCTACCAAAATCTTGAAACTTACTTTGCAAATCAAGGCAATGAAGAGCCTTCTCATGGCAGCCCAAACTAAACCCATAAATGACATGTTCACTCCCATTGTTTCCATCTGCCCCATGATCATCACCATGTGAACACACCCTCAAAACAGCCCTATCCGTGACCAATGGAGGTACAACCTTAACAACGGGCTGAACAACAAGGGCAGCGTCTATAGATGGCACTAAATCCTCCTAGGTTACTCTACTGATTTGGCCAAAGAGAATATCATCAAAATCAAAGGCAAGCTATAAAAGAGGCTATCTCCTTCTATTTATAGCTTGAGAATTATTACATGAGAAAACCCTAAAATAACCCTTCATTTAAACCTAGGAAGGCCGGCTGACTTGATCACCAAAACAGTCCCTAATGTGTTAGTTTTCGCCGTGAGATCCAAGGCTGGTCCGGGCAAGGCATAAGGACGAGCTGGAGCCTTTAAGCTCATATCATCCCATCCCCCTTTGAAGAGATTCGTCCTCGAATCTAAGCTTTGGAGGGTGTGGGGTTCCGAAAGTGGAGTGAGAGTCTTCAAGCTCGTATCATCCCCTCCCCTTTGAGGAGATTCGACCTCGAATCTATAGGGTCCATCCCTTGCAAGGCCAAACGGGTCAAGGCATGCTCACAGCTTGTGGATACACACGGAACCCTCCAACTACACCTTTCGGGGAATATAGGCCAAGGTGGAGGCCTTGATTGGGGAAGATAGGTAGGCGTGGACGGAAAACAACCAAGAACAATCAAGGATTGACCATGACGAGGCAAGGAGTGAACTAGGGCCAAGTGCGGGCTCTTAGTAGTGGCTGATAAGGTGAGGGCGCTATGGTGAACCAAAAGAGCAGCAGACGGAATCCGTGTAAAGTGCGAGACCGTGTAACCACATGGAGGTTCCGAAAATAGAAGGAAAGGTGCGCGACTCACATTCCCAAGACCAAGTAGAAATGGGTCCTCAAAGCTATGTATAGGTACCTTCGGAATGATGGAAAAGTCACTCCCAAGGGCCCAAAAATGGTGCTGCAACGCAAGACAATGAGTGGCTGTCTCATGGCACTCCGAAGTGGACTCACCAACCCTACTTGTATCCCTTTCGCTCCCAAACTCCACATTAACATCCGAAACCAGTAGCTTCTCCTCAAACGGAGGCAAATCATCCTCAATAAGTGATGGCGATTCGGCTGAAACAACACTAGGAAGATCCTCAATCTCCTCAACCAACGGTGTCTCAAAACCATCCATGGATTGCAATACATTCATTTCCCTCCCAAGAGGCACTAAACTTTTCTTGACTGATGGCGAGCCAAGAGTACAAACGCTAACCTCTTCACATTGCCCAAGGTGCCCGGAAACCCGTAGGTTATCACATATAAGTGTCATTGCGGCCATGGTGTTTGTCATGGCTTGGGTGCTGCTTTCCAGACACGCTAGAATTGGAGCCATCCTTAAGGCGAAAGGTGAGGTGCCATGGTGTAGGGATGGGGCAGCCTCGGTGAAGTAGTCCTCCTGCCCATACGAAATCTCTCCACTAGTCGCATAAGAGTCATACGCATAGGCTTACTGAGAGGGCTTCATATGATCATACTCCAACCGGGAAGGAATGGAATCGTAACTAGGAAGAGGCCGGGACCAACGGACATGGTGGAGGGGCTGCTCAATATGATACCAAGATGCATGGCTAGTAGGAGCAACCCTCAAATGCGGCGGTACTTAGGAAGACATAGACAAATTCCTACAAAAGGAAAAATAAACACAATTGATAGCTAAAAGGGGTTAGTCTCTCCCTCACGTGTTTCACTCGTGTTTCACACAACACTCTAACAATCTCACCTCCTCACCCACTCTAATCTCCAAGAAACACCAAGTAATGTAGCTTAGCACAAACTCTAAGACACATAACAGCACAAGGAATGCAAAGAAAACAAGCTTAGAAAGAAAGGTAGAGAAAATCAAAAGGTATGCACGGATTGGATTGAAATGCACACCTAATTGATTTAGAGTAGAAATAATGATGGAAACAAGAAGGATAGACCAAAGACTCAAAAGAAAAGCTAGCTCAAATGAGAAGAGAAAACAAAATTGAAAAGGAAGACTCAAAACTGAAATTTCGAGTGAAAACTGCGCACTGATTTTGAGTTGGATAGAAGTGAGTGAAAACCCCCGAATTAAGAGAAGTCTCAAACATAAGAGTTGTTCCACTCAGATTGAAGTTTAAGCTGTCAAAATTTCAGAATTTTTTGAGGGCAACTACCCTCTCAAAAGGGAAAAATTCGAAAGTAATAAAAAACTGGGAATGGAAATCCGAAAAAGAAAATCCGAATTGGAAGGCACAAATTGAAAACCGAAACTTGTGTTCTTCCACAAGGACACTTCAAAAACAATGTAATTCACTTCAATTGCATACACACAAGTAGTTTCTTGCTTGTGACTCCTTTGCTCTTCTTCTTTTTTTATTTATTTAATTTTTTTTTTTTTGAGAAGTGAGGAACTTGATCACTTTTTCTTTTCTTTTTCATCAAATCTTTTAGTTCCCTTCTTTTAAGTTCTGTTTTTGCAAAGGGTGAAGAAGACTCACTTGTATGACAAGTATTTTTACAAGAAGAAGTGAAAGACAAGTAGTTTTTGCTCTTGAAAAAATTTCACTAAAAGCCAAAAAGTGTGATGTGGCAAGTGAAGATGATGTGTCACTAATTTTGTGGATGACCAAGCAAGTGATGTGGCATGTGAGGTGGACGTGTATGACACGCATACAAAGTGTAAGGATGCTAAATTAGGGCCGGCCTAGAGTAGTGAGCAAGCTGAAATGCTTGGCTCACAATTGAGGAAAATACTAGGCTCACAATCAAGGTGATGTGGCCGGCTAGGGTTGGACAAGCAATTTCGGCACTTAGCAAGAATACAATCAAGTCCACATGGCTCTCAAGGCCACCATAGGAGGCTCCAACAACTTCAGCAGCAAATACACATTTAAGAAGATGAATTTTCGTCCATTTAGATGCACACAAACACAAAATATTTCAGCAATTGTGTTCTTCCAAAATTCAGCACACTAAAAGACAAGAATTTCTCAAGAACACCAAAAAATTTCAAACGAAGTAAGATTGATTCCTATGGTAGAAAACAATGTTTAAACCATAGAAAACAAGAATCAAGGTGTTTGAACCGAAGAAACTCTAGGAAATGACGTTTTAGCAATTTAGTGGAACAGGTGTGAAAAAGAAGAAAAACAGAAAAAATTTCAGCACAAAAGAAAGATGTTCTACGGTAGAGGAGATGATTCTAACCATAGAAAAGGAGTTTAAATGAGTTTTACCAACCTAGAAGACGATTGGAGCTCCGCTACCACTTGATTCGGAGATGAAACCGTGAGATGAAGGCAGCAAGGATCTAGTCTCCTTTGGGAGGTGGTAAACACATGGATAATTGGTGTTTGGGTGGATGGATGGATCCGGATTTGTATGGAGTTTAAGGGCAGCGGCAATATATGGAATGATGGAGAAGATAACGTCGCTAGAAGGAGTGCGGATTGTGCAGCGGATTAATGGATGAAAAGGAGAGTGTTTAGATGAACAATAAGTATATAACTTCAATACCCAACAAACCCTCTCAAGAACTTGCTTGAGCAACCTTGTTACAAAGTAAAGAAGATGAAGTGCTGGTTTTAAGAACCCTAAATTCTCTCTCGGTTGGTTTGAGGGCTAAGGCCGAGACATGTAACGAAAGTGAGAACTTAGGGAGTAAGGAAATAAGACTCCCGCCTTTTGCAGGAGTGCACAGTCCGAGTGCTTACTTGGATTGGGAGCGAGCTGTACAATCTATTTTTCGCTACCATAATTATTCAGAAAGGAAGAAAGTAAAGTTAGCATCAGCTACGCTTGGTGGGTATGCGGTTAACTAGTGGGATCAGATCAACCTTAAACGAGCTACCCTAGGGAGTCTTCCAATTCAGAATTGGGAAGTTATGAAGAGGGCCATGAGGAATCGTTTTGTTCCCACTCACTTTAGCCATGAGCATCTCCAAAGGTTGCAGACCTTGACACAAGGAAATAAGAGCGTTGAAGAGTACTTTAATGAGATGGAGATTACTTTGGAGAGAGCACAAGTCAAGGAGGCCGAAAGAGTGATGATGGCAAGATTCTTCAATGGCCTCAACCGTGAGATAACAGATCCATTGAAATTTGTTGAATTCTATTACTTAGAGGATATGTTACAAACGACGATCAGCATAGAGAAGCAAAGGAAGAAGACGTCTCCTTATCCTAGTATCATGCCTACTAAGTCAAAGGCAAAAGATGAGGAGCAAAAGCGACTTGTGAAAGCTTATGCTGAATATGAGATCACCAAGAGAACCGAGAGAGAAAAATAAGGATTGAGTGTCAAAAATAAAGAGAGCAAAACTGAGTGTGTGAGTTCTCAACATTCGCATGAAAAGAGTAAGCATGCAGAGGGTGAGTGTAAACATTCGCACGAAAAGAGTAAGCATGCTGAGAGTGGCATTGAGAGATCAAAAGGAGAGGATAATGAAAAGAAATTGACTGATTATGCCATAGGGAGAGAACTGAGGAACACACTTGGTGTGTACAAAAGCTGAAATTTTGGCCATTGCTCTTTGAGTTCACTAATCCTAACCCATTTGCTTTCCTTTCTAGTGTTGTTTTAACTCATGTGCATAGAAAGAAAAGAGTATTGACAGAAGAGGAGCCTCTTACCTTACTACCAAGAGGAGGGAAAGAGCCTTGCGCAACCATGGTGCCTAGTTTGGCAAACCCTAACTGAAAGGGTATAGTATGGTCCTCTTTCCTAAGGAGCGATTTGTGTGAGTATATGAATATCATTAATTCTTATGCTTTTAATTATAAAATTAATTTAATTGATGATGGTTATATGCAAGAACCGAAGGTCAAGTCATATACCTTTGAAATTTACTCGTGAAAGCGAAAACAGTTTTGTATGTTGGCTAGACCGAGAGACATGGATTGTGTTGTCTCTAACACAAATTTAATTGGATTCTCACATGTTTTTACATTAGATAACTATGCTGTTAAGTGTGAATTCCATGAAAATTTTATGTTTAAGTCGATAGGACTTGGAGGAGCTCTTTTCAAACGCAATCGTTTTATATTGGTCACATGATCTTTTGCGAAATTTTGATGAACACGATATGTTTGACGATTGTGTGATGAGCTGCTATTTTATTATTAACTTAACTCGTAAGGATGTTATTATTTCATATATTGTTCCTTGGAGTCTTGTTAGTAATCAAAAGAAGAAGTCCTTTAGCGACTTAGGTCAAGAATCGTGGCGGACATTGAGTGAGTGCCCCAATGGAGCGAAATTTATCCTTGCCACCACAATTCTTGAGGCAACCAGAGATGGAGGAGAGAACTCTTAGAGACGTGAGACATGTGTCAGTTTGTAAGTATGAGTCTACGTGGAAGGAATATTTTCCGTTTCTTTTATATACTTACTACCTTTTCATACACGCTATTATTTTTGGTGTGTTATTGAAACACATGTGTGATTTTATTCATATAACATTATTCGGTTTAATGTTGCTGCCTTTGAGAGTATTGTTTAGCATAGGTGGCAACAAGGAAATCGAGACAATGAGGACAACCCAAGTCCAAGCAAGCATGACCTCTTGGACCGATGATCTTACTCAACGCATTGACATGTTCAAAGACGTTGCTGCCAAGTTGAATTTGCGAGGTTGGTATGGTTCGATTTGTAATTATTTTGATGTTACTAACTTAAGCAGGCTTAGGTCTGGATTCGAGGACGAATCCTTTCCAAGGGGGAGGGAATGATGCGAATCCTCACACATACCCTAGCGCATCGAGCGTCTTGCCCTTGAAGCACAAGAGATGGCGACTAAGGAAGCACGGGAGATGGCGAGTATGCTTTGAGCATATAATTGTGGAGCTTTCGAAGGCAAAATATGCTGAGCAAGATTCGAGGACGAATCTTTCTGAAGAGGGAGGGAATGATACAATCCCAAGATGTATCACACGACTACATGGACAAAAGCGTCAAGACATGATGGAGCATATGGAGTCCGATCAGGGATCACAAAGGCTTGATGGAAACCTCTATGTGTTGTGTTTATTGTGTCCAAATTTCAGGATATTTGGACTAGTGGATCGTCCAAAAGATCAAGCCAATATTTTTTATGACAGTAGTCCTATGTAGACAAGGACTCTACGACGCATTAGGCAACTTCGTCCAAACTTAGCTGGCGTTGTACAAGTTCGAATGATGCAATCGACCATGTTTTGGAAACGTCAGGATGTTATCTTTCGTTTGGAACAAGTTTCAGCCTATTTGGGCCAGTGGTTTGAAAGTTATTCAAGTCTACATCATGGTGCACAGTGTATACATGAGACAACATACGACTTGAGATTTTGGCCCATACCTTGGCCCGATGATGGAGAACTCAACATGGGCTGCTGGAATATATTTAAATATATTTATATTTACTTTAATTAGTTAATTAGTTAATTAAGTTATTTTCCTCAATTAGAACTCCTACATCTTATCAGATTAGGGTTTGGTTGTAAACTCTACATAAGGAGACGCTTGGCCTCCTTATTCGGTTGGCTTTTATTTGATAATTTCAGAACCTTTGTTCTTCAATATTTGCCCATTGTTCTACGTGTTGAACACTTGTTCTTCTTGAGTCCGCAATACTCGAGTCGCATACAAGTAAATCCTTGGAATTGCATCATTGTGCCGTTTGTCTTAGTGTGATTCTCACAATTGTTGAGTCTAGTCCTAAGAATCTGATACAAGATCCTTGACGTGAAATCGACTAGGGCTCTTAGCATTCAGTTGGCGAGGTGGCCCAGGAGTCAAGTTAATCATTCCGCATTGAAATCCGTCTTTGAACAACGATCAGAATTACGTGCTACGCATCCTACGCAACTAGGATCGTATCAGGATGCGCGGCCTGCCCGTGAGTCTTGTGCGGATCTGGTGGCGAGGGTGTTGGTGTGCACACAAGTCACCCATTTGTTCCTCGTCTCCAAGCTTCTCCTCGGCCCTATGGCTCTTCAATAGCACGGCTACCATCCCTTTGCTCCGAGTGAAGTATCCCGTGCTCATGCTCATATCATCCCCTCCCCCTTTGACATGATTCGACCTCGAATCCATAGGATGCTCCTCCTTAACTCCTTCGCTAGAACCTACAAAATAAGGTGACAAGTCATTAATATTGAAAATTGAGCTTATGAAACCAAAGGAAATAGGGATATCGAGACGATAAACATTGTCACTGAATTTCTCCACAATGAGAAATGGTTCATCTCTCCGTAGGCTAAGCTTTCCTTTGTCCTGAGTGGGGAAACGATCCTTCCTCAAATGCAACCAGACCCATTCGCCTATTTCAAAGGACTTGATGTGGCATCCCGAGTTCCGGTTTTTCATCAACTTGTTGTTCATGGCTTCCATTCTCGCTTTGACCTTCTCATGCAATTTCTTTACCATAGCTGCTTTCTCCTCGCCATCTAAGCTTGCACAATCAGTTAGCGAAATAGGAAGCAAGTCTATGGGGGTGAGAGGGTTAAACCCGTGCGGACTTGAGAAGGAACAAGGTTCAATCACATGAACAATGGGCAAATATTGAAGAAACAAAGGTTCTGTATTGTCAAATAAAAGCCCCCTCAATAAGGAGGCCAGCCGCTCCTTATAAACGTTTTTACAACCCTAATCAGAAGATAGGAGTTTTAAATAAGGTAAATAACTTAATTACTTAATTAACTAAATTGTCTAATTAATTAATTAAGGAAAGCAAATAAAAGGCAGGTTATTGTCTTAAAAATCAAACAAGGAAAATGCCAGCTCACTTTAGGACCAGCCACCGCTTCTAGGACAAGAAACCCTAGCGCGCGCGGACAAGGAATCCTCGCGCCGCTAGTACTCGCGCCTTCCGCACCCCAAACTAGGGTTTGGCGTATCTCCTAAACGCCTCGGGCGTTCTTGCTGATTTTTGGACACACACTCCCCGACATGATGTAGTACAAGTCGAACTCAATAGATGGACAGAAACGCTCCATCTACATGTCGTTCTGATGCCCAGCAGAATCACCGTCACACATGGTGAAGGTGAGGAGATTTACCATGCGTGGTGTCTTCTCTCGTAGTGCAGCGCCCTCACTTGTCATCTCACGCTCCAGCTCCTTGTGAATGAGAGATGACAATTTATCTTGAAGCTTTCTAGCTCGCGCACGTGTCATAGGACCAGCTGGTGGTAAGGGCACATCGATGTGTGTGTTCGCATCATTCCCTCCCCCTTCAAAAGGATTTGCCCTCGAATCCGAATCAGCATCACCATTAAGTCCATACTCGTCACCTACATCAAACAAAGCTAAGTCAGAAACGTTGAAAGTAGAGCTAATGGTACCATACTCACTAGGCAACCCAAGCGTAAGCATTGTTGTTGATCTTCTCAATAATCTGAAATGGTCCATCGCCTCTTGGAGAGAGTTTACCACGATGTTGGGTTGGAAAACGCTCCTTGCGCATGTGCAGCCACACCCAATCACCGACATTGAACGCCACCAGCTTCCTCCCTTCGTTTCGCTTATGCGCAAGCTTCTCATTCATGCGCTCAATGTTCAGTTTTTCCTTGGCATGCAATTGCTTCATGAAATCAGCCTTCTGTGCACCATCTAAATTTATAACATCACTCAAAGGTAGAGGGGTTAAATCCAAAACAGTCCTAGGATTAAAACCATAAACAAGTTCAAAAGGTGAGTAATGAGTAGTGGAGTGAACAGCACGGTTGTAAGCAAATTCAATGAATGGCAAATGATCAACCCAAGTAGAAACATGCTTACGAACTAAGGTGCGCAAAAGTGAACAAAGTGTACGGTTAACCACTTCGGTTTGACCATCTATTTGTGGGTGATTGATGCGTTCCTTATAGGCTAGAACGCTCTCCTTAGATCGTTGTCCGACGACGTGGATTTCAATGCGGAAATTAACTCGAAGAAAACCGTGAAACTCCAAGACTGGGTGCTCTTGGCACTTCACGCCGAATCCCTTGAGGTTCTTGGGTCAAACCGATGAATCTCCAAGACTGGGTGCTCTTGGCAATTCAAAGACGAAAGACTCAATAGTTAGTGCTTTCAAGTTTTACTTGACAAGCTAATCGAATGCACGAAACTCAATTAGTTGCAAGGTTCATCAAGAACAAGTGGATAAAGATCCAAAGCAATATGCTTTCAATAATCAATAATCAAATTCTGCTGAAAATAACATGGGCGGCTCCTTTTTAAGGAAGCGCAAAACCCTAATTCCAAAAATGGAAACTAGTTTAGTTTCTAAATAATGACTTAAACGAAATTGGCAACAAGCCACCCTTCCAAATAAGTTCTGAAACCCTAAATTAACATAAATAAAGTCTAATAATAAGTATAGAAGTGCAGGCGCCGCCGTTTAGGTCAAAAGGCCCAAGTGGCTTTGCTTGCGGGTCCGCCGAATCACGTTTTAAGGAAACAAGGCGTGTTCCTTATTCCCTCGAGAGTTCCCACTGAAACTTGGAGGGAAACTTCCTAACACATATATTAAGTTCTGGGCTGAATATTGTGCGAGGAAATATGCTCCAATATTCAAAAGGCTCGGCAGTGGCTTTCGCTGTCCAATGCGGGCTTGTGATTTGGGCCTGTCCCAAATCCTTCGGGCGTTTCTCCTGATTTTTGGCCTGGAGTCCTCTCTTGTATTATAAATGATCATGGTCTGGTCAAAAATGGGAAACGGGCGCTGGTGGACCTAAAGGTCCGAGGTGGCCATGTGTAGCCCATCCGTAGGCGCGGACGCGGTGCGGATTAGGGTTACAAGGCGCGGCTGGGGTGCGCGCAGGTTGGCTTCCTCCGAGGCTGTTTCTGCCTTCAGTTCCATGTGGATGAGGCTACTGAGCCTCACTTGTAGGCCTCGGGCCCTGGCACGAGTGATCGGGCCTGTGGGTGGCAATGGGAGGCTCACGGCTGCATCCTCCAAGGCTCGGGTGATACGATCCTGGTTCTTTAGGATGCGTAGCACCAATTTTGATCTTTGTTCAAAGATGGATTTCCTGCGGAATAGATAGAATAGATAGAACTCACTTGCACAATTAAGACCTGCTGAACGCTAAGCAACAGCCAACCAAAATCCGAACAAGAGAGGGTCCTTGTGAATGATAAACTTGCACAACTAAGACCTGCTGAACGCTAAGCAACAGCCAACCAAAGTCCGAACAAGAAGATAAACAACAAGTAGGATGCAATTCCAAGATTTACTTGTATACGACTCAAGTATTGCGGACTCAAGAAGAACAAGGTTCAACCAACTTGAACAAGGGGCGGAGATTGAAGAGAATATCTCAATTTATCAAATAACAGCCAACTTAATAAAGTGGCCAAGTGGTTCCTTATATAGGTTACAAACAAACCCTAATAGCAAACCAAATAGGAATAGAAGTAGGACTTCTAAAATAGGAAGATAACTTAACTAATTAAAACTGTCTAATTAACTAATTAAGCTAAAATAATTAAAGTCAACAACTTAAACTTCAGTCAACGCGCGCTTCTGGACACGCGAAACGGGCAGGAGCCGTTTTGAGCAATCGGCACGCGAGACAGATGAGTGAAACGGCAATGGCTGAGTGAAACGGTCAGGTGCCGATTAAGCGAAACGGACAAGAGCCGTTTTGAACGAATCAGACAAGAGCCGTTTTGGTGACAAACGGTCAAGTGCCGTTTCTGGCAGAATCATCTTCGGGCATTGTGAATGTAAGGAGATTCACAACTCTTGGTGTCTTCTCTCTAAGTGCAGCTTCCTCACTTGTCCTCTCACATTCCAGCTCCTTGTGAATGAGAGATGACAAACGGTCTTGAAGCTTTCTAGCTCTGGCTCGAGTCATTGGACCAGCTGGTGGTAACGGTAGTTGGATGCGTGGATTCGCATCATCGGGCCTTGGCGCGGGTGGTTGCGCCTATGGGTGCGTCACTAGGGTTGGCTCCGGCTGGGATCGTATCAGTGATAAGATGTAGAATACAACAATTTGGTACCAAGTTTCTTCCATAAAACACGCCAAAAATGACTAAGAAACTTGGTATCTCTATCACTCACAATAGACAAGGGGACTCCATCTAAATGAACTACTTCATGGAAGAATGAATCAGCAACTTGAGTAGCATCATAAGTAGTTGAACACGGAATAAAGTGAGACATCTTCGAAAATCTGTCCACTACAACAAAGACACTATCCTTCCCATTTTTGGACCGACGCATCCCTACAACAAAGTCCATGGACAAGTCGGTCCAAGGATGGGAGGGTACGGGTAGAGGGATGTACTCGCCCTGACCAGCAGACTTAGATTTGGCTCTACAACAAATTAAACACCTAGCAACAATGCGCACGACATCGCGCTTCATGTGAGGCCAATAAAAGTGATCATGTAATACATCCAAAGTCTTAGTCACTCCAAAATGGCCCATCAGACCGCCACTATGCGCTTCATGCACAAGCAAATCACGTAGAGAGCAATGAGGAATACACAACCGTTTACCCTTAAATAAGTATCCCTCATGCTTATAGAATTTAGAACTAGAAATTGAAACACCATGCTTATATATATCACCAAAATTAGAATCAAGAGCATAGAGTTCAATAATGTGGGAAAAACCAAGTAGTTTGGCGTTAAGAGAAGTTATTAATGCGTACCTTCGCGATAATGCATCAGCGACGATATTCTCTTTACCTTACTTATACTGAATGTGGCAGGGGAAGGCTTCAATGTATTCCATCCAAGCAGCATGGCGACGGTTGAGCTTACCTTGCCCCTTGAGGTATTTCAGGCCCAAATGGTCAGTGTGGACTATGAACTCCCTCGGCATCAAGTAGTGCTGCCAAGTCTCCAACGCTCGAACAAGGGCATAGAACTCCTTGTCGTAGGTTGGGTACCTTAGTTACGCGTCCTTGAGCTTCTCGCTAAAATAAGCAATTGGCCATTTCTCCTGCATAAGGACAGCCCCAATCCCTAAACCGCTTGCATCACACTCGATCTCGAAGGCCTTGCTGAAGTTGGGAAGAGCGAGCACTGGGGCAGCGCACAAACGGTCCTTGAGCGTTGCGAACGCCTCCTCTTGCGGCTGCTCCCACCTGAAAACAACATTCTTTTTGGTTAGATCATTCAAAGGGACAGCGATGGTGCTGAAATCCTTGACGAAACGCCTATAGAAGCTCGGCAATCCATGGAATGATCTCACATCACTCGCATTCTTCGGTGTTGGCCATTCCTTAATGGCGCGGATCTTCTCCTCATCCACTTTCACACCATCTACACTCACAATAAAACCAAGAAAACCAACTTGTTCCGTTGTAAATGAACACTTACTAGGCTTAGCATACAGCTGCTGCTCACGAAGTGTTAAAAGGACTTCCCTAAGATGCAAAACATGCTCATCAAGTGATTTGCTATAGATTAAAATATCATCAAAATAAACTACAACAAATCTGCCAATAAAGTGCCTAAGTACATGGTTCATCAATCTCATGAATGTGCTAGGGGCATTAGTTAATCCAAAAGGCATAACCATCCATTCATATAACCCATACTTAGTTCGAAAAGCAGTTTTCCATTCATCACCCTCTTTCATACGAATCTGGTGGTAGCAACTCATCAAATCAATTTTAGAGAAGATAGTACTACCACTTAATTCATCTAACATGTCATCTAAACGAGGAATAGGATGTCTATACTTTACAGTGATTTTATTGATTGCGCGGCAATCAACACACATGCGCCAGCTGCCATCTTTCTTTGGGACTAGGATCATTGGAACGGCGCATGGAGAAAGGCTTTCCCTCACATAACCACGCCCGAGTAGTTCGTCCACTTACCGCTGAAGTTCCTTGGTCTCTTCGGGGTTTGTACGGTAGGCTGGACGGTGAGGAATTGCTGAACCAGGTGCGAAATCTATTTGGTGTTCAATGCCTCGGATTGGGGGCAATCCGGGAGGCATCTCCTCGGGTAGAACATCCTTGAATTCCTGCAAAAGAGGGGAAAGAACACTAGGAACAGAATGTGAAGGGTTAGCGTTAGAGGTGTTCAAACAAAAGGAACGAAATCTGAGTAAAAGAAGAGGGTGGCTTGCGCCAAAACAATTTTGTTGAGAAATCAGTGCTCTCCTCACTTCGCTCCCCTTGGCATATACACTCAATTTCTTTTTATTTGCCTCTCCTTTTCTCTCTATGCCACTCTCAACACGCTTACTCTTTTCATGCGAATGTTTACACTCACCCTCTGCATGCTTACTCTTTTCAGGCGAATGTTTCTCTTCCTCGCACTCACCCTCTGCATGCTTACTCTTTTCATGCGAATGTTGAAAGCTCACACTCATTTTTACTCTCTTTATTTTTCACGCTCAAGACTTCTTTTTCTCTCTCAATCTGTTTTGCAATCTCATATTCAGCATGTGACTTAGCAAGCCATTGCTGATCCTCAAAAACTTCAACTTGTGTTAAAGGGGCCAAGGTGAATTTTCTGCCATCCTTCACTAACTTGTAGAGATTGCTCTTCCCCTCATGATTTGCCTCTCTATCAAACTGCCACGGCCTGCCAAGGAGGATATGGCTTGCTTGCATGGGCACAACATCACAGAGCACCTCGTCTCTATACTTGCCAATACGAAATTTAACAAGTACCTGTTTGGTCACCTTGATACCATTGCCATCAGTCATCCAGTGTAGGAGGTACAGTTTCGGATGCTTTACGGTCTGTAATCCCAGCTTGTGAACCATCAACGAGCTAGCATAGTTTGTGCAGCTCCCGTTGTCAATAATGATTGAGCAGCCTTTGTTATCAATCACACCACGGGTATGGAATAAATTATCCCGCTGCTCCTCGTCAAACACTTCATCCTTTGCTTGTGTACTTAGATTCCGCCGCACAACAAGCAAATTAACCCGCTCAGCCCACTGATATCCATCATCCGAATCAGCACTACTGCCCTCCTCAAGTTCGGACCCCTCATGGTTGATACGAGCCTAAGAGCAGCTCCATGGCCTTCCAAGAAGCCTCCTGATATGAGCACGAACCCGTACATAACCAGCAAAAGGCCTCCCGCTTGGCCTATCTTTTCCGAAGGAATTATCAAGACATTTCCACGTGTGTCCACCAGCCGTGAACAAGCTAAGACTCGGCTGGCCGAGCAAGGAATGGAGCGTATAGATTCGAGGGCGAATCTCCCTAAAGGGGGATGGGATGATATGAGCTTTAAAGGCTCCAGCTCGCTTCTCTTGTCTTACCTTCGGTCTAGGCCAAGACTCCCGTCTAGCCCGAACCTACTGTCTAGGCCAAGGCTCCCTTCTGTTTGGCCGAAGCCCATCCTCCAAGCCCATCTTCATTGCTGCCAAGGCCAAGCCCCTTTGTCTAAGGGTGTAAGGGTATTTACCCATTGTTAGGTTTTAGTATTTAAAGTGCAAACATTTCATTTCAGCACTTGTCTTTGTTTTTGTGTTATCTTCTTCAAGGACCAACTTTTATCATTCAGCATTTAGGGTTCCTAAAACCTTAGGGTTCTTCAAACTAGCACCTATCTATCTAGAAAAATCAGGTTGTTCATCCAAGAGGTGAAAGGGTTGTATTTGTTTAGAGATCCTTTGTTCTTTTCGACAAGGTTACTCATCCAAGAGGTGAGGGGGTTTGTCAAGAACATTAGTTCCTTTTGTTATCATCAATACATATTCCTTTTCCTCCATTTATGTCCGCTGCAATCTAAACCATCTCCCCTTCAAATTATCCGTTCATCCATCTTAAAACCGAAGAACTATCCATCATCTACACGCCAACCTCCCAAAGAGGCTAGATCCTGTTCCATCAAGGTTTCCTTCGGCCAAACTCCTTCCAAACAGAGCTTGGGCCATATCAAGTGGTAGCGGAGCTCAAGACTGCCTCTAGGTTGGTAAACTTCACCATCTTCACCGTTCAATCGGCTGAAAATTTTTCTGTTCTTGAGCAAAATTCATGACCGTTCCCCTAAACTGAAATTTCTTGTTTTCCTCCATTTCCTACGGTTCAAACACCTTGATTATTGTTTTCTATGGTTTAAACATTGTTTTCTACCATAGGAATCAATCTTACTCCATTTGAAAAAACTTTGGTTTTCTTGGGAAATTAATTTTATCTTGAGTTTTGATCTTGTTGTCACACAGATTGAACAAATTTGTGTTTGTGGCTGCCGCACCTATCAATCAAAATTAGGGCAGCACACTTATTTTTGCTTTACTTGTCATACACTTGGTAACTCATTGTCATACACATTGCAAACACTACTGGTCATACACATTAGACTTGGTTGTCATACATTTACACTTGTGATCATTGTCATACACCCTTCACTTGTTGTCATACACTTTTCGTGAAACTATTTTGTACTCCTTGTCATCCAATCTTTCGTGTCTGTCACTGTTAGATAAGTTCCCCCACTCAGAAACGTTTAAAAATTTGTGGAAACAAACTTCATTCTGTGCTTAACATTTTTCATTCTTGAGTCTCCCATAGATTCTAAGCACATCATCTTCATTTTGTCCAAAACAAATCGGCGCGCAGTTTCCATCCGAGAGGAGTCATTCTTGCGTTGTTGGTCTGTTTACAGTGTTTTCCAAACGGAATTTTCTCTTCTTCCCTTCATGGAACTTGTAGAGCTTTATCTTAGGAGTGTTCACATTTAATTTGGTGAATTAATTCCACCGTTTGCTATTTTTAAAGGGCAATAGCCGAATTCTAAGAAACCTGCCAGAAAATTTCCAGCAAACTGTCTTGTTGTTTCTAGCGTTCTTGTTTGGGTCTTCCTGATTGAACTTGAGGTTGCTGGTTGATTGTTACACAAGAATCAGTTCAGTTTGAAGACGAGTTGAGAGATTTTAGTGAGACCAAATTTTTTTCGAGAGTTTAAACACGACTGAAACACGCGAGGGAGTGACTAATCCTTTGGTATATAGCAATTCTGTTTTCTTTTGTTTCTTTTTGTAGGTACCTTTGCCTATGTCTTATTATTATGAGGATGTTAGGTCCTATTGGGGTGAGGACTTCTACACCACGGCTGCCTCTTCTCCAAGCCATGGCCTAGGTTCCGCATCCTACCATAGCCGTGGCCATGGCTCCACTTCTAGCGTGTCTGTCCGGCAGCCTCCTCAACATTCTTATGTGCCACCTCATCTTCGGCATCGTGATAATGAGAGAGAGAGCTCGGCTGCCGCCTCTCCAAGCCATGGCCTAGGTTCCGCATCCTACCATAGCTGTGGCCATGGCTCCACTTCTAGCGTGTCTGTCCGGCAGCCTCCTCAACATTCTTATGTGCCACCTCATCTTCGGCATCGTGATAATGAGAGAGAGAACTACTCCGACGGGACTAATTCCCTTGCTGCCTATGTTCGCGAGCCTTCCTATGCCCGTGTTCCTTCATATGCACATGATATTTCCTATCCGCAAGAGCATCCTTCCACCTTGGTTTCCTATCAAGCATTAGGCACCATCGTTGCCATACTTAAGGCGCAATTGGAAGACTCGGCTGAATTGCAAGGCCGATGGGCACAACAAGAGCAACCCAATGCTGCCATTTCAGAGGCATATAGCTCCTTGCAACCGAGGGTTGACACACCTCCACTTCCTCCCATCGTTGAGTCTAGTATGGCCTATTGCGATCCACATTCGAGTGAGGAGAGTTCGGCCCCACTTGTGGAAGAGATAGATCTTGTGCCGTCACTTGACGAGGTTGATGTCCCATGTGTAACTTCATGTGATGATGATCTTGTGGTGGGTGACACCAAGGGGAATGACTTAGGGCTTAGTAGGTTGTATACGGGCTGCCATGAGAGAGCCCTTCATTGTCTTGAATTGCAGCGCCACTTTGCACATCTAGGCAGCGAGTTCTCTATCTTGCCGGTGGTTCCCTCCATTAGCTATTTGGATCCTTTTCTCCTTGTAGTCGAGCTTGTTGGCCACACCTCTTCCATCACTCATTTTGAGTTCTCACCTTTATTTCCAAGTGTGATTAAGTTTGTAGGTATGAGAGTCGAAGAGCTTGAAGAAATGGCTTCGAGGACGAAGCCTCGCAAATGGGGAGGGGATGATACGAGCCTAAGAGCAGCTCCATGGCCTTCCAAGAAGCCTCCTGATATGAGCACGAACCCATACATAACCAGCAAAAGGCCTCCCGCTTGGCCTATCTTTTCCGAAGGAATTATCAAGACATTTCCACGTGTGTCCACCAGCCGTGAACAAGCTAAGACTCGGCTGGCCGAGCAAGGAATGGAGCATATAGATTCGAGGGTGAATCTCCCTAAAGGGGGATGGGATGATATGAGCTTAAAGGCTCCAGCTCGCTTCTCTTGTCTTACCTTCGGTCTAGGCCAAGACTTCCCGTCTAGGCCGAACCTACTGTCTAGGCCAAGGCTCCCTTCTGTTTGGCCGAAGCCCATCCTCCAAGCCCATCTTCATTGCTGCCAAGGCCAAGCCCCTTTGTCTAAGGGTGTAGGGGTATTTACCCATTGTTAGGTTTTAGTATTTAAAGTGCAAACATTTCATTTCAGCACTTGTCTTTGTTTTTGTGTTATCTTCTTCAAGGACCAACTTTTATCATTCAGCATTTAGGGTTCCTAAAACCTTAGGGTTCTTCAAACCAGCACCTATCTATCTAGACAAATCAGGTTGTTCATCCAAGAGGTGAAAGGGTTGTATTTGTTTAGAGATCCTTTGTTCTTTTCGACAAGGTTACTCATCCAAGAGGTGAGGGGGTTTGTCAAGAACATTAGTTCCTTTTGTTATCATCAATACATATTCCTTTTCCTCCATTTATGTCCGCTGCAATCTAAACCATCTCCCCTTCAAATTATCCGTTCATCCATCTTAAAACCGAAGAACTATCCATCATCTACACGCCAACCTCCCAAAGAGGCTAGATCCTGTTCCATCAAGGTTTCCTTCGGCCAAACTCCTTCCAAACAGAGCTTGGGCCATATCAATGGTCATCATCCGACTCTTGATCACCATTTTGCCTTAAGATGAAAACTCGCTTGTTAGGGCAGTCCGCCTTCCTATGCCCCCTCCCATTACACTTAAAACAAATGATATCTTTAGTGGTTGTTCGGTCAGTAGGTGGAGTATAGGGCTTGCTACTAACCGGTTTTGGAGTTGTAGCCGTACTAGAGGTACTCTTTGAAGTGTAGAGTAACGCCTTTGGTGTAGCAGCCACACTCTTGTCATCCCGAACCCAAGATGACTTCTTCCAAGTGGACGAACCCGTAGAATTCTTATAGGAACTCTTAGCCGCCCTATGTTTCTCAATTTTTAAGGCCATGTGCAGCATCTCCTCAAGTGTATTGTATTGTGTTAATTCCAACGCGTCGGCAATTTCACGATTCAACCCTCCAATAAACCGTGCCATAGTTGCGTCTGCCTCCTCAGTGATCTGTGCCCGAGCAAGAGCTATTTCCAACTCGTTAAAATACGCCCCAACTCCCTTGCTGCCTTGCGTTAAAGTCTGGAGCCGTTGATGAAGCTCACGGTCAAAGTGCGTAGGAACAAACCGCTGTCGGATCACTCGTTTCATCTCACCCCAATCATCAATCGGATCCACATAGATAGCCGCTCTTTTCAGATTAAGTTGCTCCCACCAATGACTCGCATACCCACTGAATTCTACGGCTGCCAACTTAACCTTCTTATTTTCATAATAGTTATGGCATAAGAAAATGGATTCGACCTTCCTCTCCCATACCAAATAAGCGTCGGGGTCATCATTACCTTCGAAAGGAGGTATTTTTATTTTGATGCTGCCAATATTAGCATCCAATCGATCCTCCTCCCTATCTCTTCTACCTCCCCGTGCATCTCGCCTCTCCCTTCACTGCCCAGCCCTAGCATTTATCCAACCCTCTCCCCCATCCGGCTCCTCATTCCATTCAGCGCGTGGTATTTGTGGTCCACGCCTAGCAAGTCGTCGTGGAGGGATTGGAGCAAGGCCACGCTTTGGATTCACATTGGCGGCCGATGGAACTAGTGGCTGCCTCCTAGCGTTAGCATCCTCATCCGAAGTGTCCGAGACATGACCATCACTAGGTTCTGCCCTCGCTCTAGGGTTTGGGTTCGGTGGTGCAAGAGCTGCCAACCTTGCTTCGAGTGCTGCATTAGCAGCAGCTTGCTGTTCGTCCCTCACCCTCAATCGTTCATTGAGAGCCGCGAACATGGCTGCCAAATCAGGCTGCCCTCCTTCTTGAGCCATCTTAAAATTCCTGAAAGTCACAACACGAAATAAAAGCGTAAAATTGCACTAATCCTAGCACTCTCTCACGTGTTTACTCTCGTGTTTAATCACTCTAATAATCTCACCAATAAATCACTCAATTGCCTGCAATTGTTCAAGTGTTAATGAGACTCAAGAGATCAAGAAAAGCTGCCAAGAAGACTCTCAAAGACAACTAGCTTTAAAGCAAGTGGTGATACTTGGAATTTGATTAATTGCAAGAACAAACAATTAAACAAATAACAAGCAGAACAGAAAGTAAGTTTAAGGAATCAAGGGAAAGCTCAAAGTGACTCGAATGGACTCAAGCAATTTTAATTCGTAATTCTGAATGTTGCTACTAACTGAAATTTGTAGCAAGTATTCTCCCAACCTCAATTTGCTTGCCTTCTTTTGCTATTCCTCAAATACTTCAATCTTCTTTTTTTTTTTTTGTATTTGATCTAATGCAACCTTCTCTTGATTCTTTTGAAGTTGCTGTTTCCTTTTTTTTTTTTACTGAATTCACAAATCAATAATGAAACTCTTTTTTTTTTTGTTTTTTTTGTTTTTTTTGGACAGAAAAACACAGTTTAGTAAAACAGGTGTAGTTTTTGACTCCGGTGTCCGAATCACTTGATTCTTTTTGATTCAGAAACCTAACAGGTGCAGCTTTCCAACGACACCTTTCTCACCAAAAAAGGACTTCAATAGCTATGTATATAAATTCCATTTCGACTTGACAGAAAAAATTGCACATATTACGAACCAAGCACAGCAAAGAAATCGGTTTTGAATGGAGTATGAGAAAAGACCGATTTCAGCAATGAAAACTTGAAAGAAATTATGTGACTTACCAGTTTTTGAACACCTGAAGCTCCGCTACCAACTGATACGATCCTAGTTGCTTAGGATGCGTAGCACACAAATCTGATCGTTGTTCAAAGATAGATTTCGATGCGGAAGTAATGAACTCGACAAGTACGAGCTTAGACCACTTAGCTAACCTGTGCTAAAAGCCCTAATCGATTTCAAGTCAAGGATCTTGAATCGGATTCTTAGGACTAGACTCAACAATGTGAGAATCACAATAAGAGAAACGAGACAATAGGATGCAATTTCGGTTTTACTTATAAACGACTCGAGTATTGCGGACTTGAGAAGGAACAAGGTTCAATCACATGAACAATGGGCAAATATTGAAGAAACAAAGGTTCTGTATTGTCAAATAAAAGCCCCTCAATAAGGAGGCCAGCCGCTCCTTATAAACGTTTTTACAACCTTAATTAGAAGATAGGAGTTCTAAATAAGGTAAATAACTTAATTACTTAATTAACTAAATTGTCTAATTAATTAATTAAGGAAAGCAAATAAAAGGCAGGTTATTGTCTTAAAAATCAGACAAGGAAAATGCCAGCTCACTTTAGGACCAGCCACCGCTTCTCGGACAAGAAACCCTAGCGCGCGCGGACAACGAATCCTCGCGCCGCTAGGACTCGCGCCTTCCGCACCCCAAACTAGGGTTTGGCGTATCTCCTAAACGCCTCGGGCGTTCTTGCTGATTTTTGGACACACACTCCCCGACATGATGTAGTACATGTCGAACTCAATAGATGGAAAGAAACGCTCCATCTACGCGTCGTTCTGATGCCCAGCAGAATCACCGTCACACATGGTGAAGGTGAGGAGATTCACCATGCGTGGTGTCTTCTCTCGTAGTGCAGCGTCCTCACTTGTCATCTCACGCTCCAGCTCCTTGTGAATGAGAGATGACAATTTGTCTTGAAGCTTTCTAGCTCGTGCACGTGTCATAGGACCAACTGGTGGTAAGGGCACATCGATGCGTGTGTTCGCATCAATTTATAAGACCAAAAGGCATAACAAGCCATTCGTAAAGGCCAAACTTAGTTTTAAAGGCTGTTTTGCATTGATCCCCCTCATGCATCCTAATTTGGTGATAGCCACTCACTAAGTCAATTTTAGAGAAGCTTTTAGCACCATTTAACTCATCCAACATGTCATCCAAATGAGGTATGGGGTGAGAGTACTTTACCGTGATTTTATTGACTGAACATCAGTCCATACACATGCGCCAGTTTCCGTCCTGCTTAGGCACTAGGATCACGGGGACAACACAAGGGGAGAGGCTCTTCCGAATGAAACCCTTGTCTAGGAGGCCATCGATTTGCTTCTGAAGTTCTTGTGTTTCTTTAGGATTGCAACAGTATGCCGAGCGGTTTGGGAGAGTTGATCCGGGGAGGAAATCAATCCGGTGCTCAATTCCACGCACGGGTGGGAGGCCATTGGGGATTTCTTCCGGGAACACATCCTTGAAAACTAGCAAAATAGGAGACATAAGAGTAGGAAATGAGGTATTAGTGTTAGAAGTAATAAGTGAGTGTTCCTTAAATCTGATTAGGATGCAAGGTTTGCGCATGATTAGAGCATGCCTTACATCTCTACCTTTAACCATCAAACTCACTTTGCTGCCCATTTTCACTCCACTCAATGCCTCACTAGCTTGCTTACTATTTCAAGCCATGTATTTCCACTCAACTCACTCTCAAAGCTAACATTGTTCTCTCCACTCGGGGCATGCTCTTTTTTTTCATGCCTACTGTTTTTAATCATCTCACCACTTACTTTCTTCACTCCACTCCACTCACTTTGTTTTCCAAGTGAAGATGAGATCTCAAAAGTGGCCGAAGCCTTTTCCAACTTCAGCTAGTCTTCGTATACTTGGCTAGGAGGAAGAGGTGGGATAATGAACTTGCTGCCAAGGTGTTGTAGCTTGTAAGTGTTGCGAAAACCATCATGAATGGCTCACCTATCGAATTGCCAAGGTCTTCCAAGGAGAAGGTGACTAGAGTGCATCGGGGCAACGTCACAAAGGCGCTCATTCACATACTTGCCAATCTGAAGCGGAATAAGGACTTGGCTCTTGACCTTAATAGAGTTTCCATCATTGAACCAGTTTAAGGCATAAGGTCGTGGATGTTTGGAGGTGGTGAGACCTAAGGAGTGCACAAGGAGAGTGCTGGCCACATCTGCACAACTCCCGTTGTCTATAATGATGGAGATCACCATTCCAATAGCAATCCCGCGGGTATGGAACAAGTTCTCTCTTTCTTCAAGGACTTTGTCATTTTCTTTTGCTGTCGTACTCAATGTGCGCCTCACAACTAGGCAATTTGGCATGTCCACATAATTATAACCAGCCTCTTCTACATCCGCATCCTCCTCAATATCCCACAAATGGCCGTGAGGTGGAGCTGTCTCCTCCTCATCCTCACTTTCAATTTCTCCTCCCTCGCGTGTCAAGATGGCTCTCCTATTGGGACAGAGCCTTCATATGGCCTTTACCCCCACATTTGAAGCACTCAATGCTCCGGGAAGGTGTTCTTTGGGTGTATGTGGTGTTTGGGGGTTGTTTTGGAGTGTAAGCCGACTGATTTGTGGTGTTTGTGGTAGTGTTTGGCTTGGTAGTGAAGGGTGGTTTGGGGATTGGCAGACTTAGAAGGGAAAGAAGTCTGCCATGGTTTTTGGTTGGTAGGAGTAGAATTCTTCCATGATTTTTGGAAAGGTGAAGGAGAGTTGTACGGTGTTTTAGGCTTGGTACTTACTTATTTCTCTATTTTTAAGGCCAAATGGGACATCTCCTCCAATGTGTCATATTTGTGGAAGTCTAGCTGATAGGAAATTTCCTTGTGAAGGCCACTCATAAAACAAGCCATTGTGGCCTCCGTAGTCTCGTTTGTACTTGCCCTCATCAAACAAGTCAACATCTCGTGGTAGTAATCACTCACAGTCCGGGTGATACGGTCCAAGCCCCTCAATGATGATGAAAGCGCTAGGGAGAGCTTCGGATCTAGTCCTCGCGCACGGATGGTCTTGACAAAGGATATAGGCGCCTCGGATGGAGATGGAGAGGAGACGCCTTGGTGAACTTGATGGATGAAGATGGTGTTTAAAGGAGTTACTTGCAGCGGCTTGATGGATGTTTAGTAGTGATGGAACGGATTGAACACAATAAGAACTCAACTAATTAGAAAACCCTCTTGATGTCAAACCAAGCAACCTTTCTATAAAATAGTTAAGGATCTCTCTCTTTACTGAATTTACCCCTCAAGAACAAAGCTTAAGGAGCCTAATTACAAGAAGAGATAGAGGTGGATAAGGAATGGATTCGGCCCTAGCAGCCCCGGCTCCAAAGTGCCCTAATCACTTAATCTAAGGTTCGGCCAAAGAGAGCATAAGCATCAAAATCAAAGGCAAGTGCTGAAATGAAAGGAAAGCACTTTAAATACTAAAGCCTAACAATGGGTAAATACCCTTACACCCTTAGACAAAGGGGCTTGGCCTTGGCAGCAATGAAGATGGGCTTGGAGGATGGGCTTTGGCCAAACAGAAGGTGGGCGCAAGGCTTTGGCAAGGAGGACGCAAGGCCTTGGCAAAGGCGGACACAAGGCCTTAGCCGGGAGGCCTGTAGGGTTCGGGTGCGCCGCTTGTCATGGCTGGTCCGGGCAAGGCATGAGAAATGAGCTGGAGCCTTCAAGCTCGTATCATCCCATCCGCCTTTGAAGCGATTCGTCCTCGAATCTAGAGGCTCTATCCCTCGAAAGGCCGAACGGGCCAAGGCATGCTCTCGGCTAGTACTCACACACGGAACCGTCACACTACAACTCTCGGGGAAAATAGGCCAAGGTGGAGGCCTTCCGCGGGGAAGATAAGTAGGCATGGACGGGGAAAACCCAAGAACCATCAAGGATCGGCCATGACGGGGCAAGGAGGTGACTCGGGCCAAGTACGGGCTCCTAGTAGTGGGCGAGACCGTGAGGCCACTTGAAGGCGCCTCAAATGGAAAGAAGTGTGCGCTGCCAATGTGCCCAAAACCAAGGAGAAAAGGGTCCACAAATTTATGCATAGGCACCCTCGGAATGATGGAGAAGGCAATACCCAAGGACTGAAATTTGCGCTACAACGCAAGGCAATGAGCAACTGTCTCATGGCAATCCGAAGTGGACTCATAAGCCATACTTGTGCTCTTTGCGCTCCCAAACCCCATATGAACATCCAAAACCAGTAGCTTCTCCTCAAACGGAGTCAACTCATCCTCAATAGGTGATGGCGATTCTGCCGAAATAACACTAGGAAGATCCCCAATCTCCTCAACCAACGGTGTCCCCATACCAACAATGGATGGTGACACCTTTGTTTCCTCTCCAAGCGGCACTAAACTGTCCTCATGTTGGTTGTGTGGCACACCCTCAAATGACACTCTATTGTTCGGACAAACATTACTCAAATGCCCCCTGCCCGTGCAAGTGGTACAAAAGAGATCTCTTGCTCGAGAGGAAGGTGCGGGAGGGCAAATAGGAGGAGGGGCAGTAGGTATCTCAACCCGGCGGTACCTTGAAGTAATAGCCTCTGTTTGGCGTTGAAATTCAGCCACTGCATCCGCATGATGCGTGATATGAGCTTAAAGGCTCCAGCTCGCTTCTCTTGTCTTGCCTTCCGTGTAGGCCAAGACTGCTGTCTAGGGCAAACCTTCGGTCTAGGCCAAGACTCCCGTCTAGGCCGAACCTACTGTCTAGGCCAAGACTCCCTTCTGTTTAGCCGAAGCCCATCCTCCAAGCCCATCTTCATTGCTGCCAAGGCCAAGCCCCTTTGTCTAAGGGTGTAAGGGTATTTACCCATTGTTAGGTTTTAGTATTTAAAGTGCAAACATTTCATTTCAGCACTTGTCTTTGTTTTTGTGTTATCTTCTTCAAGGACCAAACTTTTAGCTTAAGCATTAGGGTTCTTAAAACCAGCACCAACTATCTAAACAAATCAGGTTGCTCATCCAAGAGGTGAGAGGGTTGTATTTGTTTAAGAGATCCTTTGTTCTTTTCGGCAAGGTTACTCATCCAAGAGGTGAGGGGGTTTGTCAAGAACAATAGTTCCTTTTTGTTATCATCAATACACTATCCTTTTCCTCCATTTATGTCCGCTGCTATCAACTCCATCACCATCTCAAATAATCCGTTCATCCATCCGATTATCCAAACGCCAACCTCCTAAAGAGACTAGATCCGACTCCTTCAAGGATTCCTTCGGCCTAACTCCTCCAAATCAGAGCTTGGGCCATATCAAGTGGTAGCGGAGCTCCAAGCTGTTCTCTAGGTTGGTATTGTTCTTATTCATGGTCAGAATCATATTGTTCATCATTTCCATGGTTCATTTTCAAGGACCGTTCCTTTAAATTGCTAAAACACTTTTCCGAGCTGTTCCCACGGATCAAATTTCTTCTCTTTCCTTTTCTATAGTTTAAACATTGTTTTCTACCATAGGAAACAATTTAAATTAAATCTGAATTTTTTTCCGTTCTTGAGAAATTAATTTTATCTTGAGTTTTGATCTTGTTTTCACACAAAGATTGAACAAATTTGTGTTTGTGGCTGCTTCACCTATCAATCAAAATTAGGGCAGCACACTTCTTTTGCTTTGCTTGTCATACACTTGGGAACTCATTGTCATACACATTGCAAACACTATTGGTCATACACATTAGACTTGGTTGTCATACATTCACACTTGTGATCATTGTCATACACCCTTCACTTGTTGTCATACACTTTACCTTGGGTACTCCTTGTCATACACTTTTCGTGAAACTATTTTGTACTCCTTGTCATCCAATCTTTCGTGTCTGTCACTGTTATATAAGTTCCCCCACTCAGAAAATTCTAAAAATTTATGGAAACAAACTTCATTCTGTGCTTAACATTTTTCATTCTTGAGTCTCCCATAGATTCTAAGCACATCGTCTTCATTTTGTCCAAAAAAAATTGGCGCGCAGTTTCCCCTCCGAGAGGAGTCATTCTTGCGTTGTTGGTCTGTTTACAGTGTTTTCCAAACGGAATTTTCTCTTCTTCCCTTCATGGAACTTGTAGAGCTTTATCTTAGGAGTGTTCACGTTTAATTTGGTGAATTAATTCCACCATTTTCTATTTTTAAAGGGCAATAGCCGAATTCTAAGAAAACTGCCAGAAAATTTCCAGCAAACTGTCTTGTTGTTTCTAGGGTTCTTGTTTGGGTCTTCGTGATTGAACTTGAGCTTGCTGGTTGATTGTTACACAAGAATTGGTTCAGTTTGAAGACGAGTTGAGAGATTTTAGTGAGACCAAATTTTTTTTCGAGAGTTTAAACACTGAAACACGCAAGGGAGTGACTAATCCTTTGGTATATAGCAATTCTGTTTTCTTTTGTTTCTTTTTGTAGGTACCTTTGCCTATGTCTTATTATTATGAGGATGTTAGGTCCTATTGGGGTGAGGACTTCTACACCACGGCTGCCTCTTCTCCAAGCCATGGCCTAGGTTCCGCATCCTACCATAGCCGTGGCCATGGCTCCACTTCTAGCGTGTCTGTCCGGCAGCCTCCTCAACATTCTTATGTGCCACCTCATCTTCGGCATCGTGATAATGAGAGAGAGAGCTCGGCTGCCGCCTCTCCAAGCCATGGCCTAGGTTCCGCATCCTACCATAGCCGTGGCCATGGCTCCACTTCTAGCGTGTCTGTCCGGCAGCCTCCTCAACATTCTTATGTGTCACCTCATCTTCGGCATCGTGATAATGAGAGAGAGAACTACTCCGACGGGACTAATTCCCTTGCTGCCTATGTTCGCGAGCCTTCCTATGCCCGTGTTCCTTCATATGCACATGAGATTTCCTATCCGCAAGAGCATCCTTCCACCTTGGTTTCCTATCAAGCATTAGGCACCATTGTTGCCATACTTAAGGCGCAATTGGAAGACTCGGCTGAATTGCAAGGCCGATGGTCACAACAAGAGCAACCCAATGCTGCCATTTCAGAGGCATATAGCTCCTTGCAACCGAGGGTTGACACACCTCCACTTCCTCCCATCGTTGAGTCTAGTATGGCCTATTGTGATCCACATTCGAGTGAGGAGAGTTCGGCCCCACTTGTGGAAGAGATAGGTCTTGTGCCGTCACTTGACGAGGTTGATGTCCCATGTGTAACTTCATGTGATGATGATCTTGTGGTGGGTGACACCAAGGGGAATGACTTAGGGCTTAGTGGGTTGTATACGGGCTGCCATGAGAGAGCCCTTCATTGTCTTGAATTGCAGCGGCACTTTGCACATCTAGGCAGCGAGTTCTCTATCTTGCCGACGATTCCCTCCATTAGCTATTCGGATCCTTTTCTCCTTGGAGTCGAGCTTGTTGGCCACACCTCTTCCATCGCTCATTTTGAGTTCTCACCTTTATTTCCAAGTGTGATTAAGTTTGTAGGTATGAGAGTCGAGGAGCTTGAAGAAATGGCTTCGAGGACGAAGCCTCGCAAACGGGGAGGGGATATACGAGCCTAAGAGCAGCTCCATGGCCTTCCAAGAAGCCTCCTGATATGAGCACGAACCCGTACATAACCAGCAAAAGGCCTCCCGCTTGGCCTATCTTTTCCGAAGGAATTATCAAGACATTTCCACGTGTGTCCACCAGCCGTGAACAAGCTAAGACTCGGCTGGCCGAGCAAGGAATGGAGCGTATAGATTCGAGGGCGAATCTCCCTAAAGGGGGATGGGATGATATGAGCTTAAAGGCTCCAGCTCGCTTCTCTTGTCTTGCCTTCCGTGTAGGCCAAGACTGCTGTCTAGGGCAAACCTTCGTCTAGGCCAAGACTCCCGTCTAGGCCGAACCTACTGTCTAGGCCAAGACTCCCTTCTGTTTAGCCGAAGCCCATCCTCCAAGCCCATCTTCATTGCTGCCAAGGCCAAGCCCCTTTGTCTAAGGGTGTAAGGGTATTTACCCATTGTTAGGTTTTAGTATTTAAAGTGCAAACATTTCATTTCAGCACTTGTCTTTGTTTTTGTGTTATCTTCTTCAAGGACCAAACTTTTAGCTTAAGCATTAGGGTTCTTAAAACCAGCACCAACTATCTAAACAAATCAGGTTGCTCATCCAAGAGGTGAGAGGGTTGTATTTGTTTAAGAGATCCTTTGTTCTTTTCGGCAAGGTTACTCATCCAAGAGGTGAGGGGGTTTGTCAAGAACAATAGTTCCTTTTTGTTATCATCAATACACTATCCTTTTCCTCCATTTATGTCCGCTGCTATCAACTCCATCACCATCTCAAATAATCCGTTCATCCATCCGATTATCCAAACGCCAACCTCCTAAAGAGACTAGATCCGACTCCTTCAAGGATTCCTTCGGCCTAACTCCTCCAAATCAGAGCTTGGGCCATATCAATGCGCTAGGTGCTGCTCTCGGTAATAAGGAGCAATGGAACGGTAACTAGGAGGAGGCGGGGGCCAATGGACATGGTGGCTAGGCTGCTCATAAGAATACGGTGCGGCGAGACGAGGAGGCGCAACCCTTAAATGAGGCAGTACTTAGGAGTGTTGAAGCACTAGAATCTGGTGGTACAAATGGATGATGATGGCTGCCATGGTCCGGGACATAGATAGAGGTGCCACGGTGTGGGGAAGGGGCAGCCTCGGTGAAGTAGTCATGGTTGGGCTCAAGTGAATAGTGGTCCAGGCTGTCCATCACATAAGGGCTAGAACCATAACTCGTCTCAACGGAATAGGCGTTGCCATAATAAGAGTCGTGCGGATAGGGCTCAACCTCATGCCCAAGAGGACCCAAAATCCTCACCAGAAGAAATAAAAATACCTACAAAAGGGAAAACGAACACAATGGATAGATAACAAGGGGGTTAGGCTCTCCCTCACGTGTTTCACACTCGTGTTTGTCACCCTAATAAGCTCACACTTTTCTCTCACACTCTTATCTCAATCACAAACCAAACACCTAAGCTAGAAAGACCTAACTAGGGCTTAAGGAAAGCAAGACAACCAAGGTAAGAAAGAAAGGCAAGGAAAGCCGCAATAGTGCCGAAGGAAAATGGATTTAATTTGGGTAGTAATTGGACTTAGAATGGAGTAGTAACGTGTGGCAACAAGGAAGAAAATAGTAAAACACAAGCTACTTAAGAAGAAAAGAAAGAACGAACATAAAAAGGTGTAATGGAAATGCAAAAAGGTAAGGCCGAACTTGTGTTCTTCACACCAATGATGCTTCTAACAATGTTGTAAGTCACTTCAAATGCACACACACAAGTAGTCTCTTGCTTTTGACTCAATTGTTTCTCAATTTTTTTTTTTTAATTAGGGATTTGATTACTCTTTTAATCCCTTTCTCTTTTCTGTTTTTAAATTGAGTGAAGAGAACTCACTTGTATGACATGTATCCTTGGAAGGAGAAGTGAGAGACAAGTAGTTTGGTGATTGAAAGCTTATCACTAAATGCCAAAATATTTGCTAACATGCACTCAAGTTTTTCACTAAAATGCACCTAGTGTTTTGCTAAGATGCACCAAAGTGTGTGACAAGCAAGTCAGCTTTTGATACGAGCTCAAGGGCTCTAACTCCTGGCTTCACGGGATGGCCCAACCAACCATGAAGAAGTACTCGCGAGGCCGCGCCAAACCCTAGCAAGTCGTGAGCCCTTGGCCGAGCACATGTCCTTGCCCTTGGCCAAGCCCATCTTCATTGTTGCCAAGGCCAAGCTTCTCAAGTGATACGAGCATGAGCACGGGATACTTCACTAGGAGCAAAGGAATGGTAGCCGCGCTATTGAAGAGCCTTAGGGTCGAGGAGAGCAGCTTGGAACTAAGGCACAAATGGGTGACTTGCATGCACGCCAATTCCTTCGCCATAAGCACCGCTCGCGACTCATGGGCAGCCCGCGCATCCTATGAAGAACCCCGCACCGATCCCGCGCCTAACCCTAGGAAGCCATGAGGCCGTGCGGATCAGCCCTTGCGCCTGCCCAAGTCTTGCGTCCTTTAGCTGGTTGGCCGAAGCCCATCTTCCAAGCCCATCATCAATTGCTGCCAAGGCCAAGGCCAAGCCCCTTTGTCCAAGGGTGTAAGGGTATTTACCCCTTCTATTTTTAAGCTTAGGTATTTAAAGTGCATTGAATTCATTTCAGCACTTTGTCTTTATTTTTGTGATAAACTTCAGCCTAGACCAACTCTTAGCTAGCTAATTAGGGTTCTTCAAACCAGCACACTATCTTCTCCAATTCGGGTTGCTCATCTCTTTTGATGAGAGGGCTGAATTGATTAGAGATCCTTTGTTCTTTTCAGCAAGGTTACTCAAGTCCATCTTGAGGGGGTTTGCTAAGAATAGAGTTCTTATTTGTTACTCCTAAATACACCTTTCCTCTACATCCATGTTCATCCGCTTCATCTATCTCCTTCATCCCTTGAAATACTCATCCGCATCATCCTTTCTATCCGATTGAAGCAAGTTGCCGACCTCTTAAAGAGACTAGATCCGGATCCCTCTCAAACCAGCGGCTAAACTCCTCTAAAAGGAGCTAGGGCCTTATCAAGTGAAGAAAGGCAAGCTCAAAGGACCAACACTAGAAGAAATGGAGGGAAACGAGACTAAGCTTCACAATTCAAAATTTGCGGTAAAATGAAACACTTGGTAAATGCACACCTGAACTTGAACGAAAACACTTGAAATGCACACATACATTTTGCCTCTTGCTTTGACTCACATGTATTCTTTTTCTTTTGATTGAGGGACTGATTTCACTCTTTTGATCCCTTTCTTTTCTTTGCTGTCTTTTTTTTTTTTTTTTTGTAAGTGCAAGAGAGCTTCAATAAATGTATGAAATGAGTTTTTGATAATTGAAGTGGAAGGTAAATAATTTTGCTAGTTAAAAAAAATTTCACGAATTGACGAAATTTTTTGCTAACGTGCACCGAAATTTTCCACTAAAATAAACCAGTATTTTGAAGTTAAAATGCACCAAAATCTTTGCTAAAATGCACCCAAGTTTTGGCTAACATGCACACAAAGTTGTCACTAAAATGCACCACACTTTTCGCTAATATGCACCAAGATGTGTGACAATGAGCTTAGGCAAATCAGATTGTATGACAAGGAGTTTATGCCAAATGTATGACAAACAAAGGGTGAGGGAAGCTTGCTGGTTTTAGGGCCGGCTGTGTGCACAAGTAAAGGAGAATACTAGGCTGAAAATAGGGAGATGTGGCCGAATAGGAAGAGAGGATTAAATGTGAAATACTTGGCTCAAATAAAATCAGTCCACATGGCTCTCATGGCCACCATAGGAAGCTCCAATATATTCAGCATCAAATATTGTCAAGAAGATGAAGATTTCAGTCACAAAAGACACAATAAACACAAATCAATCCAGCCAATGTGTTTGTGCAAGATCAAATCACTAGAAACGATTTTTTTTGACCTAAAATCAGAAATGCTCGGAATGACAAACGATTGATTCCCACGGTTAGAAACAATGTTTCCACCGTGGATATGGAAGGAATAAGTGTTTGAACCGTAGGAAATGGAAAGAACAAGCAATTTCAGTTTAGAGGAACGGTGGTGAAATTTACCCGAAAATAGAAAAATTTTCAGCCGATTCAACGGTGAAAACGATGAAGTTTACCAACCTAGAGCACGGATTGGAGCTCCGCTACCACTTGATAAGGTCCTAGCTCCTTTTAGAGGAGTTTAGCCGCTGGTTTGAGAGGGAGCCGGATCTAGTCTCTTCAAGAGGTCGGCAACTTGCTTCAATCGGATAGAAAGGATGATGCGGATGAGTATTTCAAGGGATGAAAGAGATAGATGCAGCGGATGAATATGGATGTAGAGGAAAGGTGTATTTAGGAGTAACAAATAAGAACTCTATTCTTAGCAAACCCCCTCAAGATGGACTTGAGTAACCTTGCTGAAAAGAACAAAGGATCTCTAATCAATTCAGCCCTCTCATCAAAAGAGATGAGCAACCCGAATTGGACAAGATAGTGTGCTGGTTTGAAGAACCCTAATTAGCTAGCTAAGAGTTGGTCTAGGATGAAGTTTATCACAAAAACAAAGACAAAGTGCTGAAATGAATTCAATGCACTTTAAATACCTAAGCTTAATAATAGAAGGGATAAATACCCTTACACCCTTGGACAAAGGGGCTTGGCCTTGGCCTTGGTAGCAATTGATGATGGGCTTGGAAAATGGGCTTCGGCCACCCAGCTAAAGGACGCAAGGCTTGGGCAGGCGCAAGGGCTGATCCGCACGGCCTCATGGCTTCCTAGGGTTAGGCGCGGGATCGGTGCGGGGTTCTTCATAGGATGTGCGGCCCATGAGTCATGAGCGGTGCTTATGGCGAAGGAGTTGGCGTGCATGCAAGTCACCCATTTGTGCCTTGGTTCCAAGCTGCTCTCCTCGACCCTAAGGCTCTTCAATAGCACGGCTACCATTCCTTTGCTCCTAGTGAAGTATCCCATGCTCGTGCTCATATCATTTGTCTAAGCGTGTAAGTGAAGTGATCCCTCTCACAAACCCTAACCCTAGTTTGTCGTTGCCGCCTGTTGGACCCATGACGCGAGCGAGAGGTAAAAAGCTTCAAGTGCTGCTGTCTCAGTTGATCCACAGAGAGCTGAAGTAGGAGACATCAGTTGAGGAAGCTGTGCTGCGTGAGAGGACGCCAAGGCTAGTGACTGTGCTCGTGGCTGCAGCTAGCGCACCCCTAGACGCGTGCGAATTGGAGCCCCGAGCCATTTCCGATTCCAGCTACTTTTGTCGAGCCCCCAATGAAATATAAGACACCTTGGGATGTCTAGAGATGGCCCAGCAAGTCTCAGGGAATTCAGCAGAAGGAATCACAAAGTGGCCCGAGTCGACTTTTGAGCGTCCGAAGTGTGAACGCGCCAAAGATTGATTCCGAGCCCGTTTTAAAAGGGTTCGAGCTTTTTCCAAAATTCTAAGTGCATTATGTTTATGGAATAGAGGAGCAAGCCTGGACAGATTTTGGGCTAACACGCATGAGCTTATTCGAAGAAGGCTCGCGGACACAAATCCTACCGCGTGAAGGAGTTCTAGTCGCGGTAGAAGTTCTACTCGGATAATAATTAAGATTTTATCTATTTATTTAATTAGGATAAGTTAGTTTATCTCAGCTAAACTTCCTAGTTAATTTTAGGGTTTATTTTGGGCAAGTAGCCGCCTATGCGCCTGTATAAGGCAAGCGGCTAACACTTATGTTTTTTTCCTAGATCTTTTGTTGAATTAAAAATCAGAGAATAGTTTTCTCAAATTGTTCATGCGTGAACCTTGTGCTTGATTGAGTTAGAACTTTCGATCAAGAGCCGCAAGTAAAACCGAAAGTTCATCCCCACTTAATTCGATTGCTCTAGGTTGATATCCGCAAGGGATATAGGTTTAGAGATTCGCTTAAGGACCCTTTCTTTGTCGAACTAGGTTGGCTAGTGCGTACGGCTAGCAGGTCTATATTGTCAAGGCAAGTCTTATCGATTCCGGGTCCGAAAAGCCAAATCTGAACTAGATCATTGAAGTAAAGCGCATCCTAGGGAACTAGGATCGTAACAGTTGGTAGCGGAGCAAAGGCGTTCAGGTTTGGTATCTATCCTATTTCGTTTTCAGTTTTCTTTGTTGAAATTGGTTCTCTTTCTTCCCGATCTATAACCAATTTTCTTGAAGTGCATGTGTTAGTTTGTTTGTATCGAGCTAAGTCTAGCCCTAATTTGCATTTTGTGTCACAAATTGCCGTGCGATTTATGTGTCTTCAATACTGTCAAAAAAACAAAAAAAACAAAAATAAAAATTTGCTCTTTACATTATTATTATTTAACCATAATTGTTCTTAAGAGTAAAAAAAAAAATAGAAAAGAGAATTAAAAAAAATTAAAAATATTTTCAGTACGAAAAACAAAATACAAAATACTAGAATCAGTTCTGAATCCATTGCAAAAAGAATTACGCAATTTGGTGGTGGCAATTGAAAAATATAGCAAAAACAAGAAAAAGATAATTTCTAAACGCATATGCCTTCAATCTACGGCTTTGTGGATTTACTTGAGTCAATTCGAGTCTCTTTGAGCATTTCTTGTTTCCTATAACCTGATTTCTACTCCCGTAAGGTATTTGTGTAGTTGATTGTTCTTGCAACTACTTGAATATTTTACATCTCAATTTGTTTCGAAGCTAGTTGCCTTTGACAGTCTCTTTGGAAGCTTATTCTTGAAATTCTTGAGTCAACTAACATTTGCGCAGGGACAATTGAGAATTTGTTTGAGTGAAATTGGTGAGCTTAATAGAGTGTTTAAACACTAGTGTAAACACATGAGGGAGTGTTAGGTTAGAGCAATTTTACGCTTGTGTGTTCGTGTTGTGACTTTGCAGAATGTCAGGAGACTCGGAGAAAAGGTCGGACAAGAGTTCCGAGAACGCAGTAGCAAATGAGGTTTACAAACTCATGCAATTGCTTGGTACAAGGTTCGACAACATAGAGGCTAGCAACAAAGCACTCGAGGTGAAAGTTGATCAGGCGAACAGAAAGAAAGTTGAGAGCGAGCCACCGCGTTTCACCCAGGTCCTTAATCCGGACAACGCGAGGCATTTATACAATGAGCCCCCACCAAATGAGGATGACAAGGGATTTGTTGGTACTGCCCTGGGAGGGTATGTTGGTGGAGGAGAAGGGGACATGAGGTTCATAACAGGGCCAGTTTTTAATAACGCAGCCGAACCTCACATCCCGCGGGGCGAGCCCAACGCACATCATGTGCGCAACCCGCGGCGCAACCCTCATGCGCAGTGGGGTGATGAGCAGGAGTATGAGGAGGAGGATTTTCCTAGGCGTGATCGAGCTAATGTACGGCAGCCTAGAGGCGAGGAGAGGATTGACTCAAACATTGGGAGTATTAAAATGAAAATTCCCCCATTCGATGGCAAGGACGACCCGGATGTTACGATCCTCCAGTCGCCTAGAGGGCGTATCAATGAATTTCGATCTAGTTCAAAGCTTGGATTTCGAATGCGGAATCATAACTCGCGAAGACATGTGAATCTCCAAGGTAAGGTGTCCTTGGCACTCCACACAGAATTCTTGAGGTTCTTGAAACAAACCCTTGAATCTCCAAGTCGCAATGCTTGGCACTCCAAGGAACGAGTGCTCCAATGGATAGCAATTCCACTGTGCACTAGTGGGGATAACTCGCAACTCCTCCTCCCGAATTTATTTTTGCCATATCAATCACCTAATCAAACTTAAACACTAGAAAGTGCAAAATCTATTTTTGGTGAATATAGTTTAGTATTTCAAGCACACCTTTTGACTCCGATGTCTGAATCACCTGATTCTTCTTGATTCCAACTCCTGACAGAGAAAGCTTTCCAACGAACTAAGACTCATAGAAATTGGACTCCAATAGGTATATATTGAAATACGATTTCGACATTGACACTTTGGTGGACTGTTTTTGGTGACTCTTTTGTATGACTCTTTTTATGGACTGTTTTTGTGACACTTTTTGACACTTTGGGGACTGATTTTGTGACTCTCTTTTTTGTAAATAAAAGACTCAAACAAACCGCACTTCTGATTTATTTTTACAAAGACACAAAACTAGATCTAGAAAATTATTTGCCAAATCGACTCGCCTCCAAACGGAAATAACAAGACACAAATCGAAAAGATAACTTGAAAAGTAAAGATAGTTACCAAACTTGAACGCCTTAAGCTTCGCTACCAACTGTTACGATCCTCCAGTCGCTTAGAGGGCGTATCAATGAATTTCGATCTAGTTCAAAGCTTGGATTTCGAATGCGGAATCATAACTCGCAAAGACATGTGAATCTCCAAGGTAAGGTGTCCTTGGCACTCCACACAGAATTCTTGAGGTTCTTGAAACAAACCCTTGAATCTCTAAGTTGCAATGATTGGCACTCCAAGGAACGAGTGCTCCAATGGATAGCAATTTCGGGCTTTACTTGTGGCTACTCTCAGCTTGCAAAACTAGGAATAGAACAAGGTTCCATAGGAACGGTTTACGAGGACGCACCTCTCAAAGATAAAGTCTCATTCTTTTCCAAAAATAATCAACATATCTTTTTATTCATACGGCTTGGCCTTTAAATAGGCTAGGAAATACAATCTTAAGTAAAACCCTAATAATAGATAGTTTCCTAAACAAATAATTCCTAAATAAATAAACTCCTAAATAAGCCAAAACTCTATATAGTAATTAAAACACATAAAATAGGAAATATTAATCTGTGCTCTCCTTTGCCAAACCCTAGTCGTGCCAAACCCTAGTCGACTTGGGCTTTCTGGTGCGCGCTGCTTGGCCCACGCGGCTTGCGATACGAGGATCGTATCACCGAATGCCTATCTTATTTGGGAACGAAAGGTGGAGTCAATTTTTCTGTGCAATAACTACTCAGAGGATAAGAAGGTGAAGTTGGCAACGGTTGAGTTCAGTGGTTATGCGGTCCATTGGTGGGATCAAATCAACCAAGAACGCATTCGGCTCAGAGCTGGTCCCGTGACTACATGGGAATATATGAAGGCACTTATGAAAGAGCACTTTGTCCCTTCTTACTTTGCCCGTGATCTACACCAACGGCTTCAGTCGATGACACAAGGAAGTAAAAGTGTTAGTGAATACTTTAATGATATGGAGGTAGCATTGGCTAGGGCACAAGTAGTGGAGAATGTAGAGGCAACCATGGCCCGATTTCACAATGGTCTTAACCGTGAGGTAGCTAACGCCTTAGAGTTGACCTACTACACTAAGTTGCGAGAGATGTTACACATGGCAGTCAAAATTGAATGGCAGAGGAAGATCAAGTCTACCATTGTGAGTGCATCTTCGGGTAGTACTAAAACAGCGCCTTGGAAGAAGACACCATGGGTAAAGGATGTTAAGGGTGCGAAGGATGCGCCTAGGGTTTTGTCGTACAATTATGGGACTAAGAGCGCGACTACGGGTCAAGCAACACCAAAGCCCTACAACAGCAACAATCCTCCCCAAAATTCAGCGAATAAGTTCGCTACTAAGGATATTGTGTGCTTTAAGTGCGCCGGAAGGGGTCATCGCCAAACTGAGTGCCCTAACAAGCGAATATTGATTATCCGCGACAATGGAGATTTGGATTCCGACGATGACCAAGAGAATGACAAGACTGAAGATGTGAGGGAGAGGCGAGACAGTTCGGATGATGAGGATCTTGAACAAGGCCTTTCGCTAGTGATTCGGCGAAGTCTTAGTGTACAGCCCAAAGCCGAAGTGAATGATGAAGAACAACGCGATAACTTGTTTCACGCCCGTTGTAAAATCGCAGATAAGGTGTGTTCTTTGATCATTGATAATGGAAGTTGTACTAATTGTGCTAGTTGGCTTTTAGTGCGTAAGCTAGGGTTAACGACGGTTCCCCACCCGAAACCCTATCAACTACAATGGATGAATGATGGCGGTGAGATAAAGGTTGCAAGGCAAACCCTAATTTCTTTCTCCATTGGAAAGTACAAAGATGAAGTACTTTGTGACATAGTTCCGATGCAAGCAAGCCACCTCTTGCTTGGGCGACCGTGGCAGTATGACCGAGAGGCTAACTATGAGGGGAAGAGCAATCGGTATACTCTAGTTAAAGATGGGCGAAATTTCACACTTTCTCCCTTGAGGCCGAACCAAGTATTGGAAGATCAACTATGGCTAGAGAAATCAGTGGCTGAGTATGAACTATCTAGAAAGCATGAAAAGAAAGAAACAAGCTACATAAACAGCCACCATGAAAAGAATGAGCATGGGAAAAGAGAAAGTGAGAAAAACAGCACGCAAGAAAAAAGTGAGCTTGCGAGAGGAAAACACTCGCATGAAAAGAATGAGCATGTTAAAGAGTGCGTATCAAAAGAAAAGAAATTGAACATATACGCAAAAGGGAGAGATGTGAGGAAAGCTTTAAGTATTCAAAAGAAAAGTTTTGGCAAAAGCCGCCCTTTACTTTTATTACATTTTCGAGCGCTGAACTCGAGTGCCACTAACGCTGACCCCCTACTTTCTGTCCCTGTTGATATCTCGGCTCTTTTACAGGAATTCAAGGACGTCTTGGCCGAGGAGATGCCACTCGGATTACCACCGATTAAAGGAATCGAGCACCAAATTGATTTCGCGCCCGGTTCTACAATTCCCAATCGGCCAGCCTATAGGAGCAACCCCGAGGAGACCAAGGAGTTGCAGCGGCAAGTAGATGGCCTACTTAGCCGAGGGTACGCGAGGGAGAGCCTCTCTCCTTGCGTCGTGCCCGTGATACTAGTGCCGAAGAAGGATGGCACATGAAGGATGTGCGTGGACTGCCGAGCAGTCAATAAGATTACGATAAAGTATCGCCATCCTATCCCTAGGTTAGATGACATGCTAGATGAGTTGAGTGGTTGTCAAATATTTTTAAAAATTGATTTGATGAGTGGCAATCACCAAATTCGCATGAAAGAAGGTGATGAGTGGAAAACAGCTTTTAAAACAAAATATGGATTGTATGAATGGATGGTTATGCCGTTTGGATTGACTAATGCACCTAGTACGTTTATGAGGCTTATGAATCATGTTCTTAGAGAGTTTATGGGTAAATTTGTTGTTGTCTATTTCGATGATATTTTAATTTACAGTAAATCACTAGAAGAACATATTTCGCACCTTAAGAGCATTTTCCTTACCCTACGTGAACAACAATTGTATGTGAAACCTAACAAGTGTTCATTTGCACTAGAACACGTTAGTTTCCTTGGCTTTATTGTAGGAAGAGAAGGTGTCAAGGCCGACGAAGAGAAGCTTAGAGCAGTCAAGGAGTGGCCCACGCCGAAAACAGCAAGCCACGTGCGATCCTTCCACGGCCTCGCGAGTTTTTACAGGCATTTTGTCAAAGATTTTAGTTCTATTGCTGCCCCTTTGAATGAATTAACTAAGAAAAATATTGTTTTCAGGTGGGAGCAGCCACAGGAAGAAGCGTTCAATACGCTTAAGGAGAAGCTATACGCTACACCAGTCTTGGCCTTACCTGACTTCGACAAAGCCTTTGAAGTCAAGTGCTACGCTAGTGGGATTGGGATAGGAGCGGTCCTTATGCAAGAGAAGCGGCCTATTGCCTACTTCAGCGAGAAACTAAAGGACACTCAACTTTGCTATTCAACCTATGACAAGGAGCTCTACGCCCTTGTGCATGCGCTAGAGGTTTGGGAGCATTACCTAATGCCGCGCTAATTTATAGTGCATACCGATCACCTCAGCTTGAAGTACCTCAAGGGTCAAGGGAAATTGAACAAAAGACACGCCTCTTGGATGGAGTTTATTGAGTCGTTCCCCTACCACATCAAGTACAAGCAAGGTAAAGACAATGTCGTGGCCGACGCATTGTCTAGAAGGTACACACTACTTAACTCGCTTAATGCGAAGCTACTTGGATTGTCACATTTAATCTCTCTCTATCCATCTGATTCTGATTTCGGTGATATTTATAATACTTGCATGACTACTACCGATTCTAGACTAGGGCAGAAATGAAAGGTAAGGAAACCGAATTAGTGTTCAAGGAAAAAGAGCTTGATTTTGAACACTAATTAGGCTTAGATTAGATATTGATGTAGGAAACAATTTAAGAAAACTCAATGACACAAAAGAAAGCAAGCTCAAAGGACCAACACTAGAAGAAATGGAGGGAAATGAAAATAAGCTTAGAAATTCAAAAATTGCGGCAAAAGGAAACACTTAACAAAAGCACACTTTAACTTGAGTGAAAACACTTCAAATGCACACATACATTTTGCCTCTTGCTTTGACTCGCTTGTATTCTTTTTTCTCTTTTTTTTTTTTTTTTGACTTAGGGAATTCGTTTACTCTTTTGATCCCTTTCTTTTCTTTGCTGTTTTTTTTCTTTCTTTTTTGGTAAGTGCAAGAGAGCTTCAAGTAATGTATGACATGAGTTTTTGATAAATGAAGTGGAAGGAAAATAATTTTTTTTCAAGTTAAAAGAAATTTCACTAAATGTCAAAATTGTGAATGTATGACAAGTAGTTCAATTTTGAATGACAAGTAGTTGGTTCAATTCGTGTGACAAGTAGTCTCCAATGTGTATGACAAGCCAAGGAGGAGCTAAGTGAGCTGCCCTAGGGCCGGCTGTGTGCAAGAGGTGTGCTAAATACTAGGCTGCAAATAGAGTGATGTGGCCGGCTAGGAAGAGAGTAGCAATTTTGGATGACTTAGTGATAAGGCCCTAGCTCCTTTTGGGGGAGTTTAGCCGCTGATTTCTTAGAAGAAGCCGGATCTAGTCTCTTTCGGAGGTTGGTTCTTGATAGATGGATGTATGGACGGATAATATGAAGGATTAAATGAGTAGTATGCAGCGGATGATCATGGAGGAAAAGGAAAGGTGTATTTATGATTAACAAATCAGAACTTTGTTCTTAGCAAACCCCCTCAAGATGAACTTGAGTAACCTTGCTGAAAAGAACTAAGAATCTCTAAGCTAATCCGACCCTCTCAACAACATGATGAGCAACTCGAATTAGAGAAGATAGTGTGCTGGTTTGAAGAACCCTAATTAGCTAGCTAAGAGTTGGTCTAGGCTGAAGTTTATCACAAAAACAAAGACAAGGCATAAAAGAGGCTAAATCCTGCTATTTATACCTTGAGGATTATTACATGGAAATCCCAAAAATACCCTATACTTGACTAGAGGGGCGGACCCTTGATGTGGTCTTGACGCTCTCCAAAACTGAAGCAAAACGCTATGGCGTTTTGGGCAAAATGCTATAGCGTTTTGCCACTGGAGTGATGCTTCCGCTTGACCGAGCGGCTTGGTCCTTGGCGCCCGGGCTGGCCTCATGGGATGCTAGGGTTTGGCGCGCGGTCCTCATGGTATGTCCGAGTAAAGCGTGAATGAATGTAGTCCATCGCTCCCTTGCCTCCAAGTCGCGCTCTTCGGTTCTAAGACTCTTCAAGAGGGTGGCTGCTAGGGCTTTGCTCCGAGTGAAGTATCCATGAGCATTGGTGCTCATATCACCCATGCTCGTGCTCGTATCATCCCCCCCCTTTGAGTGGATTCGACCTCGAATCCAATGGCTGCTCCTCCTCAACTCCATCGGTATCACCTACAAAATAGGGTGACAAGTCATTAATATTGAAAGTTGAGCTTATGGAACCAAAAGAAATAGGGATATCGAGACGATAAGCATTGTCACTGAATTTCTCCACAATGAGAAAAGGTCCATCTCCTCGTTGGCTAAGTTTGCCCTTGCGTTGAGAGGGGAAATGATCCTTTCTCAAATGCAACCAGACCCATTCGCCCACTTCAAAGGATTTGATGTGGCGACCCGAGTTGCGTTTTTCCATTAGTTTGTTGTTCAAGTCTTCCATCCGCTCCTTGGCTTTCTCATGCAATTTTCGGACCATGGCTGCTTTCTCCTCGCCATCTAAGCTTGCACAATCAGTGAGAGAGAGAGGCAGCAAGTCTATGGGGGTAAGAGGGTTAAACCCGTAGACTAGCTCAAAAGGAGAAAAGCGAGTTGAAGAATGCATTGCGCGATTGTATGCAAATTCAATAAAAGGGATACAATCGTCCCAAGACTTGGAATATTGCTGAATCATAACACGCAACATAGTGCCTAAAGTCCTATTAACTACTTCAGTTTGGCCATCCGTTTGAGGATGACACGAAGTGGAAAACAGCAACTTAGTTCCCAACTTTGCCCACAACACACGCCAAAAATGACTAAGGAATTTGCTATCCCTATCACTAACAATCGTGCGTGGCATGCCATGTAAACGAACAATTTCATGAAAGAAAAGAGAGGCAATGTGAGATGCATCATTTGTAGTGTGACAAGGAATAAAGTGTGCCATTTTAGAGAAACGATCAACAACTACAAACAACGAATCCTTCCCCCTTTTGGTTCGGGGCAGCCCAACCACAAAATCCATAGAGAGATCAAACCATGGATGAGATGCAACCGGCAAAGGCATGTAAAGACCATGATTAATGCATTTAGACTTGGCACGTTTACAAGTAATACAAGCAGCCACAATATCAGCAACATGTTTCTTCATGTGAGGCCAAAAGAAATGCTCTTTAAGTGTGCTAAGAGTCTTATCTACCCCAAAGTGCCCCATTAGACCTCCCCCATGCGATTCTCTCATAAGTAACTCACGTGTACTACAACGAGGTATGCACAATCTACCTTTACGAAACAGAAAATCAGCATGTATCACAAATATGCCATGTGCACCATTAGAGCATTCAAGATAAGCATCCTTAAAGTCTAAATCAGCAGCATACAAAGAAGTGATGTGTGCGAAGCCTAAGAGGCGTGAATGGAGGGAAGTGAGAAGGGCATACCTACGAGATAGAGCATCCGCCACTACATTGTCCTTCCCTTTCAAAAACTTAATGTGATAAGGGAAACGCTCGATAAATTCCATCCATGCTGCATGGCGTTTGTTGAATTTCCCTTGTCCCTTGAGGTATTTGAGGCTAAGGTGATCCGTGTGAACCACGAACTCCTTGGGTAGCAAGTAATGCTCCCACACGTTGAGGGCTCTCACAAGTGCGTATAACTCTCGGTCATACGTGCAGTAGTTTAGTTGAGCTCCCTTCAACTTCTCGCTAAAATAAGCCACCGGTTTCTTTTCTTGGACAAAAACAACCCCCATTCCTATCCCACTTGCGTCACACTCCACCTCGAATGTCTTATCGAAGTTGGGGAGGGTGAGGACCGGGCTGGAAGTCAGCTTGCCCTTAAGTGTGTTGAAGGCCACCTTTTGCTCTTTGCCCCAAAGGAAGGGCACATTCTTTTTGGTGAGAGCGTTGAGGGGGGCGGCGATGGTGGAGAAGTCTTTGACGAAACGGCGGTAGAATCAGGGCAGCCCGTGGAAGGAACGAACATCTCCCAAGTTGGCTGGTGTTGGCCATTCAGCAATGGCCCTAACCTTCTCATTGTCTACCTTGAGGCCGAAGGTACCTACAATGAAGCCAAGGAAGTGCACTTCCTCCAAACAGAATTCACACTTGGATAACTTCGCGAAGAGTTGATGCTTGCGAAGGGTAAGAAAAATCTGGTGCAAATGGTCTAAATGGACTTCTAAACAAGTGCTATAAACCAATATGTCGTCAAAATAAACAACCACAAATTTGCCGATAAAAGGCCTAAGTACATGGTTCATTAGACGCATAAAAGTGCTAGGAGCATTTGTGAGACCAAAGGGCATAACAAGCCATTCATAAAGACCGAACTTAGTTTTAAAGGCTGTTTTCCATTGATCTTCCTCATGCATTCGAATTTGGTGATAGCCACTCACTAAGTCAATTTTAGAGAACATTTTAGCACCACTTAACTCATCCAGCATGTCATCCAAACGAGGGATGGGGTGAGAGTACTTTACCGTGATTTTATTGATGGAACGGCAGTCCATACACATGCGCCAACTTCCATCCTTCTTAGGCACGAGGATCACGGGGACAACACAAGGGGAGAGGCTCTCCCGAATGAAACCCTTGTCTAGAAGAGCGTCAATTTGCTGCTGAAGTTCATGTGTTTCTTTTGGATTGCAGCGATATGCCGGGCGGTTTGGAAGAGTTGATCCGGGAAGGAAATCAATCCGGTGCTCAATTCCACGCACGGGTGGGAGGCCATTGGGGATTTCTTCCGGAAACACATCCTTGAAATCTAGCAAAAGAGGAGACATAAGAGGGGGAAATGAAGGATTAGTGTTAGAAGCAATAAGCGAGTGTTCCTTAAATCTGATTATGATGCAAGGCTTGCGCATGATAAGAGCATGCCTTACATCTCTTCCTTTAGCAATTAAACTCACTTTGCTGCCCATTTTCACTCCACTCAAAGGCTCACTAACTTGCTTACTTTTGTCAAGTCGTGTGTTACCACTCAACTCACTTGAAAAGCTCACATTTTTCTCTCCACTCGGCGCATGCTCGCTTTTTTCATGCCCGCTGTTTTTAACACTCTCACAACTTACATTCTTCTCTCCACTCCACACCTTTTGTGATCCAAGAGAAGATGTTATCTCAAAAGTGGCTGAAGCCTTTTCTAACTTCAGCTGGTCTTCGTACACTTGGCTAGGAGGAAGGGGTGGGATAATGAACTTGCTGCCAAGGTGTTCTACCTTGTAAGTGTTACGAAAACCATCGTGAATGGCCTTCCGATCGAATTGCCAAGGTCTGCCAAGGAGGAGATGGCTAGAATGCATCGGTGCCACATCACATAAGCGCTCATCCGTGTATTTTCCAATCTGAAGTGGAATGAGGACTTGCCGCTTGACCTTAACTGAACTCCCATCGTTGAACCAATTCAAGGAGTATGGCCTAGGGTGTTTAGAGGTGGGGAGGCCCAAGGAGTGCACAAGGAGAGTGCTGGCCACATCCGCACAACTCCCATTGTCTACAATGATGGAGATTACCATTCCATTCGAAACCCCACGCGTATGGAACAAGTTTTCTCGCTGCTCAAGGATTTTATCATCTTCCTTTGCCGCCACACTTAATGTGCGCCTCACAACTAGGCATGTTGGCACGTCTACATAGGCATATCCAGCCTCCTCTTCATTCGGATCATCATCAATATCCCATAAGTGACCGTGAGGTGGGGCTGTCTCCTCATCATCCTCACTCTCTAATTCTCCTCCCTCGCGAATCAAGATGACTCGCCTATTGGGACACTCGGCCTTCATATGGCCGCTGCCCCCATATTTGAAGCACTTAATGCTTCTTGAAGGCGTTCTTTGGGTGTTTAAGGGTGGTTTTGGAGTGTAAGGTGGCTGATTTGTAGTGTTTTGGGTGGTGTTTGGCTTGGTTATGAAAGGTGGTTTAGGGCTGTCATTGGTAGACTTAGAAGGGAAAGGAGGGGTCTGCCATGTTTTTTGGAAAGGTGAAGGAGAGGTGTAGGGTGTTTTCGGCTTGGCAGTCACTTGCTTCTCTATTTTTAAGGCCAAATGGAACATCTCCTCCAATGTGTCGTACTTGTGGAAGTCTAGCTGATAGGAAATTTCCTTGTGTAGACCACTCATAAAATGAGCCATGGTGGCCTCCGTGGTCTCATTTGTGCTTGCCCACATCAAACAAGTCAACATCTCATGGTAGTAGTCACTGACGGTACGGGGGCCTTGATACAAACGTTGGAGACGCTGGTGCAAGTCACGGATGTAGTGTGGGGGCACAAACCGACGCCTCATTTCAGTCCTCAACTCCTCCCAAGTCTCAATAGGCGGGCTGCCCTCATTTCTCTTTATCAAACAAATGCGATCCCACCATTGTATCGCTAAGCCCGTGAACTCTACAATGGCCAATTTCAGCTTCTTTGTCTCGGAGTAGTTGTAACAAGCAAATTGCCTATCCACTTTGTTCTCCCATTCATGAAAAGTATCCAGGTCATCCTTACCCTCGAAGGTAGGGATTGACAACTTGATACTTGAGAGGTTGTGATCCACTCTCTCTTCATTGTGCCTATAACCCCGCTGCTCGTATATCTCATCATGATCAAACCTTCGAGCATTGTGAGCGTGTTCGTAGTGAGGTGGATGTTGCTGCCTAGGCTGCTCATAATGGGGTGGCACATATGCATTCGCATGATGTAGGGGAACAGCTAGGTGATTAGCTATTTGGAGTGGAGTGGGGGTATGCGGGTGTCTAGGGTTATGTGGTGGTGGTCCGGGTGGGGGGGGGGGGTTATGTGGTGGCTGTCTCGTGTCAAGAGTGTGGGTGTAGGGCTGATGTGGTGTCTGTCTCGTGTCTAGAGTGTGGGTGTAGGGCTGATCAGGTTGCACGTGTGGCTGGCTAGGAGGGTGAGGAAAAACGACGCCATGATTGTCCACCAAAAAATTGCTACGGTTGTGTTCAAGATGTGGGGGCACGGTTTGGTGAGTATGGTGGCCTAGGGCTTCCTCATCGTTGCCGAGATGGCCGGCTGTTGTAGCCCTATCCGTATGACCCTCTACTTGCGGGAAGGCATAGTAGTCGAGACTAGTAGGATCTTGTGGGCGAGTAGTTTGATGAAAATGGGCTTGTGGTATGTAATTTGGGGCTGGTGTATAACTTGGGGCTTGTGGGGAAGGTTGGGGTGGGTATGTCGTGGTTGGAGGGTAATGTGGAGGTTGTGGTGAGGGTGTAGAAACTTTTGCCGCTAAGGCAGCAATGGCAGCCAAGATGTCAATATTGGCTTGCTCTTGTCTTGTGGCGTGTTGTTGCAAATCAGCCACATGTTGGCGAGTCTCTCCCAATTGGACCGTAAGAGATGCCATGGCCGGGTTTAGGGGAGAGGACTCATCCGACCCCTCACTCAGATTTGTGCCGTGGTTAGACATAGAAAATATACCTGCAAAAAGACACAAACGCAATTGAAAATGATAAAGGGTTAGTCCCTCCCTCACGTGTATCGCTCGTGTTTCGCACTACACTCTAATGCTCTCACAATCTCACCCACTCAAACTTCAGTTCCAAACCAAACAAAATAGCTAGCAATGACTCTAAGACTCAATGCGCACAAGGAGAATCAAAGAAAACTAGGGCAGAAATGAAAGGTAAGGAAACCGAATTAGTGTTCAAGGAAAAATTGTTTGAGTTTGAACACTAATTAGGTTAGAGTGGATATGGACGTAGGAATCAAGTGACGAAAACTCAAAGACACAAAAGAAAGGCAAGCTCAAAGGACCAACACTAGAAGAAATGGAGGGAAATGAGACTAAGCTTCACAATTCAAAATTTGCGGCAGAATGAAACACTTGATAAATGCACACCTTAACTTGAACGAAAACACTTCAAATGCACACATACATTTTGCCTCTTGCTTTGACTCACATGTATTCTTTTTCTTTTTTTGACTTAGGGATTTCTTTTACTCTTTTGATCCCTTTCTTTTCTTTGCTTTTTTTCTATTGTAAGTGCAAACGAAATTTTTTGCTAAAATGCACCCAAGTTTTGGCTAACATGCACCTAAAGTTGCCACTAAAATGCACCACAATTTTCGCTAATATGCACCAAGATGTGTGACAATGAGCTTAGGCAAATCAGATTGTATGACAAGGAGTTTATGCCAAGTGTATGACAAACAAAGGGTGAGGGAAGCTTGCTGATTTTAGGGCCGGCTGTGTGCACAAGTAAGTGAGAATACTAGGCTGCAAATAGGGAGATGTGGCCGAATAGGAAGAGAGGATGAAATGTGAAATACTTGGCTCAAATAAAATCAGTCCACATGGCTCTCATGGCCACCATAGGAAGCTCCAATATATTCAGCAGCAAATATTGTCAAGAAGATGAAGATTTCAGTCACAAAGGACACAATAAACACAAATCAATCCAGCCAATGTGTTTGTGCAAGATCAAATCACTAGAAACGAAATTTTTTGACCTAAAATCAGAAATGCTCGGAATGACAAACGATTGATTCCCACGGTTAGAAACAATGTTTCCACCGTGGATATGGAAGGAATAAGTGTTTGAACCGTAGGAAATGTGAAGAACAAGCAATTTCAGTTTAGAGGAACGGTTGTGAAATTTACCCGAAAATAGAAAAATTTTCAGCCGATTCAACGGTGAAAACGATGAAGTTTACCAACCTAGAGCACGGATTGGAGCTCCGCTGCCACTTGATAAGGCCCTAGCTCCTTTTGGAGGAGTTTAGCCGCTGATTTCTTAGAAGAAGCCGGATCTAGTCTCTTTCGGAGGTTGGTTCTTGATAGATGGATGTATGGACGGATAATATGAAGGATTAAATGAGTAGTATGCAGCGGATGATCATGGAGGAAAAGGAAAGGTGTATTTATGATTAACAAATCAGAACTTTGTTCTTAGCAAACCCCCTCAAGATGAACTTGAGTAACCTTGCTGAAAAGAACTAAGGATCTCTAAGCTAATCCGACCCTCTCATCAACATGATGAGCAACCCGAATTAGAGAAGATAGTGTGCTGGTTTGAAGAACCCTAATTAGCTAGCTAAGAGTTGGTCTAGGCTGAAGTTTATCACAAAAACAAAGACAAGGCATAAAAGAGGCTAAATCCTGCTATTTATACCTTGAGGATTATTACATGGAAATCCCCAAAATACCCTATACTTGACTAGAGGGGCGGACCCTTGATGTGGTCTTGACGCTCTCCAAAACTGAAGCAAAACGCTATGGCGTTTTGGGCAAAACGCTATAGCGTTTTGCCACTGGAGTGATGCTTCCGCTTGACCGAGTGGCTTGGTCCTTGGCGCCCGGGCTGGCCTCATGGGATGCTAGGGTTTGGCGCGCGGTCCTCATGGTATGTCCGAGTAAAGCGTGAATGCATGTAGTCCATCGCTCCCTTGCCTCCAAGTCGCGCTCTTCGGTTCTAAGACTCTTCAAGAGGGTGGCTGCTAGGGCTTTGCTACGAGTGATGTATCCATGAGCATTGGTGCTCATATCACCCATGCTCGTGCTCGTATCACTTAGCTAGCAAACAAATTAAGTCCACATGGCTCTCATGGCCACCATAAGAGGCTCCAATAATCACAGCAGCAATTAATCTCAAGAAGATGAAGTTTTAGGTCACAAATAGCACAATAAACACTAAACAATTCAGCAAACGATTTTTTGACCTACAATTCGAAATTGCTTGGATTGAAAAATGATTGATGCCCACGGTAAGAAACCATGTTTCCACCATGGATATGTAAGGAATAAGTGTTTGAACCTAAGGAATGGCAAGAAAATAAGAATTTTCAATTTAGGGGAACGGTGATGAATTTTGCCCGAAAATAGAAAAAATTTCAGCCGAATAAACGGTGAAATGGAAGAGGTTTACCGACCTAGAGAACGGATTGGAGCTCCACTACCACTTGATAAGGCTCAAGCTCCGTTTGGATGAGTTTAGCCGTTGGTTTGATGTAGGCGCCGGATCTAGTCTCTTTAGCTGGACGAAAGACTTGAATAGAACGGATGAACGGATAAATGTTTAGATGATTAGGGAGATAAGTGCAGCGGTTGATAATGGAGGAAAAGGAAAGGTGTTTATATGATTAACAAAAACAAAACTATTGTTCTTGACAAACCCCCTCAAGTCTAGCTTGAGTAACCTTGCCGAAAAGAACACTAGGATCTAACTACTAATTCAGCCCTCTCACCTCTTGGATGAGCAGCCTGAATTGAATAGAGATAGTTGCTGGTTTGAAGAACCCTAATTTATAACTAGAGAGTTTGGTCTAGGTTGAAGATTCACAAAAACAAAGACAAGTGCTGAAATGAATAAAATGCTCTTTAAATACTTAAGTCTAAACAAAAGGGGTAAATACCCTTACACCCTTGGACAAAGGGGCTTGGCCTTGGCAGCAATGAAGATGGGCTTGGAGTGTGGGCTTCGGCCAAACAGAAGGAGGGCGCAAGGCTTTGGCAAGAAGGACGCAAGGCCTTAGCCGCGCGGCCTCATGGCTTAGTAGGGTTCGGCGCGCAGTTCTTCACGGGATGTGCGGCCTGCCCTGAGTCTCGTGCGAATTCGATGGCGAGGGTGTTGGCGTGCACGCAAGTCACCCATTTTGATAAGGGCTCAACTTCGATTTGGATAGAAGGAGGCCGAATTGTTGTTCTTGAGCTGGATCTAGTCCTCTTGTGAGAGGTTGGCAGCTTGGATGGATGAACGGATGAAGGTGCTTTTAGTGTTCAAATGGAGTATGTGTTGCAGCGGAAATGGATGATGTTTAGAGGTGTTTAGATGATGAACATAATAAGAACTTAACTAATTAGAAAACCCTCTTGATCTTAAGAACAACCAACCTTTCTACAAACTAGTTAAGGATCTCTCTTTTCTAATTTAAGAACAAAGCTCAAGAGCTTAATTACAAGAAGAGATAGAAGATAAACAATGGTATTCAGCCCTATTGGCACCGGTTACCTCTTCCCTAAGTTACACTAGTTTACTCTAAGAATTGGCCAAAGAGAATATCATCAAAATCAAAGGCAAGTGCTGAAATGAAAAGGAATGCACTTTAAATACTAAAATCCTAACATAATGGGTAAATACCATTACACCCTTAGACAAAGGGGCTTTGCCTTGGCAGCAACTGAAAATGGGCTTGGAGGATGAGCTTCGGCCAAACAGAAGGTGGGTGCAAGTTCTTAGCCGTGCGGCCTCATGGCTTAGTAGGGTTCGGTGCGGACTTCTTCACGGGATGGCCGGCCTGCCCATGAGTAGGTGCACTTAGAGCATCCGTGCTCGTATAATCCCATCCCCCTTTGAGGAGATTCATCCTCGAATCTATAGGGTCTATCCCTCGAAAGGCCGAACGGGCCAAGGCATGCTCACAGCTGGTGTCTACACACGGAACCCTCCAACGACAACTCTCGGTGAATATAGGCCAAGGTGGAGGCCTTCCTCGGGGAAGACGTGTAGGTGCGGGCAGAAAACAACCAAGAACAATCAAGGATTGGCCACGATAGGGCAAGGAGGTGACTCGGGTCAGGTGCAAACTCCTAGTAGGGGCCGATACCATGAGGCCGCTTGGAGGCGCCTCAAATGGAAAGACAAGTGCACGGCCAATCTGCCCAAAACCAAGGAGGAACGGGTCGACAAATCCATGCCTAGGCATCCTCGGAATGATGGAGAAGGCACTACCCAAGGGCTGAAAAGTGAGCTGCAACGCAAGGCAATGTGCGGCTGTCTCATGGCAATCCGAAGTGAACTCACAAACCCTACTTGTATTCCCTTCACTCCCAAACTCCACATGAACATCCGAAACCAATAGCTTCTCCTCAAACGGAGTCAACTCAACCTCAATAAGTGATGGCAATTCAGATGGAAACAACTCCTCCTCAATTGGATCCAAAATATCATCAATAGAGTGCCAATCGGGAGGGCAAACGCTAACCTCTTCACATTTCCCAAGGTGGCCGGAAACCCGTACGTTATCACATATAAGTGTCATTGCAGCCATGGTGTTTTCCATGGCTTGAGTGCTTCTGTCCACGCGCGCTAGAATTGGAGCCATCCTCAAGGCGAAAGGTGAGGTTCCAAGGTGTGGGGATGGGGCAGCCTTGGTGAAGTAGTCCTCATGCCCGTACAAAATCTCTCCACTAGTCGCATAAGACTCATACGCATAGGCTTGCCGAGAGGGCGCAATATGATCATACTCCAACCAGGAAGGAGTGGAAGGGGAAGCTTTGGTGAAGTTCTCAAGGCTACGGTCAAGGTGGGGGGGCTGCTCAACATGATACCAAGATGCGTGGCTAGTAGGAGCAACCCTCAAATGCGGCGGTGATGTGGTTCCAAATTCGGAAACCTTCCAATTGTTGGATCGTTGCTCAGCGACAAGGATTTGAATGCGGAAAACTAACTCGTCGTAAACTCCAACCCTCCTAAGTGCAATACCTAGGCAACCTGGACGAAATCCTTCAAGGATCTTCAATAGAACTCTGACCCTCCTAGGTGCAATACCTAGACAACCCAGACGAAACTAAGGAATGGAGTGATAACTTCGTGTTTTACTTGAGGCTAGATGCGGCTTATCAAACCGGATATAGAACAAGGATCTTGAAGATCAAAAGAAGAAGACTCTTCTGTGTTTTTAATAAACTGAACTGAACTGATTTATTAAGCCAAATGGCTGCCTTTAAATAGGCAAAAACAAATACAAGTTTACTAAGACTAGAACTCCTATTTTAACTAGAACTCCTAAGTAACTTCGAAATAGAACTTCTACTAGTCTAATAACTGTAAAAACTAATTAATAAATACAAATAAAGCCTTATAGAACATCCTAGAAGCATTCGCATCATCAGGCCATGGTTTGGGCCGAATTCTCCAAGTCGCAGTCTGCTCGCGTTCACACTGCGCGCCAAAATGTCTCACCGGGCTATCTTTTGATTGACTCGTCCGATTGGGCTGAAACTTGTCCCATTCGAAAGATAACACCTGAAAATAGTGGACAAGGTCCTCTCTCCCTGGTCCAGGCCTGACTGGTCTGAATAATTTTCGTTGGTGTTGACAGACGCGTTTTGAAGTCCTCATCCGAGTAGGATTGCCATCAGTGAAAATGTCTCGATCCATAACAAATAAACGGCTAGTCCGTTTGACCTGAAAATTTGACACAATAAAGAAGACATCCTGAGGTTTCAGAATTGATATAGATCTCACGATTCTGGTTTCTAATCATCTAGATATGGTCCGACGAAGTTGTCCGTCACGTTTGCGCTTAGGCCACTTGTGAATGCAAAAGTAGCAACGGGCCATCTTGCAAACTGCTCGTCCAAATGTCCTCAAACTTGGCAGAGGCTCTCCTAAGATCCCAATCGGTCTTGTATTTATCTTGCAACCTGATTTGGAATCTTTCTTCCATGAATTGGCTCGTGTAGATGTGCAACCTTGCACAATGCGCCTCCAAGCCAACTTCCATGTCTTCCTTCGCCTAAGGACTTGATCCAGCAACGTTCCTTGCCCTATCTCCATGTCTAGAGGTTGTATTAACCTCTCTGAAAGCTTTGCAATGTCTTGGGCTCGACGCTTTGGGTTGATTGGCTTTAGTCGCAAGGCGTGTGCGCGTTGTGCGTGCGCTAGGGCTAGTCTCGGGGCTAGGATCGTATCATCCCCTCCCTCTTCAAAAAGATTCGCCCTCGAATCTACATCTAGACCTGCACCACAATACCTTAAGTTAGTAATATCAAAGTAAGCATACAACGAACCATACCAACCTCTCAATTTCAACTTGGCGGTTATGTCTTTGAATATGACAATGCATCGAATAAGACCATTGCCCCAAGTGATCTTCTTCACTTGAACTTGGATTGGGACCCATCCTTGGCGTAAGCACTGCCACATCCAAGTTCCTAAATTGAAGGATTCGCTCATCCTTCCTTGATATCTCAAAATTGCCATCTTGACATGCAAACGCATACGGTAGCGCTTGGTTTGTCCATGGGCTGTCCGCATCATCTCAATTTCCTTGCTGCCATCTATACTAAATAATAAACTCAAGAGCAGCAACATTAAATTGAATAATGTCATTCCAATCATACCACAACAACTCATTAAACGACTCTCAAACGCATCATATTCATTAAAATTTCACAAAAGGTCATGTGACCTAAATAAGCGATTGCGCTTGAATAGAATTCCCTCAAGTCCAGTTGACTTACTCACAAATTTAACATTAAATTCACACATGGCAGAATGATTATGTAATGTAAATACATGTGAAAATTCAATCAATTTGGTGTTAGGGAAAACATGATGCACATCTCTCGACCTAGTCCAAATGTCAAAACGTTGGTGCTTTCTCAAGTAGTTTTCAACTACATATGACTTGGCCTTCGGCTCTCGCATATAACCATCATTAATTAAAATAGTTTTAAGACCAGAATCAAAATAATTAATGAGGTTAACATGCTCACACAAATCAGACTTAAGGATGGAAAGATATACCATACCGTTGCGGCTAGGGTTAGCCGAACTAGGCACCATGGATGATTCACACTCCCTAAGTTCTCTTGGCACTTTTGAATGAGACTTCTCTTCTACCAACAACCTTCTCTTTATCTGCAAATTAGGAGAAACAGTAATAGAAGAGAAAACAAACGAGTTAAGGTTAGAAAAATCTAGACGCAATGGCCAAAAATTCAGTTTTTGGTGGCTTGCGCCAAAATAGATTTTTCGCTCACAAAATGCTTTTCTCACTTGTTCTCTCTTGGCGTAAACACTCATCTCTCCTTTTTCAAAGACGCCACTCTCTGCATGCTCTTTATTTTCGTGCAAGTGTTTTGAACTCTCACTCTTTTCATCTCTTTTCCCATGCTCACTCTTTTCATGGGGGCTGTTTTACTTCTTTTTCTTTTAAGGCTTCCAATTCTTTTAAGCCTTTCTCTTTTCTTTCTTTTTGAAAGTCCGAACATGACTTGACAAGATACTCTTGATCTTTATGGACTTCCGAAGGTGACAAAGGCTTCAATATGTGTTCTCGGCCGTCCTTGACAACCGAAAAATGATTGCTCTTGCCCTTGTGAACTGCTTTCATATCACGCTTCATCATCTCACTATACGTCTCGGTTTTAGCTATCAAACCAACCGGATCTTTCCTCCTTTCAACCTCTCCTCTAGGCTGTCTCGGTGGAGGTCTCCTTGGCCTAGGTATAGTCTGAGTCACCCTTGTATCAGGCCGGCCATTAGGGTTGGATCCCTCTCCGTATGGTGAACTCCTTGGTTTGAGAACTTGGGTGTACCGAGTATGGGCCTGCCTTGTAGCATTGGCAGCCGCTTCCCTCTCCTTGGCAATCCACTCCTCCATTTCATCAAACCTCTCGGTTAACTTACGCATCATGGATAGCATTTCAGCTCGCGCTTGTGACTCTGTGCTCTTAGGCGAACTATCTGCCATCTGAAATCACAATAACAACAAAGAACAAGCGTAAAATTGTCTTATCTAAAGCACTCCCTCACGTGTTTAAACCCTCGTGTTTAGTCACTCTAATGCTCTCACAAATCACTCAACAAAAATTCTCCTTCAATCAATCCAAGATCCGTAGACTCAAAGAATGTCAAAAGAAAAGCTTCCAATGAAACGCAAAGACAACTCAAGCGTAGAAGGAAAATAGATGGGATATAATTGAAGATTACTTTGTCAACTAATCAATCAATTATAGCACAGAATAGATAGGTCATGTATCACAAGAGCTCAAAGAAAGACAAGATATTTGAACTAGTTCGGATTTGTTTTAGAACTAGGTTACTAAGTGTCCGATTTGTTTCTTTGATAACTTTTGATTTACAACTCCGTTTTCTATGATTCTTGTTGCGTTGGAACACTCTTTTCTTGCTGATTTTGATTCTGTATAGACCGCAAGGTTCCTGATTTTTCAATGCACTGAAAAGTTTGAATTTCGCTTCTGTTCTGTTTTTGTGCGAATTTGTGTTCTTTCTTTTGTTTTTTTTTTTTTTTGTTTTTGTAAATAGAAATTGCAAATACTTGAAACAAAATAAACTGACACTTTGTGGAACTTTCTTTTCTGTTTTATGACTCAAAGAAGATAGCAAATCAAAGGGCTTGATTTGATACCTAACAAGACGCAACTAGTTACTAGTTTCGACTCCTAACACAAACGGGAAAACAAACAAGATTGGTATAGATTTGGCTAAGGAAATCAAGGAAACCAATCTCAACAAACGAAAACAATAATTAAAAGGATAGATACCTATTCGGTGAGCAGCCTTTGCTCCGCTACCAGCTGATGTGGTTCCTAATTCGGAAACCTTCCAATTGTTGGATCGTTGCTCAGCGACAAGGATTTGAATGCGGAAAACTAACTCGTCGTAAACTCCAACCCTCCTAAGTGCAATACCTAGGCAACGTGGACGAAATACTTCAAGGATCCTCAATAGAACTCTGACCCTCCTAGGTGCAATACCTAGACAACCCAGACGAAACTAAGGAATGGAGTGATAACTTCGTGTTTTACTTGAGGCTAGATGCGGCTTATCAAACCGGATATAGAACAAGGATCTTGAAGATCAAAAGAAGAAGACTCTTCTGTGTTTTTAATAAACTGAACTAAACTGATTTATTAAGCCAAATGGCTGCCTTTAAATAGGCAAAAACAAATACAAGTTTACTAAGACTAGAACTCCTATTTTAACTAGAACTCCTAAGTAACTTCGAAATAGAACTTCTACTAGTCTAATAACTGTAAAAACTAATTAATAAATACAAATAAAGCCTTATAGAACATCCTAGAAGCATTCGCATCATCAGGCCATGGTTTGGGCCGAATTCTCCAAGTCGCAGTCTGCTCGCGTTCACACTGCGCGCCAAAATGTCTCACCGGGCTATCTTTTGATTGACTCGTCCGATTGGGCTGAAACTTGTCCCATTCGAAAGATAGCACCTGAAAATAGTGGACAAGGTCCTCTCTCCCTGGTCCAGGCCTGACTGGTCTGAATAATTGTCGTTGGTGTTGACAGATGCGTTTTGAAGTCCTCATCCGCGTAGGATTGCCATCAGTGAAAATGTCTCGATCCATAACAAATAAACGGCTAGTCCGTTTGACCTGAACATTTGACACAATAAAGAAGACATCCTGAGGTTTCAGAATTGATATAGATCTCATGATTCTGATTTCTGATGATCTAGATATGGTCCGACGAAGTTGTCCGTCACGTTTGCGCTTAAGCCACTTGTGAATGCAAAAGTAGCAACGGGCCATCTTGCAAACTGCTCGTCCAAATGTCCTCAAACTTGGCAGAGGCTCTCCTAAGATCCCAATCGGTCTTGTATTTATCTTGCAACCTGATTTGGAATCTTTCTTCCATGAATTGGCTCGTGTAGATGTGCAACCTTGCACAATGCGCCTCCAAGCCAACTTCCATGTCTTCCTTCGCCTAAGGACTTGATCCAGCAACGTTACGGTCTCAAGGAAAGCAAGACAACCAAGGTACGAAAGAAAGGCAAGGAAAGTCAAAATTCTGCCCAAGGAAAAAGGATTTAATTTGGGCCGAAATTGGACTTAGAATAGAGTAATAATATGTGGAAACAAAGAAGAAAACAACACAGCTCAAGCTACTCAAGAAAAGACTCAAAGAAATGAAAGACTCAAAGCTAAAATTTCCAGTGAAAACTGCGCACTGATTTTGAATTGGATAGAAGTATGTGAAACCAACAGAATTAGGAGAAGTGTAAAACATAAGAGTTGTTCCCCTCAGACTGAACTTTAATCTATCAAAATTTCAGAATTTTCTGAGCGCAGACACTCAGACAAAAAGGGAAAAACCGAAGCTAGTCAAAAGGAAAAAAAAAAAAAAAAACGAAAATCTGAATTAGAAACACAAATTGAAAGCCGAAACTTGTGTTCTTCCACAATGACACTTCAAAAACAATTTAATTCAATTCAAATGGACATACACAAGTAGTCTTTTGCTTATGACTCAATTGATTCACTCTTTTTTTTTTTTTTTTTTTTTTTTTTGTGTTAGGAACTTGATCTTTCTTTTAGTTCCTTTCTCTTTTCTTTTCTGTTTTTGCACTGAGTGAAGAGAGCTCACTTGTATGACATGTATCCTTGAAAGAAGAAGAAGTGAAAGACAAGTAGTTTTGCTCTTGAAAATATTTTCACTAAAAGCCAAAAGTGAGGTGGCAAGTGATAGTGATGTGTCCAAAAGTGTGTGGATGACAAGGCAAGTGACAAGGCAAGTGATGTGGCTGTGTATGACAAGCAACCTAAGTGTAAGGATGCTAATTAGGGCCGGCTGTGTGAGGGGGAAGTGTAGTGAGCAAGCTGAAATGCTTGGCTCACAATGAAAGGAAATACTAGGCTCACAAATGAGGTGATGTGGCCGGCTAGGGTTGGATGTAAAAATTTCGAATTTTAGCAAGACAACAAGCAAGTCCACATGGCTCTCATGGCCACCATAGGAAGCTCCAATAAACACGGCAGCAATTACACTTAAGAAGATGAAATTTCGTCCATGTAGATGCACACAAACACAAAAATTTTCAGCAATTGTGTTCTTCCAAAATTCAGCACACTAAAAGACAAGAATTTCTTCAAGAACACCAAATTTTTCAAATGAGGTGGGAATGATTCCTATGGTAGAAAATAATGTTTAAACCATAGAAAACAAGAATCAAGGTGTTTGAACCGAAGAAACTCAAGGAAAATCAGTTTGAACCGAAGAGAGGAACGGATATGAAAAAATAGAAAAATTTCAGCAGAAAAGAAGGAAGTTCTACGGTAGAGAAGATGATTCTAACCGTAGAAATGAAGAGGAGAACAAGAAAAACCAACCTAGAGGACAGCTGAAGCTCCGCTACCACTTGATAAGAGCTTGACTTCGATTCAGAGATGAAACCGTGAGATGAAGGCAGCAAGGATCTAGTCTCCTTTGGGAGGTGGTAAACACATGGATAATTGGTGTTTAGGTGGATGGATGGATCCGGATTTGTATGGAGTTTAAGGGCAGTGGCAATAGATGGAATAATGGAGAAGATAACGTCGCTAGAAGGAGTGCGGATTGTGCAGTGGATTAATGGATGAAAAGGAGAGTGTTTAGATGAACAATAAGTATATAACTTCAATACCCAACAAACCCTCTCAAGAACTTGCTTGAGCAACCTTGTTACAAAGTAAAGAAGATGAAGTGTTGGTTTTAAGAACCCTAAATTACCTAGGTTACTCTACTGATTTGGCCAAAGAGAATATCATCAAAATTAAAGGCAAGCTATAAAAGAGGCCATCTCCTTCTATTTATAGCTTGAGAATTATTACATGAGAAAACCCTAAAATAACCCTTCATTTAAACCTAGGAAGGCCGGCTGACTTGATCACCAAAACAGTCCCTAATGTGCTAGTTTTCGCCGTGAGATCCAAGGCTGGTCCGGGCAAGGCATAAGGACGAGCTGGAGCCTTTAAGCTCATATCACATTTGTCCCTCGTCTCCAAGCTGCTCTCCTCGGCCCTAAGGCTCTTCAATAGCACGACTACCATCCCTTTGCTTCGAGTGAAGTATCCCGTGCTCGTGCTCATATCATATTCTCAACTCAAGCAATAAACACTTAGATAAAAGCTGCAAAAGAAAAGAAAAGAACTAGCTATTTATACAAGGTTTGAAAAAGAAACTCAAAAATTAAAACTGGCGTTAATGGTATGTCGTTAATGGCCTTAACAACATGGCATTAGCTTTGGCTTTTAATTCCCAAAACTTGTGTATTTCCCAAAATTCTTCCTTCGGGCTAACGGTATGTCGTTAATGACCTTAACGACATGCCGTTAGCTTCAACTTCAAATTTCAGAAAATTACAACACTTCTCCAAATAAAACTGGCCTAACGGTATGTCGTTAAGGACACTAACGACATGTCATTAGGTAATTGTCTAGGATTATTGGAGTTGTGTTCTCGAGGCTCCGCGCCCGCTTCTCGGCCCCCGGCATGGTGTGCGATCATCATTAAAGTCCGACCTTCATCTTGAAACACATCCTTGTTCATCTTGGCCTCAATCCAAAGGGTGATCTTCTTGGCCATGCTTCATGTGATTGGCCTTCTTGGCGTCGTATCTCGCTCTTCAAGCTTTAAGGTAGGCGTGATTGCATCAAAGGGTGAGGACTTTTTATGGCTGCTGATGGGGAATAAATATTTGTTTAAAGGGAAACTAAACCTCTCCAGCAATTTGAAATGAATTTGGATAAAAAAGACTCACTCAAGAACACATATGAATGTGGCAACAAGAACACCAAGAACACAAACCTGCGAAATTTCACCTTTTGATCTAGAAAACGTTTGAATAACTTCACCAACTTGAATTACAAGAAACTACAGACATTGGACTATATTTTAGACTCAATAAATAAAGAAAACGATGATAGAAAATGATATGAGCTTAAAGGCTCCAGCTCGTCCTTATGCCTTGCCCGGACCAGCCTTGGATCTCACGGCAAAAACTAGCACATTAGGGACTGTTTTGGTGATCAAGTCAGCCGGCCTTCCTAGGTTTAAATGAAGGGTTATTTTAGAGTTTTCTCATGTAATAATTCTCAAGCTATAAATAGAAGGAGATAGCCTCTTTTATAGCTTGCCTTTGATTTTGATGATATTCTCTTTGGCCAATTCTTAGAGTAAACTAGTGTAACTTAGGGTTCTTGGTAACCAGTGCCAATAGGGTTGAATACCATTGTTTATCTTCTATCTCTTCTTGTAATTAAGCTCTTGAGCTTTGTTCTTAAATAAGAAAAGAGAGATCCTTAACTAGTTTGTAGAAAGGTTGCTTGTTCTTAAGATCAAGAGGGTTTTCTAATTAGTTAAGTTCTTATTATGTTCATCATCTAAACACCTCTAAACATCATCCATTTCCGCTGCAACACATACTCCATTTGAACACTAAAAGCACCTTCATCCGTTCATCCATCCAAGCTGCCAACCTCTCACAAGAGGACTAGATCCAGCTCAAGAACAGCAATTCGGCCTCCTTCTATCCAAATCGAAGTTGAGTCGTTATCAGAAAACTCAAGATACACTGCTCCAAATATGAACACCAAGAACAGAAAGTTGACAGCTTTGAGCAATTTTTGTGTAAAATGATTTAGACAAAGATTTTCTTTGAAATAAATTCTCAAAAATGGCTCAAAAGATTCACAAGACATAGAGGAACAACATCCAACTAAGGAAACAAAGAAAGTATGGTCAAAAATTTACAGAAAAACTTACCAATCCTTGATTAGCCTCTGCTCCGCTACCACTTGATACGGTCACGGTTCCTCTTGCGAATGGGTGTGGGATTTGCGCAGCAAGGTGGGGGTTTTATGGTGATAAATCCATGGCCTTTGTTCTTGTACTAAGGATCTAGTTCAAGATGGATGATAGGTACGTTCGACATAAGGAAATGAGGCTTTATTCACACAAACAACAACAACACAAGTGTGGAAAAAAAGTAACATAACTCTGAGGATTAAGGATCTTGTTTGGGCTTTTGATGTTGGAAATCACAAGCACATGTGCAACACAAATTTGACACTAAAACAAGGACAAAACTTTTAATTTTTTTACTTGAGTTAAATCAATGGCTTTCCCAAACCAAATAGATAAGCACCAAGAGAACTTACAATAAAAATAGAAGGCTTAAGCATTCTACTAAGTTTCATAAAAAATATAAGCTAAGTTTATAGAATGACATAAAAGAACTATTTATACGAAGTCTTGAAGTGGTTCTCTTCAAAATGTCCAAAAGGGGTCGAAGTGTCCTTTAAGGTAGTGGCTAACGGTGTATGGTTAGTGTCTTAACGGTATGCCATCAGCGTCGTTCTTCTTCCTTGCTAATTTGGCCACCAATTGCTGAAACTAATGGTATACCGTTAGTGGCTTAACGGTATGCCGTTAGTATCGTTCTTCTTCCTTTCTAATTCGGCCATCAGTTGCCGAAACTAACGGTATACCATTAGTGGCTTAACGGTATGCCCGTTACCTTCGTTTTTCTCCCTACTTCCAAACTACTGAATTTCCAAAATAAATTGTCAGTCATGTCGAAGCTAACGGTATGCCTTTAACGGCATACTTGTTAATCATAAATACATCTTTCCTTTTCCTCCATGTTCATCCGCTGCATACTACTCATGTATTCCTTCATATTATCCGTTCATCCATCCATCTATCAAAAACCAACCTCCGAAAGAGACTAGATCCGGCTTCTTCCAAGAAATCAGCGGCTAAACTCCTCCAAAAGGAGCTAGGGCCTTATCAAGTGGTAGCGGAGCTCCAATCCGTGCTCTAGGTTGGTAAACTTCATCGTTTTCACCGTTGAATCGGCCGAAATTTTTTCTGTTTTCGGGTAAATTTCACCACCGTTCCTCTAAACTGAAATTGCTTGTTCTTTCCATTTCCTACGGTTCAAACACTTATTCCTTCCGTATCCACGGTGGAAATATTGTTTCTAAGCGTGGGAATCAATCGTTTGTCATTCCGAGCATTTTTGATTTTAGGTCAAAAAATTTTGTTTCTAGTGATTTGATCTTCCATTTAGACCATTTGCACCAGATTTTTCTTACCCTTCGCAAGCATCAACTCTTTGCGCAGTTATCCAAGTGTGAATTCTGTTTGGAGGAAGTGCACTTCCTTGGCTTCATTGTAGGTACCTTCGGCCTCAAGGTAGACAATGAGAAGGTTAGGGCCATTGCTGAATGGCCAACACCAGCAAACTTGGGAGACGTTCTTTCCTTCCACGGGCTGGCCGGATTCTACCGCCGTTTCATCAAAGACTTCTCCACCATCGCCGCCCCCCTCAATGCTCTCACCAAAAATAATGTGGCCTTCCTTTGGGGCAAAGAGCAAGAGGTGGCCTTCAACACACTCAAGGACAAGCTGACTTCCAGTCCGGTCCTCACCCTCCCCAACTTCGATAAGACATTCGAGGTGGAGTGTGACGCAAGTGGGATAGGAATTGGGGCTGTTTTGGTCCAAGAAAAGAAACCGGTGGCTTATTTTAGCGAGAAGTTGAAGGGAGCTCAACTAAACTACTACACGTATGACCGAGAGTTATACGCACTTGTGAGAGCCCTCAACGTGTGGGAGCATTACTTGCTACCCAAGGAGTTCGTGGTTCACACGGATCACCTTAGCCTCAAATACCTCAAGGGACAAGGGAAGCTCAACAAGCGCCATGCAGCATGGATGGAATTTATCGAGCGTTTCCCTTATCACATCAAGTATTTGAAAGGGAAGGACAATGTAGTGGCGGATGCTCTATCCTGTAGGTATGCCCTTCTCACTTCCCTCCATTCACGCCTCTTAGGCTTCGCACACATCACTTCTTTGTATGCTGCTGATTTAGACTTTAAGGATGCTTATCTTGAATGCTCTAATGGTGCACATGGCATATTTGTGATACATGCTGATTTTCTGTTTCGTAAAGGTAGATTGTGCATACCTCGTTGTAGTACACGTGAGTTACTTATGAGAGAATCGCATGGGGGAGGTCTAATGGGGCACTTTGGGGTAGATAAGACTCTTAGCACACTTAAAGAGCACTTCTTTTGGCCTCACATGAAGAAACATGTTGCCGATATTGTGGCTGCTTGTATTACTTGTAAACGTGCCAAGTCTAAATGCATTAATCATGGTCTTTACATGCCTTTGCCGGTTGCATCTCATCCATGGTGTGATCTCTCTATGGATTTTGTGGTTGGGCTGCCCCGAACCAAAAGGGGGAAGGATTCGTTGTTTGTAGTTGTTGATCGTTTCTCTAAAATGGCACACTTTATTCCTTGCCACACTACAAATGATCCATCTCACATTGCCTCTCTTTTCTTTCATGAAATTGTTCGTTTACATGGCATGCCATGCACGATTGTTAGTGATAGGGATAGCAAATTCCTTAGTCATTTTTGGCGTGTGTTGTGGGCAAAGTTGGGAACTAAGTTGCTGTTTTCCACTTCGTGTCATCCTCAAACGGATGGCCAAACTGAAGTAGTTAATAGGACTTTAGGCACTATGTTGCGTGTTATGATTCAGCAATATTCCAAGTCTTGGGACGATTGTATCCCTTTTATTGAATTTGCATACAATCGCGCAATGCATTCTTCAACTCGCTTTTCTCCTTTTGAGCTAGTCTACGGGTTTAACCCTCTTACCCCCATAGACTTGCTGCCTCTCTCTCTCACTGATTGTGCAAGCTTAGATGGCGAGGAGAAAGCAGCCATGGTCCGAAAATTGCATGAGAAAGCCAAGGAGCAAATGGAAGACTTGAACAACAAACTAATGGAAAAACGCAACTCGGGTCGCCACATCAAATCCTTTGAAGTGGACGAATGGGTCTGGTTGCGTTTGAGAAAGGATCGTTTCCCCTCTCAACGCAAGGGAAAACTTAGCCAACGAGGAGATGGACCTTTTCTCATTGTGGAGAAATTCAGTGACAATGCTTATCGTCTCGATATCCCTATTTCTTTTGGTTCCATAAGCTCAACTTTCAATATTAATGACTTGTCACCTTATTTTGTAGCTGATACTGATGGAGTTGAGGAGGAGGAGCCATTGGATTCGAGGTCGAATCCACTCAAAGGGGGAGGGGATGATACGAGCACGAGCATGGGATACTTCACTAGAAGCAAAGGAATGGTAGCCGTGCTATTGAGGAGCCTTAGGGCCGAGGAGAGCAGCTTGGAACCAAGGCACAAATGGGTGACTTGCATGCACGACAACTCCTTCGCCATAAGCACCGCTCGCGACTCATGGGCAGCCCGCGCATCCTATGAAGAACCCCGCACCGATCCCGCGCCTAACCCTAGGAAGCCATGAGGCCGTGCGGATCAGCCCTTGCGCCTGCCCAAGCCTTGCGTCCTTAGCTGGTTGGCCGAAGCCCATCTTCCAAGCCCATCATCAATTGCTGCCAAGGCCAAGGCCAAGCCCCTTTGTCCAAGGGTGTAAGGGTATTTACCCCTTCTATTTTTAAGCTTAGGTATTTAAAGTGCATTGAATTCATTTCAGCACTTTGTCTTTGTTTTTGTGATAAACTTCAGCCTAGACCAACTCTTAGCTAGCTAATTAGGGTTCTTCAAACCAGCACACTATCTTCTCTAATTCGGGTTGCTCATCATTGTGGTGAGAGGGTCGGATTAGCTTAGAGATCCTTAGTTCTTTTCAGCAAGGTTACTCAAGTCCATCTTGAGGGGGTTTGCTAAGAACAAAGTTCTGATTTGTTAATCATAAATACACCTTTCCTTTTCCTCCATGTTCATCCGCTGCATACTACTCATGTATTCCTTCATATTATCCGTTCATCCATCCATCTATCAAAAACCAACCTCCGAAAGAGACTAGATCTGGCTTCTTCCAAGAAATCAGCGGCTAAACTCCTCCAAAAGGAGCTGGGGCCTTATCACTTAGGTACAGATTCGAGGACGAATCATTTTGAAGGAAGAGGGAATGATGTGAATTCTCATACCTATCCTAGCACATCGAGTGCCTTGCCCTTGAAGCGCAAGAGATGGCGACTAAGGAAGCACGAGAGATGGCGAGTATGCTTTGAGCATATAATTGTGAAGCTTTCAAAGGCAGATTATGCTGAGTAAGATTCGAGGATGAATCTTTCCGAAGAGGGCGGGAGTGATACAATCCCAAGATGTATCACACGACTACATGGACAAAAGCGTCAAGACATGATGGGGCATATGGAGTCCGATCAGGGATCACAAAGGCTTGATGGAAACCTCTATGTGTTATGTTTATTGTGTCCAAATTTTAGGACATTTGGATGAGTGGATCGTCCAAAAGATCAAGCCAACATTTTCATTGACATTAGTCCTATGCAGACAAGGACTCCAAGATGCATCAGGCGACTTCGTCCGAACCTAGCCAGCACTGGATATTTTTGAATCATGTGATCGACCACATTTGGGAAACTTCAGGATGTTATCTTTCGTTTGGAGCAAGTTTCAGCCCATTTGGCCCAGTAGTTTGAAAGTTATGCAAGTCGACATTATGGTGCGCAGTGTGTACACGAGACAGCATACGACTTTAGGTTTCGGCCCAATCCTTAGCCCGATGATGGAGAACTCGACATGGGCTGCTGGAATATATTTAAATATATTTATATTTACTTTAATTAGTTAATTTATTAATTAGTTAGTTAATTAAGTTATTTTCCTTAATTAGAACTCCTACATCTTATCAAATTAGGGTTTGGTTGTAAACTCTATATAAGAAGCCGCTTGGCCTCCTTATTTAGTTGGCTTTTATTTGATAATTTCAGAACCTTGTTCTTCAATATTTGCCCTTTGTCCAAGTGCTGAACACTTGTTCTTCTTGAGTCTGCAATACTTGAGTCGTATACAAGTAAATCCTTGGAATTGCATCATTGTGTCGGTTGTCTTAGTGTGATTCTCACAATTGTTTAGTCTAGTCCTAAGAATCTGATACAAGAACATTGACGTGAAATCGACTAGGACTCTTAGCATTCAGTTGGCAAGGTGGTCTACGTTCGTACGAGTCAAGTTAATTATTCCACATCGAAATCTGTCTTTGAATAACGATCAGATTTACGTTTTACGTGTCCTACGTGATAAGATTCTAGCTCCTGTTGGAGGGTAGAAGGGTAAAATGGCTTCCTAGGATCGTTGTTCCTCTCCGTCCGGTGTACCTGCAAAGCGCCGGAGGGGGTCTCCGGCGTAGACTCTCTGATGCTTAAGTTAGTATGAGTAGTGAAAATGGCAGAGTTTTGACCAGCAATCTTAGGCTTACCTCATATCTTGCATGCTGGGGTATTTATAGGCAAAATATAGGCGTTACCTATAGGGAGTAGGCGTTATCTTGGGACGATAACGCTTGTGCTTTCTGATAACGCTTGATGATCCCTGGGATGGGATAACACCAATCGCGATAACGGATTAGACCCCCTGCTAATGTCGACCATCCCAGGATTCTGCGTGGTAAGAGGAGTGATAGCGATAGCGACAGCGGCTTATCCCGGCTGTCAGCTACAGTGTTCCGGTCTTGATACCTTACGCAAGGACGGAAATACCCTTGGGGTCGAGTCAATATTTATTATAAGCTGATATGAGTAGCAATGCTCATGGATACTTCACTCGGAGCAAAGCCCTAGCAGCCACCCTCTTGAAGAGCCTTAGGGCCAAAGAAACCAACCTAAAGCCAAGGGAAAGATGGACTACGTGCATTCATGCCTTACTCGGACATACCATGAGGATTAGCGCACCTAACCGTCGGAAACCATGAGCGTCCGCGGCTAGGCATGGCTACATGTGCACGGATCAGCCAAGGCCGCACCAGCCCATCTCCAAGCCTTCAAGGCCGGCTGTCCAGCCACTTATACCTAAGGGTAAAGGAGTATTTACTCCTTGTAATAACATAGAGTATTTAAAGTGCAATTTGTTCATTATTACACTTGTCTTTGTTTTTGTGTTATCTTCTTCAAGGACCAAACTTTTAGCTTAAGCATTAGGGTTCTTAAAACCAGCACCAACTATCTAGACAAATCAGGTTGCTCATCCAAGAGGTGAGAGGGTTGTATTTGTTTAAGAGATCCTTTGTTCTTTTCGGCAAGGTTACTCATCCAAGAGGTGAGGGGGTTTGTCAAGAACAATAGTTCCTTTTTGTTATCATCAATACACTATCCTTTTCCTCCATTTATGTCCGCTGCTATCAACCCCATCACCATCTCAAATAATCCGTTCATCCATCCGATTATCCAAACGCCAACCTCCTAAAGAGACTAAATCCGACTCCTTCAAGGATTCCTTCGGCCTAACTCCTCCAAATCAGAGCTTGGGCCATATCAAGTGGTAGCGGAGCTCCAAGCTGTTCTCTAGGTTGGTATTGTTCTTATTCATGGTCAGAATCATCTTATTCATCATTTCCACGGTTCTTTTTCAAGGACCGTTCCCTTAAATTGCTAAAACACTTTTCCGAGCTGTTCCCACGGATCAAATTTCTTCTCTTTCCTTTTCTATGGTTAAAACATTGTTTTCTACCATAGGAAACAATTTAAATTAAATCTGAAATTTTTTCCGTTCTTGAGAAATTAATTTTATCTTGAGTTTTGATCTTGTTTTCACACAAAGATTGAATAAATTTGTGTTTGTGGCTACCGCACCTATCAATCAAAATTAGGGCAGCACACTTCATTTTGCTTGGCTTGTCATATGATTTATTTTACTTGTCATACACCTTCAATCAAATACTTGTCATACACCCTAATTTGCCTAAACTCTTTGTCACACACTTTGGTGCACTTTAGTGAAAATTGTGGTGCATGTTAGTGACAAATGTTAGTGCATGTTAGTGAAAAACTTTGGTGCATTTTAGCAAAAACAGTCGTCCATTTTTAGTGACAAATACTAGTTTATTTTAGTGGAAAATTCTGGTGCATGTTAGCAAAAAATTTCGGCAATTCGTGAATTTTTTTTTACATGCAAAATCATTTGCCTTCCACTTCAATTATCAAAAAATCATATCATACATTTATTGAAGCTCTCTTGCACTTACAAAAGAAAAACAGCAAAGAAAGGGATCAAAAGAGTAAAAGAAATCCCTAAGTCAAAAAAAAAAAAAGAGAAAAAGAAGGGATCAAAAGAGCGAATTAAATCCCTCAATCAAAAGAAAAAGAATACGAGTAAGTTAAAGCAAGAGGCAAAATGTATGTGTGCATTTGAAGTATTTTCTTTCAAGTTAAGGTGTGCATTTTTCAAGTGTTTCATTTGGCGGCAGAATTTCATTTTTTTAAAGCTTATTCTCGTTTCCCTCCATTTCTTCTAGTGTTAGTCCTTTGAGCTTGCCTTCTTTTGTGTCCTTGTGTTTTCTTCACTTGTTTCCTACACTAATATCTACTCTAAACCTGATTCGTGTTCACCAACAAGTTGTTTTAGTGAGCACAATTGCGGTTTTCTACCCTTTCTTTCTACCCTAGTTTTCATTGAACTCCTTATCCTAGCCTTGAGTCTTAGCGTCATTGCTGGTTCAATTGTTCGGTTCTTGAGTGAAGATTGAGTGGGTGAGATTGTGAGCGTATTAGAGTGTAGTGCGAAACACGAGCGACACACGTAAGGGAGAGACTAACCCTTATTATTTCCAATTGTGTTTGTGTCTTTTTGTAGGTACCTTTCACTATGTCTCACTGAGACACAAATTCGAATGCTAGTTCGGGGGAATCCTCCCCTCTAAATCTGGCCATGGCCTCTCTCACAGTCCAAATGCACGAAACTAGACAGCATGTCGCTGATTTGCAACACTTTAGAGCACAGCAAGGCCAAGACACAAAGAACATCTTAGCTGCCATTGCTGCCTTATCGGCGCAAATGGTTAACCCTACTTCCCCGCGGCCAGCCCCAACCCCACAGCCCACATATACACCTCCGAAGGACACACCACCTCCCCCACATCAACCACCACCTCTTTACCCGCCGCCCAATTACCAACCCCAAAATTTCCCACCAGGGGCTCAATACCACCAAACTACACGCCCAACTGATCCTACAAGCATCGATTACTATGCGATGCCACAAATACACACACACACCAACCCCCATGACATAAGGCAGCCACCACCTCCACCACCTCGCGCCCACACTGCCGCATCCACACACATCCAGGATGCCCTCACACACACCTCCCACCAAGATGTAAGGCAGCCACCAACACAACCGCCACCACCACCTCCACACAACCACCCACCCGTAGCACCACCTAATGCTACTAGACAGCAGCCAAACCTCCATCCCCTAGACGTCCCTTTACACCTAGCCAATGCCTATGTACCACCTCCCTTGGACAGACCTATACCCCCCTGTCCACCGCCCTATGAGCACGCTCACAATGCTCGGCGTTTCGATTATGACAAAGCATTTGAGCAGCGGGGTGATCGGAACAACGAGGAGAGAGTGGATAGCAACCTCTCGAGTATCAAACTTTCCATTCCCCCCTTCGACGGTAAAGATGATCCGGATGCCTTCAATGAGTGGGAAAACAAAGTGGACCGGCTGTTTGCTTGCTACAATTACTCCGAGACAAAGAAAGTTAAGTTAGCGATTGTGGGATTCACGGATTTGGCAATACAGTGGTGGGATCGCCTTTGTTTGCTCAAACGAAATACGGGCACACCACCTATTGCCTCTTGGGAAGAATTGAGGGCTGAGATGAGGCGTCGTTTTGTGCCTCCACACTATATCCGCGAGTTACACCAGCGCCTCCAACGGTTGTATCAAGGGCCACGTACCGTGAGTGAATATTATCACGAAATGTTGACATGTTTGATGCGGGCGAGCACGAATGAGAGTGAAGAAGCAACCATGGCTCGGTTTATCGCGGGTCTACACAAGGAAATTTCCTATCAGCTTGAGTTCCATCATTATGACACCCTAGAAGACATGTTTCATTTGGCCTTGAAAATTGAGAAACAAGTAAGTTCTAAACCCAAATCCTCATACACTTCTTCATCCACCACTCAAAAACCTTGGCAGTCATCTACCAATACCACACCAAAGCCATGGCAGACCTCTAAACCTGCCACGGACAGCCCCAAAACACACACCCCATCCCAGCCCTACACCAACCCGAAACAAACACCAAACACTACCTCCACACCTAGAACGCCTTCCCGAAACATTGAGTGTTTCAAGTGTGGGGGAAAGGCCATATGAGGGCCGAATGTCCCAATCGGAGGGTGGTAATGATTCGCGAGGGGGGGGGGCGGCCGAAAGTGAGGACGATGACGATCCACCACCTCCTCTCGACCATATATGGAATGATCACGAGGGTGAACCGATGGATCAAGATGAGTATGACATGTTAGAAGTCCCCAACTGCTTAGTTATTCGACGTAGTTTGAGCATGGCAGCAAAGGATAGTGACACGATGATGGAACAGAGGGAGAACTTGTTTCATACCCGCGGAATTTCAAATGGAATGGTGATTTCCATTATTGTGGACAACGGGAGTTGTGCGGATGTGGCCAGCACCCTCCTAGTGCATTCCTTAGGCCTCACCACCTCCAAACACCCCCGGCCCTATGTGTTGAATTGGTTCAACGACGGCAACTTGGTTAAAGTCAAGAGCCAAGTTCTAGTTCCCCTCCAAATCGGCAAGTATGTGGACGAACGCCTATGTGATGTGGCACCAATGCACTCTAGCCACCTCCTCCTTGGCAGATCGTGGAAATTTGATAAGAGGGCCCTTCATGACGGGTTGTACAACACATACAAGTTGGAACACAATGGCAGCAAGTTCCTACTACCGCACCTTCCTCCTAATCAAGTTTACGAGGACCAATTGAAGTTGGAGAAGGCTGCTGCTACGTTTGAAATAACATCTTCACTTGGAAAACAAGCAGAATGGAGTGGAGTGAAGAAAGTAAGTGGTGAGCGAGTGCAAAACAGCGGGCATGAAAAAAATGAGCATGCCTTGAGGGGAGAGAAAAATGTGAGCTATGAGAGAGGGTTGAGTGGAAATACATCGCTTGAAAAAAGTAAGCAAGCGGGTGAGATCCCAAAGGGTGTGAAAATGGACAGCAAGGTGTGTCTAATGGCTAAGGGTAGAGATGTAAGGCATGCTTTAATCATGCGCAAGCCTTGCATACTTATCAGATTTAAGGAACACTCCCTTGTCGCTACTAACACTAACCCCCCATTTCCTAGTTGTTTGTCTCCTCTCTTGCTAGATTTCAAGGATGTCTTTTCGGATGAAATCCCCAATGGACTTCCCCCCGTGCGTGGAATAGAGCACCGAATTGACTTCTTGCCTGGATCTACACTACCAAACCGCCCAGCGTATCGTTGTAATCCAAAGGAAACGCAAGAATTGCATGATCAGGTTGAAGCGCTTCTTGACAAAGGATTCGTTAGGGAGAGCCTCTCTCCTTGTGCTGTCCCGGTGGTCCTCGTGCCAAAGAAGGATGGAAGTTGGCGCATGTGCATGGATTGCCGTTCGGTGAATAAAATCACGGTAAAGTATTCTCACCCCATTCCTCGTTTGGATGACATGCTGGATGAGTTAAGTAGTGCTAAAGTGTTCTCCAAAATTGATTTAGTGAGTGGTTATCACCAGATTAGGATGTATAAAGGAGATGAATGGAAAACAGCCTTTAAAACCAAGTTTGGTCTTTATGAATGGTTAGTTATGCCATTTGGGCTCACTAATGCTCCTAGCACCTTTATGCGCTTAATGAACCATGTGCTTAGACCTTTTATAGGGAAATTTGTAGTTGTTTATTTTGATGACATATTGGTTTATAGCACATCACCACAACTCCACTTAGAACACTTGGCACAGATTTTTCTCACCCTTCGCAAGCATAAACTCTTCGCGAAGTTATCCAAATGCGAATTCTGTTTGGAGGAAGTACACTTCCTTGGTTTCATTGTAGGTACTCAAGGCCTAAAAGTGGACAATGAGAAGATCAAGGCCATTGCTGAATGGCCGACCCCAACCAATGTGGGGGACGTCCGCTCCTTTCACGGGCTGGCTGGTTTCTACCGCCGCTTTATAAAGGACTTCTCCTCCATTGCAGCCCCCCTCAATGCTCTCACCAAGAAGAATGTCCCTTTCATTTGGGGTGAAGAGCACGAGTTAGCTTTCAACACTCTCAAGGACAAGCTGTCCTCCAGCCCCGTCCTAATCCTACCCAACTTCGACAAAACGTTCGAAGTCGAGTGTGATGCAAGTGGCATCGGTATTGGAGCTGTTTTAGTCCAAGAGAAGAAACAGGTGGCTTTCTTTAGTGAAAAATTGAAGGGTGCGCAGCTGAATTATTGCACATATGACCGAGAGTTATATGCCCTTGTGCGTGCCCTCAATGTGTGGGAACACTACTTGCTGCCCAAAGAATTTGTAGTGCATACGGACCACCTAAGCCTCAAGTACTTGAAGGGACAAGGAAAGCTCAATAAACACCATGCAGCTTGGATGGAGTTCATCGAGCGGTTCCCATACCACATCAAATACTTGAAGGGTAAGGACAACATCGTGGCAGATGCGTTGTCCCGTAGGTATGCCCTCCTTACATCGCTTCATTCACGCCTTTTAGGCTTTATGCATATTACCTCTTTGTATGCTGATGATCCGGATTTTAAAGATGCATTTATAGCTTCTGTTAATGGTGCGCATGACATTTTTGTGTTACATGACTCTTTTCTGTTTCGCAAAGGTAGATTATGTATTCCTAAATGTAGCACACGTGAATTGCTTGTTAACGAAGCACATGGAGGTGGTCTAATGGGCCACTTTGGCGTAGAAAAGACTATTAGCACACTTAAAGAACATTTCTTTTGGCCACACATGAAGAAACAAGTTACTAATTTTGTGGCAGCTTGCATTACTTGTAAACGTGCTAAATCTAAATGCCTTAATCATGGTCTTTATATGCCTCTACCTGTGCCATCACATCCTTGGTGTGATTTATCTATGGATTTCGTAGTTGGTTTGCCTCGCTCGAAACGAGGCAAGGATTCACTCTTTGTAGTTGTTGATCGCTTTTCAAAAATGGCTCATTTTATACCATGTCACACTACAAATGATGCATCGCACATTGCCACACTTTTCTTTCGAGAGATTGTCCGCTTACATGGTATGCCTCGCACAATTGTTAGTGATAGGGATAGCAAATTCCTTAGTCACTTTTGGCATGTGTTGTGGGGTAAATTGGGTACTAAGTTGCTGTTTTCTACATCTTGTCATCCCCAAACGGATGGCCAAACTGAAGTAGTTAATAGGACTTTAGGCACAATGCTACGAGTGATGATTCAGCAATACTCTAAGTCATGGGACGATTGCATCCTTTTAATTGAATTCGCATACAATCGTGCCATGCATTCTTCCACTCGCTTTTCACCTTTTGAGCTAGTCTATGGGTTTAACCCACTCACCCCCATAGACTTGCTGCCTCTTCCTTTGACTGATTTGATAAGGATAGATGGTGAGGAAAAAGCAGCCGTGGTGCAGCAATTGCATGGAAAAGCAAAGGAGCGAATGGAGGCATTGAACTCCAAGTTGATGGCCAAACGCAACTCGGGATGCCACATCAAGTCATTTGAAGTTGGCGAATGGGTGTGGCTGCATTTGAGAAAAGACCGTTTCCCAACTCAACGGAAAGGGAAACTTAGCCAACGGGGAGACGGCCCCTTTCTAATTGTGGAGAAATTCAGCGATAATGCTTATCGTTTAGACATACCTCTTTCTTTTGGGTCCGTTAGCTCAACCTTTAATATTAATGACTTGTCTCATTACTTTGCAGGCGATACCGAGGGTGTTGAAGAGGAGCAGCCCATGGATTCGAGGTCGAATCCCTTCAAACGGGGAGGGGATGATATGAGCACCAATGCTCATGGATACTTCACTCGGAGCAAAGCCCTAGCAGCCACCCTCTTGAAGAGCCTTAGGGCCAAAGAAACCAACCTAAAGCCAAGGGAAAGATGGACTACGTGCGTTCATGCCTTACTCGGACATACCATGAGGATTAGCGCACCTAACCCTCGGAAACCATGAGCGTCCTCGGCTAGGCATGGCTACATGTGCACGGATCAGCCAAGGCCGCACCAGCCCATCTCCAAGCCTTCAAGGCCGGCTATCCAGCCACTTATACCTAAGGGTAAAGGAGTATTTACTCCTTGTAATAACCTAGAGTATTTAAAGTGCAATTTGTTCATTATTGCACTTGTCTTTGTTTTTGTGTTATCTTCTTCAAGGACCAAACTTTTAGCTTAAGCATTAGGGTTCTTAAAACCAGCACCAACTATCTAGACAAATCAGGTTGCTCATCCAAGAGGTGAGAGGGTTGTATTTGTTTAAGAGATCCTTTGTTCTTTTCGGCAAGGTTACTCATCCAAGAGGTGAGGGGGTTTGTCAAGAACAATAATTCCTTTTTGTTATCATCAATACACTATCCTTTTCCTCCATTTATGTCCGCTGCTATCAACCCCATCACCATCTCAAATAATCCGTTCATCCATCCGATTATCCAAACGCCAACCTCCTAAAGAGACTAGATCCGACTCCTTCAAGGATTCCTTCGGCCTAACTCCTCCAAATCAGAGCTTGGGCCATATCATAAGCCCAACCGAAAAGGAGCCCGAGCGTTTACCAAGGGCTTCCGCATCATTTTCGGCTTCACCTGCTAACGGTCCGTAGGATAACGGGGTGACTCGATCATCAAGGGGCGCTGATACGAGCACGGGACCACACGAATATGCCACACGCGGCAAGGGATTAGTGGTCGTCTTATTGAGGACCTTGAGGGCCGAAGAGGCCATTACAGCAGCCCGAGACCATTGGATGACTTATGTCCGCACCGACAACGCTATCACGGAGTCTCATGGGAAGGTCGATCCAGCCATGACGTCTCCCGCGCCGAACCCTAGCAACCCGTGAGGTTTCCCACACCCATGCCCTAGCATCCCATGATAAGCCTCTGCAGCCTTGTGGCCAAGCGCTCGCCTTCCAAGCCCAAGCGCTAGGACACCAAGCCCATCCACTTCAAGCCCGTGGTCTACCACTTAAGTGAAGGGTAGTGTTGGTTTTTCCATGTAATAATTCCCAAGGTATAAATAGAATGACTTAGCCTCTTTTATACCTTGTCTTTGATTTTGTGAGTTATCTCCTTTCAAGACCAATTAGTTGGCTTTAGCCTTAGGGATCTTAAATCCAATTTTCATTCCTTTTGTTAATCTCATCGGGTTGATCATTGTTGATCAAGTAAGGGTAAGCACGATTAAGAGATCCTTGTAATCATTTGAATACAAGTTAGTATATTGTTGTTCATCAAAACACTCTCCTTTTCATCCATTAATCCGCTGCACAATCCGCTATCCCCTAGCGACGTTATCCTCTCCATTAAACACCTTTAAACACCATTTACACCATTCATCCTTGTGTTTACCACCTCCCAAAGGAGACTAGATCCATTCAAGCTCAAGAACACGGTTTCTTCCTTCAAGAGAAGCCCGAATGTTATCAAGTGGTAGCGGAGCTCCAAATCATCTTCTAGGTTGGTAAAATCCCTTCTCACGGCTGGAATCATCATTTCCACCGTAGGTTTTCATTTTTGGCCGAAAGTTTTTCTGATTTTTATATCCGTTCCTCTCTTCGGTTCAAACTTCATTTCCTTGAGTTTCTTCGGTTCAAACACCTTGATTCTTGTTTTCTATGGTTTAAACATTGTTTTCTACCATAGGAATCAATCTTACTTCATTTGAAAAAAATTGGTGTTCTTGAGAAATTTTTGTCTTTTAGTGTGCTGAATTTTGGAAGAACACAATTGCTGAAATATTTTGTGTTTGTGTGCATCTAAATGGACGAAAATTCATCTTCTTAAATTTTTATTTGCTGCTGAAGTTATTGGAGCCTCCTATGGTGGCCTTGAGAGCCATGTGGACTGAATTGTTTTCTTGCTAAGTGTCGAATTTGTTGCTCCAATCCTAGCCGGCCACATCACCTTAATTGTAAGCCTAGTATTTCCCTCAATTGTGAGCCAAGCATTTCAGCTTGCTCACTACTCTAGGCCAGCCCTAATTTTGCTTCATTACACTTTGTATGCTTGTCATGCACGTCCACCTCACATGCCACATCACTTGCTTGGTCATCCACACAATTAGTGACACATCATCTTCACTTGCCACATCACATTTTTGGCTTTTAGTGAAAAAAATTCAAGAGCAAAAACTACTTGTCTTTCACTTCATTTTCTTTTAAAAACAAATACTTGTCATTCAAGTGAGTCTTCTTCACCCTTTGCAATAAAAAAAACAGAACTTAAAAGAAGGGAACTAAAACATTTGATCAAAAAAAAAAAGGAGAAAAGAAAAGAAAAAGTGATCAAGTTCCCCACTTCTCAAAAAAAAAAAAAAGAGAAGATAAGCAAAGGAGTCACAAGCAAGAAGCTACTTGTGTATGCACATTGAAGTGAATTACATTGCTTTTGAACTGTCCTTGTGGAAGAACACAAGTTTTGAATTTATTTTGTGCTTTCTTCCTCGGATTTCCATTCCCAGTTTCACTACCTTCGCATTTTTCCCTTTTGAGAGAGTATTTGCGTACGAAAAATTCTGAAATTTTGACAACTTAAACTTCAGTCTGAGGGGAACAACTCTTATGTTGGAGACTTCTCCTAATTATGTGGTTTTCACATACTTCTATCCAACTCAAAATCAGTGTGCAGTTTTCACTCGAAATTTCAGTTTTGAGTCTTTCTTTTCAATTTCTGAAAATATTTTTCGTTCCTTTTTTCCTTTCTTCTTGAGTTGTCTATTTTGAGCTAGCTTTTCTTTTGAGTCTTTGGTCTATCCTTCTTGTTTCCATCATTATTTCTACTCTAAATCAATTAGGTGTGCATTTCAATCCAATCCGTGCATACTTTTGATTTTCTCTACCTTCCTTTCTAAGCTTGTTTTCTTTGCATTCCTTGTGCTGTTATGTGTCTTAGAGTTTGTGCTAAGCTACATTACTTGGTTTTGCTTGGATATTAGAGTGGGTGAGGAGGTGAGATTATTAAAGGGTAGTGTGAAACACGAGAGAAACATGTGAGGGAGGGACTAACCCTTTGTTTATATATCAATTGCGTTTGTTTTCCTTTTTGTAGGTAATTTTCTATGTCTTCTTATAGTGAGGACGATGGGTCCTCTTGGGAGGAGGACTCTTGTTCTGGTACGGCCTATTCTACGGCCTCTTCTTGTTATGAGGTGAACTACTTAGTGGAGCATGAGACACCGAATGGGGATGATTCTTGTTCTTATGGGGTAGACACCTAAGGAGACCATTCTTCTGCCTCATCTTCTTCTCCAAGGGAGTATGATCTTCATGAGCCCTCACGGCGAGCCTTTGGTTATGCCTCTAGTGCGGACAGTGGAAATGATTATTATGCACACGAGGACTTCATTGATGGGTCATCTAGGCATGGGAACTGTAGCTATGACTACTTCACTGAGGCTACCCCTTCCCCACACCGTGGCACCTCCATCTATGTCCCGGACCGTGGCAGCCATCATCACCCCTTTGTGCCCCCAGCTTCTAGGGCACCTCCTCACCACGCCACACTGTATTCTTATGAGCAACCTCCCCACCATATCCGTTGGCCCTCGTGATACGAGCACGAGCATGGGATACTTCACTAGAAGCAAAGGAATGGTAGCCGTGCTATTGTGATATGAGCTTAAAGGCTCCAACTCGTTTCTCTTGTCTTGCCTTCCGTCTAGGCCAAGACTGCTGTCTAGGGCAAACCTTCGGTCTAGGCCAAGACTCCCATCTATGGCGAACCTACTGTCTAGGCCAAGACTCCCGTCTAGGCCGAACCTACTGTCTAGGCCAAGACTGTTGGCCGAAGCCCATCCTCCAAGCCCATCTTCATTGCTGCCAAGGCCAAGCCCCTTTGTCTAAGGGTGTAAGGGTAATTTACCCATTGTTAGGTTTTAGTATTTAAAGTGCAAACATTTCTTTTCAGCACTTGTCTTTGATTTGAATGTTATTTCTCTAAGACCAAACCCTAGTGTAGCTTAGGTAATTTAGGGTTCTTCAAACCAGCACTTCATCTTCCTTACTTTGTAACAAGGTTGCTCTAGCTAGCCTAGAGAGGGTTTGTTGGGTATTGAAGTTATATACTTATTATTGTTCATCAAAACACTCTCCTTTTCATCCATTAATCCGCTGCACAATCCGCACTCCTTCTAGCGACGTTATCCTCTCCATTTAAACACCTTCATCCATTCATCCGAACCAGCAACCAACCTCTCACAAGAGGACTAGATCCGGTTTCAGCTCCATTCCGTTCATCTTCTCCAAAACAGAAGTTGAGCCCTTATCAAGTGGTAGCGGAGCTCCAGCTGTTCTCTAGGTTGGTTTCTTGTGTTTCTCTCATCCTTTCTGCCATTAAAATCGCTTCCCCTTTGGTCATTTCTTTTCGTTTGTTCTGGTCAGAAATTTCTGTCCAGGAGTCAGTTTTTGAGTCTGTTTCCTTTTCTGATCTGGGTCTGTTTTCTACGTCAGAAAAATCTGAAAATTTCTGTGCTTAAACATCTTTCTGTGTAGAGAAACTTTTGTGTTTTGGTCTGCTGCTAACTCAGTGATCTTGGTACACTTTTCGGCCTTGGAAGAAAAGTGTGCAGAAATCGCGCGAGTAAAACAGTCTGGTGTTGTGAGTCTGTTTTGAGTCCTTTCCACTTGGAATTTCAGTTTCATTCCTTCTACAAAGTTGTAGATCTTCGTCTTTAGAGTCTTTCCTGTGATTTTCGTAACTTTTGGGCCACCTTTGGGCTGTTTAGGATTCATAGAGCGAAAGTTGTGCTTGGTGTTCTTCATGATCATCTTGTGTTCTTGAGGTTTATGAGTTGGATCTTTAGTGACCCACTAATTCCGAAAATCTGTGTTTGCTGAATTGTTTTCTTTGATTTATTTAATTAAACCGAAAATTTGTGAGTGGTGCTTTCATTTGTTCATCCATTTGAAAGACAAGTGTCTTGTGTGCCATGTGTAGGATGTGGTCCCATTTTGTTGTTATGTGGAGGTGTCCTCTAAAATACTAGGTCCATATTAATCCACCTATTCTTCATTTCAGCCTAGCATTTCAGATGGGATATACATAGAATATTCTCCTAGATATTTTATCACCTCACACTTGCCACCTCACTTGACACCTCACTTGCCACCTCACCTAATTTTGCCACCTCATCACTAATGCCACCTCATCGAATATTTGGCATCTAGTGAATATTTTCTAAAGAGTCAAACTACTTGCCATTTTATTGTGAGAGATGATTAGTGTGCCTTCTAGTGTTGATTCAGCCGCGCCACCACCGCTTCATGAGGATGAGGAGCGCCTATCCATTTCGCATTCTATTGAGGAGCACTTGGCCCCCATTGCGGACGAGCTCCTTGAGGTCTCTCCGGTTGATGATGTTATGGTTCCATTGGTCGTGGAAATGGATACCTTGACTGTATGTTCACTTGGGGATGATCATGGGGGGGGGGGGGGGGATAGCCACAATGGGCGAGACTTAGAGCTAAGTGGGTTGTCTACGGGCTGCCATGAGAGAGCTCTTATTTGTCTTGGCTTGCAACGCCACTTTGATCATCTCGGCAGCAAGTTCTCCATGATTTGGGTTTCATTTCAGGCTACCTTGGGTCATCCTTGGGAGCGGGTAGATGGCATGGATCTTTGCGCCCCCTTGCCTACATTTGAGCTTTCTAGTCCTTCCGTACTTGAGCCTAACGGGGACCCACCATTTGGGGCCCTTAGTGCATTAGTGATAAGGATTCAGCCTCTGTTTTGGAGAAGATGAACGGATTGAATGGAGCCACGGATCTAGTCCTCTTGTGAGAGGTTGGTTGCTGGTTCGGATGAACGGATGAAGGTGTTTAAATGGAGAGGATAACGTCGCAAGAAGGTTGCGGATTGTGCAGCGGATTAATGGATGAAAAGGAGAGTGTTTTGATGAACAATAATAAGTATATAACTTCAATACCCAACAAACCCTCTCTAGGCTAGCTAGAGCAACCTTGTTACAAAGTAAAGAAGATGAAGTGCTGGTTTTAAGAACCCTAAATTATCTAAGCTACACTAAGCTACACTAGGGTTTGGTCTTAGAGAAATAACATTCAAATCAAAGACAAGTCCTAAAAATGGCTAACATAGCCTATTTATACTACATAATTATTTTCCCTTCAAGTGAACTACAAGTCACTCAAAAACTCAGGTTTGCCCAGACTTCATGGTCTTGCTCATGGCCCATGAACTCGACCATGAACAGGTACTGTCTTGGCCTTCTCGTCGCGCAGGTTCGGGGAAGATGGGCCACACGGGAGGCCTTGCCCATGCAATTTGTGCGGGAAATGGTGGATCCATGCTCATATCATCCCATCCCTCTTTGAGGAGATTCGTCATCGAATCTAGACCGTGGATGGTGTGATAGACCGAAATGGGCAATGAAGATTTAACCACAAGGACTTCCATTCCTTTCCTTCGCACCAAGTCTCTTTCAATCCATTGGAGAAGCGGATCCGTGTAGCCATGAAGGGGAGCCAAAGTAGTGAAAGATGAGGCGCGGTCAAGATGTGAAGCCAAAAGGATGAAGGAGGAGGCGCGGCCAAGGTGCACATGTAGGAAAGGATCCACAAAACAAAGAGGTGGCACCGATAGAATGATAGAAAATTGGCTACCAAAATCTTGAAACTTACTTTGCAAATCAAGGCAATGAAGAGCCTTCTCATGGCAGCCCAAAGTAAACCCATAAATGACACGTTCACTCCCATTGTTTCCATCCGCCCCATGATCATCACCATGTGAACACACCCTCAAAACAACCCTATCCGCGACCAATGGAGGTACCACCTTAACAACGGGCTGAACAACAAGGGCAGCGTCTATAGATGGCACTAAATCCTCCTCAAATGATGGCGAAACAAGAGCAACAATGCCAACTCTTCGACGGGTAAAGTAGCACTAGAAGCAACACCATTCTCTGTGTTCTTGTCACTAGCCAACTCACATTGCCCAAGGTGCCCGGAGTCCCGTAGGTTTTCCAATATCAGCGTCATTGCGGGCATGGTTTCTGCCATGGATTGAGGGCTACGTTGCACTCGTGCTAGAATTGGAGCAATCTCTGAGTCGAAAGGTGAAGGTACTTGTGCATGGGACGACCCTAGGTCATGTGATGGGGTAAGGTGATAGGAAGGGTGCGGAGGACCAACCCTCAAATGTGGAGGGGTATAGGAGGCAGTCACGGTGTCAAAGTCTCGGCTAGGAGGTGGCGGGGGCCAAGTGACATGGTGAGTAGGTTCCTCGTAAAAATACGGCAGCGCGTGGCGAGGAGGTGCACTAGGAGGCCTAAGGTCACGGGGTGATGATGGTGGCCCATATGGAACATAGTCATGTCCGTGTGGATAAAGAAGGTGATCAGCCGGTGCCTCTATCACGCGTGATGAGCTATGGGCACCATATGGAGGTGGCGCCACATAAGGGAGAGAGGGGCGGTGTGGGCGCTCATAAATGTGGTCCGGCTGCTCATACCCATAAGATTGCCATGAGGGCTCACGAAGACCATACTCCAACCGAGAAGAAGAAGTGGCACTAGAGCGGCTGTCTCGGCTGTCTAATACATAGGCCCAAGAATCAAGTGATGCTTCATCCCTCTTGGGACAAGCATCCTCATGGAAAGAACTAGTCCCATACGGTGACTCTACCTCTCCCAAGTAGCTCACGGCATGGCAAGAAGATACGCGGTCACTAGCCATGGAATAGGCCGCACTTGAACAAGATGCATCCTCCTAATCGGACCCAACATCCGAATAAGAGCAATGCGAAGACATAGTAAATACCTACAAAAAGAACAAACACAATTGATAGCTAAAAAGGGTTAGTCCCTCCCTCACGTGTTTCGCTCGTGTTTATCACTCTAATAATCTCACAATTTTCTCTCTAAGCCCAAACCATAACCGAAGCCAAACAATGACTCAAAGAATCACTAAGGCACAAGGAAAAGCAATGAAAACAAGGGCTAGAAGGAAAGGTGAAGGAAAATCAAAATAGTGATCAAAGAAGATAACTTGAGTTTGATCACTAAATTGGTTTAGAGTGGATAGATGATGTGCGGAAACAAGGAAAGGAAAACACCAAGACAAGCTACACAAGAAAAGACTCAAGGAAAGGAGAAAGGAAATTTCAAAGAAAAATCCAAAACCGAAAGTTTAAACAATTAAAGGAGAAAACCAAAAATCAAACAAATGCACACCAAAAGTGAACTACTACACTTCTAATGTATTCATACACACTAGTAGTCTCTTGCTTTTGACTCAATTGCAATCTATGTTTTTGAATTTGGAACTTGATCACTTTTCTTTTTTTTTTCTATGTTTTAGTCCCTTTCTTTCTTTCTTTTGTTGCAATGAGTGAAGAGAACTCACTTGTATGACAAGTAGTTTTGAAATAAGAAGTGAAAGACAAGTAGTTGTACTCTTTTAAAAATATTCACTAGATGCCAAATATTTGATGAGGTGGCAAAATGTGTGAGGTGGCAAGTGAGGTGGTGTGTATATGTGCAAGTGAGGTGGCATGTGTAAGGATGCTAAACCAAGGGCCGGCTAAGTGAGGAGAAGAGTGGTGAGCAAGCTGAAATGCTTGGCTCACAATGCATGAAAATACTAGGCTCACAATAGGGGTGATGTGGCCAGCTAGGAGTGGAGCACAAAATTTGGCACTTAGATAAGCAACAAGCAAGTCCACATGGCTCTCATGGCCACCATAGGAAGCTCCAACAAAAGCCAACAATTAAACACAGCTCAGGTAAGAATTAAACCACACAAACACCAATTTTTCAGAATTTTTTGGCTCCAACGAAATCAAACACAAAACCAAAACGAAAACAAGATGAACTATCAAGAACACCCAGGAGACTTTCGGCTTTTGCCTTCAACACATAGCAAACGTGGATCAAAAATTCTGAAAATGAACAGACAGACTCAAAAGACTCCGATCTACAACTTTGTAGAAGGAAGAAAAATGAAATTCCAACTGGAAGGGAGAGAAAACAGTCGCACAACACAAACTGTTTTTCTCGCGCGATTTTTGCACACTTTTCTTCCAAGGTCAAAAAGTGTGTAAAAATCACAGATTCAGCAGTCGACTCAAAAAAAAAGTTTTCTCTACATAGATAGAAGATTAAGTACCGAAATTTTCAGACTTTTCTGATGGAGAAAACGCACAGAAAATCAAAACGAAAACAGACACAAAACTGACTCCTGGACAGAAAAATTCTGACCAGCACAAACGAATAAAAGAGATGAAGGGGGAGCGATTTTAATGGGGGGAATGGTGAGATAACCAACCTAGAGGGCAGCTGGAGCTCCGCTACCAAATGATAAGGATTCAGCCTCTGTTTTGGAGAAGATGAATGGATTGAATGGAGCCACGGATCTAATCCTCTTGTGAGAGGTTGGTTGCTGGTTCGGATGAACGGATGAAGGTGTTTAAATGGAGAGGATAAAGTCGCAAGAAGGTTGCAGATTGTGCAGCGGATTAATGGATGAAAAGGAGAGTGTTTTGATGAACAATAACTTCAATACCCAACAAACCCTCTCTAGGCTAGCTAGAGCAACCTTGTTACAAAGTAAAGAAGATGAAGTGCTGGTTTTAAGAACCCTAAATTATCTAAGCTACACTAAGCTACACTAGGGTTTGGTCTTAGAGAAATAACATTCAAATCAAAGACAAGTCCTAAAAATGGCTAACATAGCCTATTTATACTACATAATTATTTTCCCTTCAAGTGAACTACAAGTCACTCAAAAACTCAAGTTTGCCCAGACTTCATGGTCTTGCTCATGGCCCATGAACTCGACCATGAATAGGTACTGTCTTGGCCTTCTCGTCGCGCAGGTTCGGGGAAGATGGGCCACGCGGGAGGCCTTGCCCGTGCAATGTGTGCGGGAAATGGTGGATCCATGCTCATATCAATTAGTGACTCCGGGAATTATTGAGGATTTGGTGACTCCGGGAGTCAAGCTTACTGTGGTTTCGGATCTCACAGACTTAGTGGTTTCGAGTACTCCCTCGGATGATATTGATTTATAGTTCGTGACTTCGGGTTTGGAGCTTATGGGGACTTCGAATTTGGTGGTCTCGAGTGCTCCTTTGGATGTGTTCGAGTTTGGGAATGAGAGGAGCCTAAGTGTATCTTGTGAGTTCTCTTAGGGTAGCCGCGAGAAGGCCATACTTCGTTTAGCATGGCAGCGCGCCTTTTGGTAGTGAGTTTTCCATCATGCCGAGTGTGCCTACACATGACTTGGTGGATCCCTTCCTCCGTGGTTTTGAGTATGTTGACCGCGCGCCCTTCATTCGGATCTTGGCACATTCACTTGGTCTCGCATGGTTGTCGTGTCTCTTCCACAGCTCCTTTGGCCATCCATAGTGCCCACGACGTCTCATCTACTACTTTGGGCCCACACCTAGACCACATCATTCCCATTCCTCGCCTTGGACGAGTCTTGGATATTTTGAGGGTTGAGTTACCATCGGTTTTCACTAGCACGACCTTGCACCTTTTCTCTTCGGGCAGCCACGAGAAGGCCTTCCTTTTCGTTGCGCTGCAACGCAAGTTTCAGTCCATGGGAGTGATTTCTCCATCATGCCGAGTGTGCCTACGCATAGCTTTTAGGATCCGTTTCTACTTGGATTTGAGCCTCTTGGACGCACCCTTTCCTTCCCATTTTCGGCACCTCCTAGTGGTTTCATGGTCCCTTACTTCACCCGGACTTCTCCCGTTACTCCTTTGGTGACTGGTAGTGCCCACACATCCGTTTTCATGTCTCGGGGTCCTCGGTTGGTCCGCTTCACCAGCATCTCCCATCTTGGCCGATCCGTGGTTGTTATTTGGTTTTTCCCGTCCGCGCCTACATTCCTTGCCCGCGGAAGGCCTCCACCTTGGCCTATATTCACCGAGAGTTGTATTTTGAGGATTCCGTGTATGGAAACTAGCCGAGAGCATGCTTTGACCCGTTTGGCCCGCTTCACCACCATTTCCTGTCATGGCCGATCTTTGATGGTTCTTGGGTTTTCCCCGTCCACGCCTACTTATCTTCCCCGCGGAAGGCCTCCACCTTGGCCTATTTCCCTCGAGAGTTGTAGTGTGAGGGTTCCGTGTGTGAGTACTAGTCGAGAGCATGCTTTGGTCCGTTCGGCTTTTCGAGGGATAGAGCCTCCAGATTCGAGGACGAATCCCCGCGAAGGGGGAGAGGATGATACGAGCACGGGATCACATGGATACGCCACACGCAGCAAGGGAATAGTGGCCGTCTTATTGAGGACCTTGACGGCCGAAGAGGCCAATACTGCCCGAGACCATTGGATGACTTGTGTCCGCACCGAGAACACTATCGCGGAGTCTCATGGGAAGGCCGATCTAGCCATGACGTCTCCCGCACCGAACCCTAGCAACCTGTGAGGTTTCCTACACCCGCACCCTAGCATCCCATGAGAAGCCTCGGCAGCCTTGTGGCCAAGCGCTCGCCTTCCAAGCCTAAGCGCTAGGACGCCAAGCCCATCCACTTCAAGCCCGCGGTCTACCACTTAAGTGAAGGGTAGTGTAGATTTTTTCATGTAATAATTCCCAAGGTATAAATAGAAGGACTTAGCCTCTTTTATACCTTGTCTTTGATTTTGTGAGTTATCTCCTTTCAAGACCAATTAGTTGGCTTTAGCCTTAGGGATCGTAAATCCGATTTTCATTCTTCTTGTTAATCTCATCGGGTTGATCATTGTTGATCAAGTAAGGGTGAGCACGATTAAGAGATCCTTGTAATTATTTGAATATAAGTTAGTATATTGTTGTTCATCAAAACACTCTCTTTTTCATCCATTAATCCGCTGCACAATCCACTATCTCCTAGCGACGTTATCCTCTCCATTAAACACCTTTAAACACCATTTACACCATTCATCCTTGTGTTTACCACCTCCCAAAGGAGACTAGATCTATTCAAGCTCAAGAACACGGTTTCTTCCTTCAAGAGAAGCCCGAATGTTATCAGGCGCGTCTTTTCAAATCGTCATTTTATGAGGCCTATAAATTGATTCTTCTTCTGCTCTGAGATTTCACATCTTTTCTTCATTTCTCTTTCATCTTCGTCATTGATGCGTGCTTGTCGAGGGCACGATCAAACAATTACAACTTATCACATGCAACAAAAAGGATTGAAGACAGTGGCAAGAGGTTCGATCCACGGAGACTAGGGAAGACACTAACTTTCATGCATGACAAAGACAAACAGACCAAAAATAGTAATACAATAAGGGGTGGGTTTATGTTGATCAATGGAATTAATGAACGCAGATTCGGGAGCTAACAAGACAAATAATTAAAGCAGTTATCAAGGGCACAAAAGTAAAAAGCACTAAAAGTGAGAGTTGATACGAGCACAAGCATGGGATACTTCACTAGAAGCAAAGGAATGGTAGCCGTGCTATTGAGGAGCCTTAGGGCCGAGGAGAGCAGCTTGGAACCAAGGAACAAATGGGTGACTTGCATACACGCCAACTCCTTCGCCATAAGCACCGCTCGCGACTCATGGGCAGCCCTTGCATCCTATGAAGAACCCCGTACCGATCCCGCGCCTAACCCTAGGAAGCCATGAGGCCGTGCGGATCAGCCCTTGCGCCTGCCCAAGCCTTGCGTCTTTAGCTGGTTGGCCGAAGCCCATCTTCCAAGCCCATCATCAATTGCTGCCAAGGCCAAGGCCAAGCCCCTTTGTCCAAGGGTGTAAGGGTATTTACCCCTTCTATTTTTAAGCTTAGGTATTTAAAGTGCATTGAATTCATTTCAGCACTTTGTCTTTGTTTTTGTGATAAACTTCAGCCTAGACCAACTCTTAGCTAGCTAATTAGGGTTCTTCAAACCAGCACACTATCTTCTCCAATCCGGGTTGCTCATCTCTTTTGATGAGAGGGCTGAATTGATTAGAGATCCTTTGTTCTTTTCAGCAAGGTTACTCAAGTCCATCTTGAGGGGGTTTGCTAAGAACAAAGTTCTGATTTGTTAATCATAAATACACCTTTCCTTTTCCTCCATGTTCATCCGCTGCATACTACTCATGTATTCCTTCATATTATCCGTTCATCCATCCATCCATCAAAAACCAACCTCCGAAAGAGACTAGATCCGGCTTCTTCCAAGAAATCAGCGGCTAAACTCCTCCAAATGGAGCTAGGGCCTTATCAAGTGGTAGCGGAGCTCCAATCCGTGCTCTAGGTTGGTAAACTTCATCGTTTTCACCGTTGAATCGGCTGAAATTTTTTCTATTTTCGGGTAAATTTCACCACCGTTCCTCTAAACTGAAATTGCTTGTTCTTTCCATTTCCTACGGTTCAAACACTTATTCCTTCCATATCCACGGTGGAAACATTGTTTCTAACCGTGGGAATCAATCGTTTGTCATTCCGAGCATTTCTGATTTTAGGTCAAAAAATTTCGTTTCTAGTGATTTGATCTTGCACAAACACATTGGCTGGATTGATTTGTGTTTATTGTGTCTTTGGTGACTGAAATCTTAATCTGCTTGACAATATTTGCTGCTGAATATATTGGAGCTTCCTATGGTGGCCATGAGAGCCATGTGGACTGATTTTATTTAAGCCAAGTATTTCACATTTAATCCTCTCTTCCTATTCGGCCACATCTCCCTATTTTCAGCCTAGTATTCTCATTTACTTGTGCACACAGCCGGCCCTAAAACCAGCAAGCTTCCCTCACCCTTTGTTTGTCATACACTTGGCATAAACTCCTTGTCATACAATCTGATTTGCCTAAGCTCATTGTCACACATCTTGGTGCATATTAGCGAAAATAGTGGTGCATTTTAGTGAAAAATTTAGGTGCATGTTAGCCAAAACATGGGTGCATTTTAGCAAAAAATTTGGTGCATTTTAACTTCAAAATACTGGTTTATTTTAGTGGAAAATTTCGGTGCACGTTAGCAAAAAATTTCGTCAATTCGTGAATTTTTTTTTTTTTTAACTTGCAAAATTATTTGCCTTCCACTTCAATTATCAAAAACTCATTTCATACATTTATTGAAGCTCTCTTGCACTTACAAAAAAAAAACAGCAAAGAAAAGAAAGGGTTCAAAAGAGTAAAAGAAATCCCTACGTCAAAAAAAAAGAAAAAAAGAAAAAAAGTAAAGAAAGAAAGGGATCAAAAGAGTGAAATCAGTCCCTCAATCAAAAGAAAAAGAATACATGTGAGTCAAAGCAAGAGGCAAAATGTATGTGTGCATTTGAAGTGTTTTCGTTCAAGTTAAGGTGTGCATTTACCAAGTGTTTCATTTTGCCGCAAATTTTGAATTGTGAAGCTTAGTCTCATTTCCCTCCATTTCTTCTAGTGTTGGTCCTTTGAGCTTGCCTTTCTTTTGTGTCTTTGAGTTTTCGTCACTTGATTCCTACATCAATATCCACTCTAACCTAATTAGTGTTCAAACTCAAACAATTTTTCCTTGAACACTAATTCGGTTTCCTTACCTTTCATTTCTGCCCTAGTTTTCTTTGATTCTCCTTGTGCGCATTGAGTCTTAGAGTCATTGCTAGCTATTTTGTTTGGTTTGGAACTGAAGTTTGAGTGGGTGAGATTGTGAGAGCATTAGAGTGTAGTGCGAAACACGAGCGATACACGTGAGGGAGGGACTAACCCTTTATCATTTTTAACTGCGTTTGTGTCTTTTTGCAGGTACATTTTCTATGTCTAACCACGGCACAAATCTGAGTCAGGGGTTAGACGAGTCCTCTCCCCTAAACCCGGCCATGGCATCTCTTACGGTCCAAATGGGAGAGACTCGCCAACATGTGGCTGCTTTGCAACAACACGCCACAAGACAAGAGCAAGCCAATATTGACATCTTGGTTGCCATTGCTGCCTTAGCGGCAAAAGTTTCTACACCCTCACCACAACCTCCAAATTACCCTCCAACCAAGACTTACCCACCCCAACCTTCCCCACAAGCCCCAATTTATACACCAGCCCCAAATTACACACCACAAGCCCATTTTCATCAAACTACTCACCCACAAGATCCTACTAGTCTCGACTACTATGCCTTCCCGCAAGTAGAGGGTCATACGGATAGGGCTACAACAACCGGCCATCTTGGCCACGATGAGGAAGCCCTAGGCCACCATACTCACCATAGCGTGCCCCCACATCTTGAACACAACCGTAGCAATTTTTTGGTGGACAATCATGGCGTCGTTTTTCCTCATCCTCCTAGCCAGCCACACGTGCAACCTAATCAGCCCTACACCCACACTCTTGACACGAGACAGCCACCACATCAGCCCCCCCACCCGGACCACCACCACATAACCCTAGACAACCGCATACACCAACTCCACTCCAAATAGCTAATCACCTAGTTGTTCCCCTACATCATGCGAATGCATATGTCCCACCCCATTATGAGCAGCCTAGGCAGCAACATCCACCTCACTATGAACACGCTCACAATGCTCGAAGGTTTGATCATGATGAGATATACGAGCAGCGGGGTTATAGGCACAATGAGGAGGGAGTGGATCACAACCTCTCGAGTATCAAGTTGTCAATCCCTACCTTCAAGGGTAAGGATGACCCGGATACTTTTCATGAATGGGAGAACAAAGTGGATAGGCAATTTGCTTGTTACAACTACTCCGAGACAAAGAAGCTGAAATTGGCCATTGTAGAGTTCACAGGCTTAGCGATACAATGGTGGGATCGCCTTTGTTTGATAAAGAGAAAGGAGGGCAGCCCGCCTATTGAGACTTGGGAGGAGTTAAGGACTGAAATGAGGCGTTGGTTTGTGCCCCCACACTACATCCGTGACTTGCACCAACGTCTCCAACGTTTGTATCAAGGCCCCCGTACCGTGAGTGACTACTACCACGAGATGTTGACTTGTTTGATGCGGGCCAGCACAAATGAGACCACGGAGACCACCATGGCTCATTTTATGAGTGGTCTACACAAGGAAATTTCCTATCAGCTAGACTTTCACAAGTACGACACATTGGAGGAGATGTTCCACTTGGCCTTAAAAATCGAGAAGCAAGTGACTGCCAAGCCGAAAACACCCTACACCTCTCCTTCACCTTTCCAAAAAACATGGCAGACCCCTCCCTTCCCTTCTAAGTCTACCAATGACAGCCCCAAACCACCTTTCACAAACAAGCCAAACACCACCCCAAACACTACAAATCAGCCACCTTACCCTCCAAAACCACCCTTAAGCACCCAAAGAACGCCTTCTAGAACCATTAAGTGCTTCAAATGTGGGGGCAGCGGCCATATGAAGGCCGAGTGTCCCAATAGGTGAGTCATCTTGATTCGCGAGGGAGGAGAGTTAGAGAGTGAGGATGATGAGGAGACAGCCCCACCTCACGGTCACTTATGGGATATTGATGATGATCCGAATGAAGAGGAGGCTGGATATGCCTATGTAGACGTGCCAACATGCCTAGTTGTGAGGCGCACATTAAGTGTGGCAAAGGAAGATGATAAAGTCCTTGAGCAGCGAGAAAACTTGTTCCATACGCGTGGGGTTTCGAATGGAATGGTAATCTCCATCATTGTAGACAATGGGAGTTGTGCGGATGTGGCCAGCACTCTCCTTGTGCACTCCTTGGGTCTCCCCACCTCCAAACACCCTAGGACATACTCCTTGAATTGGTTCAACGATGGGAGTTCAGTTAAGGTCAAGCGGCAAGTCCTCATTCCACTTCAGATTGGAAAATACACGGATGAGCACTTATGTGATGTGGCACCGATGCATTCTAGCCATCTCCTCCTTGGCAGACCTTGGCAATTCGATCGGAAGGCCATTCACGATGGTTTTCGCAACACTTACAAGCTAGAACACCTTGGCAGCAAGTTCATTATCCCACCCCTTCCTCCTAGCCAAGTGTACGAAGACCAGCTGAAGTTAGAAAAGGCTTCAGCCACTTTTGAGATAACATCTTCTCTTGGTTCACAAAATGTGTGGAGTGGAGAGAAGAATGTAAGTTGTGAGAGTGTTAAAAACAGCGGGCATGAAAAAAGCGAGCATGCGCCGAGTGGAGAGAAAAATGTGAGCTTTGCAAGTGAGTTGAGTGGTAACACACGACTTGACAAAAGTAAGCAAGTTAGTGAGCCTTTGAGTGGAGTGAAAATGGGCAGCAAAGTGAGTTTAATTGCTAAAGGAAGAGATGTAAGGCATGCTCTTATCATGCGCAAGCCTTGCATCCTCATCAGATTTAAGGAACACCCGCTTATTGCTTCTAACACTAATCCTTCCTTTCCCCCTCTTATGTCTCCTCTTTTGCTAGATTGAACAATAATTAGGGTTCTTCAAACCAGCACACTATCTTCTCCAATTCGGGTTGCTCATCTCTTTTGATGAGAGGGCTGAATTGATTAGAGATCCTTTGTTCTTTTCAGCAAGGTTACTCAAGTCCATCTTGAGGGGGTTTGCTAAGAACAAAGTTCTGATTTGTTAATCATAAATACACCTTTCCTTTTCCTCCATGTTCATCCGCTGCATACTACTCATGTATTCCTTCATATTATCCGTTCATCCATCCATCCATCAAAAACCAACCTCCGAAAGAGACTAGATCCGGCTTCTTCCAAGAAATCAGCGGCTAAACTCCTCCAAAAGGAGCTAGGGCCTTATCTCTTCAAGGGCAAGACAGGAAAAACAGTATCGAGGGCAAGACATGCAGACATAAATCAAGTAAAGAAATAAAGTCAAGGGAGAAGAGATCTTAGCAAAGGACATTCTCAGGTTGCGTCTAGGGCTAGATAATCATCGGCTCAAGGATATTCTATTCTCATGCCGTAGATATGCTATAGAGGTCTATCACCTCCCTACACTGTCACTGCTAAAGAGATGACCTAGACACCTCGCCATCCTCCCAGGCACCTCCCCACACTGTCACTGCTAAAGAGGTAACCTAGATACTTCGTCATCCTTCCAGCACCTCCCCACACTGTCACTGCTAAAGAGGTAATCTAGGGTTGGAAAATGACAGACAAGCAAATACAAACATGGAGTTTATGAAGAACGATTTGGCCTCTTACTAACCTATGCAACCATCAAAATACCTTTTCTAAGAACAAGAGAAATCAACTACTCATGCTGGAAAAAAGACAAATCTAGATCTAGAAAGCAAAACAAGTAAAGAAGAGATAAAGGAGAAAACTTGATAAATACCGGCCGGAGCAAAGCTCCGGTTTATGTACATGGCTACTGGAAATGGTCTAATCCACCTCCTCCAAAAGGAGGAGGGGAGAAAAAGTGGCGGCTCCCAAAAGAAGAAAATAGAAAATATTTACAAAGTGTCTTCAAACCCTAAAACTAGAGGCTTATATAGTGTCCAACCCATAAGAAGACAAATTCCAGCTAAGGGATTACAAAAAGACAAATTCTAGCTAAGGGGAGAGAGTGATAGCACATGGAGCGTGCTGGAATATTCTAGAATCTTCTAGATGCGCATGGAATCTCGTGCGGATCTTTGGAGATTTCGTCTCTTTGGCTTTCAATTAGGAATGGATACAGAGATATCGCGGGCGAGAGACTGCTCACTGGTCAAATCTTTTGTTGTTGATCAGAAAATGTTATTATACAACTCTCATTTGCGATTGTTTGCAGGAAAGCTCAAGTCTAAATGGACAGGACCTTTCATGGTCACGACAGTTTATGACCATGGTGCAGTGGAAATTCAGAACCCAGAGACTGGTCTGGTTAGCGTCGAGGGCTCGATGACATTCTGATCTTCTAGGCCTTGAAGCTTGAAATCCCAAGAATTCCTCCAAAAATACATCTTTTCGCTCTTCTTCTCCTTTTGGAGTTGATCTGCAATAAAGATGGAAATAAGGGCCAAATAGCAAAATCATGCCCCCGAAAAGGCTAGAAAAGAGGATAAAATCATGCCCATAAAACATGCTATCAAACATCCCCACACTGCCCCAATGCTCGCCCTCGAGCATTAACAAAATTGAAAAACCACCTCATGTAGTGACATACATCTTCAACCTCATAACACACAGAATAGACAAGTCATTCGACAAACTACACCCGACGAAAACATATCCAGCCCTAGAAAAGCACCTGCATCAGATGATACGAGCTTAAAGGCTCCATGATACGAGCTCAAGGCCGGACCGCGCCAAACCCTAGCATCCCATTTTCGGCCAAGCTGAAGCAACATTCCAGTGGCAAAACGCTATAGCGTTTTGCCTCAGCTTTCTCTTGCCACATCATCAAGTGGCCGGCCTTTCACACCCTTTGTCCAAGGGTATTAGGGTACTTAGCCCTTGTAATAACTCACAAGTATAAATAGAAGGAGATAGCCTCTTTTATACTTGTCTTTGATTTGAATGTTATTTCTCTAAGACCAAACCCTAGTGTAGCTTAGGTAATTTAGGGTTCTTAAAACGAGCACTTCATCTTCTTTACTTTGTAACAAGGTTGCTCTAGCTAGCCTAGAGAGGGTTTGTTGGGTATTGAAGTTATATACTTATTATTGTTAATCAAAACACTCTCCTTTTCATCCATTAATCCGCTGCACAATCCGCAACCTTCTTGCGACGTTATCCTCTCCGTTTAAACATCTATACACGTTCATCCATCCATTAAACACCATCGGTTTACCTTCCTCCCAAAGGAGACTAGATCCTTCAAGAACAACATTTGGCCTTCTTCTCCAAAAAGGAAGTCGAGCTTGTATCAAGTGGTAGCGGAGCTCCAAATCGTCTTATAGGTTGGTAAAATCCCTTCTCACGTCTGGATCCATCATTTCTACCGTGTGTTTATCCATTTTGGCCGAAAATTTCGTGCTGAAATTTTTTCTGTCCAGGGGTCAGTTTTTGAGTCTGTTTTCTTTTCTGTTTTGAGTCAGTTTCTATGTCAGAAAAATCTGAAAATTTTTGTGCTTAAATTTCTTTCTGAGTAGAACAAAGTTTGTTTTTGAGTCTTCTGTTGAATCTGTGATTTTTACATACTTTTTGACCTTGGAAGAAAAGTGTGCAAAAATCGCGCGAGAAAAACAGTTTTGTGTTGTGCGTCTGTTTTCTCTCCCTTCCACTTGGAATTTCGTTTTTCTTCCTTCTACAAAGTTGTAGATCGGAGTCTTAGGAGTCTGTCTTTCTATTTTCGTAATTTTTGGGCCACATTTGGGCTGTTTAAGAGTCATAGAGCGAAAGTTGTGCTTGGCGTTCTTCATGTTCATCTTGTGTTCTTGAGGCTTTTGAGTTTTGATCCTTGCTGACCCATTAATTCCGAAAATTGGTGTTTGATTAATTTATTTTTGTTCCATTTATTTAATTCAACCAAATTAGGTGATTGGTGCTTTCATTTGTTCATCCATTTGAAAGACAAGTGTCTTGTGTGCCATGTGTAGGATGTGGTCCCATTTTGTTGTTATGTGGAGGTGTCCTATAATATACTAGGCTTATATTAATCTACCTCATCTTCATTTTCAGCCTAGTATTTCATATAGGATATACATAGAATATTCTTCTAGATATTTTATCACCTCACACTTGCCACCTCACTTGACACATCACTTGCCACCTCACTTGACACATCACTTGCCACCTCATCACTAGTGCCACCTCATACATTTTTGGCATCTAGTGAATATTTTTCAAAGTGTAAAACTACTTGTCTTTCACTTCTTTTTTCAAAAATACTTGTCATACAAGTGAAAAAAAAAAGTGATCAAGTTCCAAATTCCAAAAAAAAAAAAAAAAAAAAAAATTGCAATTGAGTCAAAAGCAAGAGACTACTAGTGTGTGATTACATTAGAAGTGTAGTAGTTTGCAATTAGGTGTGCATTTGTTTGAATTTCGGTTTTCTCCTTTAGTTGTTTAAACTTTTGGTTTTGGATTTTTCTTTGAAATTTCCTTTCTCCTTTCCTTGAGTCTTTTCTTGTGTAGCTTGTCTTGGTGTTTTCCTTTCCTTGTTTCCGCACATCATCTATCCACTCTAAACCAATTTAGTGATCAAAATCAAGTTATCTTCTTTGATCACTATTTCGGTTTTCCTTCACCTTTCCTTCTAGCCCTTGTTTTCATTGCTTTTCCTTGTGCCTTAGTGATTCTTTGACTCATTGTTTGGCTTCGGTTATGGTTTGGGCTTAGAGAGAAAATTGTGAGATTATTAGAGTGATAAACACGAGCGAAACACGTGAGGGAGGGACTAACCCCTTTTAGCTATCACTTGTGTTTGTTCTTTTTGTAGGTATTTACTATGTCTTCGCATTGCTCTTATTCGGATGTTGGGTCCGATTGGGAGGATGCATCTTGTTCTAGTGCGGCCTATTCCATGGCTAGTGACCGCGTATCTTCTTGCCATGCCGTGAGCTACTTGGGAGAGGTAGAGTCACCGTATGGGACTAGTTCTTGCCATGAGGGTGCTTGCCCCGAGGGGGATGAAGCATCACTTGATTCTTGGGCCTATGTATTGGACAGCCGAGACAGCCGCTCTAGTGCCACTTCTTCTTCTCGGTTGGAGTATGGTCTTCGTGAGCCCTCACAGCAATCTTATGGGTATGAACAGCCGGACCACATTGATGAGCGCCCACACCGCCCCTCTCTCGCTTATGTGGCGCCACCTCCATATGGTGCCCGTAGCTCATCACGCGTGATAGAGGCACCGGTTGATCACCTCCTTTATCCTCACGGACGTGACTATGTTCCATATATGCCACCATCATCACGCCATGACCATAGGCCTCCTAGTGCACCCGCTCACCGTGCCCCACCTTATCATGAGGTGCCATCATCACGCCTTGACTGTAGGCCTCCTTCAGGCTCATCTAGTGCACTTCCCCGTCATGCCCCACCTTACCACACGGCGCCATCTTCCCACCGTGTCCACCAGCCCCCTCCGGGCTCCTATGTGCATGAGACTTCTTCCCCTCGAGCCCGAGTACCACATCATGCATCCATGGGTTTGTTTGACCACTTGGAGAACCCTTCGGATATCTTGGCCGAGTTGCGACGCAGATTGGAGGTAATCAACTCCTCGTTTCAACGAGTTGAAGCACCACCTCAACCTTCTCCTAGTGGCCCTTCCGCCACTCATACGCGAGTTTCTTCTAGTGTTGACTCGGCTGAGCTGCCACCACTTCTTGAGGATAAGCTTGGTGTGCTTTCGGACTTAGTGGATTCGAGTGCTACTTTGGGTGAGTTGGCTCCATTGGATGAGGGATTACTTGAGCCCCTTTCGGACGGTATTGATATGGAGTTGGTTACTTTAGGGGTTGAGCTTTCGGATTTGGTGGTTTCGAGTGCTCCTTTGGATGGGTTGGAGTTTGGGAGCGATAGGAGTATAGAGTCGGCTTATGAGTTCTCTTCGGGCAGCCACGAGAAGGCCATCCTTGGTCTAGCACAGCAGCGTCATTTGTGGTCCCTTGGGAGTGATTTTTCCATCATTCCAAAGATACCTACACATAGCTTTGAGGACCCGTTCCTACTTGGTTTTGGGCATGTGAGCCACACACCTTTCCTTCCATTTTTGGCACCTCCATGTGGTGTCATGGTCCCGCACTATATCCGGAACCCTTCCGTCACTCCTTTGGCCGTCCTTTGTGACCACGCCTCATTGTTCGCTACTAGGAACCCGCACTTGATCCGCATCTCATCCCTTCTCCGTCTTGGCCGATACTTGGTTGTTCTTGGATTTTTCCCGTCCGCGCCTACTTGCCTTGCCCGAGGACGGCCTCCACCTTGGCCTATATTCTCCGAGAGTTGTATTTTGAGGGTTCCGTGTGTGATCACTAGCCGCGAGCTTTCCTTAGCCCGCTTAGCCTTGCAAGGGATTGAGCCTCTAGATCCGAGGTCGAATCTCCTCTAAGGCGGAGGGGATGATACGAGCTTAAAGGCTCTCACTCCACTTTCGGAAACCCCCCCTCCAAAGCTTAGATTCGAGGACGAATCTCTTCAAAGGGGGATGGGATGATACGAGCTTAAAGGCTCCATGATACGAGCTCAAGGCCGGACCGTGCCAAACCCTAGCATCCCATTTTCGGCCAAGCTGAAGCAACATTCCAGTGGCAAAACGCTATAGCGTTTTGCCTCAGCTTTCTCTTGCCACATCATCAAGTGGCTGGCCTTTCACACCCTTTGTCCAAGGGTATTAGGGTACTTAGCCCTTGTAATAACTCACAAGTATAAATAGAAGGAGATAGCCTCTTTTATACTTGTCTTTGATTTGAATGTTATTTCTCTAAGACCAAACCCTAGTGTAGCTTAGGTAATTTAGGGTTCTTAAAACCAGCACTTCATCTTCTTCATCAAAACAGCTGGGTTGTCCATCCTTGTTGATGGAAGGGTCGGCCTTGATTGAGAGATCCTTGTATGCTTGTGGTAAGGTTATCTAGGAATCATCCCTAGAAGGGTTTACCGTGTATGCAAGTTAGTTTATTGTTCTTCATCAATACATCTTCATCTTCAACCATAAATCCGCTACATCTATTCCGCAATCTCCTTGCGACGTTATCCTCTCCATCAAATCCATCCAATCGACGATCCAACCTCCCAAAGAGGACTAGATCCGTGTAAAGGCTCCAAACCAGAACCGAGCTTGTATCATCAGACTAATAGGATAACATCCCTATCAATCAGACTTTTCCAGACCAAGCCTATTCACCAGCAGCCCTCACCTAGATATGTGTTTGCACTCACGCTCGCAACAAAATATGTGTTTAGGCTAATCACTCAAAAAGGCAATTAACATAACACGAGGCAGAATTTGCACATCAATCCGAGTACATTAGAACACATACAAGGGCAATCTAGCGATCAGAGACGACTTTGCAAAAAGAAAAAGAGAAAAGGAAAAGAGCAATAAGGGGTAGGGGAAGGTGTGAAGGAAAAGAAAGAAGAGGAAGGAAAATAAAATAGAAGTAAAAGAAGAAAAGAGAAAGAAAAGAAACAGAGGAGGAGAAAACAAATCTGGAGGTGGAGGATTCCTTGGCTAGAAGGAAGGCGAGACGGTGAGTAACACCCGCTGAAGAGGGCTGAAGGCAAGGGCTAGACGATGGCTTTGGCGTTCTTCTGCGGAGGAGATCTTCGTTTGTGTCGAGGGCTCGAAATGGTTATTGTTTGCTGTGCCTGCTCTGCTTTTATTTGAATAAAGTTTTTTTTTTAATTTTTTTTTACAATAATAAATAGCAGGCAGGCATTACTTTTTCTTTCTCAGCTCGAAATTTGGGTTGGAATTTAATTTCTCAGAACTGGAGCTGGAGCTAGAGCTGACAAACTTTAAATACTTCTTGAGCGTTTGACTTCGAGGGCTTGATATATGACTTTACTTCCCCACACTTGAGTTTTGGTGTAATGAGGAAGTAATCTGATGTTGCTGTCGTGGCCCCGATTTCTGATTTCTGCACTTGCTCTTTCTTGCCCTTGATCTATATTTTTCCTCCCCACACTTATCTTCTTCAGAATCTAGCCCTTGCCTTTTGTGATGATGAGTGTTACTCACCTGCCAAGGAAGGGTCAAAGAAAAGGCTCAAGTGGTTAGAAGAGAGAACAAGGGTGTCGAGGGCATGAAAAAGGAAAGAAAAAATGGAGAAAGAGAGAAAATAGAAAAGATAAAAATAAAATAAAATAAAATTGCAAAGTCTCTCGTCGTTTCGTTGCTTTCCCTCGTCTAATGGTGCCTATACCCAGGGATATCATGCAAACCTAGCCAATGCCTAGTCAAGCATTAAATCACACATGAATAAATGGCATGAAGCTCAATGGGCTCACAGGGTACAAATTGTGACTACTGGTGTCTAGGGCATGACTAGACATAACGGCTAGCAGGTCTAGATATGCATGGTCAGGCATAGATGCAATGAATGAAAAGTTTCTCCTATGCATCAGAAATCAAAAATGCATGTCAATTATGAGGGTTTTAAAACGGGGCAGTGGGAAAATTCCTAGCAAAATCTAAAAATCCGAATTTTTTTAAAATATCCGAAAAACATGCAATCATGCAACAAGTGGAAAATTAAACATGCAAACAAACACACAAATAAATCCCTCTCCACTTAGGCTTCGCATTGTCCTCAATGTGAGAAGGGCGCACACAGGAAACTTCTGAAAAAAATAAAGAGTGAAGCAGAAAAACAAAAGGGGAAGGAATCTGGGTTGCCTCCCACGAAGCGCCTCTGTTATCGTCGAGGGCAAGACGTTGCCTGTCCGGTCTAGATATCCTGGTCACACAAACAAAAGAAGAAATCAATACCGTTAGTCCCCGACAACGACGCCATTTTTATGCGTGCTTTTCGAGGGCACGAACAAACAATTTACAACTTATCACATGCAACAAAAAGGATTGAAGACAGTGGTAAGAGGTTCGATCCACGGAGACTAGGGCAAGACACTAACTTTCATGCATGACAAAGACAAATAGACCAAAAATAGTAATACAAAATGGGGTGGGTTTATGTTGATCAATGGAATTAATCAACGCAGATTCGGGAGCTAACAAGACAAATAATTAAAGCAGTTATCAAGGGAACGAAAGTAAAAAGCACTAAAAGTGAGAGTCAAAGGCAAGACAGGAAAAACAGTATCAAGGGCAAGACATGCAGACATAAATCAAGTAAAGAAATAAAGTCAGGGGAGAAGGGATCTTAGCAAAGGACATTCTCAGGTTGCGTCTAGGGCTAGATAATCATCGGCTCAAGGATATTCTATTCTCATGCCGTAGATATGGTATAGGGGTCTATCACCTCCCCACACTGTCACTGCTAAAGAGATGACCTAGAAACCTCGCCATCCTCTCAGGCACCTCCCCACACTGTCACTGCTAAAGAGGTAACCTAGACACTTCGTCATCCTCCCAGCACCTCCCCACACTGTCACTGCTAAAGAGGTAATCTAGGGTTGAAAAATGACAAACAAGCAAATACAAACATGGAGTTTATGAAGAATGATTTGGCCTCTTACTAACCTATGCAACCATCAAAATACCTTTGCTAAGAACAAGAAAAATCAACTACTCATGCTGGAAAAAAGACAAATCTAGATCTAGAAAGCAAAACAAGTAAAGAAGAGATAAAGGAGAAAACTTGATAAATACCAGCCGGAGCAAAGCTCCGGTTTATGTACATGGCTGCTGGAAATGGTTTGATCCACCTCCTCCAAAAGGAGGATGGGAGAAAAAGAGGCGGCTCCCAAAAGAAGAAAATAGAAAATATTTACAAAGCGTCTTCAAACCCTAAAACTAGAGGCTTATATAGTGTCCAACCCACAAGAAAATAAATTCCAGCTAAGGGATTACAAAAAGACAAATTCCAGCTAAGGGGAGAGAGTGACAGCACATTAGGATCGAGGGCTTGATGATATTCTGATCTTCTAGGCCTTGAAGCTTGAAATCCCAAGAATTCTTCCAAAAATGCATCTTTTCGCTCTTTTTCTCCTTTTGGAGCTGATCTGCAATAAAGATGGAAATAAGGGTCAAATAGCAGAATCATGCCCCCGAAAAGGCTAGAAAAGAGGATAAATCATGCCCATAAAATATGCTATCAGTCATGGATAATTTGACCAGAAAAATTCCTGATCTCTAACGCTCATACTCTGAAGAATCTCACTGAGGCCGACGTTGGTTTCCTGGAGTCCATGGTGACAAAGACTTCAGAGGGCATTCTGGAACTTTAGGGGATGATGACCCCTCTACTGTCTAGGCAGGGAGCTGCTTCTATGGCGGATTTTAGTCCTCTGGAGAACGTTTCTAAGTTGGCCGCCGCCGTCTCCCACATCCAGGTGGTTATTAGTATCCGCCGATTGACAATAAATGTTCTCCCTAACCATTTCTTGTATTAACTTTATGTTGTAGTCCCAATGCTAACTGATTGGGTGGTTTTCCGGCGCCTCTTGATTAGCGCGAATTTCCAGCAAGTGTGATCACGCAAAATCAGATTTTGTAATCATGATTTTCCTTCTTACGGTGCCTTTAATTTTCTCCAAGGGGCATGCGAAAAGGCGGGATTGCCTTTCTGCCGTAGCTATTTAATGGGGTTTTTTCTTTCTTTTTCTTGCTCATTTTCTTCTTTTTACTCTTCTGTGATGATTACTTTGCCATTCCATGGCTGACTCATACTCCATGGATTTTACAGAACGTGAGTCTCCACGAACTCCTACTTCTCTGGATTCCGACGATCCTTCTCCACCGTGCTTCAAAAGGCAGTTTTCTCGACACAAGGGTCGTAAGAGATCAAAAAGGAAGCTTTCTGAAATATTCGATGCTAACCGTGACACCTACACCCCCCCTGTGTGGAGAGGTGATGAGTTGTTTCCACACATCAACCGTTTTACGTCAAAGGGGAAGTCCTTACGGGAGATGATGTTTCTAAGGTTACGGCCTCCGTCGTCAAGGAGAATTCATGCACTACTCCTACAAAGGGGAAAAGTCCTTTGGAGGAGCCCCCCCCCCCCGTCAAAGCTAGGTCAAAAGAGAAGGGTTGACGAGCCTTTCCCTTTTGTCAATGAGGAGCTGCCGTCTTCGGATGGAGACGATTTCTATTGGCCTTCTTATTATCTTGAAGAGGATTGACCTGTGTGTCAAACGCCCTGTAGATGCCGTATGGTTTTATTTTTATTTATTTTTCTTTTTTTTGGGGGGCTATCCTTTGCTACCGTTTTCACGTTTTCTCCTCACTTTCTTCAATAGTTAACGCGAACTCGTCATTCATTTTGAAGCAATTGTTCCGTATCCGTCTAAGTCGGTTGAAATTAACTGCTCCTCGAAAAGACGTGACAAGTAACTGCTTGGTCTTAAATTCTTTTTAATGTGATTCCACGTGGCTTCTTCCTCTCTACATACGTCTTCATATGATAGGTCACTCATTTAATGCGGTGGCACTCAGTCTTTTAAAAGGAGACTACTTCCTTCTCCTTACCCTTTTTCCCTCGTTTCAAATTTCCTTTTTTCTTGTCATTCTGCTTTCTCGCGAAGAGTTCCTCGTTCGTCCGTCATCCGCCGCTAACTCTTCTGTAATTCTTTTCTTTCAAGGTATTTCACTCCATCTTCTTCAGATTTTCTTTTCGCTTGTTCATTATGCGTAGGACTAGAGCTCACAGGGGTTTTCAGAGGCCTTTAGATCCTGAGGTCGATAAAACACCCAGTATTTTTTCTTGTGAAACGGTTCTGAAGGCTAAATTAGAGGGTCACGGTATCTCTTTCCCCCCTAGTTATTCCGTCATTCTTCCTGAGGATGGTCTACGACTCCATGATCCCTTGTGGGGAAACTATAGGATGGTATACTTGAAGATGTTCGTTCCTTTATGGCTTTCGTTTCCCAGGTTATAATTCTGTAGAGAAATTGCTGCGTCGATGTGATATTAATCCAGCTCAGATAACTCCTTCTTCCTGGTGTGGGATTTATGCCTTTCTTCGTGCTTGCGGGATGAAGGGCATCTTCACTCCGTCCGTCGATTTATTCCGTAAATTCTTTAGCCTAGAGTGTCGTAACTGTCTAGTCGATATTACCCCGAGGTGGAATGACGCGTATGTGCAGTCGTTCTAGCAGAAGTTTCAGAGTTTTGAGGAGACTGTGGCTGACTAGAAGAGTGGTTTTTTCATTCTCGAACGACCTTCTCGTTTGTGGCGCGGGGGTTTTAATCGAGAAATTACTAGTGCCGACTGGGTAAAACCAGTAGTGTTATCTAGAGACGAGTTGGCTCAGGCATTAGCCTTGCTAGAGATTGATACGTCCTTCCGTATTCGGGAGTTCACTTTGTACAGACGCTTGGAAGAGTGCGTTATAGGTGAGTTTTCTTATTCTCGCATTATCACTTTGGTTTGCTTGTGTTCTTACATAGTTTATTGGCAGAAAATACTGAGAGTCAATTATCCGGAGGGAATAACGTTCCCCTAAACGTGATACCGCTCCAAAAGCTATCGGCTTCCCCACCATCTGGGGGCTCCAGTGGTCAGAATGTCCCGTTAAAGAAGAGGAGAACTAAAGCGGTAGCAGGAAGAGGACGGGGTATTTCTATCCAAACATCGCATTTTCTCAAAAATTGGTTACCGGTTCGGGGCAGAGAAGTAAATTTGGGCCCACCCATAACTAGGATAGTCGACAGCGATAGCGAGGAGATGGATACTAAAACAGATCTTCGTCAAGCCTCCACAGTCCAACGAAAGAAACTCAGAGTAGAGAAAGATGGGCAGGCTATTGGGGCTTCTTCTGGGAATGCTGACGAGGTCCCTCCTATGAGGGTTGACATTTCTACTGTGGCAAGTACTTCTCAAACGACCAAGGTTCCTGAGGTGATAGTTGTCGTTCCTCCAACTGCCGCTGAAGTTCCATTGGTAGCAGATTCGCCTCCGCCGACTAACGCCCCCGACTCTCCTATTTCTTCCTGCATTCCAAACGTGGTGATGATTGATGCCCATGTGAGTTCATTTCTTGAGTCGTTGCCGAAGGCCCTTCAACGGTTGTTCTTCACTTCTGTTACTGGAGCAGATATTTTGGTAAAGGTTCTTCTCCGACCTTAACGGTCAGTCTCTCTTCTCAAGGTCCTAAGGGGGTCCCGACCCATCGACTATATTTGACAGGGCTTGGAGTTGATGGTCTTCGCGCCGCAGGGATATCAGACCCTTTCACGGGAGATGAATTGACGCCATCTTTAATAGGCGAGATGATGAGTCTTTCTGAAGAAAGGGAGAAATTTCTACAACTTTCTCAAAAGGCTCGATACGTGCGCGTCATGAATGATTCTTTAGAAGCTTTTCATTATTTGCACTACACTGTCGAGGCTTATGATAGCCAATTGTAGGATTTTCCCAACGCGATGTGTGCTCAAAAGGTGCAACTTGACCGAGCGTTAGGCCAAGTGAAGTTGATAACGCAACTCCAGAACGAAACCCAGAAGGAGTTGTGTAAAGAGAAATCCAAAGGGAAAGCCTAAGTCGAGGTTCTGGAGGCAGAATTACTGACAGAAAGGAAGAAGAACTTTCTCCTTCATGAAGAAATATTAGCCCGACACGAGGAGCTTGCCAGGGTCCCATTAAAGATAGAGTGGTGGAAGAAGAAGGCCATGCAGGCCTTTAACTCTAGTTTTGTAGATTACCATAGAAGTAGTTCTTTCGATCTAGCTAAGATTGCCGATTATACCTCTGCAATAATGAATAAAATTGATGGAAGTAAAGAAGACCAGCTTTCTTCAGAGGAGGAAAATACAAGCGCTGGCGATGACACTCAGAGGTTCCAATCATCGGACAATTGAAACGCTATCCGGGACCCATCTCGAGCTTGATTACATTCTTGTTCACTTTTTCCTTTATTTTTTAAGATGTTGTACCGTAAAACTATTTAACGTTATTTGTTTCTAATAACGCGTATACAGCGAAACCGTTATTTTCCTCTCGTAGATCTTGAATCTTGGTGTATTTCGTTGTTAACGCTGATCATGTCTATTAACGCCTGCTTACTCTCATAGCGTTATCGTTGGCGTTATCTCGAGCTTTCTCAGAGATCACGTGTTAAAAGTTGGCGCTGCTTTTCAGAGCATTAAATGCTAGAGATCCCCTCATTAATGTGATTGAACAAGTCATGATGAGAAAGGACACGTGCTTTTTCTTTTGGGAGGGGTTTGAAGCAAGCGCCTCCTAGGGAGTAACGAGAACTGAAACGTCTTCCCATTTTCAAAGGTTACATCCCTAGCGTGTGTCGTGTCTTTCTAACACGCCACCCTGCCATGTGTCACTTTCCCACTGGTTGCTTCTCTTAACCCTTTTAGGGTTATATAACATTCTCCGCGCCTCCTTTCTTCTTTTTTATCTCTTTTCCTACACAATACCATTTCCAAGAGCCACTTGTATTTTTCTTTCTCCTCTGTCTGGGATTCCTTGCATTTCTTGACGAAGGTACAATTGTTTCTCTCTCTTTCTAATTTCTCATCTGTGTTCAATCATGGCAAGAACCCGTCGTTCTAAAAAATCCATTGGAGAAGAAAAGATTGAAAATACCCCAACTTCTCTCTATTCCTTGCCCATGCTCCAGCAGGGATTAGATGAATTCAACACACAAATTCCCACTGGTTTCATGATTCAAATTGCTTCTGAGTCTCTTCACCTTAACAGCGAATTACCCAACAATCGTAGGATATTGTATGCCAAAATGTTCAATTATGGGTTCCGGCTTCCTCTCAATCCACTAGTAGAACAACTGTTAACCCAATTTGACTTGAACCCTGCACAACTGAGTCCCAACCCGTTTTGCGCTGTCTATGCTTTCATAGCATTATGTAGGTTTAAAGGGATCGATTCTCCTTCTATTTTGTTGCTCCAAAATCTTTTTCAACTGTATTCCCATAGAGGGGTGATAGCGATAGCACCCCGTTATGACGATGAGTCATTAAAACCGTTCACTTGGAAACTCATGCACCTTGAGTCTTCCATTGCCAGTTGGAAAGAGGGATTTTTTGTTGTTGATCTGCCCGGTCCCTAGTGGAGGATAGGTTTCAATCATGACATTAAGGATGGAGCTTGGGGTGGTAGAAAACCACTTTCCTCACCGGAGAACGGCTGGCTATAGAAGCTTCTCGAACTAGACTTTAGTGTTGATAACCGTGACCTGGCCAACGGGGTGGATATTCGCGCTTGTACTGTTGGTGAGTATTTAACCCATTTTCTTTATATTCCAGAGAAATACTAACACTGACGTTATTATGTGGGTATGCAGTGCCTCCTCCTGGTTGGGAACCAGAATATATAAGAAGGAAAAAGAGAAGGGCCCAAAAGCAAAGAGAAAAAACAGTCGCTGCTGCTGCCGCTATTGCTGCCACTGCTACCGCTGCTGCTACCGCCACTATTGTTACTGCTGCTGCTGCTACTACCGCAACTGTCACTGTTAATTCAGTCCCACCGTCTTTCCAGGAGGTTGTTGCTACCATTGACACTACTCAAGCGTCTTCCTCACGAGTGCGCGTTGTGAGAAGAAAGAAAAGTAGAAGTAGAGGCAACGTACGTTCTACTCTATTTCAGGGTGCTACCTCTTCAGAAGTGACTATTGCTGACACAGCTCCCATGGGAGTTCCTCTAGTTTCTACATCTGCTCAGGTATTTTCACTCTCCATCCATATCGTTTCTTTTTGTTCCCTCATCATCTTCTCAGGGCATTTTTGTTCTTTTAGGAAGCCTGTACTGATTTCACTTGTACCCCCTCTAACGAGAATATGAGCTTCGCAATTTTTCTCGAGAACCGTCAAAAGAAGGCTCGACATGACCTTCAAAGTAGCCCAGTCAGTCGGACGTCATCCGGTGTGAACTTTTCCCCAAGAGCCTCTGTGGAAGGCGGTCCATTTCTTGAATCATCTAGGGGTACTAACGTGGATGGTGAATTTCATCCTTTTGTTGAATCCTCTCCTATTCACTCTTCCTCTATCCCTATGGGCTTTTCTTCAGATGTGATGGTCCCTGATTTTGAAGCGTTTACTGCACCTGGGTCTTTTGTACATGACATGGGAGGTTCCTCTAGTCGCCCTCCTTCTCCGGCTACTTTGCACCTTGTTCCTGTGTCTCCGCCTCTTGAGGAAAGGGACAATGCCGCCTCTGGTTTGATGGTTAGTTTGAGTACATTCGCTCCTTCTGGGCCTCTTACCCACCAAGTCAGTTTGGGTGCCCTACGGGAGGAAGCCTTCCAGATTTTGGGTGCTGAAGGTGATGATAATGCTCTCACATCTTCGTCTCTTTTGGCGGCTCGGGTAATGTTGCATCGAGGGGAAAGAGGTGTATTTTTGGCTAAAAATCATCGGGAGCGTATAAATCTCCTCCGTTCTCAGTTATTCTCTTCATTTTGCAATCTTCATTATTGGGATAAGGATAACACGAGGATATCAGCAGAAAAGCAAGGGGAGATAGACAAATTGACGAGCGAGCGTCAAAGACTGTCAGACGCTTTGGCAGCTGCCAAGAAGGAAACAGAGGATGCCAGACTCGCCCTGGACAATAAGAAACAGAAAGGGGTCACTCTAGAGACGCGTCTTTCTGAAGAAGAGGCCAAAAACATTGCTCTTAACGCCGAGTTAGAGGCGGAAAGGCGTAGAAATGTGGAGTTATCTGCGGAGCTTAGCCTGTCTTCAGAGAAGTGTCATTGGTACATGCAGGAGGGAGCAGGACTTATGGCGGATGCTTTCATACAACGCTACAGGACAGAAAACCTCCGAGTTGACGACCTTTCTCGGGTATACTTGGAGAAAGCGAAGAATATATCTAACGAGAATTTCCATGCAAGTAAGGTCCCTGAGCAAGAAAGAGGTGATGCGGCGGCTCCTCCGTAAGCGTTATGTTTCGACTCTTCTTGTTTTTTTTTGCTGGCACACCTTTTGCCCATCCCTTGAGGATGTTTGGAATCTTTTGTAATGACATTATGGTTTTGGACAGTTATTGCTCCTTTTTCTCAGAATTTCACTCGTTAATCTCATTCCGCAATGTTTCTTTCACAATATAATTAGTGATACTATTAAAATCGAAATATTATAATTATCATGCCTTATTCAAGGACTTAATTGTTGTGGCCTTAGCGACATAGTTTCGAGATAACATGTTGGATGAGGAGATGTTAAACTATTTCTACCTTTGAAGAAACACAGATATGATAAGATAATATCCTTCTGGCTTTGAAGATATGTCGTTAGGAAAGGAAGATATTCCCGCATGCGAATCTTTATGCCGATGATAAAATTATCATGGCGAATAGTCATTACGATAAAAGGATCTTTCTCATGAATCATACGTAATAATGAGCTCCGATATCATCTCCTTTTGAGAAGGACATAATAATCTGATTCATATGATGCAGTTGCACATATACCCCAGAGAAGGGTATCTCTCTTTTGATTATCAATACTTGGCTGGGAACAAATACTTTTCACCAAATCATATAACATTTGTTGAGGTAGAATTCTTCACAAAGTTTTCTCCTTGCATTTCTCTTTAGCAAGACTTAGGAATTAATTTCTGCATATCGTATAGCTGACGCCCCTTTAACGGTATAGAGGGAGAGACTTCTTGGAAATCGCCATATCATCACACTTTTGATATTGTCCGGGGAATAGATCAACGCCACCCTTTGATGTTGCTGGGGAGGATAGAATAATGCCATCCCTTTGATGTGGCTAGGGAGGATCTATTCAGCCTCGTGAATCCGGCCTCGTCGGGGTATTACTTTTATCATTCAGCGAAGTCGGGGCATTACTCTATCATTCGACTTCACTGAATTCGGCCTCGCCAGGGCATTACTTTATTATTCAGCAAAGTCGGGGCATTACTTTGAGACATTACTTTATCATTCGACTTTGCTGAATCAGGCCTCGCCGGGGCATTACTTTATTATTCAGCGAAGTCGGGGCATTACTCTATCATTCGACTTCGCTAAATCCGGCCTCGCCGGGGCATTACTTTATTATTCAGCAAAGTCGGGGCATTACTTTGAGACATTACTTTATCATTCGACTTTGCTGAATCCGGCCTCACCGGGGCATTACTTTATTATTCCAGTCTATACTTCACCAGGCATTCTCCTCTGGTTACTACTGGGATATTCCTTTTACCTTTTATTTCAACGATCGGCCTGGGGCGTGCCTCGTCTTAGTGAGCCATCGTGTTAGCACGGTTGTCGCAAGGATAGGATTTCCACTCCTGGCACCCTTCATTATCTGCGCGTTATTGGACACAAAATGTACAAAGATATTTTGAATTTGGTTGTTAAAGCGCGATATAATGTGCTCGTTAGCCCAAAACTTTCAAAATATTTTAAACTCTAGAATGATATAATTTTAAGCGAGCTATATTCTAGGAGTTCAACAAGGGTGTACCGTCAAGCGTTTCGAGGTGATATGCTCCTTTTCTGACGACGCGACTCACGCGGTACGGTCCTTCCCAGTTGGGGCTGAGTTTCCTCATGTGTTGTCCAGCAGCTCGTTTGTCTCTGAGCACTAAGTCCTCTGCCTTGAACAATCATTCCTTAATGCGCCTGTTATGGTACTGTGCCATCTTCCTTTTGTAGTGAAGTGTTTTCAGAGCTGTTGCTTCTTGTAGCTCTGGTAGTGTGTCGAGATTGGCTCGCAATCTTTCTTCATTCAATTCTTCTTTGTAATATGCTACTCGTAAACTCAGGGTTCCTATTTCCACTAGCGTGACGTCTTCGGTACCAAAAGCTAACTCAAAAGGAGTTTCTCCTGTACGAGTTTTGACGGTCATCCGATACGCCCGCATCACGTATGGTAATTCGTCAACCCACTTTGTCTTGGCGCCTTCTAAATTTTTCTTGATGCCGCTGAGGATACTTCTGTTAGTTACCTCTGCGAGACCATTAGTCTGCAGGTGAGCCACTGAAGAAAATATTTGCTCGATTTGAAACTCTAGGCATTGATCCCTGAAGAATTCACTAGTGAATTGCGACCCGTTATCTCTAATTAATACGCGCGGTACGCCGAATCGCATAATAATTTGGTGCTTGAAAAAATGTCATATTCTCTCCGTTGTGACTACGGCTACCACTTCTGTCTCTGCCCACTTTGTAAAATAGTTCACTGCTACGACCACAAACTTCAATTGAGATCTCGCTTTCGGGAAAGGACCCAGGATGTCAATCCCCCATTTAGCAAAAGGACAAGGAGCTACGATTTCCGATATCTCTACAACAAGCCTTCGAGGGATTTTAGCAAACTCTTAGCATTTTTTACAAGTTTTAACAAAGTTCTAACGTGCCCGGAAAACTTGTGCGGCTAACGTGCCGCCCGATACAAAAATGCCACAGATTCCTTCGTGGATCTCTCGCAGGGTATGGAGGCCTTCTTGTTCCGTTATACACTTTGCGGTAGGGTGTGAATAACATTTTCGGATCAATTCGCCGTCATAGTATGTCCATCGTGCCGCGCGTTTCAATACTTTCTTCTTTTCCTCGTTATCCGCAGACAATTCTTCATGCTTGAGATATTTTATTACGGGGATCCGCCAATCTTGCTCAGTCTCTTCCACACACAATAATGCTTGTTCTTCCATGAAGGAAGGCACAGATATTTCTTCATAATATACATCGGCAGGTATGAATGTGTCGGGGTTCGCCGCTGTCTTGGCGAGGATATCTGCCTCAACGTTTTCTTCTCTGGGAACGTGTTCAATGCTCACCTGTATACCAAATTTTCTCATTTCTGTCAATTCGCATTTTACTTTGGCAAGATATTGCGTCATGATTGGTTCTTTTGCTTGGGAGTTGCCTAGAACTTGGTCCACCACTAGTTTGGAGTCTCCATACACTAGGAGTCGTATGTCTCCCAATTCTATAGCATCATGTATGACTTTCGTGGATAGACTCCGCCCTATCCGGAGTCCTGCCAATAACGCCTCGTATTCCGCTGTGTTGTTAGACAACGACTGTAAGATTCTGATGGCATATCGCATTCGTATACCGCTTGGCCCATTTATTACTACTCCTACTCCAGCTGAGTCTTGGTTCTTTGCTCCGTCTACTCGAATAATCCATAAATCGGTGTAGGTCTCAGGGAATAGGAGATCCATGTCTGTTCTTTCTTCCTCGGGTAGATCCATCAAGGTATCTGGCGTAAAGGTGCAATCGGCGATGAAATTTGCAAGACTTTGCGCCTTCACAGATGGATATTTTTTGTACTGTAATCCGAATTGTTCTAATTCAATAGCCCAAATCAGCATCCTTCCGGAAGATTCCGGCCTTCTGAAGATTCGCTTCAAAGGTTGGTCAGTGTGTACTACAACAAGATGGGATTGAAAATATCGTGACATCTTTCGTGTGGCTTGTACTAACACAAACGCTACCTTCTCAATGCGGGCATATCGTAACTTAGTATCTTTCAAGACATGGCTAACAAAGAATACTGGGCGATGAACACGGTTGTCATCTCTTACGAGGACAGCACTGACTGCTTCATCAGCAACACCCAAATACAAATATACGGTGTCACCTGGCTCTGGTCTTGTCAATACCAGATCGGACGCAAGATAAGTTTTTAAGGTGACAAACGCCTCTTCACACTCCTCTATCCAACCAAAAGGAGCCTTTTTTCGTATGGCTTTGAAGAAAGGTAGGCACCTCTCCCCTTGTTTAGAGATAAATCGTCCCAATGTGATAACGCACTCGGTGAGCCTTTGAACTTCCTTAATGGTTCGGGGAGATACCATGTCGTGTATGGCTTTGACCTTCGACGGGTTGGGCTGAATACCTTTTTGACTGACAACATACCCCAAGAATTTACCCGTTTGAAACGTGAACATACCTCATGTGTTGCCTGGGAATGTAGGAATTTCACACATGACCTACACTGAAGATTCCAATTGTCTATATGCTGGTTGTGCAAGACTGACGGGAGCCACTGTTGTAGACAGAGTCAAAGGCATGCTTTCATGTTGCCGAGGTGACAAGGGTCGATCCGTAATAATCGACGAGGTAAATAATACATGGGAAGGAATCATAGATCTAGAAACATTAGGAGTAGATCCAGTAGCTAATGCAGTCAAATGTTATATCTGAGCGCGTAAAGCTATCAAAGAGTCTACATAAGCATTATTTGATTCATGCACTATAGTTCCCCCCAGAGGAGGAGTGAAGAAGCTAGAACCTGCGACCTGGAAAGGCGAGACTCTCACTTGGGAGGATACCGCTCCCATCGTTGGCCTAAAGAGGAAATCCATTGATGCAGAAGGAGTTCCTTGCATTGTAGTGGAAACAACTCTCTATGGGGAATAAGAGGAATACCAAATGACTGGGGTGACGTAGAATCTGAATTAGAAGTCATGGTCCTTCGACCTCCAGAAGAAGATTAGAGCTTGGCTATTAAGGATGCTCACTTAATTAAACCAAAGCTCTCAATGAAAGCACCATGTGATAAGATTCTAGCTCCTGTTGGAAGGTAGAAGGGTAAAATGGCTTCCTGGGATCGCTATTCCTCTCCGTCCGGTGTACCTGCAAAGCGCCGGAGGGGGTCTCCAGTGTAGACTCTCCGATGCTTAAGTCAGTATGAGTAGTGAAAATGGTAGAGTTTTAACCAGCAATCTTAGGCTTACCTCAAATCTTGCATGCTGGGGTATTTATAGGCGAAATATAAGCGTTACCTATAGGGAGTAGGCGTTATCTTGGGACGATAACGCCTGTGCTTTCTGATAACGCTTGATGATCCCTGGGATGGGATAACGCCGATCGTGATAACGGATGAGACCCCCCCTCGCTGATGTCGACCATCCCAGGATTCCGCGCGGTAAGATGAGTGATAGCGATAGCGACAGCGGCTTATCCCGGTTGTCAGCTACAGTGTTCTAGTCTTGATACCTTACGCAGGGACGGAAATACCCTTGGGGTCGAGTCAATAGTTATCACTACGCAACTAGGATCATATCACGCGGGTGTCTTCATGGTTTGCTAGGGCTGGTGCGGGAGTTGTCATGGCTTGCGCAGCCCACTCGTGAGAGAGTGCGCCTAGAGCACCCGTGCTCGTACCATCCCCCCCCTCCCAAGAGATTCGTCCTCGAATCTGCATGCTCCATTCCTTTGCGAACGCATCCCAAAGTACCTACAAGGGATAGACATGACTGAGCAACATGGCAAAATGGTGGGAAACAACTAAAAGGTAAAGCCAAACGAGGGGGAGAATAAGGTTTCGTAGGCTTCAAAATGTAACTGGTATTCTCCCATGGGCGAAACGAGTCCTCTTGGCTGGTTTGGCATGCTCGCGGGCACTTTGGCTGCCTCTTGGAACCTAGAAAAATAGAGGAAACAAGCCTAGAGTAAAACGTGTTAGTGTGAGTGAAATTAAGGAAAGGATCCTTAACTCCGGCCAAGTGGCGCAGGTTAGGGATCGTGGTAGCCATTCTCACCGCGCCCCTTAGGGCATATAGGATACCTTTTCTCTTAGCCCACGACTCACCTTTTTCACTCTAATTAGTTAATTAGTTAATTAGTTAATTGATTAATTAGTTAATTAAGTTATTTTCCTTAATTAGATCTCCTACATCTTATCAGATTAGGGTTTGCTTGTAAAACTCTACATAAGGAGCCGTTTGGCCTCCTTATTTAGTTGGCTTTTATTTGATAAATTCAGAACCATTGTTCTTCAATATTTGCCCATTGTTCAAGTGTTGAACACTTGTTCTTCTTGAGTCCGCAATACTTGAGTCATATACAAGTTTGGAATTGCATTATTGTGTCGTTTGTCTTAGTGCGATTCTCACAATCGTTGAGTCTAGTCCTAAGAATCTGATACAAGAACCTTGACGTGAAATCGACTAGGGCTCTTAGCATTCAGTTGGTGAGGTGGTCTACGTTCGCACGAGTCAAGTTAATCATTCCGCATTGAAATCCTTCTTTGAACAACGATCAGAATTACGTGCTACGCATCCTAAGCAACTAGGATCGTATCACTCACAATGTTCACTCCTCTCGGCGCATGCTCAATTTTTTCTTGCCCGTTCTTTTCTTCACTCACATAACTTACGTTTTTCACTCCCCTTGGCACATGCTCAATATTTTCATGGCTGGTCTCACTCACACACCTGACGTTTTTCTCTCCACACCACTCACTCATATCTTTCAAAATAGTAGGGAGTGTAAGAGCAGCGCAAGCCCTCATATGGCCTTTACCTGCACATTTATAGCACGTGATGTTCCTAGTAGGGGTTCTAGTGTTAGGTTCGGTGTTTGGTATGTGTTTGGGAACCAATGCGGAGGAAAGGTTACTATTTTGGGACGTGTTTTGCTTGGGCTGTTGTGTGGGTTGTATGGGCTCTTTAGAAGGTATGGGAGTAGTGGTCCAAGTAGGCTTATAAAAGGTAGATGAATTGAAAGGAGTTTTAGGTTTAGCGCTTACTTGGCGTTCGATTTTGAGGGCAAGATGGAGCATGTCCTCCAAGGAGTCGTAGGCATGAAAATCCAGCTGGTAGGAGATGTCCTTGTGTAGCCCTCCCAAAAAATCATGCCATGGTGGCCTCATCACTCTCGTGCACATCCGCACACATCAAACAAGTGAGCATTTCGTGGTAGAACTCACTCACTCCGCGGGAACCTTGTGTCAATCTTTGAAGGCGCTGGTGGAGGTCTCGGTGGTAATACGAAGGCACAAACTAGAGCCTCATCTCGTATTTCAACTCCTCCCAAGTCTCCATCGGCAGCCTCTCAAGTTGGCGATTCGCGACGATCCTATCCCACCAATGGATGGCCATCCCCGTGAATTCCACAATGGCAAGTCGCACCTTTTTATGCTCCGAATAGTTGTAGCAGCCGAAAACTCTCTCCACCTCACTCTCCCAATCATAGTATATGTCGGGGTCATTTTGCCTTCGAAGATAGGCATTGTTAATGTAATGCTAGAGAGGTTGCTATCCCCTCTCTCCTCATGTGGTCTACGACCGCCTTACTCATAAGCCTCGTCATAGTCAAAATGCCTTGCCCCTTGAGCATGCTCATAATGTGGTACGCGTGGAGGGGGTTATTTTGGTCTATCTGATACGAGCCTAAGAGCAGCCCCGTGGCCTTCCAAGAAGCCTTTCGATTGTCGCACCAACTCTAGGCCACCCCCGTGGCTAATCTATCGGCAAGCTCTCAAGAAGCCTCCCGATTCTCGCACCAACTCTAGACCACCCCCGTGGCCAATCTATCGGCTTGGATTTGGCTTCGAGGACGAAGCCTCTCAAAGGTGGATGGGATGATACGAGCACTACTAGGCCAAGCTTGTGGTCGAGCCCGTGGCCAAGCCCATCTAAAGGCCAAGCCACTCAAGCCCCTTTGTCTAAGGGTGTAAGGGTATTTACCCCTTTGTTATTAGACATAGGTATTTAAAGTGCATTAAGTTCATTTCAGCACTTGTTTTTGTTTTGTTGAGTTTTCCTCTACAAAGAACACTTCACACTAGGTGAGCCAATAGGGCAATTAGGGTTCTTAAAACCAGCACCTCATCTTCTTTACTTTGTAACAAGGCTGCTCTAGTGAGACTAGAGAGGGTTTGTTGGGTATTGAAGTTATATACTTATTGTTCATCAAAACACTCTCCTTTTCATCCATTAATCCGCTGCACAATCCGCACTCCTTCTAGCGACGTTATCTTCTCCATTATTCCATTTATTACGGCTGCCCTTAAACTCCATACAAATCCGGATCCATTCACCCATCCAAACACCATCTATCCATGTGTTTACTACCTCCCAAAGGAGACTAGATCCTTGTTGTCTTCATCTCTCGGTTTCATCTCCAAATTGAAGTCGAGCTCTTATCAAGTGGTAGCGGAGCTCCAAACTGTCTTCTAGGTTGGTAAAGTCTATTTCTACGGTTAGAATCATCTCCTCTACCATAGAACATCTATCTTTTGTGCTGAAAAGTTTTATGTTTTCTTGCAAAATATGTCACCATTCCCCTAAACTGAAAATCATCTTTTTCTTGCCTTTCCTTCGGTTCAAACACCTTGTGCTTCCATATCTACGGTGGAAACATTGTTTCCTACCATCGGCTGCCATCATATTTCATTCCAAGCATTTTCAGATTTTAGGTCAAAATTTTGTTTTCTAGCGATTTGATATTGCACAAACACATTTGCTGAATTGTTTGGTGTTTATTGTGCTAGTTGTGATTTAAATCTACATCTTCTTGAGTTTAATTTCTACTGTGATTATTGGAGCTTCCTATGGTGGCCATGAGAGCCATGTGGACTTCTTGTTTGCTACCTAAGTGATTCAAAATTGGTGCACTCTTCCTAGCCGGCCACATCACTCAATTGTAAGCCAAGAATTTCAGCTTGCTCACTACTCCACTAAACACACAGCCGACCCTAGGGCAGCACCACCTTACCTTTACTTGGTTGTCATACATTCACACTTGTGATCATTGTCATACACCCTTCACTTGTTGTCATACACTTGGGAACTCATTGTCATACACATTGAAAACACTACTTGTCATACACATTAGACTTGGTTGTCATACATTCACACTTGTGATCATTGTCATACACCCTTCACTTGTTGTCGTCATACACTTTACCGCGGGTACTCCTTCTCATCCAATCTTTTGTGTCTGTCACTATTATATAAGTTCCCCTTCCTAGAAAATTCTGAAATTTTTTGGCAACAAACTTCATTCTGTGCTTAACATATTTCATTCTTGAGTCTCCCGTATATTCAAAGCACATCTTCTTCATTTTGTCCAAAACAAATCGGCGCGCAGTTTCCATCCGAGAGGAGTCATTCCTGCATTGTTGGTCTTTTTACAGTATTTTACAACCGGAATTTTCTCTTCTTCCCTTCATGGAACTTGTAGAGCTTTATCTTAGGAGTGTTCACATTTAATTTGGTGAATTAATTCCACCGATTGCTATTTTTAAAGGGCAATAGCCGAATTCTGAGAAAACTGCCAGAACATTTCCAGCAAACTGTCTTGTTATTTCTAGCGTTCTTGTTTGAGTCTTCGTGATTGAACTTGAGCTTGCTGGTTGATTGTTACACAAGAATCAGTTCAGTTTGAAGAAGAGTTGAGAGATTTTAGTGAGACAAATTTTTTCGAGAGTTTAAACACGAGAGGGAGTGACTAATCCTTTAGTATATAGCAGTTCTGTTTTTGTTTCTTTTTGTAGGTACCTTTGCCTATGTCTTATTATTATGAGGATGTTGGTTCTTATTGGGATGAGGACTTCTTGATACGAGCCTGCCGTCTAGGTCAAGATGTGCGTCTAGGCCAAGTTATCCGTCTAGGCCAAGTTATCCGTCTAGGCCAAGCCTTCTGTCTAGGCCGAACCTTCTGTCTAGGGCAAGACGGGCATCCATCGTCTAGGGCAAGACTGGCGTCCTTTCTGTCTAGGCCAAGACTGGCATCCTTCATCTAGGCCAAGCCTTTCGGCCCATCTTCTAGGCTGCCAAGCCCGAATGTCCAAGACCCTTTGTCCAAGGGTATTAGGGTACTTAGCCCTTGTAATAACTCACAAGTATAAATAGAAGGAGATAGCCTCTTTTATACTTGTCTTTGATTTGAATGTTATTTCTCTAAGACCAAACCCTAGTGTAGCTTTGTGTAGCTTAGATAATTTAGGGTTCTTAAAACCAGCACTTCATCTTCTTTACTTTGTAACAAGGTTGCTCTAGCTAGCCTAGAGAGGGTTTGTTGGGTATTGAAGTTATATACTTATTATTGTTCATCAAAACACCTTCATCTTCATCCATTTATCCGCTGCACCTATTCCGCAATCTCCTTGCGACGTTATCCTCTCCATTTAAACACCTTCATCCGTTGATCCGAACCAGCAACCAACCTCTCACAAGAGGACTAGATCCGTGGCTCTATTCAATCCGTTCATGTTCTCCAAAATAGAGGCTGAATCCGTATCATTTGCTAGCGGAGCTCCAGCTGCCCTCTAGGTTGGTTATCTCACCATTTCCCCCATTAAAATCGCTCCCCCTTCATCTCTTTTATTCGTTTGTGCTGGTCAGAATATTTCTGTCCAAGAGTCAGTTTTGTATCTGTTTTCGTTTTGATTTTCTGTGCGTTTTCTCCATCAGAAAAGTCTGAAAATTTCGGTGCTTAATCTTCTATATGTTTAGAGAAAACTTTGTTTTTGAGTCGACTGTTAAATCGGTGTATTTATTATACGTTTTGACTTTGGAAGAAAAGTGTGCAGAAATCGCGCGAGAAAAACAGTTCTGTCTTGTGCGTCTGTTTTGTGTGTCTTCCACTTGGAATCTTGATTTTCTTTCTTCTACAAAGTTGTAGATCGGTGTCTTCGGAGTCTGGCTGTCTATTTTAGTAAATTTTGGGCCACATTTGGGCTGTTTAAGAGTCATAGAGCGAAGGTGCTGCTTGGTGTTCTTTGTGTTCATCTTGTATGCATTTTGCATTTTGAAGTTTGATCTTGTGTGAGCCCAAAAATCCGAAATTTGGTGTTTGAATGATTAAAAGCTGCAGCTTATTTCCTAAAACCCTAATTGGTGTGATTGGTTTATTCCTTGGTTCATCCATGTGTAAGAACAAGTGTCATGTGTGCCATGTGGAGGTTGTGGTCCCTCTTTGTCTTCTTGTGTAGTTGTCAAACACTATACTAGGTGCATATTAGGCCACCTCACCTTCATTTCTAGCCTAGCTTTTAAAATAGAATATGCATAGAATATTCTTTTAGATATTTTATGCATTCTTGCTTGCCATATCACTTGACACATACTTACCACATCACTTGCCACCTCAGACATTTTGCCACCTCATCACTTGTGCCACCTCATCTAATTCTTGGCATTTAGTGAAATTTTTATCAAGTCTCAAACTACTTGTCATACACTTCCTTACTTGAAAATACTTGTCATTCCATACACAAGTTTCATTGAGCACTCTTCACTCACTTCAAAAAAAAAAAAAAAAAAATAAAGAAACAAGAGGGATCAAAAGAAAAGATCAATCCCTTCTTCAAAAAAAAAAAAGAAAAGAAGAGTGAGTCAAAAGCAAGAGTCTCCTTGTGTATGAATGCATCTTTAAGTGTAAGTAGTTCATTTAAGGTGTGCATTTGCTTGAGTTTCAGTTTTCTTCTTTTCCTTTTATTGTTCAAACATTTCGGCTTCCTTTGTGTCTTTTCTTTTCGTTTCTTCTTGAGTCTTTCTCATGTGTAGCTTTGAGTTAGTGTTTCTCTTCTTTGATTCCACGCATTGATACTCTAATCTAAGTCTAATTAGTGTCTGATTTGATCATTAGTCTTGGGCATTAATTCGGCTTTGCTCTTCACTTTCTTTCTTACCTTGGTTGTCTTGCTTTCCATGAGCTCTAATTGATCCTTAGGGTCTTGCTAGCCTAGTGTTTGGTTTGTGATTGAGATAAGAGTGTGAGAGAAAAGTGTGAGCCTATTAGAGTGATAAACACAAGTGAAACACGTGAGGGAGAGACTAACGTTTTTATTAGCACTTGCTTTTGTTTTCTTTTTGTAGGTACTTTACCATGACTCGTTTGGCCGAGCAAGGAATGGAGCCTCTAGATTCGAGGACGAATCTCTTCAAAGGCGGATGGGATGATACGAGCCTGCCGTCTAGGCTAAGTTATCCGTCTAGGCCAAGATGTGCGTCTAGGCCAAGCCTTCTATCTAGGCCGAACCTTCTGTCTAGGGCAAGACGGGCATCCATCGTCTAGGGCAAGACTGGCGTCCTTTCTGTCTAGGCCAAGACTGGCATCCTTCATCTAGGCCAAGCCTTTCGGCCCATCTTCTAGGCTGCCAAGCCCGAATGTCCAAGACCCTTTGTCCAAGGGTATTAGGGTACTTAGCCCTTGTAATAACTCACAAGTATAAATAGAAGGAGATAGCCTCTTTTATACTTGTCTTTGATTTGAATGTTATTTCTCTAAGACCAAACCCTAGTGTAGCTTTGTGTAGCTTAGATAATTTAGGGTTCTTAAAACCAGCACTTCATCTTCTTTACTTTGTAACAAGGTTGCTCTAGCTAGCCTAGAGAGGGTTTGCTGGGTATTGAAGTTATATACTTATTATTGTTCATCAAAACACCTTCATCTTCATCCATTTATCCGCTGCACCTATTCCGCAATCTCCTTGCGACGTTATCCTCTCCATTTAAACACCTTCATCCGTTGATCCGAACCAGCAACCAACCTCTCACAAGAGGACTAGATCCGTGGCTCTATTCAATCCGTTCATGTTCTCCAAAACAGAGGCTGAATCCATATCAGTTCTACACCACGGCTGCCTCCTCTCCAAGCCATAGCCTAGGTTCCGCATCCTACCATAGCGGTGGCCATGGCTCCACTTCTAGCCTGTCTGTCCGGCAACCTCCTCAATGTTCTTATATGCCACCTCATCTTCTACATAGTGATAATGAGAGAGAGAGCTACTCTGATGGGACTAATTCCCTTGCTGCCTATGTTCGCGAGCCTTCCTATGCCCGTGTTCCTTCATATGCACATGAGATTTCCTATCCGCAAGAGCATCCTTCCACCTTGGTTTCCTATCAAGCGTTAGACACCATTGTTGCCATACTTAGGGCGCAATTGGAAGACTCAGCTGAATTGCAACGCCGATGGGCGCAACAAGAGCAACCCAATGCTGCCATTTCTGAGGCATATAGCTCCTTACAACCGAGGGTTGACACACCTCCACTTCCTCCCATCGTTGAGTCTAGTGTGGCCTATTGCGATCCACATTCGAGTGAGGAGAGTTTGGCCCCACTTGTGGAAGAGATAGGTCTTTTGCCATCACTTGACGAGGTTGATGTCCCATGTGTAACTTCATGTGATGATGATCTTGTGGTGGGTGACACCAAGGGGAATGACTTAGGGCTTAGTGGGTTGTATACATGATATGGTCTGACTTCCTTGATGAGAGAAGAAGGCCGAATTGATGATGGAGCCGGATCTAGTCCTCTTGTGAGAGATTGCCAGCCTAGTTAGATGAACGGACGAAGGTGAGTTTAGTGTTTAAATGGAGTATTCAAGGCAACGGATCATATGGAGTGTTGGATAGAGATGTATTTGAAGGAGTGCATATATTAACTTGAAGTAGAGAAAACCCTCTTTGCAACAAAGGCAAAGCAACCTTTCTATGGAACTACAAGGTTCTCTTGAGACAAGACCGGCCCTCTCACTAACATGTGTGAGCAAACCGGCTGTTTTGTTCAAGAAGAGATAAACAGCTTGAAGAGCCCTAGGAAAGCTATTCCTAAATTAACTTAAACTAATTGGCCTTAGATAAGATTCACTTAATTCAAAGACAAGCTATAAAAGAGTATTTATAGCTTGTGAATTATTACAAACCAGAAACCTAAATTACCCTTGGACAAAGGGGTGAGACGCCGGGCTTAGAAGATGGGCCTTGTGGTCGGCCTCTTGGTGAGCGCAAGGTTGTGGGGCATGGGTTGTGTGCTGCTTGGCCAAGGTGTACGCGCGTTGCTCATGGGTTGCTAGGGTTGGCGCAGGAGTGGGTGCGGGAGTTGTCATGCCTTGCGCGGCTAACTCATGAGACGGTGCGCCTGGAGCATCCGTGTTCATATCATCCCCTCCCCCTTCGAGGAGATTCTACCTCGAATCTAAGGGTGAGAACCTTACGAACGCAGCAAGAGCAACTTTGGGCAGCCACTTAAAGATCCAAAACAGCAAGTGGGCCGATGGTGTGCGATGGAGTTTAGCCACCAAAGATGCAATGTTCCTGTTACCTAGCACAAGTTTAGAGAGCACACTAGAGGAAAAAGGATTAGTGTTAGTGAAATCCAAGTATGGATCCTTAAATCAGCCAAGAGGGCACGGGTTAAGGACATAAATTTCACATCTCCCTACACTCCGCACGGCACATAAGTTAATTGTTTTAGGTGCCCATTGCTCACTGTTTTCAAATACGGTATTTTCCTCAATTGCTCCCCTCACTTTTTTCTCTCCACTCCCCTCATTCTGAAATTTCAGTGTGGTAGGAAGCACAAAGGTGGCACATGCCTTGGAGAGCTTGGCTTGGTCTTTAAATACTTCGGAGGGAGGTAAGGGTTGAATGAAAAATTTGCGGCCCAAGTGTTGGAATTTGTATGTGTTGTGGAATCCGTCGTGGATAGCTCTCTTGTCAAATTGTCATGGTCTACCAAGTAGCAAATGGCCAAAATGCATTGCTGCCACGTCACAAGTTCTTTCATCCACATACTCACCAATTGCGAAGGGAATGGTCACTTTCTTAGTCACTTTAACTGAGCTGTCATCGTTAAACCAATTAAGAACATAGGGTTTAGGATGTTTGATGGTAGCTAATCCCAACGTGTAGACGAGGAGGGTACTTGCTACGTGGATGCAGCTGCCATTATCAATCACAATGGATATTACCATGTCATTAGCTACACCACGAGTAAGAAATAGGTTGTCTCTTTACTCTACTGCTTTGCCATCTACCATAGGTTGAATGCTCAAAGTGCGCCTAACAACCAAGGAAAGGGGGACTTCCACACAGGTATAGGCCTCGGCCTTATCTTCACTCGAGTCATGGATAAACCCGGTGATTGCCCCATGTGTAACTTCGGCCTCATCATCATCGCTAACTATGTCTCCACTTTCCCTTAAGATCATTATCCGCCGGTTAGGGCATTCAGCGTGCATATGGCCCTCTCGGTCGTATTTAAAACACTCAATGTTCCTATGTGGGGTCCGAGGGTTAGGGTTGGTGTTTGGGGTAATGGCGGGTGTGTTTGCTGGACTCGGGGTTGTGTTTGGGTAGCTGATTAGTTTATAGGGCAATGAGGGCTGGTTCGTGTCTAGGTTGTGCGTAGGCGAAGGATTGGAAGAATTCCAAGGAGGTTTGGAATTGGGAAAAGAGTTGAAAGGAGGTTTCAGCCTAGTACTTACTTGTCTCTCGATTTTCAAGGCAAGGTGGAACATTTCATCCAAGATGTTGTAGGTCTGAAAATCGAGTTGGGATGTTATCTCCTGCTGCAGCCCACTCACAAATCTCGCCATTGTAGCTTCCAAAGTTTCTATTATATTGGCGCGCATAAGACAGGTTTGTAACTCATGGAAATAGTCACTCACACTCTTGGAACCTTGTGTGAGGCGTTGGAGCCACTGATGTAGGTCAAGGATGTGGTAACTAGGTATAAATCTCCTTCGCATTTCATACTTCAGCTCCTCCCAAGTGGCCACGGGGGGGACAATCTCAATTCTCCTCCTTGCAACTAAGTGATCCCACCATTGGGTCGCCATACCCTTAAACTCCAAAAGTACTAGTTTCACTTTCTTTTCTTTAGCATAGTTGTAACACGCGAAAATGCGTTCTACTTGGCCTTCCCACTCATAGTATGCCTCCAGATTATCCTTCCCTCCAAACATAGGGATTGAAACTTTAATGTTCGAGAGTTTGCTATCTACTCTCTCCTCATAGGGTCGTCGGTCTCTTGGCTCAAAAGGGTCCTCATAATCGAAGCGTCTATCATCGTGCGCATGCTCATATGGTGGGGGTTGGGGTGGTCTAGGTCTGTCATAGATGGAGGGAACATATGCATTGGCACGATGTAGAGGGACGGCTAGGTGGTTGGCCATTTGTTGTTGGGTAGGTATTTGTGGCTGTCTAGGTCATTTTGGTAGGGAACGAGGTTAGGGGTGTGTGGGTGTAGTTGTCTATGGTAATTTGGGTAGGTGGCTGGATTGGTCGTGTGTGTGTGTGGCTGACTTGGCTCATGGTGAAAGGCCACGCCGCGCGAGTCCATGAACGAAGTGCTACTGTTTTGGTTCAAGGGCGAAGGTGCCCTATGGAGTGAATGGAGGCCTTGGGCCTCGCCCTCTTGGCTATGGTGGCTTGCTGCCCTATGAACCTTCGCATGGCTTTCCATTCACGGAAAAGCATAACAATCGACGCTAGAGGGGTCGTTTGGTTGAGTGGTTTGGTGGTAGTGTGTATTTTGGATGTTTGATGGAGGAGGGGGTGGAGGAGGAGGTGGGGATGGGGGTTGTTCTACTTATGGTTGAGGGGGCCGACGATCACTCAAAAGCACGGCATTGGTCCTCATTTGCTACTCCCATCGAAGGTCCATTTTATGCATGAAGTTCTCCATGTTAACCGTGAGGGTTGCAAGGGCTGGAGGGAGTGTAGAGGATTCGTCCGACTCAGCCCCTTGGACAAGATCATTTTGAGACATATTTGATGTTGAGAATGGAAGATGACGCGAGGACACATGAAAAACTTCGGCGGATCAGCCAAGAGTTCAAACTTTTGATTAGGAGGGCATCGGCTCAGGCAAAGCAAGAGGAGAGCTTGGCCTCAATTACGAAGGAGTTGCTTGTGGTCCCTTCGCGTGTTGGTAGTGAGGAAGAAGGAGAAGAGAGTGGGCCGAAAGTAATTAAGGATGTGGACCTTAGTGCATCCATGACTTTGGGGGTTGAGCTCATTGGGGTTTCGGAGTTGGTACTGTTGAGTGCTCCTTTGGATGATGTGGGGTTTGGGAGCGAAAAGAGTACGAGTGTGGCTAATGAGTTATCTTCGGGCTGTCATGAGAAGGTCGTCCATTGTCTTGCGTTGCAGCGCAATTTTTGGTCCATTGAGAGTGATGTTTTCCATCATTCCTATAGTGCCCACGCATAGTTTTGAGGACCCGTTCCTACTCGGACTTCGGCATGTTGACCGCACCCCCTCTTTTCTGATGCGTTCCTTGTAGGCTAGAACGCTCTCCTTAGATCGTTGTCCGACGGCGTGGTTTTCAATGCGGAAAATAACTCGAAGAAGACACGTGAATCTCCAAGTCGCAATGCTTGGCACTCCACGCAGAATCCCTTGAGGATCTTGCGTCAAACCTTTGAATCTCCAAATCGTAATGCTTGGCAATCCAAAGAACGGATGACTCAATGAATGGTGCTTTCAAGTTTTACTTGACAAGCTAATCGAATGCACGAAACTCAATTAGTTGCAAGGTTCATCAAGAACAAGTGGATAAAGATCCAAAGCAATCTGCTTTCAATAATCAAAATAGTCTAGCCCAAAAATAACATGGGCGGCTCCTTTTTAAAGAAGCGCTAAACCCTAATTCCAAAAATGGAAACTAGTTTAGTTTCTAAATAATGACTTAAACGAAAATGGCAACAAGCCACCCTTCCAAATAAGTTCTGAAACCCTAAAATAATATAAATAAAGTCTAATAATAAGGATAGAGGTGCAGGCACCGCCGTTTAGGTCAAAAGGCCCAAGTGGCTTTGCTTGCGGGTCCGCCGAATCACGTTTTAAGGAAGCAAGGAGTTTTCCTTATTCCCTCGAGCGTTCCCACTTATATTTGGAGGGAAACTTCCTAACACATAGATGAAGTTCTGGGCTGAATATTGTGCGAGGAAATATGCTCCAATCTTCAAAAGGCTCGACAGTGGCTTTCGCTGTCCAATGCGGGCTTGTGATTTGGGGTTGTCCCAAATCCTTCGGGCGTTTCTCCTGATTTTTGGCCTGGACTCCTCTCTTGTATTATAAATTATCATGGCCTGGTCAAAAATGGGAGAAGGGCACTGGTGGACCTAAAGGTCCGAGGTGGCCATGTGTAGCCCATCCGTAGGCGCGGACGCAGTGCAGATTAGGGTTACAAGGCGCGGTTGGGGCCCGCGCAGGTTGGCTTCCTCCGAGGCTGTCTCTGCCTTCAGTTCCATGTGGATGAGGCTACTGAGCCTCACTTGTAGGGCTCGTGCCCTAGCACGAGTGATCGGGCCCGTGGGCGGCAATGGGAGGCTCGCGGCTGCATCCTCCAAGGCTCGGGCCTTGGCGCGGGTGGTTGCGCCTGTGGGCACGTCACTAGGGTTGGCTCTGGCTGGGATCGTATCATCCCCTCAATCTTGAGAAGGATTCGCCCTCAAATCCAGATCAGCAACATCCTCATCACCTGCATCAAACAACCGTAAGTCAGAAATATTAAAGGTTCCATGAATCGAACCATACTCACTTGGAAGGTCAAGGCGGTAAGCGTTGTTGTTGATCTTCTCAACAATCTGAAACTGGCCATCTCCTAGTGGGGCTAATTTTCCTTTCCTCTTCTCTGGAAACCTCTCACGTCGTAGGTGCAGCCACACCCAATCGCCAACTTGAAAGGACGCGGTCTTGCGGCCTTCATTGCGCTTGTGCACTAGGCGCTCATTCGTGCGCTCAATGTTCGCCTTAGCCTTCTCATGTATCTTCTTGATGTGTTCTGCCCTCTGCTGTCTATCTAAGTTAGAAACATCACTCAAAGGCAAAGGGGTCAAATCCATGGGAGTAATCGGATTAAAGCCATAAACTACTTCAAAAGGTGAACAATTTGTAGTAGAATGGATTGAACGATTATAAGCAAACTCCATGAAAGGTAAATGATCAGTCCATTTAGACACATGTTTAGTAACTAAAGAGCGTAAAAGGGACCCTATAGTACGGTTAACTACCTCAGTTTGAGGGTGACAAGAAGTCGAATACAGCAATTTAGTTCCAAGGCGACTCCACAACACTCGCCAAAAGTGGCTCAAAAATCTTCCATCACGGTCACTAACAATACTAATAGGCATACCATGGAGGCGGACTACCTCTCTAAAGAATATATTAGCAACCTGAGACGCATCATTAGTATTTTTACAAGGCAAAAAGTGCGCCATTTTGGAAAACCAATCCACAACAACAAATATACCATCCTTACCATCCCAAGATTTAGGTAAGCCTACAATGAAGTCCATGGACAGATCGGTCCAAGGTTGGGAAGGTACGGGTAGCGGCATAAACTCACCATGACTAGCTAACCGAGATTTTGCCCTTTGGCAAACTACACATCTAGCAATCACACGCACAACATCACGTCGCATCTTAGGCCAATAAAAGTGTGATTTCAGCATGTCATAGGTTTTATTAATGCCAAAGTGGCCCATCAATCCACAACTATGTGATTCATGCACAAGTAATTCACGCAAAGAGCACTTAGGAATGCAAAGGCGCTTGCGCCGAAATAGATAGTTATCATGCGTATAAAATTTCACTCTACCCTACTGATTTGGATTTTGGTGAGATCTATAAGCCAAACTGAGGTAGTTAACCGTACTGTAGGGTCCCTTTTACGCTCTTTAGTTACTAAACATGTGTCTAAATGGACTGATCATTTACCTTTCATGGAGTTTGCTTATAATCGTTCAATCCATTCTACTACAAATTGTTCACCTTTTGAAGTAGTTTATGGCTTTAATCCGATTACTCCCATGGATTTGGCCCCTTTGCCTTTGAATGATGTTTCTAACTTAGATGGACAGCAGAGGGCAGAACACATCAAGAAGATACATGAGAAGGCTAAGGCGAACATTGAGTGCACAAATGAGCGCCTAGTGCGCAAGCGCAATGAAGGCCGCAAGACCGCGTCCTTTCAAGTTGGCGATTGGGTGTGGCTGCACCTACGACGTGAGAGGTTTCCAGAGAAGAGGAAAGGAAAATTAGCCCCACGAGGAGATGGCCCGTTTCAGATTGTTAAGAAGATCAACAACAACGCTTACCGCCTTGACCTTCCAAGTGAGTATGGTTCGATTCATGGAACCTTTAATATTTCTGACTTACGGTTGTTTGATGCAGGTGATGAGGATATTGCTGATCTGGATTCGAGGGCGAATCCTTCTCAAGATGGAGGGGATGATACGATCCCAGCCAGAGCAAACCCTAGTGACGCGCCCACAGGCGCAACCACCCGCTCCAAGGCCCGAGCCTTGGAGGATGCAGCCGCGAGCCTCCCATTGCCGCGCACGGGATCGATCACTTGTGCCAGGGCCCGAGCCCTAAAAGTGAGGCTCAGTAGCCTCATCCACATGGAACTGAAGGCAGAGACAACCTCGAAGGAAGCCAACCTGCACGCACCCCAGCCGCGCCTTGTAACCCTAATCCGCACCGCGTCCTCGCCTACGGATGGGCTACACATGGCCACCTCGGACCTTTAGGTCCACCAGCGCCCTTCTCCCATTTTTGACCAGGCCATGATAATTTATAATACAAGAGAGGAGTCCAGGCCAAAAATCTGGAGAAACGCCCGAAGGATTTGGGACAGGCCCAAATCACAAGCCTGCATTGGACAGCGAAAGTGACTGCCGAGCCTTTTGAAGATTGGGGCATATTTCCTGCACAATATTCAGCCCAGAACTTCATCTATGTGTTAGGAAGTTTCCTTCCAAATATCAGTGGGAACGCTCGAGGGAATAAGGAAAATTCCTTGTTTCCTTAAAATGTGATTCGGCAGACCCGCAAGCAAAGCCACTTGGGCCTTTTGACCTAAACGGCGGTGCCTGCACCTCTATCCTTATTATTAGACTTTATTTATATTATTTTAGGGTTTAGGAACTTATTTGGAAGGGTGGCTTGTTGCCATTTTCGTTTAAGTCATTATTTAGAAACTAAACTAGTTTCCATTTTTGGAATTAGGGTTTAACGCTTCTTTAAAAAGGAGCCGCCCATGTAATTTTTGGGCTAGACTATTTTGATTATTGAAAGCAGATTGCTTTGGATCTTTATCCACTTGTTCTTGATGAACCTTGCAACTAATTGAGTTTCGTGCATTCGATTAGCTTGTCAAGTAAAACTTGAAAGCACCATTCATTGAGTCATCCGTTCTTTGGATTGCCAAGCATTGCGATTTGGAGATTCAAAGGTTTGACGCAAGATCCTCAAGGGATTCTGCGTGGAGTGCCAAGCATTGCGACTTGGAGATTCACGTGTCTTCTTCGAGTTATTTTTCGCATTGAAAACCACGTCGTCGGACAACGATCTAAGGAGAGCGTTCTAGCCTACAAGGAACGCATCAAACCGTAGGACCCCGCCTCCTCTTACACACCGATCAGTTCCTCCCACTCCTAGCCGTGGCCACAGACCCACTACATATGCCATTGATCAAGGACCTCATGCCCTCACGGCTCCTTATCACCGCGAGCACTACCAAGCGCATCTTGTGGATGCAGTGGCTGAATTTCAACGCCAAGTAGACACAATTATTTCAAGGTCCAGCTGGGTTGAGGTATCTCCTTCTCCCCTTCCTATTGGCCCTTCCTTACCTTCCTCTCGCGCAAGAGATCTCTTTTGTACCACTTGCACGGGAAGGTGGCATTTGTGTGATGTTTGTCCGAACAATAGAGTGCCTTTGGAGTGTGTACCAAACAGCCTGCATGAGGAGAGTTTAGTGCCGATTGGTTCTAGTAGGGTTTTGGCCGAATCACCATCACTTGTTGAGGTTGAGTTGACTCCATTTGAGGAGAAGTTACTGGTTTCGGATGAGTCTACTTCAGATTTTCATAAGACAACCGCTCATTGCCTTATGTTGCAGTGCACATTTTAGTCCTTGGGTAGTGCCTTCTCCATCATTCCGAGGGTGCCTAGGCATAGATTTATGGACCCGTTTCTCCTTGGTTTTGGGCACATGGGCAGCGCACACTTCTTTCCATTTGAGGTGCCTTCAAGTGGCCTCACGGTCCCTCCCACTTCTAGGAGTTCACACTTGGCTAGAGTCACCTCCTTGCCCTGTCGTGGCCAATCCATGATTGTTCTTGGCTGTTTCCCATCCGCGCCTACTTATCTTCCCCGCGGAAGGCCTCCACCTTTGCCTATATTCCCCAAAAGGTGTAGTTTGAGGTTTCCGCGTGTATCCACAAGCTGTGAGCATGCCTTGACCCGTTCGGCCGAGCAAGGGATTGAGCCTCTAGATTCGAGGTCGAATCTCCTCCAAGGCAGAAGGGATGATATGAGCTTAAAGACTCTCACTCCACTTTCGAAACCCCCCACCCTCCAAAGCTTAGATTCGACGACGAATCTCTTCAAAGGGGGATGGGATGATATGAGCTTAAAGGCTCCAGCTCATTTCTCTTGTCTTGCCTTCCTTCTAGGCCAAGACTGTTGTCTAGGGCAAACCTTCGGTCTAGGCTAAGACTCCCGTCTAGCCCGAACCTACTGTCTAGGCCAAGACTCCCTTCTGTTTGGCCGAAGCCCATCCTCCAAGCCCATCTTCATTGCTGCCAAGGCCAAGCCCCTTTGTCTAAGGGTGTAAGGGTATTTACCCATTGTTAGGTTTTAGTATTTAAAGTGCAAACATTTTATTTCAGCACTTGCCTTTGATTTTGATGATGTTCTCTCTTGGGCCATTTTAGGGTAACCTAGTGTAACTTAGGGTTCTTGGTAACCGGTGCCAATAGGGCTGAAAATCATTGTTTATCTTCTATCTCTTCTTGTAATCAAGCTCTTGAGTTTCGTTCTTAAATCAGAAAAGAGAGATCCTTAACTAGTTTATAGAAAGGTTGCTTGGTTTAATATCAAGAGGGTTTTCTAATTAGTTGAGTTCTATTATGTCTCATCCATTCCATCACTACCATACATCCATCAAGCCGCTGCAAGTAACTCCATTAAACGCCATCTTCATTGATGCGTTCCTTGTAGGCTAGAACGCTCTCCTTAGATTGTTGTCTGACGACGTGGCTTTCAATGCGGAAAAATAACTCGAAGAAGACACGGAAGTCTCCAAGGTTTGGTGGCCTTGGCACCCTACGTCGAATCCCTTGAGGTTCTTGGGTCAAACCTTTGAATCTCCAAGATTTGGTGGTCTTGGCACTCCAAAGAACGGATGACTCAATGAGAAGTGCTTTCAAGTTTTACTTGACAAGCTAATCGAATGCACGAAACTCAATTAGTAGCAAGGTTCATCAAGAACAAGTGGGTAAAGACCCAAAGCAATCTGCTTTCAAATTTCAATAATCAAGTCTGCTGAAAATAACATGGGCGGCTCCTTTTTAAGGAAGCGCAAAACCCTAATTCCAAAAATGGAAACTAGTTTAGTTTCTAAATAATGACTTAAACGAAATTGGCAACAAGCCACCCTTCCAAATAAGTTCTGAAACCCTAAAATAATATAAATCAAGTGTTCTTTGTGCTTTCAATCCTTGTTCAATTGATTGGTACATTTCCGAATTCCATCCAAGAATTGTTCATCCGTTTCCTTTCATCTTTCATTCATCATTTCCGCTGCAATTCTACTCCATCTTCTATCCTTTTTCCTTCCATCTTCTAAGTTTCTTTGTCAACAACTCAAGCTAGATCCTCCATCAAAACACAGCTTGAGAACACACTAGAATTACAGCCAAGAAACAATACAAAGTTTCAGCCAAGAAGTGGCCAAGAGATCACAGAAACAAATCACTCAAATAATAAGCTTGGATCAAGCCTTGGTGAAAGGCTAGAGGAGGAACTCTCTCTAGCTTTCACTTGGCAATAATCCGAAAAAGAAAGCTAACTTGATGTTCTATTTATAGAAAATAAAAACAATAAAATATCACAAGTGGGAAAAACAGCTCGCAAGGTCCTTTCGAAGCAGGGGCAAAACGCTATAGCATTTTGGGCAAAACGTTATAGCGTTTTGCTACTGGAGTGTTTGCTTCAGCTCACTTTTGGAACAATGCAGGAGTAGTATCAAGGCTCGATCTTCATGCTTAGGTATTGTCTTCAAGCCTTAAGGGTAGTGTGATCGTATCATCCGTTTAGGTCAAAAGGCCCAAGTGGCTTTGCTTGCGGGTCCGCCGAATCACGTTTTAAGGAAACAAGGCGTTTTCCTTATTCCCTCGAGCGTTACCACTGAAATTTGGAGGGAAACTTCCTAACACATAGATGAAGTTCTGTGCTGAATATTGTGCGAGGAAATATGCTCCAATATTCAAAAGGCTCGGCAGTGGCTTTCGCTGTCCAATGCGGGCTTGTGATTTGGGCCTGTACCAAATCCTTCGGGCGTTTCTCCTGATTTTTGGCCTGGACTCCTCTCTTGTATTATAAATGAACATGGCCTGGTCAAAAATAGGAAAGGGCGCTGGTGGACCTAAAGGTCCGAAGTGGCCAAGTGTGGCCCATTCGCGGCACGGATCACGGTCACAAGGCGCGGCTGGGGCGCGCGCAGGCTGGCTTCCTCCGAGGCTATCTCTGCCTTCAGTTCCATGTGAATAAGGCTGCTGAGTCTTGTCTGTAGGGCTCGGGCCCTGGCTCGAGTGATCGGGCCCGTGGGCGGCAATGGGAGGCTCGCGGCTGCATCTTCCAAGGCTCGGGCCTTGGCGCGGGTGGTTGCGCCTGTGGGTGCGTCATTAGGGTTGTCTCCGGTGGGGATCGTATCATCCCCTCCATCTTGAGAAGGATTCGCCCTCGAATCTAGATCAGCAACATCCTCATCACCTGCATCAAACAACCGTAAGTCAGAAATATTAAAGGTTCCATGTATCGAACCATACTCACTTGGAAGGTCGAGGTGGTAAGCGTTGTTGTTGATCTTCTCAACAATCTGAAACGGGCCTTCTCCCCGTGGGGATAATTTTCCTTTCCTCCTCTCAAGAAATCTCTCACGTCTTAGGTGTAGCCACACCCAATCGCCAACTTGAAAGGACGCGGTCTTGCGCCCTTCATTGTGCTTGCGCACTAGGCGCTCATTAGTGCGCTCAATGTTTGCCTTAGCCTTCGCATGTATCTGTTTGATGTGTTCTGCCCGCTGCTGTCCATCTAAGTTAGAAACATCACTCAAAGGCAAAGGGGTCAAATCCATGGGAGTTAGCGGATTAAAGCCATAAACTACTTCAAAAGGTGAACAATTTGTAGTAGAATGGAATGAACGATTATAAGCAAACTCCATGAAAGGCAAATGATTAGTCCATTTAGAAACATGCTTGGTAACTAAAGAGCGTAAAAGAGACCCTACAGTACGGTTAACTACCTCAGTTTGGCCGTCGGTTTGAGGGTGACAAGAAGTCGAATACAACAATTTAGTTCCAAGGCGACTCCACAACACTCGCCAAAAATGGCTCAAAAATCTTCCATCACGGTCACTAACAATACTAATAGGAAAACGGTTTGTCAAAGTCGGGTAGGGCTAACACGGGTGCGTTGGACAACTTGTCCTTCAACGCTTGGAATGCGGCCTCTTGAGGTTCCTCCCACCTGAAATCAACATGTTTCTTAGTTAGGTCATTAAGTGGGGCAGCAAGAGTACTAAAATCACGAATGAAACGTCTATAAAAGGAAGCTAAGTCGTGAAAGGAGCGGATGTCACTTGCTATTTTCGGCGTAGGCCACTCCTTGATCACTTGCACCTTCGCTTCATCCACCTTCACACTGTCCTTGCCCACAAGAAATCCTAAAAAATCAACCTGTTCTAAAGCAAAAGAGCACTTGGAGAGTTTAGCATAAAGCTTCTCTTCACGCAAGGTTAGAAAAATTTCCTTAAGGTGTGAAACATGATCATGCAAAGACTTGCTGTAAACTAAGATGTCATCAAAGTACACAACAACAAATTTCCCAATGAAACGCCTAAGAACATGGTTCATAAGTCGCATGAAAGTACTTGGGGCATTAGTCAGTCCAAACGGCATCACTAACCATTCATATAATCCATACTTTGTTTTAAATGCCGTTTTCCATTCATCACCCTCTTTCATTCTAATTTGATGATAGTCGCTCATGAGATCAATTTTAGAAAAGATTACACTACCACTAAGCTCATCTAATATATCATCTAAGCGAGGTATGGGGTGACGATACTTTACCGTAATTTTGTTGACAGCGCGGCAGTCAACACACATTCGCCAAGTTCCATCTTTTTTTGGCACTAGAAGCACTGGAACGGCGCATGGAGACAAGCTCTCCCGGACATATCCCTTGCTAAGGAGCTCATCCACCTGCCTCTGAAGTTCCTTAGTCTCCTCGGGGTTGCTCCTATAGGCTGGTCTATTTGGGATAGTCGAACCCGGCACAAAATCGATTTGGTGCTCTATGCCACGGATTGGAGGCAAACCGGCTGGCATCTCTTCGGGTGTTACATCCTTGAACTCCTGCAAAACAACCAAGATAGAAGAAGGCACAGAAGCTAAAGGATCAAGGTTAGTAGTGCTCAAACAAAAGTATCTAAAACGAAGCAAAATCAAAGGGCGATTCTCGCCACAAAACTGTTTTTGTAGAACAAGCGCTCGGTGCAAATCTTTTGCTTTCGCATACAAGTTCACTTTCTTTTCTTTTTCTTGCCTTTTCTTTTCTTTTTCAGGTTCTTTCTTTTCTGTTTTTAACCCGTGCTCACTTTTTTCACGGGGGCTGTTTTCATCAATTTTTTTGTTTACAAGTTTTGAGACCTCAAATTCGGCATAGGACTTCTCCAACCAGAGCTGGTCCTCAAGCACTTGCGTAGGTGTAAGAGGTGCAAGTGTGAATTTAACTCCTTCCTTCTCAAGCTTGTAACGATTGCTCCTCCCTTTGTGAATGGCATTGTGGTCAAATTGCCATGGTCTGCCAAGTAGCACATTTGACGATTGCATTGGGACGACATCACACCATACCTCATCCTTGTATTTCCCAATAGACAAACTCACTAATACTTGCCTACACACCTTAACGCTGATTCCATCAGTCATCCATTGCAGCTGGTACGGCTTTGGATGCTTGACCACGGGTAATCCTAGCTTGTGCACAAGAAGCGTACTAGCACAATTAGTACATGAGCCATTATCAATAATAAGAGAGCATACCTTAGTACCAATATGGCACCTAGCATGGAATAGGTTCTCCCTTTGTTCCTCCTCACAAGGTTCGGCTCTTGGTTGCACACTCAAATTTCTCCGAGCTACCAAGGATACCGAATCACAAACCCTAGTTTCGTGATCCGTCGGCTCTTCTTCCTCACTTTCCTCTCCCAAATCCTCCACTAACTCGACATCATCCTCCGAATCCATCTCGCCATTGTCCCTAATGATCAGAACTCTTTTGTTGGGACATTCGGCCTGCTTATGGCCTCGGCCACTACACTTAAAGCACACAATGTCTCTTGTAGGCACACGGTTAGTACTAGTAATGGGAACTTTAGAAAGAGTAGGGTTTGCTGAGTTACCTTTGGTACCATATGAAGGTTTAGATACCTTGGGTGTTTCCTTGTTGTCCTTATTCCCCTTGGACCATGTAGACTTGTTCAAAGTGGAAGTCCGTGACACAAAAGTAGACGGCTTAGAGTAGGCTGCCTTAGCCTTGCGTTGCCTCTCAATCTTCACGGCCATGTGAAGCATTTCCTCCAAAGTCCTATATTGGCACAACTCTAGGGCGTTAGCTATCTCTGGATTCAGCCCACTCATGAACCTAGACATCTTCGAATCCTCGTCCTCTATCACATTAACCCTAGCCAAAAGAACTTCCAACTCGTTGTGATAGTCATTCACAGTTTTGGACCCTTGGGTAAGCTTTTGTAAACGCTGAAGTTGGTCCTTATGATAGTACGGTGGAACAAACCTCCTCTTCATTACATACTTCATGTTCTCCCAAGTAGTTACGGGTCCTCTCACATCCTCATTCACTTGCTCCCACCAATGGGCAGCATATCCAAAAAACTCCACAGAAGCTAATCTTATTTTCTTTTCATCCGTGTAGTGGTGACACCTAAAAATCGCTTCCATCTTTCATTCCCAAGTCAGATATGCCTCGGGATCATCCTTCCCTTCAAAGGCTGGAATCTTGAGCTTGACACTCCCAAGATGGTTGTCAGCTCGCTCGCGCTCCTCGCGACGCGGCTGCTCGAAGTGACGCTCTCGCCCACCAAAGGCGTGCCTACCGCGCCCATGCGCACCTCCTCGACGCATTTGGAACCCCCTCGGTCCCGCCATGTGAGGACCCTCTTCCTCATACTCATTTTTAGAACCATCTAACTCAGGCTCACTACACTGGTCGTCGCTCGGTGCAGGTGCATAGGCCTCTCGATTCACTCTAGGATTTAGGTGTTGCACAAAGTGTGCCCCGGGTGCTTGTGGAACAACATCCTCACGTCCCCTAGCCTCAACCTGCTGCCTCCAAGCTTTCATGTCCTGGAGCTGGGCTGCTATGTCTTGCAGTGCCTTGGCTACATCGTTCACAATCGTAGCCTCCTTTTTCGGATTTCCTGACATCCTGAAATTCAAAACAGAAAATTTTCCAAGCGTAAAATTGCCTAAATCTAACACTCCCTCACGTGTTTACTCTCGTGTTTATCTCTCTAATAATCTCATAATCAGATTGCCTCAGATCCCCCTCCAGTCGTCCAAGATGAACCTGACTCGAAGAAATTCCAAGAAAAGCTTCCAAAGAGACACACAAAGAAAACTAGTGTAGAAAGAAAATTTTGAGGTAGTATACTCGATTCAATTGCAAAGATCAATCAATAAATCAAGTGTACTACAGAGTAGGAAGGCACAGTAGTCTTGGAATCAAAGAAAAGCTCAAAATACACAGACTGAGTCAATTGACAACTCAAAAACGCTAATGGCATGCGATTAGGGCTTTGAAATTTGTTTTTGCCACAACTTTTGATTCTCAATTCGAAATCCAATGATTCTTTTTGCTATGAGTCACAAATTCACTCTAGTATTTGATTATGAAGTTCTTCTATTTTTTTTGGAGGGTACTGATTTCGCCCCTGTTCTGTTTTTGACGAAATTGCTTCACTTTTTTTTTTTTTGAAATTCAATGCAACTGAAAACACAAATTAACTAAGACACTTTGGGGGCCTTTGTTTTTTTTTTTTTGACAATAGTAAAGACCTACAAATCGTTGAATGATTTGCACACTAATCGCACACACAAGACACGGATTGACACAAGACAACTAACACACAGCACGCAAGAGAATTGGTGTAGAAGAGAATAAAGGAATACCAATTCTAACAAAGAAAACGTAATAATAAAAGGGATAGATTTACCAAGTCAGGACAGCTGAGCCCCGCTACCAACTGATGCGTTCCTTGTAGGCTAGAACGCTCTCCTTAGATCATTGTCCGACGACGTGGCTTTCAATGCGGAAAAATAACTCGAAGAAGACACGGAAGTCTCCAAGGTTTGGTGGCCTTGGCACCCTATGTCGAATCCCTTGAGGTTCTTAGGTCAAACCTTTGAATCTCTAAGATTTGGTGGTCTTGGCACTCCAAAGAACGGATGACTCAATGAGAAGTGCTTTCAAGTTTTACTTGACAAGCTAATCGAATGCACGAAACTCAATTAGTTGCAAGGTTCATCAAGAACAAGTGGGTAAAGACCCAAAGCAATCTGCTTTCAAATTTCAATAATCAAGTCTGCTGAAAATAACATGGGCGGCTCCTTTTTAAGGAAGCGCAAAACCCTAATTCCAAAAATGGAAACTAGTTTAGTTTCTAAATAATGACTTAAACGAAATTGGCAACAAGCCACCCTTCCAAATAAGTTCTGAAACCCTAAAATAATATAAATAAAGTCTACTAAATAGGATAGAAGTGCAGGCACCGCCGTTTAGGTCAAAAGGCCCAAGTGGCTTTGCTTGCGGGTCCGCCGAATCACGTTTTAAGGAAACAAGGCGTTTTCCTTATTCCCTCGAGCGTTACCATTTAAATTTGGGGGTAAACTTCCTAACACATAGATTAAGTTCTGGGCTGAATATTATGCGAGGAAATATGCTCCGATCTTCAAAAGGCTCGGCAGTGGCTTTCGCTGTCCAATACGGGCTTGTGATTTGGGCCTGTCCCAAATTCTTCGGGCGTTTCTCCTGATTTTTGGCCTGGACTCCTCTCTTGTATTATAAATGAACATGGCCTGGTCAAAAATAGGAAAGGGCGCTGGTGGACCTAAAGGTCCGAAGTGGCCAAGTGTGGCCCATTCGCGGCACGGATCACGGTCACAAGACGCGGCTGGGGCGCGCGCAGGCTGGCTTCCTCCGAGGCTGTCTCTGCCTTCAGTTCCATGTGAATAAGGCTGCTGAGTCTTGTCTGTAGGGCTCGGGCCCTGGCTCGAGTGATCGGGCCCGTGGGCGGCAATGGGAGGCTCGCGGCTGCATCTTCCAAGGCTCGGGCCTTGGCGCGGGTGGTTGCGCCTGTGGGTGCTTCATTAGGGTTGGCTCAGGCGGGGATCGTATCATTCATCCATTAAACACCTTCATCTGATCATCTGAATAAGCTGCCAATCTCTCACAAGAGGACTAGATCCGGCTTGAACATCAACTCGGCCTCCTTCATCCTCAAATCGAAGTCGAGCTGTTATCAGGCTTACCTTCATGGTCGAGCATTAAACTTACCGTGCCCACATGTCGTGCCCTAAAAAGGCCTCCCGCTTGGCCTATCTTTTCCGAGATAAGCTTCAAGAGGGATCCATTTGTGGCCACTAGCCGGGACCTTGCCTTGGCACGCTTAGCCTTTCATGGGATTGACCCTATAGATTCAAGGACGAATCTCTTTAAAGGCGGATGGAATGATACGAGCACGGAAGCCGCCCTTCGAGACCCCACTAGAAGCCCGGACTTAGTCGCCATACTGATACGAGCCTGTTGTCTACGCCAAGCCTTTTGTCTAGGCCAAGTCCGCCGGCTAGGCCAAACCCGTCGTCCATCGTCCATTGTCTAGTGACCATCATCTTGGGCAAGCCCGGCGTCCATCGTCTAGGGCAGTCCATCGTCTAGGCCAAGCCCGAACGTTCAAGCCCCTTTGTCCAAGGGTGTTTTGGGTCATTTTACCCTTGTATATATCTTCCCTATAAAATGAAGGACTTAGCTTCATTTTTAGGTTGCTTTTGATTTTGATGAATACTCTTCTCTTAAGCCTTAAGTCGCGCCCTTAGCTAGCCCATTGTTAGGGTTCTTGGCACCATGGCTACTAGAGTCTAAAGCCATTGTTTATCCATCATCTTTTCCTTGTAATCAAATCCCTTAAACTTCCATTTAACTGGGTTAATTTATTGGAAAGAGATCCTTAGTTTTTGCATAGAAAGGTTGCTTGATCTTGTTATCAAGAGGGTTTTCTCGGATTCTAACTTCCATTTCTTGTCTTCCATCAATCCGTTTCTACCATACATCCATTATATTCCGCTGCATCTAAACTCCCTTTCCCCACAAATTATCCGTTCATCCATCCAAACGTTCAAAGTAACCATCCGTGTGCGAGGACTAGATCCATTGCTCTTCATCGGCGGCTTCATCTTCTCTTGAGGAACTTGGGCCTTATCAGCTACCATCCCTTTGCTCCGAGTGAAGTATCCTGTGCTCGTGCTCATATCATCTCCTCCCCCTTTGAGAGGATTCGACCTCGAATCTATGGGCTGCTCCTCCTCAACTCCTTCGCTATCACCTACAAAATAAGGTGACAAGTCATTAATATTGAATGTTGAGCTTACGGAACTAAAGGAAATAGGGATATCGAGACGATAAGCATTGTCACTGAATTTCTCCACAATGAGAAAAGGTCCATCTCCCCGTTGGCTAAGCTTTGCTTTGCGCTGAGTGGGGAAACGATCCTTCCTCAAATGCAACCAGACCCATTCGCCCACTTCAAAGGACTTGATGTCGCAGCCCGAGTTCCGGTTTGCCATCAGCTTGATGTTCATGGCTTCCATTCTCGCCTTGGCCTTCTCATGCAATTTCTTCACCATTTGTGCTTTCTCCTCGCCATCTAAACTTGCACAATCAGTTAGAGAAATAGGCAGCAAGTCTATGGGGGTGAGAGGGTTAAACCCATAAACGAACTCAAAAGGAGAAAAATAAGTTGAAGAATGCATGGCACGATTGTATGCAAATTCAATGAAAGGGATGCCAAAGTCTTAGTGTTCTTAAGTGTTCATGCATTAAATGCCAAAGACTAGGTGTTTAGTAAGGAAAATCCGAAAAAGTTAAAAGGTGAGAGACAACTGACTTGTCTTTGGCATTTAATGCATGAGGCGGACGTATGATTTTCGGCGATGGGGTTAAAATATTTGTTTAAAGGGAAACAATTTTTTCTTAGGTGTTTGAAATTATTTTGGATCAAATGCCCTAACTCAAGAACACGTTTGAAGCTCTCGGATGAACACCGGAGGAACACCAAGACACTGCCTTCGGCTTTCGATCTTTTGGACAAGGAAACATTTGATTTAATTTCACCAACTTGACTCACAAGAAACTAGAGACAAATGACTATATTTTAGACTCAACAAACATAGAAAATGATGAAGGAAACTCAAGATACATTGTTCACTACATGAACACTTAAGAACACCAAGACTGAAAATTTTACACCTTTCGGCTAGAATGGCCAAAATGTATAAAACCCCCACTAAACTTTAAGAAACTCAAGAGTATGTGTTTGACACACTTAACTGGATATTTTGGAAACAAAAAGGTGGCTTTTTCTGGTAGGAACAGTAACGCAAATAGGGACTACCAAGGCAGACTCAAAGATGGCAAAGCTCCACTACCATTTGATAAGCTCCGGCTTGGTTTCAATAAGTTGTAGTGTAATGGAGCTTCTTAGGAGGATCTAGCCCAAGAGTTTGCACACACAACAACAAGGAAAATAAGCACAACAACGATGAGGAGACACGGACAACGCAGTAGAATAGGAAACAAAGAACGACACAAGAGAAAGGAAGAATATTACCAGAGGAAACACGGATGGAAATGGATGGACTTGAGCATGGTAAAGAATACTTGAAACACACTTGAATAAATGAAGAAACACATGGTTGAACAGTGCACAAAGTTCATAAATTTCACACACAAAATTCGATTACAAGAACAAAAAATGACCAAATACAAACAATACGAATAATTACGCAACAAAGGTGATAGTTTGCATTTTACTTGCACAGTACCAAAGCACCATCAAGCTTAGAAGCGTACAAGAAGAGTCTAGGATGATTTTGGAGGAGTACAACAAATTCACTCAAAGTATAAACTAATAAAAATATGGTCTAAGTCTGACTTTTATACTAAGGATGCAAAATGGCACTTGAGACAGTTTCGCCCTTATAAGGTCGCTCCCTTCTTATGGCCGGCCTTGGCTATTTTGATGGGCCTTGAAGCCCATGTCTGATGGAAAATGCTGGAAAATATAGCCCGAGCTTATATGGACTTGGTTGTTCTCTGGGGCGATGGTGCAGGAAACCTCATAGGTTGCTAGGTATTGTGCGAGTGGCCTCATGGCTTCAGTGCGAGAAATATTCATGCATTGGTCGGTTAGGGCATGAGGTCTGCGATGGCTGCGAGGCGCGCGGAAGGGCCTCATGCGAAGTTTGGTGTGCGCATGAGCGGTGCGATGAGGCCTCGTTAGATGTCTGATTATGGCATGAGACTTGCGAGTGGGCTTCGTGGCTTGTTTGGCTAAGGCACGAGACTTGCGAGGGGGCCACGTGGCTTGTCTGGATAATGCATGATCCTTGCGATGGATGGCCTAGGGTTTTCCCGATAGTGTGCACATATGGCCTAGGGTTGGCGTGGGCCTCGCCTAGGGTTTCCAATAGGCATGTGCATGACTCTTGGCTTCTGATATGGTGCTCGATCACCATCAAGACTCAGCCTTCGGCTTGGGGTGCTAGTTTGCTCATTTTGGCCTCAATCCAAAGTGCGAGCTCTTTGGCCTTGCTACAGATTGTTGGCCCTTGTGGCGCGGTGTCCTTGATGTTCAATGTAGGCACAATCATGATCGCATCAGGAAGGTGCCTTGCGGAAAGATGGGAACAAAGCTTTTGTTCTCTACAACTTGTCACCTGCAAACGGATGGCCAAATTGAGGTGGTGAACTGCACCCTTGGATCTTTATTACGAGTCGTGGTGAAGAAGCATACCAACAATTAGGAGGACTGCCTTCCTTTTATTGAATTTACTTATAACCGTATCGTACACTCATCCACACACTTTTCACCTTTTCAAATTATGTATGGTTTCAATCCGCTAACCCTATTGGATTTTCTCCCTTTATCTTTGAATGATTTTGATTGTTTAGATAGTGAGCGCAAAGTGGAGTTTATCAAGAAGATTCATGAGCAAACCAAGGCCAATATAAAGAGGATGAATGCGCACATTGCCAAACAATGCAACACCAGGAAGAAGGTCACCTCCTTTCAGCTCGACGATTATGTGTGGCTTCACCTACGCAAGAATCGATTCACGCACCAACGCAAGAGCAAACTAAGCCCATGTGGTGATGGACCTTTACAAATCCTTGCAAAGATCAATGACAAGTTCTCGACTTACCAAGTGAGTATAGGAATGTGAGCACATCATTCAATATTAATCATTTGCAATTGCTTTATGTAGGTGATGATCACGAGCTTATAGATTAGAGGACGAATCCTTTGGAATGGGGAGGGGATGATACGAGCATGGATGAGGAACTACCGGTAACCAAAGGGCCAATAACGAGAGCATATGCTACAGCTATGCAAGAACAATTATCAATGCTTATTCATAAAGAGCTTGATAAACAAATGGCATGGCAGGACGAACAAGAAAATTGAATGATCAACTTCAACGCAAGTCGAGGTGAACGAAACCCTAGAAAACTATGCTATAGGCGCGAACGCTAGGGCAAAGGGCCCTTACTATTCATCACTCAAGCCCATTCACTCCTCAAGACCAACCCTTCCCACTTTTGTATAAATAGCACTTTACTTTTCATTTTACACTTAAATCTAAATTGTTGAAAGCTTATGTTGAGAGATATTCCTCCTTCCTTCCAATCAGACTAAATCTTGGTGTTTATCTAGGTTAGGAAGCCTTGATTTAAGTCAAGTAAAAATATTAATTTCCAGCTTTGTTCAGTGATCCTTGAATCGAATAACATTGTTGTTTTCTCAGTTCAATCTTATCCAAAACAAGATCCTTGGTCTCAGTCAAGTTACTCTTTTCCGCACTTATTGTTTGTGTGCTTGTTTGAGCATCATCTTTAGTTGTGTTGTGCCAATTGCTTACTAAACTAGATCCTTGTTTAAAGAAGAGAAGCACACCACTATCTTGCTCTTTCGTTCCTGTTTTGGTGAGCAAAACATCAACCAAATGCAAGCAAGAAACCGTGAGTGTAACATGTTGTGCCTTTGAATTAGGAATATGATGACTTGAAATACTTGATACATGATGTGTAATTGATTGATAAAAGTACAGTTTGGCATAGAAAAATTAATGTCGCGGTTTGGAAGGGAAATTGGCTATTTTACGTAAGGATTTATAATTGGTCACTAAAATATTTATTAAGTGTACGGATAAATTCACGTAGCAAGTATCATAGTAGTTTGTATTTTTTTTATATTAAAAATTACGTTCGGTTTGATCTTCGGTAAGGAATTACGTAGGAAGTCTTTGGTTTCAACCGTGATGTTTATTGCTACTTTACTTCCTTAAATTTATAATTTCGGTTGTAATTAAATGTATATTGTTATTAAGATAACACCTCGGGTGTTTGAGTTTGGTGTCAAGAAATAATTGTATGAGCAGTTTGATTTTTGCTTGATCAATTGTTATTGGAAATATGTAAAAGATTAGTGAAGGTGTTGTTGCTATGATGTCGGATTGAGTTTAAAAAGTAAGAAATAAATCGTTAATTGAGTTGTAAATTGAATTGTTCAATTATTTGTACAATAGGAGTGATCTTGTGTAATTATCTTGATGTTTATATTTTGAGTAAGTGAACAAATTGTGTATAATTCGTATTTTCAGTACCGGTTAGATGATTGTGGAATTATTTATTTTGCGTTGGCGGTAATTAATTTTTTTGGTTAACGATATTATTTATTTTCCGTTGAGTTAACAATAATTAAATCACTTACGTCAACGATTTTAATTATTTTAATGTTGATGAATTTATTTAAATTTATAGTAGTGAAAAATATACTTTTTCTATTAAATTGTCTACAACTTACGTGGAGCTCTAAGGTCTATAGCTTAACACCAACCATAAGGTAATGCTTTGGCGTTACAACTTACCTTAAAAAAAAAAAAAAAAACACGGTCACAGTTCCGGCACCTCAATTAAAAATACTCGTGTATTTGGTCAAATTGAAAGTATTCGTGAGATTTCAACGTTTTTGTGCTTTTTCATAAAGTTTAAAACATCATTTTCAAAGAACAGAAAAAAAGAAGCACCCTAGAAAGATCTTCCCTCTCACCATATCAAATTATTAGACGATCAACCACAAACAGCCTATAAAAAAATCAACCACAAGTAACTAAATTGAAAAATAATAAATACAGTTCCAGTTTCAAATGACTTCCGTTTCTTATTATTTTTTTCGTTTCAATATTTTCAAGAGTTAAAATTTTATTTTATTTGCCCAAGTGGTAGGTGTATTGAATAGCAAATAAGTTTATATTTGAGTGATAATCATACATATTCTTTAAAAAATTACCATAATATTATAAGCTGTAAGAGTATTTCACTTATGTAAGCATAAAGTATTTCTATAAGATAGGGGCTAGTGTTATCTTATGAGGATTGTTCTATTGGCTCTATTTATTACAACTTTTGTCCAATTTTTATAATTATAGGTGATTTTTTAAGAAAAACGTCAAAATTAGAATTGTTTGAAAATTATCGAATTTATATTACAATATTTAAAACTATAAACAAGGAATATAAACTTTAGAATTTCTTATAATTTTTTTATGATGTATTTTTAAGTTTTTAGCAGTATTTAACCACCATCGATTTTTATTTTTTCCTTAAACGAATGCTACAAACAAATGGCTTCAGCCATCAACAACTGAACGTTTTTGACTTTAGACCTCTAAATTTGAAAATATGGATCTATATAATAAAACTAATTTACAAAATTTCAACTAAAATAAACGATATACATTTCTTACTTATTGTGTTATTTTCTTTTGTATTGAAAATTTAAATTATAATAATATGATTGTGTGAGTGGTTTAATATTTTTATCCCTTAAGTAAGTAATCGTAGATTCAATTTTTATATTAGAGAAATTATATGTGGAGAATATTTTAATTAGTCTCAATTTAGTGAGATTAAAAATATGTGGTTCAAACCTTAAAAAAATATATATTACAAAAAATTTCCAAATGTTCCATTATTTTTCACAATTTATTTATTTATTTTTAAATATTTTATATTTATTGCTACACAAAAACATATCGGCCTCAAATTAAAATAAATTAATTAATATACCATAGGAATTAAGGCTTTTATTATGGCCTCGAAATGAGCACTGTTATGATTATGTGGTGAGTCTGGTGACTGAGTTTGACGATACCGACAAAGAAAGACGCAACGCACTAATAATATAAGCATATTAAAATAGTAGGAACTCTTGAGGAAAAGGTGTGCTACCTACCTTAGCTGTTTGCCTGTGAAATCCGCCGGCTCGCTCACCACGCCACACCGCAAACTAAAAGACCTCAGCCATTTCGTCTCTTTCTTGGTCTGCTCCTCCTGCTGCTCAACTTAGGTTAAACCCTTGTTCTCCAAAGTCAGTTTCTTTTCAAACTTGAATTGCGGTCTTTTTTTATTTGTGTTTGTTCTTTTTCTTGAAAAAAGTAGATTTCTAGGACTGCTGAAAATGGAAGCAGCAGCAGCGGCTGCAACTATAGTTGGATCTTCATTTGGGATGTCCAGAACTTCGATTCCCCTTTCCAGATTGGGTTGTTTCGCTGCCAGTCGACCTTATCACTTTCGATTCCTAACCAAGGTATTCCTTGTAATTTTATTTAGTGAAAGTTGGTATTCCTGTTGATGTTTTTAGTGTTCCGTGTTTCTGATGGGTATTAGGATTACGTGTTTGTTCGTTCCTAGGTTTTAAGCTTTGTTCATGATTGGATGAATTCTCAATCATGTATGTATATATATGTGTGTACATTAATTCCTTGCCTTTTACTTATTGTTGTAGCAGTCATCTTCACTTTCATTCTCTAAGCCCGAGCACAGCAGGGTCCCTTTGGGAATTAGGAGATGTCTTGTAGTTAGAGCATCATCCTCCTCATCATCAGATTCCGCGGGGCCTGTTGCTCCACTTCGGATGGAATCTCCAATAGGACAGTTCTTGTCTCAGATCTTGGTTAGCCACCCACATCTTGTGCCAGCTGCAGTTGACCAGCAACTTGATCAACTCCAAACTGACCGTGCTGCCGAGAAGCAGACTGAAGAGCCATCGGCTGCTGGCACTGACTTAGTTTTGTATAGGTTAGTTGCGTCATACTTTCCACTCGGTACTAGTGTTTGGATATTTTTAGTTTGCTTTCAGAAGTTGAATCTCATTACGGTTCCTTTTATGTTTGTTAGGAGAATTGCTGAAGTGAAGGCTAATGAAAGAAGAAAGGTTCTGGAGGAGATTTTATATGCATTAGTTGTGCAGAAGTTCACGGATGCTAATGTTTCTTTGATTCCTAGTGTGGCCCCCTCTTCTACAGATGTCTCTGACCGAGTGGATACCTGGCCAATCCAGGATGAGAAATTGGAACAACTTCACTCTTCTGAAGCCTACGAGATGATCCAGAACCACCTAGCTCTTATTTTGGGGAACCGGTTGGGAGATTCAACCTCTGTAGCTCTCATAAGCAAACTCAGGGTTGGGCAGGTCTATGCTGCATCTGTGATGTATGGGTACTTCCTCAAGAGAGTTGATCAGAGGTTTCAGCTGGAGAAGACGGTGAAAATACTTCCAAATGCAATGGATGAGAAAGAAACTAACGCCAAACAGTCTATGGAGCAGAATACAAGACTTGGGATTGGAGAGGATTCCTTTAAAGGTGTGTCATCCCATCCTGAAGCCGCCATGTCCGGTGGGTTCAACCATGCGGGAGGCTTTGGTTCTGGCATAAAACCGTCTAGATTAAGGGCTTACGTAATGTCTTTTGATGGTGATACACTTCAAAAATACGCAACTATAAGATCTAAAGAGGCTCTTAGCATCATTGAGAAGCACACAGAGGCGCTGTTTGGCAGGCCTGAGATCGTAATAACACCTGGAGGTACTGTTGATTCTTCCAATGATGACCTCATTAAGATCAGCTTTGGTGGTTTGAAAAGACTTGTTTTGGAGGCTGTGACTTTTGGTTCTTTCCTATGGGACGTTGAGAGCTATGTGGATTCAAAGTACCACTTCGTTCTGCGTTGATTTAAAACTTAAGATAAATTGTGGCAAGGAACAACTGACTACACATGAAGAATTCTCTAAGCTAATTTCATTGTATATAGTCTTGATTATGTGTTTCCCCCTTTCTGGTTACAATTTTGCACCCTTAAACATGGAGGTCTACGTGGATTCCTCTATGCACGATTTCATGATATGTACATGGAAATCTATTTTATTGACATCGATTCCAGTAACAGATTTTTCAATTGATCATGTTTCTTTCATGTCATAAAACTTAGAACTAAAAAACTAGAAATAGAACATGCAGAAAAATTGAATTAGAAAAGAATGAATGAAATCTCGGTTACAAGTGGAAGAACAGTCTGAGTTTGCACTTAACATGGATTATTACAAAATCCTTCTGCTCCAGCTTGTAAATGTTTGTAAGTCGCTCAGTTATAAATCTATGAAAAATATGAAATTATGGCATTAGCAGTTGTTCATTGGATTATGAAAATTTTCCTTTTAACCAAGACGCAGCACATGTCAATTCCAGGGCTTTTAAAAGTGCTAGCAGTTTAGTTTACACTAGATGATTACAATCTGATTCCTACGATTAGGAAAATCTCTTCCTATTTTTATCAATTAACTAGTTAAATCTTATAAATGAACCTTACGATTGTTAGAAGATTAGAGTTCTAAATAGTCTCTTAAAATGACTTGATATAAAAGGAGAGTAGAAAATCTAAGTGAACCTGATTTCTATAGTTTCTCTACAGGGTTGGTTTAAAATATTTTTTCATCCATGATCAACAATATCGGATTATGACCTTGGAAAATTTCTACCGGAATTTTCATTCTATTGATTTACAACTCATTCCTCTCTATCTCACAACTGTGTTTTACATTTTCAGTTAGTTTTAATTTAAGTTCATTCTGCATCTAAACTACACCTTAATCACTTTGTTTTATTTTCAGTTATCCTTAAAAAATTGAGATTAATCCAATTGTTCCCGAGGATCGAACCTTTCACCACTGTGCACAATATCCTTTATCACCTAATATTAAGTTGTATTTATTTTTGACGGATTCGACACTCATCAATGATCTCCTAATCTTTTTCCAATTCAAGAGCAACAATTTTGGCAAGTTTAAAAATTGAAAGGAAATAGATTGGGAGATTTGAGAATACCGATATAATTAGCGCAAATCTTACACCTGAAGAATGATGTTTGCCTTTCTAGCCCGCTAATTTCTCTTTGATCTCTGCATATAAGAACGAAAGGACATGCCAAAGTATTTAATAATGATTGAGCGTTTAATTCTCATGCTTTTACTGTCTAATTACTTCCAAACTGGGTAGTAAAATTAATGATATCCATGAATTCCTCTCACTTGTGCAGAATTCCTTGGAGGTGAACTAAAAGGAGGAGCATCTGCGGGAGCAAATCAGACATTCGTTTAATTAAATAAGATAATTTAATTAACACTCTCCACCCATTCTGGATCCGGGTAGGAATGGATTCGCCATCTTGACCGATGGTGATGGTTATGCCTGTTTTCTTGGGCATGACCTGGATAGGGCTGACCCAAGGGCTGTCTGAGATGGGGTAGATAACTCCCGCATCTAGTAACTTGAGAATCTCTTTCTTTACCACTTCCATCATAGGCGGATTAAGTCTTCAAATCAAATTTTAGGTTTATCATTATCTTTCTGTTTTAAAAGAGATTGAGTTAGAGTAAGACTAGGAAGGCAGCTGGTATTAAAGCTGCTAGAAACCCTTTTTGAAGGCAGCTGATACGACACGATCTAGTTTGTTGTTAGTAAGCCGAAAAGTGAAGCATTCAGGGAGGATCTAGCCTTGAGTTTGTTACACAAAAAATAACAAGAAATACACAAGAATATATGGATGAAATGATGGAGACACGCAACGGAAATTAAGAACACAAAAAGGAAGATTTTACCCGTAAGAAGGTGGATGAGATTAGAGGAGGAAACTTGAGTAACGAGTGAATGATTTCTTGAGGCATGCTTGAGGGATAGCTTTAAAACACACGGGGAAGAATGCTCAGTATCTCACAAACACAAATTCACAATATTTCATTCAAACACTCACACACAAACGAAGTAACAATGAGTTCCACAGATTGATAGTTTACGTCTTACTTGCGAGGTATCGAAGAACTATCAAGCGTAGAAGGTCACAAGAGAGTTTAGTGTGAGGAGTATTCTCAAACTCATGAATACACAAATTCACTTTGATATCTAAACTCCTGAATGAAAGAAAGAAGCTAGCTATATATACTATTACACAAAATGAGCACAAAAACCCTAAAACACTATCTGTTAACGGTATACCATTAGTGGCTAATGGTATGCTATTAGCTACTAGAAATTTTAGCTTCAAAATGCAGTCTACTAATTGATAGGGCTCCAGTCGCCTAGAGACTTAGCAATGAAATTGTGATATAGTTCAAAGCTTGGATTTCGAATGCGGAAACATAACTCAAAGAAATCCGTGAAACTCCAAGACTGGGTGCTCTTGGCACTTCACGTCGAATCCCTTGAGGTTCTTGTGTCAAACCGATGAATCTCCAAGACTGGGTGCTCTTGGCAATTCAAAGACGAATGACTCAATAGATAGGAACTTCGGGCTTTACTTGTGGCTACTCTCAGCTTGCGAAACTAGGAATAGAACAAGGTTCCATAGGAACGGTTTATGAGGACGCACCTCTCAAAGACAAAGTCTCATTCTTTTTCCAAAAATATCATATATTATTTTATTCATACGACTTGGCCTTTAAATAGGCTAGGAAAATTACAAACTTAGAAATAAATAATTCCTAAACAGATAATTCCTAAATAAATAATTCCTAAATAAATAATTCCTAAATAAATAATCCCTAAATAAGCCAAAACTCTATATAGTAATTAAAAACACATAAAATAGGAAATATTAATCCGTGCCCTCCTTTGCCAAACCCTAGCCGTCGCCAAACCCTAGCCGACTTGAGCTTTCTGGTGCGCCTTTGCGTGCGCGCTGCTTGGCCCACGCGGCTTGCGATACGAGGATCGTATCACTAATGGTATACCGTTAAACCTTAACGGTATGCCATTAGTCACTGGTTGCTGGAATGTTGCGCGCACGGTAAAAGCTCAGTCACGCGGGTGGCCTAGGGTTGGCACGGGCCTCTCTTAGGGTTTATGATAGATGTGTGCACGTCTCTGATATGGTGGTCAATCATCACCAAGACTAGGTTAGACGTGATCGTATCACCTTTCCCTTCAAAAGGATTCGTCCTTGAATCCATAGCTTTAACTATGTGGTCTTATCTTGGGCTCACACAACTCAACATGCTTTGCAAAAAACACATCATGAGAAGCTCATGACTGATGCGTTCCTTGTAGGCTAGAACGCTCTCCTTAGATCGTTGTCCGACGACGTGGATTTCAATGCGGAAATTAACTCGAAGAAAACCGTGAAACTCCAAGACTGGGTGCTCTTGGCACTTCACGCCGAATCCCTTGAGGTTCTTGGGTCAAACCGATGAATCTCCAAGACTGGGTGCTCTTGGAAATTCAAAGACGAAAGACTCAATAGTTAGTGCTTTCAAGTTTTACTTGACAAGCTAATCGAATGCACGAAACTCAATTAGTTGCAAGGTTCATCAAGAACAAGTGGATAAAGATCCAAAGAAATATGCTTTCAATAATCAATAATCAAAGTCTGCTGAAAATAACATGGGCGGCTCCTTTTTAAGGAAGCGCAAAACCCTAATTCCAAAAATGGAAACTAGTTTAGTTTCTAAATAATGACTTAAACGAAATTGGCAACAAGCCACCCTTCCAAATAAGTTCTGAAACCCTAAATTAACATAAATAAAGTCTAATAATAAGGATAGAAGTTCAGGCGCCGCCGTTTAGGTCAAAAGGCCCAAGTGGCTTTGCTTGCGGGTCCGCCGAATCACGTTTTAAGGAAACAAGGCATTTTCCTTATTCCCTCGAGCGTTCCCACTGAAACTTGGAGGGAAACTTCCTAACACATATATGAAGTTCTGGACTGAATATTGTGCGAGGAAATATGCTCCAATATTCAAAAGGCTCGGCAGTGGCTTTCGCTATCCAATGCGGGCTTGTGATTTGGGCCTGTCCCAAATCCTTCGGGCGTTTCTCCTGATTTTTGGCCTGGACTCCTGTCTTGTATTATAAATGATCATGGTCTGGTCAAAAATAGGAAAAGGGCGCTGGTGGACCTAAAGGTTCGAAGTGGCCAGGTGTGGCCCATCCGCGGCACGGATCAAGGTCACAAGGCGCGGCTGGGGCGCGCGCAGGCTGGCTTCTTCTGAGGCTGTCTCTGCCTTCAGTTCCATGTGAATAAGGCTGCTGAGTCTTGTCTGTAGGGCTCAGGCCCTGGCTCGAGTGATCGGGCCCGTGGGCGGCAATGGGAGGCTCGCGGCTGCATCTTCCAAGGCTCGGGCCTTGACGCGGGTGGTTGCGCCTGTGGGTGCATCACTAGGGTTGGACCTAGCTGGGATCGTATCATCCCCTCCATCTTGAGAAGGATTCACCCTCGAATCCAGATCAGCAACATCCTCATCACCTGCATCCAATAACCTTAAGTTAGAAATATCAAAGTAATCACGAATGGAGCCATACCAACCTTGTAGATCCATTTCGGCTGCAATGTCCTTGAATAGGGCAATGCGTTGGATTATCCATAGGTTGTCCACACCATAGCACTTGGATTGTCCCTTGCTGCCCCCTATACTAAATAACTCTCTCAAAAGCAGCAATATCAAACCGAAAGGTGTCATATGAGTAAAACAACACATGAGTTTCACCAACTGACTAAAAATAATGGCAAGCGTGATAAGGTAGGAAGTAAATAAAACAAACGGAAGACATTCTTCCCATGCAAACATATACTTACAAACAAAGACATGCCATACAGAACCAAACGTTCTTTTATTCATGCGGTTAGAAACTCCCAATTGTGGTTGACAAGGTGTCCAATTTAGCATTGTCGTGCTCAGTCTCCTCCACAATTCCATCCGCGAGTCACCAAGTGACTCCTTGCTATGATTACTAACAATACTCAAAGGAACAAGATGTGAAAGCATAACATCCTTAAATAGTATGTTAGTAATAGTTGTGTTATATTGATGTATTAAACCATCATCATATGACCAATACACAGTCAATTTCTGTAACGAGCTACACAACCAAATTAAGCGCTCACGCTTGCTATGATATCCTTTATGCATACAAAACATAGACCTTGTTTCAACTAAATAATCACTATAAGTTCTATAAAAATCAGAATTAGTAGCATAAGGATTAAATCGGTGTAAAAACTCAAGCAACTTCGCGAAGAAAGGTTTTCCATTAAAATTACTATCAAAACTTAAAGAAACATCATGTAAAGACATAACACTCCTTAAAACTAAGTTAGTAATTTCAAACATACTACAGTAACTCACCAAACAACTATCAAACGCATCATATTCATCAAAAATTTGCAAAAGGTCATGTGACCTAAATAAGTGATCACGCTTGAATAGAGTTGATACGATCCTGGTTCCTTAGGATGCGTAGCACCAATTTTGATCTTTGTTCAAAGATGGATTTCCTGCGGAATAGATAGAATAGATAGAACTCACTTGCACAATTAAGACCTGCTGAACGCTAAGCTTCAGCCAACCAAAATCCGAACAAGAGAGGGTCCTTGTAAATGATAAACATGCACAACTAAGACCTGCTGAACGCTAAGCTCCAGCCAACCAAAGTCCGAACAAGAAGATAAACAACAAGTAGGATGCAATTCCAAGATTTACTTGTATACGACTCAAGTATTGCGGACTCAAGAAGAACAAGGTTCAACCAACTTGAACAAGGGGCGGAGATTGAAGAGATTAACTCAATTTATCAAATAACAGCCAACTTAATAAAGTAGCCAAGTGGTTCCTTATATAGGTTACAAACAAACCCTAATAGTAAACCAAATAGGAATAGAAGTAGGATTTCCAAAATAGGAAGATAACTTAACTAATTAAAACTGTCTAATTAACTAATTAAGCTAAAATAATTAAAGTCAACAACTTGAACTTCAGTCAACGCGCGCTTCTGGACACGCGAAACGGGCAGGAGCCGTTTTGAGCAATCGGCACGCGAGACAGATGAGTGAAACGACAATGGCTGAGTGAAACGGTCAGGTGCCGATTTAAGCGAAACGGACAAGAGCTGTTTTGAATGAATCGGACAAGAGCCGTTTTGGTGACAAACGGTCAAGTGCCGTTTCTGGCAGAATCATCTTCGGGCATTGTGAATGTAAGGAGATTCACAACTCTTGGTGTCTTCTCTCTAAGTGCAGCTTCCTCACTTGTCCTCTCACATTCCAGCTCCTTGTGAATGAGAGATGACAAACGGTCTTGAAGCTTTCTAGCTCTGGCTCGAGTCATGGGACCAGCTGGTGGTAACGGTAGTTGGATGCGTGGATTCGCATCATTCCCTCCCCCTTCGGAAGGATTCGCCCTCGAATCCGAATCGGCATCAGCTGAAAGTCCATACTCGTCATCTATATCAAACAATTCTAAGTCAGAAACATTAAAGGTAGAGCTAACGGCACCATACTCACTCGGCAACGCCAGTTTATAGGCATTGTTGTTGATCTTCTCGACAATCTGGAACGGTCCATCGCCTCTAGGAGATAGCTTGCCGCGGCGTTGGGCAGGAAAACGCTCCTTGCACATATGCAACCAAACCCAATCGCCAACCTGGAACGTCACTAGCCGTCGGCCATCGTTCCGTTTCAGCATCAGCTTCTCATTCATGCGCTCAATGTTCTGCTTTGCTTTAGCATGCAATTGCTTGACAAAATCAGCCTTCTGGGCACCATCTAAACTCACAACATCACTCAAAGGAAAAGGAGTTAAATCCAAAACAGTTCTAGGATTAAATCTATACACTAGTTCAAACGGCGAGTAATGAGTAGTAGAATGAACAGCACGGTTGTAAGCAAATTCAATAAACGGTAAATGATCAACCCAAGTAGAAACATGCTTACGAACTAGGGTGCGTAAAAGGGAGCCAAGAGTCCGATTTACCACCTCTGTTTGACCATCCGTTTGTGGGTGATAAGATGTAGAATACAATAACTTAGTACCAAGCTTCTTCCATAAGACACGCCAAAAATGACTAAGAAACTTAGTATCTCTATCACTCACAATCGTCAAAGGGATACCATGCAAACGAACTACCTCACGAAAGAATAAATCAGCAATCTGAGTGGCATCAGAAGTAGTAGAACATGGTATAAAGTGGGACATCTTCGAAAATCTGTCCACTACAACAAAAATACTATCCTTTCCGTTCTTAGACCTAGGCAATCCTACCACAAAATCCATAGATAAATCGGTCCAAGGGTGAGAAGGAACAGGTAACGGCATGTATTCTCCATGACCAGCCGATTTAGACTTGGCTCTACGACATATTAAACATCTAGCAATAATGCGCTCAACATCACGCTTCATGTGAGGCCAGTAAAAATGATCATGCAATACATCCAACGTTTTAGTCACGCCGAAGTGACCCATTAAACCACCACTATGGGCTTCATGCACCAGTAATTCACGAAGAGAACAATGAGGAATACACAAGTGTTTACCTTTAAATAAATATCCCTCTTGTTTAAAGAATTTAGAACCAGAAATAGAAACGCCATGCATATAAATATCACCAAAATCAGAATCGGCAGCATAGAGTTCTATAATATGCGAAAATCCAAGCAATTTGGCATTTAAAGAAGTAATGAGCACGTACCTTCGAGATAGTGCATCGGCAACAACATTCTCTTTACCTTGCTTGTACTGAATGTGGTAAGGGAAGGCTTCAATGAATTCCATCCAAACGGCATGTCGCCGATTCAGCTTCCCTTGACCCTTTAGGTATTTCAAGCTCAAATGGTCTGTGTGGATGATAAACTCTCTCGGCATTAAGTAGTGTTGCCATGTTTCCAACGCTCTGACAAGAGCATAGAACTCCTTGTCATAGGTAGGATATCGGAGTTGAGCATCCTTGAGCTTTTCACTGAAATAGGCAATCGGGCGTTTCTCTTGCATCAGAACGGCGCCGATTCCTAACCCGCTGGCGTCACACTCTATCTCAAACGCCTTGCTGAAGTCGGGCAGTGCTAGGACGGGAGCGGCACAGAGCCGATCCTTGAGGGTAGCAAACGCCTCTTCTTGTTGCTGATCCCACCTGAAAATAACATTCTTCTTAGTTAATTCATTCAGAGGAACAACGATGGTGCTAAAGTCTTTGACAAATCGCCGATAGAAGCTCGCCAAGCCATGGAATGATCGCACATCACTAACGGACTTCGGCGTCGGCCACTCCTGAATCGCGCGGATTTTCTCTTCATCCACTTTAACGCCATCTGCACTCACAATAAAACCAAGAAAACCAACTTGTTCCATTGCGAATGAACACTTACTAGGTTTAGCATATAATACCTGTTCACGAAGTGTTAGAAAAACCTCCCTAAGATGTAAAACATGCTCATCAAAAGATTTGCTATAGACTAAAATGTCATCAAAATAAACTACAACAAATCTGCCAATTAAGTGCCGAAGTACATGGTTCATTAACCTCATAAAGGTGCTAGGGGCATTAGTTAAACCAAACGGCATAACCATCCACTCATACAAACCATACTTAGTTTTGAAAGCAGTTTTCCACTCATCCCCTTCTTTCATGTGAATTTGGTGGTAACCACTCATTAAATCAATTTTAGAAAATAATTTACTACCACTTAATTCATCTAACATGTCATCTAATCGAGGAATAGGGTGGCGATACTTTACAGTGATTTTGTTGACTGCTCGGCAATCAACGCACATTCTCCAAGTGCCGTCTTTCTTTGGGACTAGAATGACAGGAACGGCACATGGAGACAGGCTCTCCCGAACGTACCCACGCGCAAGCAAATCGTCCACTTGCCGTTGCAGTTCCTTTGTCTCCTCAGGATTGGATCGGTAAGCTGGCCGATGTGGAATTGCCGATCCAGGGACAAAGTCAATCTGATGTTCTATGCCTCGAAACGGAGGTAGGCCAGGCGGCATCTCTTCGGTTAGAACATCGGCAAATTCCTGCAAGAGAGAAGAAATTCCAATCGGAACGGCATGTGCACGATCCGTTTCATCAGATAGCAAACAGTAAGAGCGAAAACGGATTAGAAGGAAGGGACGGCTTTCGCCAAAACCGTGTTTGTACGAAATCAGTGCTTTCCTCACTGCACTCCCTTTGGCATATACACTCAATTTCTTTTTACTTGCCTCTCCTTTTCTCTCAATGCCACTCTCAGCACGCTTACTATTTTCGTGCGAATGTTTACTCTCTCCCTCTGCATGCTTGTTGTTTTCATGCGAATGTTTTTCCCGCTCACACTCACCCTCTGCATGCTTACTCTTTTCATGCGAATGTTGAAAGCTCACACTCTCAGTTGGGCTCTCAATTTTATTCACACTCAAACCTTCTTTTTCTCTCTCAAGCTGTTTCGCGATTTCATATTCAGCATGTGACTTAGCAAGCCATTGCTGATCCTTAAACACTTCAGCTTGTGTTAACGGTGCCAAGGTGAATTTTTGTCCATCCTTTTCTATCTTGTAAAGATTTCTCCTTCCCTCATGATTTGCCGCTCGGTCAAACTGCCACGGTCGCCCAAGGATGATATGGCTCGCTTGCATCGGCACAACATCACAGAGAACTTCATCATAGTACTTGCCGATTCTGAACTTTGCAAGTACCTGTTTGGTTACCTTAATACCGTTGTCATCCGTCATCCAATGTAGAAGATATGGTTTCGGATGCTTTACCGTTGGTAAATTCAGTTTATCAACCATCAACCAACTCGCACAGTTGGTGCAACTGCCATTATCAATGATAATGGAACAACCTTTCTTGTCTATCACGCCTCGGGTATGAAACAGATTGGTCCGCTGCTCCTCATCACAAACTTCTTCTGTGGTTTGTACGTTGAGGTTCCGACGCACAACAAGCAAGTTCACCTGCTCTCCTTCCTGTCGGTCAACATTTGAATCGGCATCGGCATTTTCCGATTCCGATTCTTCCCGCTCATCATCCGATTCCTCCTCTCCATTCGGCCTGATGATAAAGACTCTTTTGTTAGGGCATTCCGATTTCTTATGCCCTCGGCCGTTACACTTAAAACAAACAATCTCCTTAGTAGCTGGCCGATCCACTGGTGGAGTATAAGGTTTGGTAGTTGCCGTTTTAGAAGGAATAACAGCACTGGCAGATCCCTTCAAAACGGCAGGGGCCGTTTTGTCATCCTTATTCCAAGACGTCTTCTTCCAAGGTGTCAACCCAGTAGACTTATAGGAACTCCTAGCTTTCCTATGTTTCTCAATCTTTTGAGCCATATGAAGCATCTCCTCAATAGTATTATATTGAGTCAGTTCCAATGCATCGGCAACATCTGCATTCAAACCAGCAAGAAACTGAGCCATCGTTACCTCAGTTTCTTCAGTAATCTTCGCTTGAGCCAAAGCAATTTCCATCTCATTAAAGTATGCTCCAACTCCCTTGCTGCCTTGCTTCAAGGTTTGAAGCCGTTGATGAAGCTCACGGTGAAAGTGGGCAGGGACAAACCGTTGTCTCATCGTCTGCTTCATCTCTTCCCAATTAGCAATCGGACCAGCTAAGACAGCTGCCCTTTTCCGATTGAACTGCTCCCACCAATGACTAGCATACCCACAGAATTCGACTGTGGCGATCTGAACCTTTTTACCTTCCGAATAATTGTGACATAAGAAGATAGCATCTACTTTCCTTTCCCAAGTTAAGTATGCATCAGGGTCGTCAGTACCCTCAAACGGAGGTATTTTCATTTTGATGCTGTTTAGATTAGCATCCAAACGGTCATCCTCCCGTTCTCTCCTACCATCACGACGGTCTCGTCTCTCCCTCCTCTGTCCATCCCTTGTATTTATCCAACCTTCTCCCCCATCAGGTTCTCCTTCCAAATCAGAATGTGGTAATTGTGGACCACGTCTGGCAAGTCGCCTAGGAGGGACCAAAGCAAGATTACGCCGATGATTCACATCACGTGGTCGACGGGCGTTGTCATCTTCTTCGGACAGATCAGTCAAACGGCCATCACGTTGGTTATTCGCGGCTATAGGAACTGGATTAATGGTATTTAACGCTTCCACCCTAGCCAGCCTTGCATCGGCAGTTAGCTGCCGCTCATTAGCAGTTAATTGCCGTTCATTCAAGGTTCGGAGCTGTTCCGTCATGTTGGCTAGTATAGCCGATAGATCGGGTTGTTGTACTCCCTCTTGAGACATCTTTTACTTTTCCTGAAATTCACAACACCAAAGAAAACGTAAAATTGCACTAACCTAGCACTCCCTCACGTGTTTACTCTCGTGTTTAATCACTCTAATAATCTCACAAAATCTCCCAAAATTCCCTACAATGTTCAAGTGTTAGTGAGACTCAAGAATCCAAAGCAAAGCTTCCAAGAAGACTCTCAAAGAAAACTAGCACTGAAAAGAATGGTGACACTTGATATTTGAGTAATTGCAAGAACAACCAATCAAACAAATAGCAAGTAGAGTAGAAGGCAATTTCAAGGAATCAAAGAAAGCCCAAAATTGACTCGAAAGGACTCAAACAAGTTCAATTTCAGTTATGATTGTAATACCCAATCGCAGTGCAATTTAATTCCTTGATAAATCTGGTTTTTATGGAGCGAATACTTCTATATATTTTCGTATTTGCAGGATCGAATCCCTTTCTTTTTCTTTGGGAAATTTCCCTGTTGTTGTTTTTTTTTTTTTTCTTTTTTTTTTTTTTTTTTTTTGACAGCAAAACACAATTCAGTGTTTTGATCAGAACTTTTTACTCTGAACTCCGAATCGACCGATTCATTTTGATTCGGAAGCCCAACAGATTCAGCTTTCCAACGAAACCAAAATTACTAAAATCGGACTTCAGTCGCTATATATATGAATACAAATTCGACAACTGAAGTTACTGATACTGAACAAAATTTTCTCTTGTATTTCGTGACCTCCTTGTGGGTAGAAAACGCAAGTAATTTAGCGAATTGCAACACAACAAACTGGAACGAAACACAACCAGTTGTATTCAAGTAACTAACCAAGCACAGCAAAGAAATCGGTTTTGAATGGAGTAGAAAGAGAATACCGATTTCAACAAAGAAAACTTGAAACAATTGAAGATACTTACCAATCTTTGAACACCTTAAGCTCCGCTACCAACTGATACGATCCTGGTTCCTTAGGATGCGTAGCACCAATTTTGATCTTTGTTCAAAGATGGATTTCCTGCGGAATAGATAGAATAGATAGAACTCACTTGCACAATTAAGACCTGCTGAACGCTAAGCTTCAGCCAACCAAAATCCGAACAAGAGAGGGTCCTTGTGAATGATAAACTTGCACAACTAAGACCTGCTGAACGCTAAGCTCCAGCCAACCAAAGTCCGAACAAGAAGATAAACAACAAGTAGGATGCAATTCCAAGATTTACTTGTATACGACTCAAGTATTGCGGACTCAAGAAGAACAAGGTTCAACCAACTTGAACAAGGGGCGGAGATTGAAGAGATTAACTCAATTTATCAAATAACAGCCAACTTAATAAAGTAGCCAAGTGGTTCCTTATATAGGTTACAAACAAACCCTAATAGTAAACCAAATAGGAATAGAAGTAGGATTTCCAAAATAGGAAGATAACTTAACTAATTAAAACTGTCTAATTAACTAATTAAGCTAAAATAATTAAAGTCAACAACTTGAACTTCAGTCAACGCGCGCTTCTGGACACGCGAAACGGGCAGGAGCCGTTTTGAGCAATCGGCACGCGAGACAGATGAGTGAAACGGCAATGGCTGAGTGAAACGGTCAGGTGCCGATTTAAGCGAAACGGACAAGAGCCGTTTTGAATTAATCGGACAAGAGCCGTTTTGGTGACAAACGGTCAAGTGCCATTTCTGGCAGAATCATCTTCGGGCATTGTGAATGTAAGGAGATTCACAACTCTTGGTGTCTTCTCTCTAAGTGCAGCTTCCTCACTTGTCCTCTCACATTCCAGCTCCTTGTGAATGAGAGATGACAAACGGTCTTGAAGCTTTCTAGCTCTGGCTCGAGTCATGGGACCAGCTGGTGGTAACGGTAGTTGGATGCGTGGATTAACATCAAGAGTTCCCTTAAGTCCAGTCGATTTACCCACAATTTTATCATAAATCTCACATATGGCAGAATGATCAAACAATATAAATATATGTGAAGATTCAAATAATTTTGTGTTAGGGAAAGTAAGACCTCTCGGCCTAGTTAACACACCAAATCGCTTGCACTTTTGCAAGTAGTTTTCAAAGGTATATAACTTGGCCTTTGGCTCTTGTATATAATCATCATCAATTAAATTAACTTTATAATCAGAAGCATAAATATTAATGATGTCCATATACTCACTCAAATCGCTCCTTAGGAAAGAGACCCATATCATACCCTTTTGGTTAGGTTTTGCCAAATTAGGCACCCTGGATGCACAAGGCTCTTTCCCTCTTCTTGGTGGTAAGGTAAGAGGCTTCTCCTCTTCCAACAACCTGCTCTTGTTCTGGTCATGAGAGTGAACAACCAAAGTAAAGGAAACAAACGGAATTGGGTTAGAAAGATCAAGGCGCAATGGCCTAGGTTTTGCAAAAATAGGCACCACAGATGTGCAAGGTTCTTTCCCTCTTCTTGGTGGTAAGGTAAGAGGCTTCTCTTCTGCTAACAACCTGCTCTTGTTCTGAACATTAAGAGAAAGGATAATACAAGAGAAAACAAACGGATTAGCGTTAGGAAAATCTAAGCGTAATGGCCAAAAATTCAGTTTTTGGAGGCTTGCGCCAAAACAGATTTTTTGCACATGTATTGTATCCCTCACTTTTTCTCTCTTGGCATAAACACACACCTCTCCTTTTGATCTCTCAATGCCACTCTCTGCATGCTTACTCTTTTCATGCGAATGTTTTAAACTCTCATCTCTTTTCCCATGCTCACTTTTTTCATGGGGGCTGTTTTTTATTTCATCTCTTTGCCCATGCTCACTCTTTTCATGGGGGCTGTTTTTCTCACTCTCTTTCTTTTCACTTAACTCTCCTTTTTTGCTCTCAAGATTTTTATTGTTCTTAATTCCAGCAAGAGTTGTTTCTGGTTCAATCATATTGCGCTCAACAAGCACCTTAGCATTCTCGGATACGACCGTCACATGCCCATCGTCACTTGCTACCATCTCACCTTGAGTATTCACAACACTACTAGTAAGGGCAGCCAACTGAATTCCCTTGGTCTCATCATTATTGCTAAGAACATGTTGCAGACGAGTAGTCTTGGCATTGTTAACTTGACTACACTTCTTCGTACCATGATCCTTAATGCTCACTTTATTGTTGGGACATTGGATTGAAGTGTGCCCTCGGCCTGTGCATGTATGACATAAAATATCTCGCGTTCGCACATGAGTTGAAGAAGGAATACCTCTCGTCAAACCAGTGTTAGGGTCTCTCTTGCCCTTGAAGGGTGAAACTTTCGGTCGGATGCTACTCATGCTCACATCACAACGATTGTAGTCCCTCCACTTGCGATCATCGCCATATGATTTTTGTGATCGCTTAGCCTCATACTGCTGCCTCCAAGCTTCCATGTCCTGGAGCTGGGCTGCTATGTCTTGCAAAGCCTTGGCTACATCATTCACAATCGTAGCCTCCTTTTCTGGATTTCCTGACATCCTGAAATTCAAACAGAAAATTTTCCAAGCGTAAAATTGCCTAAAACTATCACTCCCTCACGTGTTTACTCTCGTGTTTGTCTCTCTATTAATCTCACAAAATCTCTCAAAGCAAACTGTCCAGATCCGTCTCCAAGTGTCCAAGATGAACCTGACTCGAAGTATTTTCAAGAAAAGCTTCCAAAGAGACACACAAAGAAAACTAGTGTAGAAAGAAATTTTTGAGGTAATATACTCGAATCAATTGCGAGAATCAATCAATTACTCAAGCATACTACAGAGTAGAAAGTCACAGTAGTAGTAGTAGAATCAAAGAAAAGCTCAAAATACACAGATTGAGTCAATTGACAACTCAAAAACGCTAATGGCATGCGATTAGGGCTTTGAAACTTGTTTTTGCCACAACTTTTGATTCCGAAATCCAAATCCAATGATTCTTTTTGCTATAAGCCACAAATTCACTCTAGTATTTGATTCTGAAAGTACTTGATTTTTTTTTTTGAATGGTACTGATTTCGCCTCTGTTCTGTTTTTTGACGAAAATTGCTTTCTCTTTTTCTCTCTCTTTTTTTTTTTTATATTTCAACACAACACAAAGCACAAATTAGCTAAGACACTTTGGGGGACTTGTTTTTTTTTTTTTGACTAAAGTAAAGACCTACAAATCGTTGAGATGATTTGCACACTAATCGCACACACAAGACACGAATTGACACAAGACAACTAACACACAGCACGCAAGAGAATTGGTGTAGAAGAGAATGAAGGAATACCAATTCTAACAAAGAAAAGATAATTTAAAAGGGATAGATTTACCAAGTCGGGACAGCTGAGCTCCGTTACCAACTGATGCGTTCCTTGTAGGTTAGAACGCTCTCCTTAGATCGTTGTCCGACGACGTGGATTTCAATGCGGAAATTAACTCGAAGAAAACGTGAAACTCCAAGACTGGGTGCTCTTGGAACTTCACGCCGAATCCCTTGAGGTTCTTGGGTCAAACTGATGAATCTCCAAGACTGGGTGCTCTTGGCAATTCAAAGACGAAAGACTCAATAGTTAGTGCTTTCAAGTTTTACTTGACAAGCTAATCGAATGCACGAAACTCAATTAGTTGCAAGGTTCATCAAGAACATGTGGATAAAGATCCAAAGAAATATGCTTTCAATAATCAATAATCAAAGTCTGCTGAAAATAACATGGGCGGCTCCTTTTTAAGGAAGCGCAAAACCCTAATTACAAAAATGGAAACTAGTTTAGTTTCTAAATAATGACTTAAACGAAATTGGCAACAAGCCACCCTTCCAAATAAGTTCTGAAACCCTAAATTAACATAAATAAAGTCTAATAATAAGGATAGAAGTGCAGGCGCCGCCGTTTAGGTCAAAAGGCCCAAGTGGCTTTGCTTGCGGGTCCGCCGAATCACGTTTTAAGGAAACAAGGCGTTTTCCTTATTCCCTCGAGCGTTCCCACTGAACCTTGGAGGGAAACTTCCTAACATATATATTAAGTTCTGGGCTGAATATTGTGCGAGGACATATGCTCCAATATTCAAAAGGCTCGGCAGTGGCTTTCGCTGTCCAATGCGGGCTTGTGATTTGTGCCTGTCCCAAATCCTTCGGGCGTTTCTCCTGATTTTTGGCCTGGGCTCCTCTCTTGTATTATAAATGATCATGGTCTGGTCAAAAATAGGAAAAGGGCGCTGGTGGACCTAAAGGTCCGAAGTGGCCAGGTGTGGCCCATCCGCGGCACGGATCAAGGTCACAAGGCGCGGCTGGGGCGCGCGCAGGCTGGCTTCTTCTGAGGCTGTCTCTGCCTTCAGTTCCATGTGAATAAGGCTGCTGAGTCTTGTCTGTAGGGCTCAGGCCCTGGCTCGAGTGATCGGGCCCGTGGGCGGCAATGGGAGGCTCGCGGCTGCATCTTCCAAGGCTCGGGCCTTGACGCGGGTGGTTGCGCCTGTGGGTGCATCACTAGGATTGGCCCTGGCTGGGATCGTATCAACGACGTTGGCTAGGAATGTAGCAAAGTGATACGATCACGCCTAGCCTAGTCTTGGTGATGAATGACCACACTGATACGATCCTCGTATCGCAAACCGCGTGAGCCAAGCAGCGTGCACGCATAGGCGCACTGAGAAGCCCAAAATAGCTAGGTTTGGCGACGGCTAGGTCTTGGAAAAGGAAGAGCATGGATCAATATTTCCTATTTTGTATGCTTTTAATTACTATGTAGAGCTTCGGCTTATTTAGGAATTTATTGTTTAGGAGTTTTATTTATTTAGGAATTATTTGTTTAGGAATTATCTATTTAGGAATTATCTATTTAGGAATTATTTATTTAGGAATTATTTATTTCTAAGTTTGTATTTTCCTAGCCTATTTAAAGGCCAAGCCGTATGAATAAATAATATGATGATTATTTTTGGAAAAAGAATAAGACTTTGTCTTTGAGAGGTGCGTCCTAATAAACCGTTCCTATGGAACCTTGTTCTATTCCTAGTTTAGCAAGCTGAGAGTAGCCACAAGTAAAGCCCGAAATTGCTATCCATTGGAGCACTCGTTCCTTGGATTGCCAAGCATTGCGACTTGGAGGTTCAAGGGTTTGTTTCAAGAACCTCATGAACTCTATGTGGAGTGCCAAGACCACCAAACCTTGGAGATTCACATGTCTTCGTGAGTTATGTTTCTGTATTCGAAATCCAAGCTTTGAACTAGATCACAATTTCATTGCTAAGTCTCTAGGCGACTGGAAGCCTTATCAGTTGGTAGCGGAGCTCAAGGCGTTCAAGTTTGGTAACTATCCTAACTATCCTTTACTTTTGTCGTTAGGTAGAGATTTCGTTGTTGCGCATCCTAAACTACTTGGATCGCATCAGTTGGGGTCTTTTCTGTTTGATTTGTTCATTTACAAAAAGTGTCACAAAATCAGTCCCAAAAGTGTCAAAAAAAGAGTCACAAAATCAGTCCCCAAAGTGTCAAAAGAGTCATACAAAAGAGTCACCAAAAATAGTCCACCAAAGTGTCAGTGTCGAAATCGTATTTCAATATATACCTATTGGAGTCCGATTTCTGTGAGTCTTAGTTCGTTGGAAAGCCCTATCTGTCAGGAGTCTAAATCAAGAAGAATCAGGTGATTCGGACATCGGAGTCAAAAGCTCTACTTAATTTACTAAACTGTGTTCATCGAAAACAGATTTGCACTTTCTAGTGTTTAAGTTTGATTAGGTGATTGACATGGCTAAAAGAGATTCGGGAGGAGGAGTTGCGAGTTATCCCCACTAGTGCACAACAGAATTCGAGGGCGAATTCTTTCCAACAAGGAGGCGATGATACGATCCTCGTATCGCAAACCACGTGAGCCAAGCAGCGTGCACGCATAGGCGCACCGAGAAGCCCAAAACGGCTAGGTTTGGCGACGGCTAGGTCTTGGAAAAGGAAGAGCATGGATCAATATTTCCTATTTTGTATGCTTTTAATTACTATGTAGAGCTTCGGCTTATTTAGGAGTTTATTGTTTAGGAGTTTTATTTATTTAGGAATTATTTGTTTAGGAATTATCTGTTTAGGAATTATCTATTTAGGAATTATTTATTTAGGAATTATTTATTTCTAAGTTTGTATTTTCCTAGCCTATTTAAAGGCCAAGCCGTATGAATAAATAATATGATGACTATTTTTGGAAAAAGAATGAGACTTTGTCTTTGAGAGGTGCGTCCTCATAAACCGTTCCTATGGAACCTTGTTCTATTCCTAGTTTAGCAAGCTGAGAGTAGCCACAAGTAAAGCCCGAAATTGCTATCCATTGGAGCACTCGATCCTTGGATTGCCAAGCATTGCGACTTGGAGGTTCAAGGGTTTGTTTCAAGAACCTCATGAACTCTGTGTGGAGTGCCAAGACCACCAAACCTTGGAGATTCACATGTCTTCGTGAGTTATGTTTCCGCATTCGAAATCCAAGCTTTGAACTAGATCACAATTTCATTGCTAAGTCTCTAGGCGACTGGAAGCCTTATCAGTTGGTAGCGGAGCTCAAGGCGTTCAAGTTTGGTAACTATCCTAACTATCCTTTACTTTTGTCGTTAGGTAGAGATTTCGTTGTTGCGCATCCTAAACTACTTGGATCGCATCAGTTGGGGTCTTTTCTGTTTGATTTGTTCATTTACAAAAAGTGTCACAAAATCAGTCCCAAAAGTGTCAAAAAAAGAGTCACAAAATCAGTCCCCAAAGTGTCAAAAGAGTCATACAAAAGAGTCACCAAAAATAGTCCACCAAAGTGTCAGTGTCGAAATCGTATTTCAATATATACCTATTGGAGTCCGATTTCTGTGAGTCTTAGTTCGTTGTAAAGCCCTATCTGTCAGGAGTCTAAATCAAGAAGAATCAGGTGATTCGAACATCGGAGTCAAAAGGTCTACTTAATTTACTAAACTGTGTTCATCGAAAACAGATTTGCACTTTCTAGTGTTTAAGTTTGATTAGGTGATTGACATGGCTAAAAGAGATTCGGGAGGAGGAGTTGCGAGTTATCCCCACTAGTGCACAACAGAATTCGAGGGCGAATTCTTTCCAACAAGGAGGCGATGATACGATCCTCGTATCGCAAACCACGTGAGCCAAGCAGCGTGCACGCATAGGCGCACCGAGAAGCCCAAAACGGCTAGGTTTGGCGACGGCTAGGTCTTGGAAAAGGAAGAGCATGGATCAATATTCCCTATTTTGTATGCTTTTAATTACTATGTAGAGCTTCGGCTTATTTAGGAGTTTAATGTTTAGGAGTTTTATTTATTTAGGAATTATTTGTTTAGGAATTATCTATTTAGGAATTATCTATTTAGGAATTATTTATTTAGGAATTATTTATTTCTAAGTTTGTATTTTCCTAGCCTATTTAAAGGCCAAGCCGTATGAATAAATAATATGATGATTATTTTTGGAAAAAGAATGAGACTTTGTCTTTGAGAGGTGCGTCCTCATAAACCGTTCCTATGGAACCTTGTTCTATTCCTAGTTTAGCAAGCTGAGAGTAGCCACAAGTAAAGCCCGAAATTGCTATCCATTGGAGCACTCGATCCTTGGATTGCCAAGCATTGCGACTTGGAGGTTCAAGGGTTTGTTTCAAGAACCTCATGAACTCTGTGTGGAGTGCCAAGACCACCAAACCTTGGAGATTCACATGTCTTCGTGAGTTATGTTTCCGCATTCGAAATCCAAGCTTTGAACTAGATCACAATTTCATTGCTAAGTCTCTAGGCGACTGGAAGCCTTATCAGTTGGTAGCGGAGCTCAAGGCGTTCAAGTTTGGTAACTATCCTAACTATCCTTTACTTTTGTCGTTAGGTAGAGATTTCGTTGTTGCGCATCCTAAACTACTTGGATCGCATCAGTTGGGGTCTTTTCTGTTTGATTTGTTTATTTACAAAAAGTGTCACAAAATCAGTCCCCAAAGTGTCAAAAAAAGAGTCACAAAATCAGTCCCCAAAGTGTCAAAAGAGTCATACAAAAGAGTCACCAAAAACAGTCCACCAAAGTGTCAGTGTCGAAATCGTATTTCAATATATACCTATTGGCGTCCGATTTCTGTGAGTCTTAGTTCGTTGGAAAGCCCTATCTGTCAGGAGTCTGAATCAAGAAGAATCAGGTGATTCGGACATCGGAGTCAAAAGCTGTGCTTAATTTACTAAACTGTGTTCATCGAAAACAGATTTGCACTTTCTAGTGTTTAAGTTTGATTAGGTGATTGACATGGCTAAAAGAGATTCGGGAGGAGGAGTTGCGAGTTATACCCACTAGTGCACAACAGAATTCGAGGGCGAATTCTTTCCCACAAGGAGGGGATGATACGATCCTCGTATCGCAAACCGCGTGAGCCAAGCAGCATGCACGCATAGGCGCACCGAGAAGCCCAAAACGGCTAGGTTTGGCGACGGCTAGGTCTTGGAAAAGGAAGAGCATGGATCAATATTTCCTATTTTGTATGCTTTTAATTACTATGTAGAGCTTCGGCTTATTTAGGAGTTTATTGTTTAGGAGTTTTATTTATTTAGGAATTATTTGTTTAGGAATTATCTATTTAGGAATTATCTATTTAGGAATAATTTATTTAGGAATTATTTATTTCTAAGTTTGTATTTTCCTAGCCTATTTAAAGGCCAAGCCGTATGAATAAATAATATGATGATTATTTTTGGAAAAAGAATGAGACTTTGTCTTTGAGAGGTGCGTCCTCATAAACCGTTCCTATGGAACCTTGTTCTATTCCTAGTTTAGCAAGCTGAGAGTAGCCACAACCAAAGCCCGAAATTGCTATCCATTGGAGCACTCGTTCCTTGGATTGCCAAGCATTGCGACTTGGAGGTTCAAGGGTTTGTTTCAAGAACCTCATGAACTCTGTGTGGAGTGCCAAGACCACCAAACCTTGGAGATTCACATGTCTTCATGAGTTATGTTTCCGCATTCGAAATCCAAGCTTTGAACTAGATCACAATTTCAATGCTAAGTCTCTAGGCGACTGGAAGCCTTATCAGTTGGTAGCGGAGCTCAAGGCGTTCAAGTTTGGTAACTATCCTAACTATCCTTTACTTTTGTCGTTAGGTAGAGATTTCGTTGTTGCGCATCCTAAACTACTTGGATCGCATCAGTTGGGGTCTTTTCTGTTTGATTTGTTCATTTACAAAAAGTGTCACAAAATCAGTCCCAAAAGTGTCAAAAAAAGAGTCACAAAATCAGTCCCCAAAGTGTCAAAAGAGTCATACAAAAGAGTCACCAAAAATAGTCCACCAAAGTGTCAGTGTCGAAATCGTATTTCAATATATACCTATTGGAGTCCGATTTCTGTGAGTCTTAGTTCGTTGGAAAGCCCTATCTGTCAGGAGTCTAAATCAAGAAGAATCAGGTGATTCGGACATCGGAGTCAAAAGCTCTACTTAATTTACTAAACTGTGTTCATCGAAAACAGATTTGCACTTTCTAGTGTTTAAGTTTGATTAGGTGATTGACATGGCTAAAAGAGATTCGGGAGGAGGAGTTGCGAGTTATCCCCACTAGTGCACAACAGAATTCGAGGGCGAATTCTTTCCAACAAGGAGGCGATGATACGATCCTCGTATCGCAAACCACGTGAGCCAAGCAGCGTGCACGCATAGGCGCACCGAGAAGCCCAAAACGGCTAGGTTTGGTGACGGCTAGGTCTTGGAAAAGGAAGAGCATGGATCAATATTTCCTATTTTGTATGCTTTTAATTACTATGTAGAGCTTCGGCTTATTTAGGAGTTTATTGTTTAGGAGTTTTATTTATTTAGGAATTATTTGTTTAGGAATTATCTGTTTAGGAATTATCTATTTAGGAATTATTTATTTAGGAATTATTTATTTCTAAGTTTGTATTTTCCTAGCCTATTTAAAGGCCAAGCCGTATGAATAAATAATATGATGACTATTTTTGGAAAAAGAATGAGACTTTGTCTTTGAGAGGTGCGTCCTCATAAACCGTTCCTATGGAACCTTGTTCTATTCCTAGTTTAGCAAGCTGAGAGTAGCCACAAGTAAAGCCCGAAATTGCTATCCATTGGAGCACTCGATCCTTGGATTGCCAAGCATTGCGACTTGGAGGTTCAAGGGTTTGTTTCAAGAACCTCATGAACTCTGTGTGGAGTGCCAAGACCACCAAACCTTGGAGATTCACATGTCTTCGTGAGTTATGTTTCCGCATTCGAAATCCAAGCTTTGAACTAGATCACAATTTCATTGCTAAGTCTCTAGGCGACTGGAAGCCTTATCAGTTGGTAGCGGAGCTCAAGGCGTTCAAGTTTGGTAACTATCCTAACTATCCTTTACTTTTGTCGTTAGGTAGAGATTTCGTTGTTGCGCATCCTAAACTACTTGGATCGCATCAGTTGGGCTCTTTTCTGTTTGATTTGTTTATTTACAAAAAGTGTCACAAAATCAGTCCCCAAAGTGTCAAAAAAAGAGTCACAAAATCAGTCCCCAAAGTGTCAAAAGAGTCATACAAAAGAGTCACCAAAAACAGTCCACCAAAGTGTCAGTGTCGAAATCGTATTTCAATATATACCTATTTGCGTCCGATTTCTGTGAGTCTTAGTTCGTTGGAAAGCCCTATCTGTCAGGAGTCTGAATCAAGAAGAATCAGGTGATTCGGACATCGGAGTCAAAAGCTGTGCTTAATTTACTAAACTGTGTTCATCGAAAACAGATTTGCACTTTCTAGTGTTTAAGTTTGATTAGGTGATTGACATGGCTAAAAGAGATTCGGGAGGAGGAGTTGCGAGTTATACCCACTAGTGCACAACAGAATTCGAGGGCGAATTCTTTCCCACAAGGAGGGGATGATACGATCCTCGTATCGCAAACCGCGTGAGCCAAGCAGCATGCACGCATAGGCGCACCGAGAAGCCCAAAACGGCTAGGTTTGGCGACGGCTAGGTCTTGGAAAAGGAAGAGCATGGATCAATATTTCCTATTTTGTATGCTTTTAATTACTATGTAGAGCTTCGGCTTATTTAGGAGTTTATTGTTTAGGAGTTTTATTTATTTAGGAATTATTTGTTTAGGAATTATCTATTTAGGAATTATCTATTTAGGAATAATTTATTTAGGAATTATTTATTTCTAAGTTTGTATTTTCCTAGCCTATTTAAAGGCCAAGCCGTATGAATAAATAATATGATGATTATTTTTGGAAAAAGAATGAGACTTTGTCTTTGAGAGGTGCGTCCTCATAAACCGTTCCTATGGAACCTTGTTCTATTCCTAGTTTAGCAAGCTGAGAGTAGCCACAACCAAAGCCCGAAATTGCTATCCATTGGAGCACTCGTTCCTTGGATTGCCAAGCATTGCGACTTGGAGGTTCAAGGGTTTGTTTCAAGAACCTCATGAACTCTGTGTGGAGTGCCAAGACCACCAAACCTTGGAGATTCACATGTCTTCATGAGTTATGTTTCCGCATTCGAAATCCAAGCTTTGAACTAGATCACAATTTCAATGCTAAGTCTCTAGGCGACTGGAAGCCTTATCAGTTGGTAGCGGAGCTCAAGGCGTTCAAGTTTGGTAACTATCCTAACTATCCTTTACTTTTGTCGTTAGGTAGAGATTTCGTTGTTGCGCATCCTAAACTACTTGGATCGCATCAGTTGGGGTCTTTTCTGTTTGATTTATTCATTTACAAAAAGTGTCACAAAATCAGTCCCAAAAGTGTCAAAAAAAGAGTCACAAAATCAGTCCCCAAAGTGTCAAAAGAGTCATACAAAAGAGTCACCAAAAATAGTCCACCAAAGTGTCAGTGTCGAAATCGAATTTCAATATATACCTATTGGAGTCCGATTTCTGTGAGTCTTAGTTCGTTGGAAAGCCCTATCTGTCAGGAGTCTAAATCAAGAAGAATCAGGTGATTCGGACATCGGAGTCAAAAGCTCTACTTAATTTACTAAACTGTGTTCATCGAAAACAGATTTGCACTTTCTAGTGTTTAAGTTTGATTAGGTGATTGACATGGCTAAAAGAGATTCGGGAGGAGGAGTTGCGAGTTATCCCCACTAGTGCACAACAGAATTCGAGGGCGAATTCTTTCCAACAAGGAGGCGATGATACGATCCTCGTATCGCAAACCACGTGAGCCAAGCAGCGTGCACGCATAGGCGCACCGAGAAGCCCAAAACGGCTAGGTTTGGCGACGGCTAGGTCTTGGAAAAGGAAGAGCATGGATCAATATTTCCTATTTTGTATGCTTTTAATTACTATGTAGAGCTTCGGCTTATTTAGGAGTTTATTGTTTAGGAGTTTTATTTATTTAGGAATTATTTGTTTAGGAATTATCTGTTTAGGAATTATCTATTTAGGAATTATTTATTTAGGAATTATTTATTTCTAAGTTTGTATTTTCCTAGCCTATTTAAAGGCCAAGCCGTATGAATAAATAATATGATGACTATTTTTGGAAAAAGAATGAGACTTTGTCTTTGAGAGGTGCGTCCTCATAAACCGTTCCTATGGAACCTTGTTCTATTCCTAGTTTAGCAAGCTGAGAGTAGCCACAAGTAAAGCCCGAAATTGCTATCCATTGGAGCACTCGATCCTTGGATTGCCAAGCATTGCGACTTGGAGGTTCAAGGGTTTGTTTCAAGAACCTCATGAACTCTGTGTGGAGTGCCAAGACCACCAAACCTTGGAGATTCACATGTCTTCGTGAGTTATGTTTCCGCATTCGAAATCCAAGCTTTGAACTAGATCACAATTTCATTGCTAAGTCTCTAGGCGACTGGAAGCCTTATCAGTTGGTAGCGGAGCTCAAGGCGTTCAAGTTTGGTAACTATCCTAACTATCCTTTACTTTTGTCGTTAGGTAGAGATTTCGTTGTTGCGCATCCTAAACTACTTGGATCGCATCAGTTGGGGTCTTTTCTGTTTGATTTGTTCATTTACAAAAAGTGTCACAAAATCAGTCCCAAAAGTGTCAAAAAAAGAGTCACAAAATCAGTCCCCAAAGTGTCAAAAGAGTCATACAAAAGAGTCACCAAAAATAGTCCACCAAAGTGTCAGTGTCGAAATCGTATTTCAATATATACCTATTGGAGTCCGATTTCTGTGAGTCTTAGTTCGTTGGAAAGCCCTATCTGTCAGGAGTCTAAATCAAGAAGAATCAGGTGATTCGGACATCGGAGTCAAAAGGTCTACTTAATTTACTAAACTATGTTCATCGAAAACAGATTTGCACTTTCTAGTGTTTAAGTTTGATTAGGTGATTGACATGGCTAAAAGAGATTCGGGAGGAGGAGTTGCGAGTTATCCCCACTAGTGCACAACAGAATTCGAGGGCGAATTCTTTCCAACAAGGAGGCGATGATACGATCCTCGTATCGCAAACCACGTGAGCCAAGCAGCGTGCACGCATAGGCGCACCGAGAAGCCCAAAACGGCTAGGTTTGGCGACGGCTAGGTCTTGGAAAAGGAAGAGCATGGATCAATATTTCCTATTTTGTATGCTTTTAATTACTATGTAGAGCTTCGGCTTATTTAGGAGTTTATTGTTTAGGAGTTTTATTTATTTAGGAATTATTTGTTTAGGAATTATCTATTTAGGAATTATCTATTTAGGAATTATTTATTTAGGAATTATTTATTTCTAAGTTTGTATTTTCCTAGCCTATTTAAAGGCCAAGCCGTATGAATAAATAATATGATGATTATTTTTGGAAAAAGAATGAGACTTTGTCTTTGAGAGGTGCGTCCTCATAAACCGTTCCTATGGAACCTTGTTCTATTCCTAGTTTAGCAAGCTGAGAGTAGCCACAAGTAAAGCCCGAAATTGCTATCCATTGGAGCACTCGATCCTTGGATTGCCAAGCATTGCGACTTGGAGGTTCAAGGGTTTGTTTCAAGAACCTCATGAACTCTGTGTGGAGTGCCAAGACCACCAAACCTTGGAGATTCACATGTCTTCGTGAGTTATGTTTCCGCATTCGAAATCCAAGCTTTGAACTAGATCACAATTTCATTGCTAAGTCTCTAGGCGACTGGAAGCCTTATCAGTTGGTAGCGGAGCTCAAGGCGTTCAAGTTTGGTAACTATCCTAACTATCCTTTACTTTTGTCGTTAGGTAGAGATTTCGTTGTTGCGCATCCTAAACTACTTGGATCGCATCAGTTGGGGTCTTTTCTGTTTGATTTGTTTATTTACAAAAAGTGTCACAAAATCAGTCCCCAAAGTGTCGAAAAAAGAGTCACAAAATCAGTCCCCAAAGTGTCAAAAGAGTCATACAAAAGAGTCACCAAAAACAGTCCACCAAAGTGTCAGTGTCGAAATCGTATTTCAATATATACCTATTGGCGTCCGATTTCTGTGAGTCTTAGTTCGTTGGAAAGCCCTATCTGTCAGGAGTCTGAATCAAGAAGAATCAGGTGATTCGGACATCGGAGTCAAAAGCTGTGCTTAATTTACTAAACTGTGTTCATCGAAAACAGATTTGCACTTTCTAGTGTTTAAGTTTGATTAGGTGATTGACATGGCTAAAAGAGATTCGGGAGGAGGAGTTGCGAGTTATACCCACTAGTGCACAACAGAATTCGAGGGCGAATTCTTTCCCACAAGGAGGGGATGATACGATCCTCGTATCGCAAACCGCGTGAGCCAAGCAGCATGCACGCATAGGCGCACCGAGAAGCCCAAAACGGCTAGGTTTGGCGACGGCTAGGTCTTGGAAAAGGAAGAGCATGGATCAATATTTCCTATTTTGTATGCTTTTAATTACTATGTAGAGCTTCGGCTTATTTAGGAGTTTATTGTTTAGGAGTTTTATTTATTTAGGAATTATTTGTTTAGGAATTATCTATTTAGGAATTATCTATTTAGGAATAATTTATTTAGGAATTATTTATTTCTAAGTTTGTATTTTCCTAGCCTATTTAAAGGCCAAGCCGTATGAATAAATAATATGATGATTATTTTTGGAAAAAGAATGAGACTTTGTCTTTGAGAGGTGCGTCCTCATAAACCGTTCCTATGGAACCTTGTTCTATTCCTAGTTTAGCAAGCTGAGAGTAGCCACAACCAAAGCCCGAAATTGCTATCCATTGGAGCACTCGTTCCTTGGATTGCCAAGCATTGCGACTTGGAGGTTCAAGGGTTTGTTTCAAGAACCTCATGAACTCTGTGTGGAGTGCCAAGACCACCAAACCTTGGAGATTCACATGTCTTCATGAGTTATGTTTCCGCATTCGAAATCCAAGCTTTGAACTAGATCACAATTTCAATGCTAAGTCTCTAGGCGACTGGAAGCCTTATCAGTTGGTAGCGGAGCTTAAGGCGTTTAAGTTTTGTAACTATCCTAACTATCCTTTACTTTTGTCGTTAGGTAGAGATTTCGTTGTTGCGCATCCTAAACTACTTGGATCGCATCAGTTGGGGTCTTTTCTGTTTGATTTGTTTATTTACAAAAAGTGTCACAAAATCAGTCCCCAAAGTGTCAAAAAAAGAGTCACAAAATCAGTCCCCAAAGTGTCAAAAGAGTCATACAAAAGAGTCACCAAAAACAGTCCACCAAAGTGTCAGTGTCGAAATCGTATTTCAATATATACCTATTGGAGTCCGATTTCTGTGAGTCTTAGTTCGTTGGAAAGCCCTATCTGTCAGGAGTCTGAATCAAGAAGAATCAGGTGATTCGGACATCGGAGTCCAAAGCTGTGCTTAATTTACTAAACTGTGTTCATCGAAAATAGATTTGCACTTTCTAGTGTTTAAGTTTGATTAGGTGATTGACATGGCTAAAAGAGATTCGGGAGGAGGAGTTGCGAGTTATACCCACTAGTGCACAACAAAATTCGAGGGTGAATTCTTTCCAACAAGGAGGGGATGATGCGATCCTTGTATCGCAAACCGCGTGAGCCAAGCAGCGTGCACGCATAGGCGCACCGAGAAGCCCAAAACAGCTAGGTTTGGCGACGGCTAGGTCTTGGAAAAGGAAGAGCATGGATCAATATTTCCTATTTTTTATGCTTTTAATTACTATGTAGAGCTTCGGCTTATTTAGGAGTTTATTGTTTAGGAGTTTTATTTATTTAGGAATTATTTGTTTAGGAATTATCTGTTTAGGAATTATCTATTTAGGAATTATTTATTTAGGAATTATTTATTTCTAATTTTGTATTTTCCTAGCCTATTTAAAGGCCAAGCCGTATGAATAAATAATATGATGATTATTTTTGGAAAAAGAATGAGACTTTGTCTTTGAGTGGTGCGTCCTCATAAACCGTTCCTATGGAACCTTGTTCTATTCCTAGTTTAGCAAGCTGAGAGTAGCCACAACCAAAGCCCGAAATTGCTATCCATTGGAGCACTCGTTCCTTGGATTGCCAAGCATTGCGACTTGGAGGTTCAAGGGTTTGTTTCAAGAACCTCATGAACTCTGTGTGGAGTGCCAAGACCACCAAACCTTGGAGATTCACATGTCTTCATGAGTTATGTTTCCGCATTCGAAATCCAAGCTTTGAACTAGATCACAATTTCAATGCTAAGTCTCTAGGCGACTGGAAGCCTTATCAGTTGGTAGCGGAGCTCAAGGCGTTTAAGTTTTGTAACTATCCTAACTATCCTTTACTTTTGTCGTTAGGTAGAGATTTCGTTGTTGCGCATCCTAAACTACTTGGATCGCATCAGTTGGGGTCTTTTCTGTTTGATTTGTTTATTTACAAAAAGTGTCACAAAATCAGTCCCCAAAGTGTCAAAAAAAGAGTCACAAAATCAGTCCCCAAAGTGTCAAAAGAGTCATACAAAAGAGTCACCAAAAACAGTCCACCAAAGTGTCAGTGTCGAAATCGTATTTCAATATATACCTATTGGAGTCCGATTTCTGTGAGTCTTAGTTCGTTGGAAAGCCCTATCTGTCAGGAGTCTGAATCAAGAAGAATCAGGTGATTCGGACATCGGAGTCCAAAGCTGTGCTTAATTTACTAAACTGTGTTCATCGAAAATAGATTTGCACTTTCTAGTGTTTAAGTTTGATTAGGTGATTGACATGGCTAAAAGAGATTCGGGAGGAGGAGTTGCGAGTTATACCCACTAGTGCACAACAAAATTCGAGGGTGAATTCTTTCCAACAAGGAGGGGATGATGCGATCCTTGTATCGCAAACCGCGTGAGCCAAGCAGCGTGCACGCATAGGCGCACCGAGAAGCCCAAAACAGCTAGGTTTGGCGACGGCTAGGTCTTGGAAAAGGAAGAGCATGGATCAATATTTCCTATTTTTTATGCTTTTAATTACTATGTAGAGCTTCGGCTTATTTAGGAGTTTATTGTTTAGGAGTTTTATTTATTTAGGAATTATTTGTTTAGGAATTATCTGTTTAGGAATTATCTATTTAGGAATTATTTATTTAGGAATTATTTATTTCTAATTTTGTATTTTCCTAGCCTATTTAAAGGCCAAGCCGTATGAATAAATAATATGATGATTATTTTTGGAAAAAGAATGAGACTTTGTCTTTGAGTGGTGCGTCCTCATAAACCGTTCCTATGGAACCTTGTTCTATTCCTAGTTTAGCAAGCTGAGAGTAGCCACAAGTAAAGCCCGAAATTGCTATCCATTGGAGCACTCGATCCTTGGATTGCCAAGCATTGCGACTTGGAGGTTCAAGGGTTTGTTTCAAGAACCTCATGAACTCTGTGTGGAGTGCCAAGACCACCAAACCTTGGAGATTCACATGTCTTCGTGAGTTATGTTTCCGCATTCGAAATCCAAACTTTGAACTAGATCACAATTTCATTGCTAAGTCTCTAGGCGACTGGAAGCCTTATCAGTTGGTAGCGGAGCTCAAGGCGTTCAAGTTTGGTAACTATCCTAACTATCCTTTACTTTTGTCGTTAGGTAGAGATTTCGTTGTTGCGCATCCTAAACTACTTGGATCGCATCAGTTGGGGTCTTTTCTGTTTGATTTGTTTATTTACAAAAAGTGTCACAAAATCAGTCCCCAAAGTGTCAAAAAAAGAGTCACAAAATCAGTCCCCAAAGTGTCAAAAGAGTCATACAAAAGAGTCACCAAAAACAGTCCACCAAAGTGTCAGTGTCAAAATCGTATTTCAATATATACCTATTAGAGTCCGATTTCTGTGAGTCTTAGTTCGTTGGAAAGCCCTATCTGTCAGGAGTCTAAATCAAGAAGAATCAGGTGATTCGGACATCGGAGTCCAAAGCTGTGCTTAATTTACTAAACTGTGTTCATCGAAAACAGATTTGCACTTTCTAGTGTTTAAGTTTGATTAGGTGATTGACATGGCTAAAAGAGATTCGGGAGGAGGAGTTGCGAGTTATACCCACTAGTGCACAACAAAATTCGAGGGCGAATTCTTTCCAACAAGGAGGGGATGATGCGATCCTCGTATCGCAAACCGCGTGAGCCAAGCAGCGTGCACGCATAGGCGCACCGAGAAGCCCAAAACGGACAAGTGCCGTTTTGACCCAAACGGTAAGTGCCGATTGTGTGGATCGGACAGATACCGTTTGGATGAAAACGGTCAAGTGCCGTTTGCGTGAATCGGCTCCATGCCGTTTCTATCAGACAGAACGTCGGTCAAGCCGAAAGTGAGAAGATTCACCACTCGTGTTGTCTTCTCTCTCAGTGTAGCTTTCTCACTTGTCATCTCAGATTCCAGCTCTTTGTGAATGAGAGATGACAATCGGTCTTGAAGCTTTTGAGCCCTGGCTCGAGTCATTGGACCAGCTAGCGGTAAAGGCACCTGGATGCGTGGATTCGCATCATTCCCTCCCCCTTCGGAAGGATTCATCCTCGAATCCGAATCGGCATCATTAGCAAGTCCATACTCGTCATCTGTATCAAACAGGACTAAGTCAGAAACATTAAAAGTAGAGCTAACGGCACCATACTCACTCGGCAATGCCAGTTTGTAGGCATTGTTGTTGATCTTCTCAACAATTTGGAACGGTCCGTCTCCCTTAGGAGATAGCTTGCCGCAGCGTTGGTCAGGAAAACGCTCCTTGCGCATATGCAGCCAGACCCAATCGCCCACCTGGAACGTCACGAACCGTCGGTCATCGTTCCGTTTCTGCATCAGCTTCTCATTCATTCGCTCAATGTTCTGTTTTGCCTTAGCATGTAATTGCCTGACAAAATCAGCCTTCTGTGCACCATCTAAGCTTACAACATCACTCAACGGTAAAGGAGTTAAATCCAAAACAGTTCTAGGATTAAATCCATACACAAGTTCAAACGGTGAGTAATGAGTAGTAGAATGAACAGCACGGTTGTAAGCAAATTCAATAAACGGTAAATGATCAACCCAAGTAGAAACATGCTTACGAACTAACGTGCGTAAAAGTGAACCAAGCGTACGATTCACGACTTCAGTTTGACCATCCGTTTGTGGGTGATAAGAAGTGGAATATAACAATCGGGTACCAAGCTTTTTCCACAAAACACGCCAAAAATGACTAAGAAACTTAGTATCTCTATCACTCACAATAGTCAAAGGAACACCATGCAAACGGACTACTTCACGAAAGAATAAATCAGCAATCTGAGTAGCATCACAAGTAGTCGAACATGCAATAAAATGGGACATTTTCGAAAATCTGTCCACCACAACAAAGACACTATCCTTGCCGTTCTTAGACCGAGGCAGGCCAACGACAAAGTCCATGGACAAATCGGTCCAAGGATGGGAAGGAACAGGTAACGGCATGTATTCGCCATGACCAGCAGACTTAGACTTGGCTCTACGAAAAATTAAACATCTAGCAATGATGCGCACTGAATCACGCTTCATGTGAGGCCAATAAAAGTGATCATATAACACATCCAAAGTTTTAGTCACGCCAAAGTGACCCATCAAACCACCACTATGGGCTTCATGCACAAGTAATTCACGAAGAGAACAATGAGGAATACATAAATGTTTACCTTTAAACAAATAACCCTCATGCTTATAGAATTTAGAACCAGAAATAGAAACACCATGCAAATAAATGTCACCAAAATCAGAATCGGCAGCATAGAGTTCTATAAGGTGCGAAAATCCAAGCAACTTGGCATTAAGAGAAGTAATTAACGCGTACCTTCGTGATAAAGCATCAGCAACAACATTCTCTTTACCTTGCTTGTATTGAATGTGATAAGGGAAAGCCTCAATAAATTCCATCCAGACGGCATGTCTCCGATTCAGCTTCCCTTGTCCTTTGAGGTATTTCAAGCTCAAATGGTCAGTGTGGATGATGAACTCCCTCGGCATCAGGTAATGTTGCCAAGTCTCCAACGCTCGGACAAGAGCATAGAACTCCTTGTCATAGGTCGGATACCTGAGTTGAGCATCCGTGAGCTTTTCACTGAAAAAGGCAATCGGGCGCTTCTCTTGCATCAGAACGGCACCGATTCCCAACCCGCTGGCGTCACACTCTATCTCAAACGCCTTGCTGAAGTCGGGCAACGCGAGTACCAGAGCAGAGCAGAGTCGATCCTTGAGGGTAGCAAACGCTTCCTCCTGCGGCTGGTCCCACCTGAAAGCAACATTCTTTTTCGTTAATTCATTCAGAGGAACGGCGATGGTGCTAAAGTCTTTTACAAATCGCCGATAGAAGCTCGCCAAGCCATGGAACGATCTCACATCGGTAACGGCCTTCGGCGTCGGCCATTCCCGTATGGCGCGGATCTTCTCGTCATCCACGCTAACACCATCTGCACTCACAATAAAACCAAGAAAACCAACTTGTTCCATTGCGAATGAACACTTACTAGGTTTAGCATATAGTTTCTGTTCACGAAGTGTTAGAAAAACTTCCTTAAGATGTAAAACATGCTCATCAAAGGATTTGCTATAGATTAAAATATCATCAAAATAAATTACAACAAATTTGCCAATTAAGTGCCGAAGTACATGGTTCATTAACCTCATAAAGGTGCTCGGAGCATTAGTTAAACCAAACGGCATAACCATCCATTCATATAAACCATACTTAGTTTTAAAAGCAGTTTTCCATTCATCCCCTTCTTTCATACGAATTTGGTGGTAGCCACTCATTAAATCAATTTTTGAAAATAACTTACTACCACTTAATTCATCTAACATATCATCTAATCTAGGAATAGGATGACGATACTTTACAGTGATTTTGTTGACTGCTCGACAGTCAACACACATGCGCCAAGAGCCATCTTTCTTTGGAACTAGAATGACTGGAACGACACATGGAGACAGGCTCTCCCGAACATACCCACGCGCAAGCAAATCGTCCACTTGCAGTTGCAGTTCTTTGGTTTCCTCTGGATTGGATCGGTAAGCTGGCCGATGTGGGATTGCCGATCCAGGAACAAAGTCGATCTGATGTTCTATGCCGCGGATCGGAGGTAAGCCAGGCGGCATCTCTTCGGGCAGTACGTCTCCAAATTCCTGCAAGAGAGAAGAAATACGAATCGGAACGGTATGTAGCCGTTCCGTTCCATCCGATGTCAAACAATAAGAGCGAAAACGCATTAAAAGAATAGGACGGCTTGCGTCAAAACAATTTTGTTGAAAAATCATAGCTCTCCTCACTTCGCTCCCTTTGCCATATACACTCAATTTCTTTTTATTTGCCTCTCCTTTTCTCTCAATGCCACTCTCAGCACGCTTACTCTTTTCGTGCGAATGTTTACACTCTCCCTCTGCATGCTTACTGTTTTCATGCGAATGTTGAAGGCTCGCACACTCATTGTTTCTCTCTTTATGGGGCATACGCAAACCTTCTTTTTCTCTCTCAATCTGTTTTGTAATTTCATATTCAGCATAAGACTTAGCAAGCCATTGCTGATCTTCACATACTTCTGCTGGTGACAACGGGGTTAAGGTGAATTTTCGGCCATCCTTTACCAACTTATAGAGATTCCGTTTGCCCTCATGGGTCGCATCTCTATCAAACTGCCATGGTCTGCCAAGAATAATGTGACTTGCTTGCATGGGAACCACATCACAAAGGACTTCATCCTGGTATTTGCCGATACGGAAATTGACAAGTACCTGCCGATTCACCTTGACACCGGCTTCATCGGTCATCCAGTGAAGTTGATATGGCTTCGGATGTTTTATCGTCGGTAAGCCCAGTTTATCGACCATCATCTAACTCGCGCAATTGGTGCAGCTGCCGTTGTCAATGATGATGGAACAACCCTTCTTGTCGATTACCCTACGGGTATGGAACAGATTTGTCCGTTGTTCCTCGTCACACACTTCCTCTGTGGCTTGCACACTGAGATTCCAACGGACAACAAGCAGATGAACCTGTTCACCATTCTGACAGTCACCATCCGAATCGGCACAACCATCTCCCTCTAGTTCCGATTCCCCCTTATCATCATCCGATTCTTCCTCTCCATTCGGCCTGATGATGAAGACTCTTTTATTTGGGCATTCTGATTTCTTATGCCCTCGGCCGTTGCACTTGAAACACACAATGTCTTTAGTGCCGGTCCGATCCACTGGTGGAGTATAAGGTTTTGTGGTAGCCGTTATGGAAGGAATAACGGCACTAGCAGATCCCTTCGAAACGGCAGGAACCGTTTTGTCGTCCTTAGTCCAAGACGTCTTCTTCCAATGCGTTGACCCAGTAGACTTATAGGAACTCCTAGCTTTCCTATGTTTCTCAATCTTTTGAGCCATATGAAGCATCTCCTCAAGAGTGTTGTATTGAGTCAGCTCCAATGCATCGGCAATATCTGTATTCAACCCGGCCATGAACCGAGCCATTGTGACCTCAGGTTCCTCAGTAATCCTTGCTTGAGCTAGAGCAATTTCCATCTCATTAAAATAGGCTCCAACCCCCTTACTGCCTTGCTTCAAAGTTTGAAGCCGTTGGTGCAGCTCACGGTGAAAGTGTAACGGTACAAACCGTTGTCTCATTGCCTGTTTCATCTCACCCCAAGTAACAATCGGACCAGCAAGAACAGTTGTTCTCTTTAGATTGAACTGCTCCCACCAATGACTGGCATATCCACTGAATTCAACTGCTGCGAGCTGAACCTTTTTAATCTCTGAATAATTGTGACATAGGAAGATAGCATCTACCTTCCGTTCCCAGGTCAGGAAAGCATCAGGGTCGTCAGTACCCTCAAACGGAGGTATCTTCATTTTGATGCTGCTGAGATTAGCATCTAATCGGTCCTCATCCCGATCTCTTCTACCATCCCGATTATCCCTTCTGCCCCCTCTCGGTCCGTCCCGAGCATATATCCATCCTTCTCCCCCGTCTGGTTCTTCTTCCAGATCAGGTTGTGGAACATGTGGTCCACGTCTAGTAAGTCTCCTGGGTGGGACGTTGCCAAAGTCACGCCGCCGATTCATATCACGTGGCCGACGGGCGTTGTCCTCTTCTTCGGACAGATCGCTCAGACGTCTGTCGCGTCGGTCCTCCTCTGCTCTGGGGTTCGGGTTTATAGTGGCTAATGCTTCAACCCGAGCCATCCTAGCATCGGCAGTCAATTGCCGTTCAGTCATGGTTCTGAGCTGTTCCATTATGTTAGCCAACATGACCGACAAATCGGGATGTGGCACTCCTTCTCGAGACATCTAAAAATCACCTGAAATTCACAACACAAAATAAAATGTAAAATTGCACTAACCTAGCGCTCCCTTACGTGTTTACTCTCGTGTTTAACACTCTAATAAGCTCACAATTTCTCTCAAAATCTCCTGCAATGTTCAAGCGTTAGTGAGACTCAAGAATCCAAAGGAAAGCTTCCAAGAAGACTCTCAAAGAAAACCAGCTTCAAACAGAACGGGAGACTTGGTATTTGATTAATTGCAAGATCAATCAATTAAACAAATAACAAGTGGAGTAGGAAACAATATTAAAGAATCAAAGAAAAGCTCTATTTGACTCGAACGGACTCAAATAAAATTAACCTCTGATATAATATTGTATAAATTATGTTGCATGGGTGAAAGAATAAACTAAGATTTTGCCTTTAGTGAGTGGAAGACAAAAGCAGAGAATATTCCCAACTAAAAGGTAGTGGGTGCGGGACAAAACTAAGTGGGATTCTATTGTACCACTTAAAGTATGCTTAATAATTGATTGCACATGGGATTCCCAAATTTTGAACGGATGTGGGATCTAAAAACACAATTGTTTTTCTTTTTGCTACTGAAATGGATCAAAGCAACTTTTCTGCTTCTTTCTTTCTTGTAGTTTGTTTTTTTTTTTTTGACTGAAATCCCGAATCAGAGTTTAGTAAAACGGGTGTAACTTTTGTTCCAGTTGTCCAAATCACTCGATTCCTTTTGATTCGGAATCCTCACAAGTGCAGCTTTCCAACGAACCCACAATCACCCAAATCGGACTTCAATAGGTATATATTAAAATTCGATTTTGATAACTGACCAGAAATTGCACATAAACGAACCAAGCACAGCAAAGAAATCGGTTTTGAAAGGAGTAGAAAGAGATACCGATTTCAACCATGAAAACTTGAAACAAAAATAAAGATACTTACCAATCTTTGAACGCCTTAAGCTCCGCTACCAACTGATACGATCCTGGTTCCTTAGGATGTGTAGCACCAAATTTTGATCTTTGCTCAAAGATGGATTTCCTGCGGAATAGATAGAATAGATAGAACTCACTTGCACAATTAAGACCTGCTGAACGCTAAGCAACAGCCAACCAAAATCCGAACAAGAGAGGGTCCTTGTGAATGATAAACTTGCACAACTAAGACCTGCTGAACGCTAGGCAACACCCAACCAAAGTCCGAACAAGAAGATAAACAACAAGTAGGATGCAATTCCAAGATTTACTTGTATACGACTCAAGTATTGCGGACTCAAGAAGAACAAGGTTCAACCAACTTGAACAAGGGGCGGAGATTGAAGAGAATATCTCAATTTATCAAATAACAGCCAAGTTTCTAAGGAGGCCAAGAGGCTCCTTATATAGGTTACAAGCAAACCTGATAACGGCTCAACTTCGATTTGGATAGAAGGAGGCCGAATTGTTGTTCTTGAGCTGGATCTAGTCCTCTTGTGAGAGGTTGGCAGCTTGGATGGATGAACGGATGAAGGTGCTTTTAGTGTTCAAATGGAGTATGTGTTGCAGCGGAAATGGATGATGTTTAGAGGTGTTTCGATGATGAACATAATAGGAACTTAACTAATTAGAAAACCCTCTTGATTAGCAAACCAAGCAACCTTTCTATAAACTAGTTAAGGATCTCTCTTTTCTGATTTAAGAACAAAGCTCAAGAGCTTAATTACAAGAAGAGATATAAGATAAACAATGGTTTTCAGCCCTAATGGCACCGGTTACCAAAAACCCTAAGTTACACTAGTTTACTCTAAGAATTGGCCAAAGAGAATATCATCAAAATCAAAGGCAAGTGCTGAAATGAAATGCTTGCACTTTAAATACTAAATCCTAACAATGGGTAAATACCCTTACACCCTTGGACAAAGGGGCTTGGCCTTGGCAGCAGCTGAAGATGGGCTTGGAAGATGGGCTTCGGCCAAACAAGGAGGGCGCAAGGCTTTGGCAAGGCCTTAGCCGCACGGTCTCATGGCTTAGTAGGGTTCGGCGCGGCCTTCTTCACGGGATGGCCGACCTGCCCATGAGTGGGTTCGCCTCGAGCGTTCGTGCTCGTATCATCCCATCCCCCTTTGAAGAGATTCGTCCTCGAATCTAAGCTTTGGAGGGTGGGGGGGGTTCCGAAAGTAGAGTGAGAGCCTTTAAGCTCATATCATCCCCTCCGCCTTGGAGGAGATTCGACCCCGAATCTATAAGGTCTATCCCTCGAAAGGCCGAACGGGCCAAGGCATGCTCACGGCTGGTGTCTACACACGGAACCCTCCAACAACAACTCTCGGTGAATATAGGCCAAGGTGGGGGCCTTCCTCGAGGAAGACGTGTAGGTGCGGACAGAAAACAGCCAAGAACAATCAAAGATGTGCCACGACGGGGCAAGGAGGTAACTCGGATCAGGTGCGAACTCCTAGTAGGGGGCTGGACCGTGAGGCCCCTTGAAGGCGCCTCAAATGGAAGGAAAAGTGCACGGCCAATCTGTCCTAAACCAAGAAGAAATGGGTCGACAAATCTATGCCGAGGCACCCTCGGAATGATGGATAATGCACTGCCCAAGGACTGAAATGTGCACGGCAAGGGAAAGCAATGAACGGCTGCCTCAAGGCAATCCGACGTAGACTCATCCGAAAACAGTAGCTTCTCCTCCCACGGAGTCGACTCAACCTCAATAAGTGATGGCAATTCGGATGTATACACCTCCTCCTCAATTGGATCTAACATATCATCAATAGAGTGCCAATCGGGAGGGCAAACGCTAACCTCTTCACATTGCCCAAGGTATCCGGAAACCCGTAGGTTATCACATATAAGTGTCATTGCGCCCATGGTGTTTGTCATGGCTTGAGTGCTTCTGTCCAAGCGCGCTAGAATTGGAGCCATCCTCAAGGCGAAAGGTGAGTTGCCAAGGTATGGGGATGGGGCAGCCTTGGTGAAGTACTCATGGCTACGGTCAAGGTGGGGAGGCTGCTCAACATGATACCAAGATGCGTGGCTAGTAGGAGCAACCCTCAAATGAGGCGGTATGTAGGAAGACATAGAAAAATTCCTACAAAAGGAAACAAACACAATTGAATAGCTAAATGGGTTAGTCCCTCCCTCACGTGTTTCACTCGTGTTTATCACTCTAATAATCTCACAATATTCTCTCAAGCCCAAGCCAAACCGAAGCCAATAATGACTCAAAGACTCACTAAGGCACACGGAAGAAGCAAGGAAAACAAGGCTAGAAAGAAAGGTGAAAGAAAGCCAAATTAGTGATCAAGAAGAGACACTTGATTTTGATCACCAAATTGACTTAGAGTGGATAGATAGGTGTGTGGAAACAAAGAAAGGAAGACACCAAGACAAGCTACTCAAGACCAGACTCAAGGAAATAAGAAGAGAAAACCACAATTGAAAAGATACACTCAAAACTGAAATTTCGGGTGAAAACTGCACACTGATTTTAAGTTGACGATATGTATGGGAACAAGACAGAATTAGCCGAAGACCAAAACATAAGAGTTGTTCTACTCAGGCTGAAGTTTCATCCCACCAAATTTTAGAACAAACAGAGCAAAGAAGCTCTCATAAATGGCAAAGGCCGAAACTAGAAAGAAACTAGCTAAGAAAAATCAAAACAGAAAGTTTCCTTCACACAAGTGAAAACCGAATTTCAAACAAATGCACACCTAAATGTAAACTACTACACTTCTAATGGGATCATACACTAGTAGTCTCTTGCTTTTGACTCAATTGCAATTTCTTTTTTTTTTTTGAATTAGGAACTTGATCTCTTTTTTTTTTTTTTTTGATCTATGTTTTAGTTCCTTTCTTTTCCCTTTTTTTTTTTTTTGTTGCAATGAGTGAAGAGAACTCACTTGTATGACATGTAGTATTGAAATAAGAAGTGAAAGACAAGTAGTTTGACTCTTTAGAAAATATTCACTAGATGCCAAATATTCGATGAGGTGGCATTAGTGATGAGGTGGCAAAATTATGTGAGGTGGCAAGTGAGGTGTCAAGTGAGGTGGCAAGTGTGAGGTGATAAAATATCTAGGAGAATATTCTATGTATATCCCATCTGAAATGCTAGGCTGAAATGAAGAATAGGTGGATTAATATGGACCTAGTATTTTAGAGGACACCTCCACATAACAACAAAATGGGACCACATCCTACACATGGCACACAAGACACTTGTCTTTCAAATGGATGAACAAATGAAAGCACCACTCACAAATTTTCGGTTTAATTAAATAAATCAAAGAAAACAATTCAGCAAACACAGATTTTCGGAATTAGTGGGTCACTAAAGATCCAACTCATAAACCTCAAGAACACAAGATGATCATGAAGAACACCAAGCACAACTTTCGCTCTATGAATCCTAAACAGCCCAAAGGTGGCCCAAAAGTTACGAAAATCACAGGAAAGACTCTAAAGACGAAGATCTACAACTTTGTAGAAGGAAGAAAAGCAAAATTCCAAGTGGAAGGGAGAGGAAACAGACGCACAACACAGAACTGTTTTTCTCGCGCGATTTCTGCACGCTTTTCTTCCAAGGCCGAAAAGTGTACCAAGATCACTGAGTTAGCAGCAGACCAAAACACAAAAGTTTCTCTACACAGAAAGATGTTTAAGCACAGAAATTTTCAGATTTTTCTGACGTAGAAAACTGACCCAGAACAGAAAAGAAGAACAGACTCAAAACTGGTTCCTGGACAGAAACTTTCTGTCCAGCACAAAAAAAATAAAATGACCAAAGGAGGAAGCGATTTTAATGGCAGAAAGGATGAGAGAAACACAAGAAACCAACCTAGAGGGCAGCTGGAGCTCCGCTACCACTTGATAACGGCTCAACTTCGATTTGGATAGAAGGAGGCCGAATTGTTGTTCTTGAGCTGGATCTAGTCCTCTTGTGAGAGGTTGGCAGCTTGGATGGATGAACGGATGAAGGTGCTTTTAGTGTTCAAATGGAGTATGTGTTGCAGCGGAAATGGATGATGTTTAGAGGTGTTTCGATGATGAACATAATAGGAACTTAACTAATTAGAAAACCCTCTTGATTAGCAAACCAAGCAACCTTTCTATAAACTAGTTAAGGATCTCTCTTTTCTGATTTAAGAACAAAGCTCAAGAGCTTAATTACAAGAAGAGATATAAGATAAACAATGGTTTTCAGCCCTAATGGCACCGGTTACCAAAAACCCTAAGTTACACTAGTTTACTCTAAGAATTGGCCAAAGAGAATATCATCAAAATCAAAGGCAAGTGCTGAAATGAAATGCTTGCACTTTAAATACTAAATCCTAACAATGGGTAAATACCCTTACACCCTTGGACAAAGGGGCTTGGCCTTGGCAGCAGCTGAAGATGGGCTTGGAAGATGGGCTTCGGCCAAACAAGGAGGGCGCAAGGCTTTGGCAAGGCCTTAGCCGCACGGTCTCATGGCTTAGTAGGGTTCGGCGCGGCCTTCTTCACGGGATGGCCGACCTGCCCATGAGTGGGTTCGCCTCGAGCGTTCGTGCTCGTATCATCCCATCCCCCTTTGAAGAGATTCGTCCTCGAATCTAAGCTTTGGAGGGTGGGGGGGGTTCCGAAAGTAGAGTGAGAGCCTTTAAGCTCATATCATCCCCTCCGCCTTGGAGGAGATTCGACCCCGAATCTATAAGGTCTATCCCTCGAAAGGCCGAACGGGCCAAGGCATGCTCACGGCTGGTGTCTACACACGGAACCCTCCAACAACAACTCTCGGTGAATATAGGCCAAGGTGGGGGCCTTCCTCGAGGAAGACGTGTAGGTGCGGACAGAAAACAGCCAAGAACAATCAAAGATGTGCCACGACGGGGCAAGGAGGTAACTCGGATCAGGTGCGAACTCCTAGTAGGGGGCTGGACCGTGAGGCCCCTTGAAGGCGCCTCAAATGGAAGGAAAAGTGCACGGCCAATCTGTCCTAAACCAAGAAGAAATGGGTCGACAAATCTATGCCGAGGCACCCTCGGAATGATGGATAATGCACTGCCCAAGGACTGAAATGTGCACGGCAAGGGAAAGCAATGAACGGCTGCCTCAAGGCAATCCGACGTAGACTCATCCGAAAACAGTAGCTTCTCCTCCCACGGAGTCGACTCAACCTCAATAAGTGATGGCAATTCGGATGTATACACCTCCTCCTCAATTGGATCTAACATATCATCAATAGAGTGCCAATCGGGAGGGCAAACGCTAACCTCTTCACATTGCCCAAGGTATCCGGAAACCCGTAGGTTATCACATATAAGTGTCATTGCGCCCATGGTGTTTGTCATGGCTTGAGTGCTTCTGTCCAAGCGCGCTAGAATTGGAGCCATCCTCAAGGCGAAAGGTGAGTTGCCAAGGTATGGGGATGGGGCAGCCTTGGTGAAGTACTCATGGCTACGGTCAAGGTGGGGAGGCTGCTCAACATGATACCAAGATGCGTGGCTAGTAGGAGCAACCCTCAAATGAGGCGGTATGTAGGAAGACATAGAAAAATTCCTACAAAAGGAAACAAACACAATTGAATAGCTAAATGGGTTAGTCCCTCCCTCACGTGTTTCACTCGTGTTTATCACTCTAATAATCTCACAATATTCTCTCAAGCCCAAGCCAAACCGAAGCCAATAATGACTCAAAGACTCACTAAGGCACACGGAAGAAGCAAGGAAAACAAGGCTAGAAAGAAAGGTGAAAGAAAGCCAAATTAGTGATCAAGAAGAGACACTTGATTTTGATCACCAAATTGACTTAGAGTGGATAGATAGGTGTGTGGAAACAAAGAAAGGAAGACACCAAGACAAGCTACTCAAGACCAGACTCAAGGAAATAAGAAGAGAAAACCACAATTGAAAAGATACACTCAAAACTGAAATTTCGGGTGAAAACTGCACACTGATTTTAAGTTGACGATATGTATGGGAACAAGACAGAATTAGCCGAAGACCAAAACATAAGAGTTGTTCTACTCAGGCTGAAGTTTCATCCCACCAAATTTTAGAACAAACAGAGCAAAGAAGCTCTCATAAATGGCAAAGGCCGAAACTAGAAAGAAACTAGCTAAGAAAAATCAAAACAGAAAGTTTCCTTCACACAAGTGAAAACCGAATTTCAAACAAATGCACACCTAAATGTAAACTACTACACTTCTAATGGGATCATACACTAGTAGTCTCTTGCTTTTGACTCAATTGCAATTTCTTTTTTTTTTTTGAATTAGGAACTTGATCTCTTTTTTTTTTTTTTTTGATCTATGTTTTAGTTCCTTTCTTTTCCCTTTTTTTTTTTTTTGTTGCAATGAGTGAAGAGAACTCACTTGTATGACATGTAGTATTGAAATAAGAAGTGAAAGACAAGTAGTTTGACTCTTTAGAAAATATTCACTAGATGCCAAATATTCGATGAGGTGGCATTAGTGATGAGGTGGCAAAATTATGTGAGGTGGCAAGTGAGGTGTCAAGTGAGGTGGCAAGTGTGAGGTGATAAAATATCTAGGAGAATATTCTATGTATATCCCATCTGAAATGCTAGGCTGAAATGAAGAATAGGTGGATTAATATGGACCTAGTATTTTAGAGGACACCTCCACATAACAACAAAATGGGACCACATCCTACACATGGCACACAAGACACTTGTCTTTCAAATGGATGAACAAATGAAAGCACCACTCACAAATTTTCGGTTTAATTAAATAAATCAAAGAAAACAATTCAGCAAACACAGATTTTCGGAATTAGTGGGTCACTAAAGATCCAACTCATAAACCTCAAGAACACAAGATGATCATGAAGAACACCAAGCACAACTTTCGCTCTATGAATCCTAAACAGCCCAAAGGTGGCCCAAAAGTTACGAAAATCACAGGAAAGACTCTAAAGACGAAGATCTACAACTTTGTAGAAGGAAGAAAAGCAAAATTCCAAGTGGAAGGGAGAGGAAACAGACGCACAACACAGAACTGTTTTTCTCGCGCGATTTCTGCACGCTTTTCTTCCAAGGCCGAAAAGTGTACCAAGATCACTGAGTTAGCAGCAGACCAAAACACAAAAGTTTCTCTACACAGAAAGATGTTTAAGCACAGAAATTTTCAGATTTTTCTGACGTAGAAAACTGACCCAGAACAGAAAAGAAGAACAGACTCAAAACTGGTTCCTGGACAGAAACTTTCTGTCCAGCACAAAAAAAATAAAATGACCAAAGGAGGAAGCGATTTTAATGGCAGAAAGGATGAGAGAAACACAAGAAACCAACCTAGAGGGCAGCTGGAGCTCCGCTACCACTTGATAACGGCTCAACTTCGATTTGGATAGAAGGAGGCCGAATTGTTGTTCTTGAGCTGGATCTAGTCCTCTTGTGAGAGGTTGGCAGCTTGGATGGATGAACGGATGAAGGTGCTTTTAGTGTTCAAATGGAGTATGTGTTGCAGCGGAAATGGATGATGTTTAGAGGTGTTTCGATGATGAACATAATAGGAACTTAACTAATTAGAAAACCCTCTTGATTAGCAAACCAAGCAACCTTTCTATAAACTAGTTAAGGATCTCTCTTTTCTGATTTAAGAACAAAGCTCAAGAGCTTAATTACAAGAAGAGATAATGGCACCGGTTACCAAAAACCCTAAGTTACACTAGTTTACTCTAAGAATTGGCCAAAGAGAATATCATCAAAATCAAAGGCAAGTGCTGAAATGAAATGCTTGCACTTTAAATACTAAATCCTAACAATGGGTAAATACCCTTACACCCTTGGACAAAGGGGCTTGGCCTTGGCAGCAGCTGAAGATGGGCTTGGAAGATGGGCTTCGGCCAAACAAGGAGGGCGCAAGGCTTTGGCAAGGCCTTAGCCGCACGGTCTCATGGCTTAGTAGGGTTCGGCGCGGCCTTCTTCACGGGATGGCCGACCTGCCCATGAGTGGGTTCGCCTCGAGCGTTCGTGCTCGTATCAAAACCCTAATTCCATAATAGGAATAATAAATAAAGTAAATACTTAACTAATTAATTAAAGTGTCTAATTAATTAATTAAGCTAGAATAAATAGAAGGTCGCAGCCTTGCTAAACAGAACAGTCAACGCGCGTCAACTCTAGGCGAAACGGGCAGGAGCCGTTATCAACAACAAGCAGACAGGTGTGAACGCAGAACGGGTGTAGCAAACGGCATGCGCGATAGATGATAGAATCGGCAACGTCTATGTGGAACGGACAAGTGTCGTTTTGACCTAAACGGTAAGTGCCGATTGTGTGGATCGGACAGATACCGTTTGGATGAAAACGGTCAAGTGCCGTTTGTGTGAATCGGCTCCATGCCGTTTCTATCAGACAGAACGTCGGTCAAGCCGAAAGTGAGAAGATTCACCACTCGTGTTGTCTTCTCTCTCAGTGTAGCTTTCTCACTTGTCATCTCAGATTCCAGCTCTTTGTGAATGAGAGATGACAATCGGTCTTGAAGCTTTTGAGCCCTGGCTCGAGTCATTGGACCAGCTGGCGGTAAAGGCACCTGGATGCGTGGATTCGCATCAGGATGATACGATCCTCGTATCGTAAACCACGTGAGCCAAGCAGCGTGCACGCATAGGCGCACCGAGAAGCCCAAAACGGCTAGGTTTGGCGACAACTAGGTCTTGGAAAAGGAAGAGCATGGATCAATATTTCCTATTTTGTATGCTTTTAATTACTATGTAGAGCTTCGGCTTATTTAGGAGTTTATTGTTTAGGAGTTTTATTTATTTAGGAATTATTTGTTTAGGAATTATCTATTTAGGAATTATCTATTTAGGAATTATTTATTTAGAAATTATTTATTTCTAAGTTTGTATTTTCCTAGCCTATTTAAAGGCCAAGCCGTATGAATAAATAATATGATGATTATTTTTGGAAAAAGAATGAGACTTTGTCTTTGAGAGGTGCGTCCTCATAAACCGTTCCTATGGAACCTTGTTCTATTCCTAGTTTAGCAAGCTGAGAGTAGCCACAAGTAAAGCCCGAAATTGCTATCCATTGGAGCACTCGTTCCTTGGATTGCCAAGCATTGCGACTTGGAGGTTCAAGGGTTTGTTTCAAGAACCTCATGAACTCTGTGTGGAGTGCCAAGACCACCAAACCTTGGAGATTCACATGTCTTCGTGAGTTATGTTTCCGCATTCGAAATCCAAGCTTTGAACTAGATCACAATTTCATTGCTAAGTCTCTAGGCGACTGGAAACTTATCACACACATCCAGAGGTTGACATGTATGCATGCATCTATTGCAAACCCTAGACAAGGCTCGCACCAACCCTAGGCCACCTGCGTGGCCGAGCATTCATCGCGCGCACACACGCAGTATTCCAGCAAGCAGTGACTAACAACATACCGTTAGCAGACTGCATTTTATAGCTAAAACTTCCAGCTGATAACGACATACCGTTAGCCACTAACGGTATACCGTTAGTAGATAGTGTTTTAGGGTTTTTGAGCTCATTTTATGTAATAGTATAAATAGCTAGCTTCTTTCATTTCTTAAGTAGTTTAGATGTCAAAGTGAATTTGTATATTCATGAGTTTGAGAATACTCATCACACTAAACTCTCTTGTATGATTCTGATCACCGGTCGAGAGTGTCAAAAATAAAATGAGATTACAACTTGTAGATAGTAGCGAGAGGTTTGTCCACAAAGACTCCTTGGGTGTGTAATTCTTGTTTGACTTCCTTGTGACTGAAAAAGGTTATTTGGTTTTGAAACTGGAAAATAAATGATTTGTAGTTAAGCAATTAATTGCGGCTTGGCCAAGACAAAATAGTTGGGTTTAAAATTCAGTAGATTGGAATTCCTAGTAAGGACATTTCAGGAGCTACGTTTCTTTTAATTCGATCATTGATTCAGTGATATTTAGGGCCTGTTTCATAACGAAAAAACTCTGTTTGGAATTATTTCTGTTTTCCAAAATTTTCCATTTGGAGATATTTCGAGAATTATTTCTGTTTTCCAAAATTCTGTTTCACAGCTACAGTACGTTTTCTGTTTTCCAGCCTTCATTTTCCAAGCTTAGAAAATTCGAAATTGTATTCACCTAACAACTATTTCTTACTTTTTTTTTTAAAAAAAAACTACCACTTTTGTTAAATCAATTTGATTTTAATTAAAAAATAATGCTAATGTTCTTTTTTTTAAAGATTAATAAACTAAATAGTAGCCCATTTTAAGTTTGTTAAAGATCAAATATAAATATGGTAAACATATTCATGTTAAAATTCAAAAGCACAAGCCATTTAGGGGTTGTTTAATTTTTGGAAAATTTTCCAAAATCTGTTTCACAGCAACATTTTCTCAAATGGAAAATTTTCAAAAAAATATTCAGTTCTCTAATTACTATTCAGTTTTCTAGAATTAATACTACAAATTTAGAAAATTCTGGAAAAGCCATTTTTGAAGTTTTCCAAAAAAAAATTCCAAATTTTTTTTTTAGCTCAACTGATCCATATTGTTAACATAAAAAAGAAACAATGTTATTTTAGACATGTCTACCCTCATAATTTATAAATATGCTAAATCTATTCACGTTAAAGATCAAATATAAATATAATAATTCCGTTCATGAAAATAAAATACATATAAAATAGTCTTTAATTATTTGTTCATGACGTGAATACTACAAACTCCAAATCGTATTCACCTAAGAACTATTTTTTCTTCTTTTTAAAAAAAAGAGAAAACTACTACTTTTGTTAAATCAATTTATTTTGAATTAAAAAAACAATGTTAGTTTTTTTTAAAATTTTTAAAGATTAATAAACTAAATAGTAACCCATTTTAATTTTGTTAAAGATCAAATATAAATATGCTAAATCTATTCACGTTAAAGATCAAATATAAATATAATAATTTCGTTCATGAAAATAAAATACATATAAAATAGTCTTCAATTATTTGTTCATTACGTGAATACTACAAATATGAACATTCAAAACATACTTAATTTAAATTGTTACTTCTTCATATTCTAACAATTATTATAATTAGCCCATAATTGATTCCAATATCTTCTCTAACCGCATTCATTAGTTGTTGTTGGGACATATCCACTTGAATACCTTCTTGCGTCACATTAGCTTTGTTCTCGTCTAAATTTTGCTGACCTTCTGTACCATATTTTGTGAATAGTTGATCAACTCTATCTTTCATTCGAATAAAGTTGTGTAGTGTACAACAAGCTAGAGGTATTTACCTCTAACGACGAAGAGGATAATTTGGAATGGACTTTAAGATTGGAAATCTAGCCTTCAGAATGCCAAAAGCCCTTTAAATCACATTTCTCAATGACGAATGTCGATAGTTAAACAATGCATATTTTCTTGTTATCTTTCCTCATCCATGAAAATCATTTAAGTGATACCGTTCACCATGATAAGGAGCTAAAAATCCAGGAATATTTGGATAACCAGCATCAACTGCATGATAGTAACCTGCCAAAGATAAATAACAATAAGATATTTATAGTAAACCATTAATGTAACAACTAATAAATTATGTTATAAATTAACAAAATAATATTTTACCAGCTGCGGGCATAGGAAAAGCATTATCTGGTCTTGTTAATGTATCAAGAAAGACACGTGAATCATTAGCTGTGCCTTCCCAGCCAGTATACACAAAGGTAAACATCATATCATGCGAACATGCCGCCATAACATTTTGAGTAACAAGTGTTTTTCTACCCCGAAAAGTTTTTTTATTTTTTGGCCGGACACCAAGCTGCGACATGAGTACCATCTATAACACCTATGCATTTCTAAAAGAGAAAAAATAACACATAGATAAGTTTAATATTCAAATATAATTATTTTATTTAGTCATCATGAATTTATAATACACTTGCATACCTTAAAATATGGATACCATCTAGCATTTGCTTGTATCTCTGGTTGAATGGGTCCTCTTTCAACATATCTTATCAAATCAGTTCCTAAATGAACTAAAGCGCGTATCACACCCTTAACCCAACGTGAGACTGTCGCGGTTGAATGTTGAAATCGTTCTGCCACCAGCCTTTGAGTTATTCTATGATATAATACAGTCAATCCCATTGCCACACCCTCTTCCAAACTAACTGCACGTGAGTTCTGTAAGTTCAACCCTCTCAACCGGTCACATAAGTTCAGAAACACATGTGGCCTCATACGAAAACTGTCGTAGCATCTAAATAGATTTCCCAGTAAAACTTCAATAATATATGCTCTACCGGTGAGAAAAGCGTTGAAATTAGTTAAATTACTTGCGTTTTCTACCAACAAAAGAGTCACGAAACACAAAAGAGAGTCCGTTCAATTTCTGTCAAGAAAAAAATAGTCCACCAAAGTGTCAAGTCAAAATTGTATTTCAATACATACTTATTGAAGTCCGATTTTAGTGAAAAAAAGATATGTTGGAAAGCTGTGTTTGTTAGGGGTCCGAATCAAAAAGAATCAAGTGATTTGGAGTCCGGAGTAAAAAGCTGTGATCAAAACACCCAACTGTGTTCTTAGTCAAAAAAAAAAAAAAAATTCCAAAAGAAAGATTCTACAAATACAAAAACATATAGAAGTATTTGCGCTACAAAAGTCAGGTTTAGCAAGAAAGCGAATTGAAGTGCAATTGCATATTAAAAATCAGAGCTGAAAATTGAAATTGCTTGAGTCCTTTCGAGTCAACTTGAGCTTTCTTTGATTCCTTGAAATTGCCTTCTACTCTACTTGTTATTTGTTTAATTGGTTGTTCTTGCAATTAATCAAGTACCAAGTGTCAACAATTGTTTTGAAGCTAGTTTTCCTTTGAGAGTCTTCTTGGAAGCCTATTCTTGAACTCTTGAGTATCACTAACACTTGAACAATTGCAGAGATTTTTGAGTGAATTTTGTGAGAGCATTAGAGAGTTTTAAACACGAGAGTAAACACGTGAGGAGTGCTAGGATTAGTGCAATATTGCGCTTTTATTTCGTGTTGTGACTTTCAGGAACTTTTAGATGTCTCAAGAAGGAGAACAACCGAATTTAGTGGCCACGCTTGCGGCACTCACCCAGCAACTTTGAATGGTGACAGTGATGCGTTCCTTGTAGGCTAGAACGCCCTCCTTAGATCGTTGTCCGACGACGTGGTTTTCAATGCGGAAAATAACTCGAAGAAGACACGTGAATCTCCAAGTCGCAATGCTTGGCACTCCACGCAGAATCCCTTGAGGATCTTGCGTCAAACCTTTGAATCTCCAAATCGCAATGCTTGGCAATCCAAAGAACGGATGACTCAATGAAAGGTGCTTTCAAGTTTTACTTGACAAGCTAATCGAATGCACGAAACTCAATTAGTTGCAAGGTTCATCAAGAACAAGTGGATAAAGATCCCAAGCAATATGCTTTCAATAATCAATAATCAAAGTCTGCTGAAAATAACATGGGCGGCTCCTTTTTAAGGAAGCGCAAAACCCTAATTCCAAAAATGGAAACTAGTTTAGTTTCTAAATAATGACTTAAACGAAATTGGCAACAAGCCACCCTTCCAAATAAGTTATGAAACCCTAAAATAACATAAATAAAGTCTACTAAATAGGATAGAAGTGCAGGCTCCGCCGTTTAGGTCAAAAGGCCCAAGTGGCTTTGCTTGCGGGTCCGCCGAATCACGTTTTAAGGAAACAAGGCGTTTTCCTTATTCCCTCGAGCGTTCCCACTGAAATTTTGAGGGGAACTTCCTAACACATATATGAAGTTCTGGGATGAATATTGTGCGAGGAAATATGCTCCAATCTTCAAAAGGCTCTGCAGTGGCTTTCGCTGTCCAATGCGGGCTTGTGATTTGGGCCTGTCCCAAATCCTTCGGGCGTTTCTCCTGATTTTTGGCCTGGACTTCTATCTTGTATTATAAATGAACATGGCCTGGTCAAAAATAGGAAAAGGGCGCTGGTGGACCTAAAGGTCCGAAGTGGCCAAGTGTGGCCCATCCGCGGCACGGATCAAGGTCACAAGGCGCGGCTGGGGCGCGCGCAGGCTGGCTTCTTCTGAGGCTGTCTCTGCCTTCAGTTCCATGTGAATAAGGCTGCTGAGTCTTGTCTGTAGGGCTCGGGCCCTGGCTCGAGTGATCGGGCCCGTGGGCGGCAATGGGAGGCTCGCGGCTGCATCTTCCAAGGCTCGGGCCTTGACGCGGGTGGTTGCGCCTGTGGGTGCATCACTAGGGTTGGCCCTGGCTGGGATCGTATCATCCCCTCCATCTTGAGAAGGATTCGCCCTCGAATCCAGATCAGCAACATCCTCATCACCTGCATCCAACAACCTTAAGTTAGAAATATCAAAGTAATCACGAATGGAGCCATACCAACCTTGTAGATCCATTTCGGCTGCAATGTCCTTGAATAGGGCAATGCGTTGGATTGTCCATCGGCTGTCCACACCATAGCACTTGGATTGTCCCTTGCTGCCACCTATACTAAATAACTCTCTCAAAAGCAGCAACATCAAACCGAAAGGTGTCATATGAGTAAAACAACACACGAGTTTCACCAACTGACTAAAAATAATGGCAAGCGTGATAAGGTAGGAAGTAAATAAAACAAACGGAAGACATTCTTCCCATGCAAACATATACTTACAAACAAAGACATGACATACAGAACCAAACGTTCTTTTATTCATGCGGTTAGAAACTCCCAATTGTGGTTGACAAGGTGTCCAATTTAGCATTGTCGTGCTCAGTCTCCTCCATAATTCCATCCGCGAGTCGCCAAGTGACTCCTTGCTATGATTACTAACAATACTCAAAGGAACAAGATGTGAAAGCATAACATCCTTAAATAGTATGTTAGTAATAGTTGTGTTATATTGATGTATTAAACCATCATCATATGACCAATACACAGTCAATTTCTGTAACGAGCTACACAACCAAATTAAGCGCTCACGCTTGCTATGATATCCTTTGTGCATACAAAACATAGACCTTGTTTCAACTAAATAATCACTATAAGTTCTATAAAAATCAGAATTAGTAGCATAAGGATTAAATCGGTGTAAAAACTCAAGCAACTTCGCGAAGAAAGGTTTTCCATTAAAATTACTATCAAAACTTAAAGAAACATCATGTAAAGACATAACACTCCTTAAAACTAAGTTAGTAATTTCAAACATACTACAGTAACTCACCAAACAACTATCAAACGCATCATATTCATCAAAATTTCGCAAAAGGTCATGTGACCTAAATAAGTGATCACGCTTGAATAGAGTTCCCTTAAGTCCAGTCGATTTACCCACAATTTTATCATAAATCTCACATATGGCAGAATGATCAAACAATATAAATATATGTGAAGATTCAAATAATTTTGTGTTAGGGAAAGTAAGACCTCTCGGCCTAGTTAACACACCAAATCGCTTGCACTTTTGCAAGTAGTTTTCAAAGGTATATAACTTGGCCTTTGGCTCTTGTATATAATCATCATCAATTAAATTAACTTTATAATCAGAAGCATAAATATTAATGATGTTCATATACTCACTCAAATCGCTCCTTAGGAAAGAGACCCATATCATACCCTTTTGGTTAGGTTTTGCCAAACTAGGCACCCTGGATGCATAAGGCTCTTTCCCTCTTCTTGGTGGTAAGGTAAGAGGCTTCTCCTCTTCCAACAACCTGTTCTTGTTCTGGTCATGAGAGTGAACAACCAAAGTAAAGGAAACAAACGGAATTGGGTTAGAAAGATCAAGGCGCAATGGCCTAGGTTTTGCAAAAATAGGCACCACAAATGTGCAAGGTTCTTTCCCTCTTCTTGGTGGTAAGGTAAGAGGCTTCTCTTCTGCTAACAACCTGCTCTTGTTCTGAACATTAAGAGAAAGGATAATACAAGAGAAAACAAACGGATTAGCGTTAGGACAATCTAAGCGTAATGGCCAAAAATTCAGTTTTTGGAGGCTTGCGCCAAAACAGATTTTTTGCACATGTATTGCATCCCTCACTTTTTCTCTCTTGGCATAAACACACACCTCTCCTTTTGATATCTCAATGCCACTCTCTGCATGCTTACTCTTTTCATGCGAATGTTTTAAACTCTCATCTCTTTTCCCATGCTCACTTTTTTCATGGGGGCTGTTTTTTATTTCATCTCTTTGCCCATGCTCACTCTTTTCATGGGGGCTGTTTTTCTCACTCTCTTTCTTTTCACTCAACTCTCCTTTTTTGCTCTCAAGATTTTTATTGTTCTTAATTCCAGCAAGAGTTGTTTCTGGTTCAATCATATTGCGCTCAACAAGCACCTTAGCATTCTTGGATACGACCGTCACATGCCCATTGTCACTTGCTACCATCTCACCTTGTGTATTCACAACACTACTAGTAAGGGCAGCCAACTGAATTCCCTTGGTCTCATCATTATTGCTAAGAACATGTTGCAGACGAGTAGTCTTGGCATTGTTAACTTGACTACACTTCTTCGTACCATGATCCTTAATGCTCACTTTATTGTTGGGACATTGGATTGAAGTGTGCCCTCGGCCTGTGCATGTATGACATAAAATATCTCGCGTTCGCACATGAGTTGAAGAAGGAATACCTCTCGTCAAACCAGTGTTGGGGTCTCTCTTGCCCTTGAAGGGTGAAACTTTCGGTCGGATGCTACTCATGCTCACATCACAACGATTGTAATCCCTCCACTTGCGATCGTCGCCATATGATTTTTGTGATCGCCTAGCCTCATACTGCTGCTTCCAAGCCCTTATGTCATGGAGCTGGGCTGCTATGTCTTGCAAGGCCTTGGCTACATCGTTCACAATCGTAGCCTCCTTTTCTGGATCTCCTGACATCCTGAAATTCAAAACAGAAAATTTTCCAAGCGTAAAATTGCCTAAAACTATCACTCCCTCACGTGTTTACTCTCGTGTTTGTCTCTCTAATAATCTCACAATCAGATTGCCTCAGATCCTCCTCCAGTCGTCCAAGATGAACCTGACTCGAAGAAATTTCAAGAAAAGCTTCCAAAGAGACACAAAGAAAACTAGTGTAGAAAGAAAATTTTGAGGTAGTATACTCGATTCAATTGCAAAGATCAATCAATCAATCAAGTGTACTACAGAGTAGGAAGGAACAGTAGTCTTGGAATCAAAGAAAAGCTCAAAATACACAGATTGAGTCAATTGACAACTCAAAAACGCTAATGGCATGCGATTAGGGTTTTGAAACTTGTTTTTGCCACAACTTTTGATTCCCAATTCGAAATCCAATGATTCTTTTTGCTATGAGTCACAAATTCACTCTAGTATTTGATTCTGAAGTTCTTTTTTTTTTTTTTTTTGAATGGTACTGATTTCGCCCCTGTTCTATTTTTGACGAAATTGTTTCACTTTTTTTTTTTTTGAAATTCAATGCAACTGAAAATACAAATTAACTAAGACACTTTGGGGGACTTTGTTTTTGTTTTTTTTTGTTTTTTTTTTGACAATAGTAAAGACCTACAAATCGTTGGGATGATTTGCACACTAACCGCACACACAAGACACAATTGACACAAGACAACTAACACACAGCACGCAAGAGAATTGGTGTAGAAGAGAAGAAGGAATACCAATTCTAACAAAGAAAACGCAATAATTAAAGGGATAGATTTACCAAGTCGGGACAGCTGAGCTCCGCTACCAACTGATGCGTTCCTTGTAGGCTAGAACGCCCTCCTTAGATCGTTGTCCGACGACGTGGTTTTCAATGTGGAAAATAACTCGAAGAAGACATGTGAATCTCCAAGTCGCAATGCTTGGCACTCCACGCAGAATCCCTTGAGGATCTTGCGTCAAACCTTTGAATCTCCAAATCGCAATGCTTGGCAATCCAAAGAACGGATGACTCAATGAAAGGTGCTTTCAAGTTTTACTTGACAAGCTAATCGAATGCACGAAACTCAATTAGTTGCAAGGTTCATCAAGAACAAGTGGATAAAGATCCCAAGCAATATGCTTTCAATAATCAATAATCAAAGTCTGCTGAAAATAACATGGGCGGCTCCTTTTTAAGGAAGCGCAAAACCCTAATTCCAAAAATGGAAACTAGTTTAGTTTCTAAATAATGACTTAAACGAAATTGGCAACAAGCCACCCTTCCAAATAAGTTATGAAACCCTAAAATAACATAAATAAAGTCTACTAAATAGGATAGAAGTGCAGGCTCCGCCGTTTAGGTCAAAAGGCCCAAGTGGCTTTGCTTGCGGGTCCGCCGAATCACGTTTTAAGGAAACAAGGCGTTTTCCTTATTCCCTCGAGCGTTCCCACTGAAATTTTGAGGGAAACTTCCTAACACATATATGAAGTTCTGGGATGAATATTGTGCGAGGAAATATGCTCCAATCTTCAAAAGGCTCGGCAGTGGCTTTCGCTGTCCAATGCGGGCTTGTGATTTGGGCCTGTCCCAAATCCTTCGGGCGTTTCTCCTGATTTTTGGCCTGGACTCCTCTCTTGTATTATAAATGAACATGGCCTGGTCAAAAATAGGAAAAGGGCGCTGGTGGACCTAAAGGTCCGAAGTGGCCAAGTGTGGCCCATCCGCGGCACGGATCAAGGTCACAAGGCGCGGCTGGGGCGCGCGCAGGCTGGCTTCTTCTGAGGCTGTCTCTGCCTTCAGTTCCATGTGAATAAGGCTGCTGAGTCTTGTCTGTAGGGCTCGGGCCCTGGCTCGAGTGATCGGGCCCGTGGGCGGCAATGGGAGGCTCGCGGCTGCATCTTCCAAGGCTCGGGCCTTGACGCGGGTGGTTGCGCCTGTGGGTGCATCACTAGGGTTGGCCCTGGCTGGGATCGTATCATCCCCTCCATCTTGAGAAGGATTCGCCCTCGAATCCAGATCAGCAACATCCTCATCACCTGCATCCAACAACCTTAAGTTAGAAATATCAAAGTAATCACGAATGGAGCCATACCAACCTTGTAGATCCATTTCGGCTGCAATGTCCTTGAATAGGGCAATGCGTTGGATTGTCCATCGGCTGTCCACACCATAGCACTTGGATTGTCCCTTGCTGCCACCTATACTAAATAACTCTCTCAAAAGCAGCAACATCAAACCGAAAGGTGTCATATGAGTAAAACAACACACGAGTTTCACCAACTGACTAAAAATAATGGCAAGCGTGATAAGGTAGGAAGTAAATAAAACAAACGGAAGACATTCTTCCCATGCAAACATATACTTACAAACAAAGACATGACATACAGAACCAAACGTTCTTTTATTCATGCGGTTAGAAACTCCCAATTGTGGTTGACAAGGTGTCCAATTTAGCATTGTCGTGCTCAGTCTCCTCCATAATTCCATCCGCGAGTCGCCAAGTGACTCCTTGCTATGATTACTAACAATACTCAAAGGAACAAGATGTGAAAGCATAACATCCTTAAATAGTATGTTAGTAATAGTTGTGTTATATTGATGTATTAAACCATCATCATATGACCAATACACAGTCAATTTCTGTAACGAGCTACACAACCAAATTAAGCGCTCACGCTTGCTATGATATCCTTTGTGCATACAAAACATAGACCTTGTTTCAACTAAATAATCACTATAAGTTCTATAAAAATCAGAATTAGTAGCATAAGGATTAAATCGGTGTAAAAACTCAAGCAACTTCGCGAAGAAAGGTTTTCCATTAAAATTACTATCAAAACTTAAAGAAACATCATGTAAAGACATAACACTCCTTAAAACTAAGTTAGTAATTTCAAACATACTACAGTAACTCACCAAACAACTATCAAACGCATCATATTCATCAAAATTTCGCAAAAGGTCATGTGACCTAAATAAGTGATCACGCTTGAATAGAGTTCCCTTAAGTCCAGTCGATTTACCCACAATTTTATCATAAATCTCACATATGGCAGAATGATCAAACAATATAAATATATGTGAAGATTCAAATAATTTTGTGTTAGGGAAAGTAAGACCTCTCGGCCTAGTTAACACACCAAATCGCTTGCACTTTTGCAAGTAGTTTTCAAAGGTATATAACTTGGCCTTTGGCTCTTGTATATAATCATCATCAATTAAATTAACTTTATAATCAGAAGCATAAATATTAATGATGTTCATATACTCACTCAAATCGCTCCTTAGGAAAGAGACCCATATCATACCCTTTTGGTTAGGTTTTGCCAAACTAGGCACCCTGGATGCATAAGGCTCTTTCCCTCTTCTTGGTGGTAAGGTAAGAGGCTTCTCCTCTTCCAACAACCTGTTCTTGTTCTGGTCATGAGAGTGAACAACCAAAGTAAAGGAAACAAACGGAATTGGGTTAGAAAGATCAAGGCGCAATGGCCTAGGTTTTGCAAAAATAGGCACCACAAATGTGCAAGGTTCTTTCCCTCTTCTTGGTGGTAAGGTAAGAGGCTTCTCTTCTGCTAACAACCTGCTCTTGTTCTGAACATTAAGAGAAAGGATAATACAAGAGAAAACAAACGGATTAGCGTTAGGACAATCTAAGCGTAATGGCCAAAAATTCAGTTTTTGGAGGCTTGCGCCAAAACAGATTTTTTGCACATGTATTGCATCCCTCACTTTTTCTCTCTTGGCATAAACACACACCTCTCCTTTTGATATCTCAATGCCACTCTCTGCATGCTTACTCTTTTCATGCGAATGTTTTAAACTCTCATCTCTTTTCCCATGCTCACTTTTTTCATGGGGGCTGTTTTTTATTTCATCTCTTTGCCCATGCTCACTCTTTTCATGGGGGCTGTTTTTCTCACTCTCTTTCTTTTCACTCAACTCTCCTTTTTTGCTCTCAAGATTTTTATTGTTCTTAATTCCAGCAAGAGTTGTTTCTGGTTCAATCATATTGCGCTCAACAAGCACCTTAGCATTCTTGGATACGACCGTCACATGCCCATTGTCACTTGCTACCATCTCACCTTGTGTATTCACAACACTACTAGTAAGGGCAGCCAACTGAATTCCCTTGGTCTCATCATTATTGCTAAGAACATGTTGCAGACGAGTAGTCTTGGCATTGTTAACTTGACTACACTTCTTCGTACCATGATCCTTAATGCTCACTTTATTGTTGGGACATTGGATTGAAGTGTGCCCTCGGCCTGTGCATGTATGACATAAAATATCTCGCGTTCGCACATGAGTTGAAGAAGGAATACCTCTCGTCAAACCAGTGTTGGGGTCTCTCTTGCCCTTGAAGGGTGAAACTTTCGGTCGGATGCTACTCATGCTCACATCACAACGATTGTAATCCCTCCACTTGCGATCGTCGCCATATGATTTTTGTGATCGCCTAGCCTCATACTGCTGCTTCCAAGCCCTTATGTCATGGAGCTGGGCTGCTATGTCTTGCAAGGCCTTGGCTACATCGTTCACAATCGTAGCCTCCTTTTCTGGATCTCCTGACATCCTGAAATTCAAAACAGAAAATTTTCCAAGCGTAAAATTGCCTAAAACTATCACTCCCTCACGTGTTTACTCTCGTGTTTGTCTCTCTAATAATCTCACAATCAGATTGCCTCAGATCCTCCTCCAGTCGTCCAAGATGAACCTGACTCGAAGAAATTTCAAGAAAAGCTTCCAAAGAGACACAAAGAAAACTAGTGTAGAAAGAAAATTTTGAGGTAGTATACTCGATTCAATTGCAAAGATCAATCAATCAATCAAGTGTACTACAGAGTAGGAAGGAACAGTAGTCTTGGAATCAAAGAAAAGCTCAAAATACACAGATTGAGTCAATTGACAACTCAAAAACGCTAATGGCATGCGATTAGGGTTTTGAAACTTGTTTTTGCCACAACTTTTGATTCCCAATTCGAAATCCAATGATTCTTTTTGCTATGAGTCACAAATTCACTCTAGTATTTGATTCTGAAGTTCTTTTTTTTTTTTTTTTTGAATGGTACTGATTTCGCCCCTGTTCTATTTTTGACGAAATTGTTTCACTTTTTTTTTTTTTGAAATTCAATGCAACTGAAAATACAAATTAACTAAGACACTTTGGGGGACTTTGTTTTTGTTTTTTTTTGTTTTTTTTTTGACAATAGTAAAGACCTACAAATCGTTGGGATGATTTGCACACTAACCGCACACACAAGACACAATTGACACAAGACAACTAACACACAGCACGCAAGAGAATTGGTGTAGAAGAGAAGAAGGAATACCAATTCTAACAAAGAAAACGCAATAATTAAAGGGATAGATTTACCAAGTCGGGACAGCTGAGCTCCGCTACCAACTGATGCGTTCCTTGTAGGCTAGAACGCCCTCCTTAGATCGTTGTCCGACGACGTGGTTTTCAATGTGGAAAATAACTCGAAGAAGACATGTGAATCTCCAAGTCGCAATGCTTGGCACTCCACGCAGAATCCCTTGAGGATCTTGCGTCAAACCTTTGAATCTCCAAATCGCAATGCTTGGCAATCCAAAGAACGGATGACTCAATGAAAGGTGCTTTCAAGTTTTACTTGACAAGCTAATCGAATGCACGAAACTCAATTAGTTGCAAGGTTCATCAAGAACAAGTGGATAAAGATCCCAAGCAATATGCTTTCAATAATCAATAATCAAAGTCTGCTGAAAATAACATGGGCGGCTCCTTTTTAAGGAAGCGCAAAACCCTAATTCCAAAAATGGAAACTAGTTTAGTTTCTAAATAATGACTTAAACGAAATTGGCAACAAGCCACCCTTCCAAATAAGTTATGAAACCCTAAAATAACATAAATAAAGTCTACTAAATAGGATAGAAGTGCAGGCTCCGCCGTTTAGGTCAAAAGGCCCAAGTGGCTTTGCTTGCGGGTCCGCCGAATCACGTTTTAAGGAAACAAGGCGTTTTCCTTATTCCCTCGAGCGTTCCCACTGAAATTTTGAGGGAAACTTCCTAACACATATATGAAGTTCTGTGATGAATATTGTGCGAGGAAATATGCTCCAATCTTCAAAAGGCTCGGCAGTGGCTTTCGCTGTCCAATGCGGGCTTGTGATTTGGGCCTGTCCCAAATCCTTCGGGCGTTTCTCCTGATTTTTGGCCTGGACTCCTCTCTTGTATTATAAATGAACATGGCCTGGTCAAAAATAGGAAAAGGGCGCTGGTGGACCTAAAGGTCCGAAGTGGCCAAGTGTGGCCCATCCGCGGCACGGATCAAGGTCACAAGGCGCGGCTGGGGCGCGCGCAGGCTGGCTTCTTCTGAGGCTGTCTCTGCCTTCAGTTCCATGTGAATAAGGCTGCTGAGTCTTGTCTGTAGGGCTCGGGCCCTGGCTCGAGTGATCGGGCCCGTGGGCGGCAATGGGAGGCTCGCGGCTGCATCTTCCAAGGCTCGGGCCTTGACGCGGGTGGTTGCGCCTGTGGGTGCATCACTAGGGTTGGCCCTGGCTGGGATCGTATCAGACAGAGGGGCAATTGGCTACTAATGTTGAAGTAGCTAGACTTACGACACTTGCTAATCCGAGGAACGGGGCAGCCCCAAGCAACGATCACGTTTCAGACACCTCCGATGAAGACACCAACGCTAGAAGGCAGCCACTTATTCCGCCGGCTGCCAATGTTAATCCACAACGTGACCTTGCGCGAGTCCATCCGAGGCAGGTTGCTAGACGTGGGCCTCAAGTACCACATGTGAACTGGGAGGAAGAGCCCGATGGGGGTGAGGGATATATAAGATGCCGAGATGGTCTGAGAGGAAGGGCCGAGAGACAGCCTAGGGATGAGGCTAGAGTTGATGCCAATATTGGTAGTATCAAGATGAAAATCCCTCCTTTTGATGGCATTGACGATCCGAATGCATATCTGACTTGGGAAAGGAAGGTTGAATAGATTTTCCTTTGCCACAACTACTCTGAAGATAAGAAGGTCAAGTTGGCGGTTCATTGGTGGTCAAGTTGGCGGTTCATTGGTGGGAACAGGTCAATTATAAGCGCACATCCATAGGGGGTTTTCCAGTTCATAATTAGGAGGAGATGAAGCGGATTATGAGACACCGCTTTGTCCCCACTCACTTCAGCCGCGAGCTTCATCAACGACTACAGACCTTAATGCAAGGGAGCAAGAGTGTTGGGACTTATTTTAATGAGATGGAAGTAGCCTTAGCTCAGACACGAGTCGAGGAGAGTTTGGAAGCAACTATGGCTCGCTTCATTAGCGGACTGAACCAAGAGGTTGCTCATGCGTTAGAGTTAACGCAGTATACTACACTTCAGGAGATGCTTCACATGTGATACAAGCTTGGTTCCGGTTTGGAGCCCTTGCACGGATGTAGTCCTGTTTGGGAGGTTGGATCGTCGATTGGATGGATTTGATGGAGAGGATAACGTCGCAAGGAGATTGCGGAATAGATGCAGCGGATTTATGGTTGAAGATGAAGATGTATTGATGAAGAACAATAAACTAACTTGCATACACGGTAAACCCTTCTAGGGATGATTCCTAGATAACCTTACCACAAGCATACAAGGATCTCTCAATCAAGGCCGACCCTTCCATCAACAAGGATGGACAACCCGGCTGTTTTGATGAAGAAGATGAAGTACTGGTTTTAAGAACCCTAAATTACCTAAGCTACACTAGAGTTTGGTCTTAGAGAAATAACATTCAAATCAAAGACAAGTCTAAAATGAACCTAGTGTTCACTATTTATACTACTAGGTTATTACATGGGGAAAGCCCCTAAATACCCTTAACAAAGGGTCTTGAGCATCGGTCTTGGCCTAGACTAGGGGGCTTGGCCTAGACGGCGAGGGCGAGATGGGGCACGGTCCCGCGAGGGCAAGATGAGGCTCGGGAGCGCAAGGTGAGGGCGCGGGTGCGCAAGGGCGTGCGATGGCACGGGCAAGGCCTCGGCGTGGTCGTGTAGGGCTCGAAGGGAGGCTTCCATGCTCGTATCAACATGGCTCTTAAAATTGAGAAACATAGAAAAGCTAAGGGTTCCTATAAGTATTCTACGAACTCGTCATCTTGGGTTAAGGATGACAAGAGTGCGGCTGCTACACCGAAGGCGTTACCTTACGCTTGAAGAGCTACTCTAGTACGACTACCCCTCCAAATCCGATTAGTAATAAACCCTATACTCCACCTACTGACCGACCATCCACTAAGGACATCATTTGTTTTAAGTGTAATGGGAGAGGGCATAGGAAGGCGGACTGCCCTAACAAATGAGTATTCATCTTGCGGTAGAATGGTGACCAAGAGTTGCATGATGATCAAGAGTTATCCGAACTCGATGAAGAAATTAGTGCTGGTTCAGATGATGAATGTCAGAGGGGTGAACAGGTCAGTTTGCTTGTTGTGCGTCAAAATCTAAGTGCACAAGCAAAGGAAGAAGTGTGCGATGAGGAGCAGCGAGAGAATCTATTTCACACTCGTGGTGTGATTGACAAGAAAGGGTGCTCAATCATAATCGACAATGGGAGCTGCACCAATTGTGCGAGTTGGTTAATGGTTGACAAGCTGGGTTTGCCAACCGTGAAGCATCTGAAGCCGTATCAGCTGCATTGGATGACAGATGGTGATGGAATCAAGGTGAATCGGCAAGTGCTTCTTAATTTCAGCATTGGCAAATACCACGATGAGGTCCTCTGTGATGTTGTACCTATGCAAGCCAGCCATATCCTCCTTGGAAGGCCTTGGCAGTTTGATAGAGAGGCGAATCATGAAAGGAAGAGCAATCACTATAAGTTGGTGAAAGATGGCTGAAAGTTCACCTTAGCGCCTTTGACACCAACTGAAGTATTTGAGGACCAGCAATGGCTAGCTAAGTTATATATTGAGTATGAGATTACCAAGAGACTTGAGAGAGAAATAGAAGGATTGAGTGTCGGAAAGAAAGAGAGCAAAACTGAGTGTGCAAATGATAAACATTCGCATGAAAATAGTAAGCATGCAGAGGGTGAGTGTAAACATTCGCACGAAAAGAGTAAGCGTGTTGAGAGTGGCATTAAGGGACAAAAGCAGAGGTAAACAAAAAGAAACTGAGCATGTATGCCAAGGGGAGCGAAGTGAGGAAAACACTGATTTTGCAAAACAAAAATTGTTTTGGCGCAAGCCGCCCTCTACTTCTACTACGTTTTCGTTCCTTTTGTTTAAATACCTCTAACGCTAACTCTTTGGATTCTGCCCCTATTAGTATCCAGTCTCTTTTGCAGGAATTCAAGGATGTTCTACCCGAGGAGATGCCTCCCGGGTTGCCACCAATCCGAGGCATTGAACACCAAATTGATTTTCTGCCCAGATCCACAATCCCCCACCGACCAGCATATTGGTGTAATCCGGAGGTGACGAAAGAATTGCAACGGCAAGTGGACGAGTTGCTTAGCCGTAGGTACGTGAGGGAAAGTCTGTCCCCATGCGTCGTTCCCGTGATCCTAGTGCCAAAGAAAGATGGAACGTGGCGCATGTTTGTTGACTGTCGAGCAGTAAACAAAATCACTATAAAGTATCGTCACCCTATACCTCGTTTAGATGACATGTTAGATGAATTAAGTGGTAGCATGATATTTTCTAAAATTGATTTGATGAGTGGTTACCACCAAATTCGTATGAAAGAAGGTGACGAATGGAAAACAACGTTTAAAACCAAATATGGCTTGTATGAATGGATGGTCATGCCCTTCGGCTTGACCAATGCTCCTAGTACTTTCATGATATTAATGAACCATGTTCTTAGGCACTTTATCGGCAGATTTGTTGTAGTTTACTTTGACGATATTTTAATCTATAGCAAGTCACTTGATGAACATGTTTCCCATCTTAGAGAAGTATTTGTAACACTTCGTGAACAACAATTATATGCTAAGCCTAGTAAGTGTTCATTCACAATGGAATAGGTTGGTTTTCTTGGTTTTATTGTGAGTGTAGATGGCGTGAAAGTGGATGAGGAGAAGATCCGAGCGATCAAGGAGTGGCCAACTCTAAAGAACGCGAGTGACCATGGATTGGCGAGCTTTTACCGGCGATTCATTAAGGATTTTAGTACTATTGTAGTACCACAGAATCAGCTAACCAAAAAGAATGTTGTTTTCAGGTGGTAGCGGCAGCAAGAGGCGTTTGTCATGCTCAAGGAGCGTTTGTGTTCGGCGCCGGTGTTAGCTCTTCCGGATTTCAGCAAGGCATTTGAGATCTAATGCGACGCTAGTGGAATAGGAATTGGAGTTGTTCTTATGCAGGAGAAGAGTCCAATCGCCTACTTTAGTGAGAAACTCAAGGACGTACAGCTGCAGTATCCCACCTATGACAAGCAATTCTATGCCCTTGTGCGCGCACTTGAGACATGGCAGCATTACCACATGCCGCGTGAATTCATCGTCCACACCGATCACTTGAGCTTGAAGTACCTCAAAGGACAAGGCAAGCTCAATCGACACCATGCCACATGGATGGAGTTTATTAAGGCATTTCCTTATCACATCCATTACAAACAAGGTAAAGAGAATGTAGTCCCTGATGCACTATTGCGAAGGTATACGCTAATTACTTCTCTTAGTGCCAAGTTACTTGGATTTTGGCATATAATTGAGCTATACCCTCTCAATGCTGATTTCAGTGATATTTACAAACATGGTGTGTCTATTGCTAGTTCTAAATTTTATAAGCATGAGGTCTATTTATTTAAGCATAAACGATTGTGTATTCCCCATTGCTCATTACGTGAATTACTTGTGCATGAATCACATAGTGGCAGTCTGATGGGCCACTTTGGCGTGACTAAGACCTTGGATGTCTTGCTTGATCATTTTTACTGGCCTCATATGAAGCGCGATGTCGTACACATTATTGCTCGTTGTTTAATTTGTCGTAGAGCCAAATCTAAGTCGGCTGGTCATGGCGAGTTTATTCCGTTACCTACGCCTTCCCACCCTTGGACCGATCTGTCCATGGATTTTATTGTAGGGATGCCCAAGTCCAAAAATGGGAAGGATAGTGTCTTTGTTGTGGTAGACCAGTTCTCTAAGATGTCACATTTTATTCCATGTTCAACTACTTATCTTGCGACACAAATTACTGATTTATTCTTTCGTGAGGTAGTTCGTTTGCATGGAATTCCTTTAACTATTGTGAGTGATAGAGATACCAAGTTCCTTAGCGACTTTTGGCGTGTTTTATGGAAGAAACTGGGTACGAAATTGCTTTATTCTACTTCTTATCACCCACAGACAGATGGACAGACTGAGGTAGTGAATCGTACGCTTAGTTCCTTGTTGCGTACACTAGTTCATAAGTAAGCATGTTTCTACTTGGGTGGGGCACCTCTCTTTTTTTGAGTTTGCTTACAATTGTGCTGTTCATTCCACTACTCATTACTCACCTTTTGAACTTATTTATGGGTTTAATCCTAGGACTGTTTTGGATTTAACTCCTTTACCATTGAGTGATGTTGTGAGTCTAGATGGTGCACAGAAGGCTGATTTCGTTAAGCAATTACATGCCAAGGCGAAACAGAACATTGAGCGCATGAATGAGAAGGTGACGCTTAAGTGGAACAAAGGAAAGAAGCTAGTTGCCTTCAACGTCGGTGATTGGGTGTGGCTGTACATTCGAAGGGAACGCTTTCCAGCTCAACGCCGTGGCAAGATATCACCAAGAGGAGATGGACCATTTCAGATTGTTGAGAAAATCAACAATAATGCTTACAAACTGGTGTTACCTAGTGACTATGGTACTATTCATAAGATGAACACAAGACTCAGAAAATGTTGAAATTCTTCACACTCTTCGGCAAAGGTAACCTACAAGCATGAAACTTTCAACAACTCAAGAGTAAATGTTTGAAGACACTTAAATTGGGGATTTTGACAGAAAGTTTGACATTTTTTGGATGGGAAAATAGTGAAAACATAAAGAAAACTCCAAGGCGCTGATACGATCCCAAGATGTATCACGCGACTACATGGACAAAAGCGTCAAGACATGATGGAGCAGATGGAGTCCGATCAGAGGTCCGAAAGGCTTGATGGAAACCTCTATGTGTTATCTTTATTGTGTTCAAGTTTTAGAGCATTCAGACAAGTAGATCTCAAGGAGATTCGAGATGACAATCTCGCACACAGCAGTTCTAGGCGCAGACACAACAGGCAACTTCGTCGTAATGCATCAGGCTCTATACAAGTCCAAATCGTGTGATCGACCACTCGTTGGAAACTTCAGGATGTTAGATTTCATTTGGGACAATTTTCAGCCCATTTGGCCCAGTGGTTTGAAATTTATGGAAGTCGACATTATGGTGTGCAGTCTGTACGCGAGACAACATACAATGTGAAGTTTAGGCCCAAACCTTGGCCCGATGATGGAGAACACGACATGAGCTGCTGGAATGTATTTAATTATATTTATATTTACTTTAATTAGTTATTTAGTTAATTAGTTAATTGGTTTATTGATTAATTAGTTAATTAAGTTAATTTCCTTAATTAGAACTCCTACTTCTATTCCTATTAGGGTTTGCTTGTAAACTCCTTATAAGGAGCCGTTTAGCTCCATTATTGAGTGGCTGTTATTTTGATAAAATTGAGAATTCTCTCTTCAATCTCTGCCCATTGTTCATCAATTGAACCTTGTTCCTTCTCAAGTCCGCAATACTCGAGTCGTCAAACAAGTAAAACTGAAATTGCATTATTGTGTCGTTTGTCTTAGTGCTATTCTCACAATCGTTGGGTTTAGTCCTAAGAATCTGATACAAGATCCTTGACGTGAAATCCACTAGAACTCTTAGCATTCAGTTGGCGAGGTAGTCTACGTTCGCAAGAGTCAAGTTCTCTATTCCGCATTGAAATCCTTCTTTGAACAACGATCAGATTTGGTGCTACGAATCCTAAGCAACTAGGATCGTATCAGTTGGTAGCGGAGCTTAAGGCATTCAAATATTGGTAAGTATCTTAAATTGTTCTCAAGTTTTCATTGCTGAAATCGGTATTTTCTTCTACTCCATTCAAAATCGATTTCTTTGCTGTGCTTGGTTCGTATATGTGCAATTTTCTATCAAGTGGAAATTGATTTTAATACATAGCTATTGAAGTCAGATTTTGGTGAGAAAGGTCTCGTTGGAAAGCTGCACCTGTTAGGTTTCTGAATAAAAAAGAATCAAGTGATTCGGACACTGGAGTCAAAAGCTATAGCCGATTTACTAAATTGTATTTTCTGCCAAATCCTGCACAATTTTCAGTTGTCAAAATTGAATTTTAATATATAGCTACTGAAGTCCGTTTTGAGTAAAAAGGATCCGTTGGAAAGCTGTATTTGTTGGGCTTCCGAATCAAAAAGAATCAGTCGATTCGGAGTTCAAAGTAAAAAATTGTGATCAAAACACTAAACTGTGTTCATAGTAAAAAAAAAAAGGAGAAAAAAAAACAAAGGAGAAAAGAAAAGAGTTCGATTCAGCAAATACAAAAATATATAGAAGTATTTGTGCCACAAAAAAATCAGATTTAGCAAGGAAGCGAATTGAAGTGCAATTGGATATTAAAAACAGAACTGAAATTGAATTTGTTTGAGTCCTTTCGAGTCAATTTGAGCTTTCTTTTATTCCTTGAAATTGCCTTCTACTCTACTTGCTATTTGTTTGATTGGTTGTTCTTGCAATTACTCAAATATCAAGTGTCACCATTCTTTTCAGTGCTAGTTATCTTTGAGAGTCTTCTTGGAAGCCTTTTTCTTGAACTCTTGAGTCTTACTAACACTTGAACAATTGCAGGGATTATTTGAGTGAATTTTGTGAGAGCATTAGAGAGTTCTAGGATTAGTGCAATTTTACGTTTCTTTTCGTGTTGTGAATTTACAGGAATTACAGAATGTCTTACACGCAATGGTCCGAGGAGCGAGATTATGAGGATGATGCCTATCCGAGGCAAGGGCAGTATGATAGGCGTGAAAGGAGGAAGATCTCGGTTGGTTTGAGAGATAAGGCCGAGACATATAACAAAGGTGAGTCAAGGGTAAGACTTCCGCCTTTTGAAGCAGTGTACGGTCCGAATGATTACTTGGATTGGGAGCGAGATGTACAATATATTTTTCGCTGCCATGAATATTCGGAAAGGAAGAAAGTAAAGTTAGCAGCAACTGCGTTTAGTGGATATGCGGTTCATTGGTGGGAACAGACTAATCTCAAGCGAACTAACGTAGGAGACGTACCGATTCAGACTTGGGATTTCATGAAAACAGTCATGAGGCGTCAATTTGTCCCCATTAACTTCAGCCGTGAGCTTCTCCAAAAGTTGGAGACCTTGACACAAGGAGATAAGAGTGTTGAAGAGTACTTTAATGAGATGGAGGCCGCTTTGGAGAGAGCACAAGTGAAGGAGACCAAAAAGGCGACGATGGCAAGATTCTTCGAAGGCCTCAACCGAGAGATAACTGATCCACTGTATTACACTGAGTTCTTCTACTTAGAGGATATGTTACAAACGGTGATCAGTATAGAGAAGCAAAGGAAGAAGAGATCTCTTTATCCTAGTATCAGGCCTACTAAGTCAAAGGCGAAAGATGAGGAGAAAAGCGAGTTGTGAAAGCTTATGCCGAGTCTAAATTCATAAGGGATATTGAGAGAAAAATAGGAGAGTTGAGTGCTGAAAAGAAAGAGAGAAATAACGAGGAAAACAACCCCCATGAAAAGAGTGAGCATGGGAAAAGAGATGAAATAAAAAACAGCCCCCATGAAAAGAGTGATTATGCCATAGGGAGAGGAGTAAGGAACACACTTGGTGTGTACAAAATCTATTTTGGCGCAAGCCACCAAAAACTGAAATTTTGGCCATTGCGCTTCGAGTTCACTAACCCTAACCCATTTGCTTTCCTTTCTAGTGTTGTTTTACCTCATGTGCAGAGAAAGAAGAGAGTATTGTCAGAAGAGGAGCCTCTTACCTTACTGCCAAGAGGAGGGAAAGAGCCTTGTGCAACCATGGTGCCTATTTCGGCAAATCCTAACCGAAAGGGTATGGTACGGTTTTCTTTTCCTAAGTCTAATTTGGTTGAGTATACTAACCTTCTTGATTTGTATAAATCTGATTTTAAATTAATTGATGATGGTTATATGCAAGAACCAAAGGTCAAGTCATATACCTTTAAAATTTACTCGCGAAAGCGAAAACAGTTTGGTATGTTGTCTAGACCGAGAGACATGGATTGTGTTGTCTCTAACACAAATTTAATTGGATTCTCACATGTTTTTACATTAGATAACTATTCTTCCAAGTGTGAATTCCATGAAAATTTTGTGTTTAAGTCGATAAGATTTGGAGGAGCTCTTTTCAGACGTAATCGCTTATATCGGTCGTATGATCTTTTGCGAAATTTTGATGAGCATGATATGTTTGAGGATTGTGTGATGAGCTGTTGTTTTATTATTAACTTAACTCTTAAGGATGTTATTATTTCATATATTGTTCCTCGGAGTCTTGTTAGTAATCAAACGAAGAAGTCCTTTAGCGACTTAGGTCAAGAATCGTGGCAAACATTGAGTGCGCCAATGAAGCGAAATTTATCCTTGCCACTACAATTCTTGAGACAACCAGAGATGGAGGAGAGAGCTCTTGGAGCTGTAAGACATGTGACAGTTTGTAAGTATGAGTCTACGTGGAAGGAATATTTTCCATTTCTTTTATACACTTACTACCTTTTCATACACTCTATTATCTTTGGTGTGTTATTGAAACACATGTGTGATTTTCTTCTTATGACATTATTCGATTTAATATTGCTGCCTTTGAGTGTATTATTTAGTATAAGTGGCAGCCAAGAGATCGAAGTAATGCAGATAGCCCATGGACAAGCCAAGCGCTATGGTGCGCGTTTGAGTGTCAAGATGGCAACTTTGGGAAACCATGGAAGGATGAGTGGATCCTTCAAGATAAGAACTTGGGTTTGGCAGCACTTACGTCGGAGACGGTCCCTAAACCAAGTTCAAGCAAGAGTAGCCGCTTTGAGCAATAGTCTTACTCGACACATTCACATGTTTAGAGACGTTACTGCCAAGTTGAATTTGCGAGGTTGGTATGGTTCGCTTTGCGCTTATTTTGATGTTACTAACTTAAGGTATTGTGGTGCATGTCTAAAATCAGATTCGAGGGCGAATCCTTTCGAAGGGAGAGGGAATGATGTGAATCCTCCTACCAACACTAGCGCATTGACCTTCAAGCACAAGAGATGGCGACTAAGGATGATACGATCCAGGCTGCCTCCCCTAGAGGCCCCGAGCCTGCCTCGACTGATGTGAGCGTCAAGGCCTCGACTTGTCCATGATCGATTGTCAAGCCTATCTTGGACCATTTTGGACACCTCTTGAAGAGTTATCAAGGCCCTTTGTCCAAGGGTTATTTATGTATTTTCCTCTTTATTTTAGCTTTCCTATAAATAGAGGACTTAGCCTTATTTGTTAGTTGTCTTTGATTTGAATGTTATTTCTCTAAGACCAAACCCTAGTGTAGCTTAGTGTAGCTTAGGTAATTTAGGGTTCTTAAAACCAGCACTTCATCTTCTTCATCAAAACAGCCGGGTTGTCCATCCTTGTTGATGGAAGGGTCGGCCTTGATTGAGAGATCCTTGTATGCTTGTGGTAAGGTTGTCTAGGAATCATCCCTAGAAGGGTTTACCGTGCATGCAAGTTCGTTTATTGTTTATACATCAAAACACCTTCATCTTCATCCATTTATCCGCTGCACCTATTCCGCAATCTCCTTGCGACGTTATCCTCTCCATCAACTCCATCTAATCGACGATTCAACCTCCCAAAGAGGACTAGATCTGTGAAAAGGGCTCCAAACCGGAACCAAGCTTGTATCAAAGGAAGCACGGGAGATGGCGAGTATGCTTTGAGCATATAATTGTGAAGCTTTCGTGGGCAGATTATGCTGAGCAAGTGATGCGAACACACGCATCGATGTGCCCTTACCACCAGCTGGTCCTATGACACGTGCGCGAGCTAGAAAGCTTCAAGACAAATTGTCATCTCTCATTCACAAGGAGCTGGAGTGTGAGATGACAAGTGAGGACGCTGCACTACGAGAGAAGACACCACGCATGGTGAATCTCCTCACCTTCACCGTGTGTGACGGTGATTCTGCCCAGCATCAGAACGACGCGTAGATGGAGCGATTCTGCCCATCTTTTGAGTTCGACATATACTACATCATATCAGGGAGGGTGTTCAAAAATCAGCAAGAACACCCGAGGCGTTTAAGAGATAAGTCAAACCCTAGTTTGGGGTGCGGGAGACGTGAGTCCTAGCGGCGCGAGGATTCCTTGTCCGCGCGCGCTAGGGTTTCTTGTCTGAGAAGCGGTGGCTGGTCCTAAAGTGAGCTGGCGTTCCCTTGTCTGATTTTGGAGACAATAAACTTGCCTTTTATTTGCTTTCCTTAATTAATTAATTAGACAATTTAGTTGATTGATTAATTAAGTTAGTTACCTTATTTTAGAACTTCTATTTTGGTTCCAATTAGGTTTTGCTTGTAAAACATTATATAAGGAGCGGCTGGCCTCCTTATTTCGGCGGCTTTTATTTGACAATACAGAGCCTTTGTTTCTTCAATATTTGCCCATTGTTCAAGTGCTGAACACTTGTTCTTCTTGAGTCCGCAATACTTGAGTCGTATACAAGTAAATTCTGGAATTGCATCATTGTGTCTTTTGTCTTAGTGCGATTCTCACAATCGTTGGGTTTAGTCCTAAGAATCAGATACAAGAACCTTGACGTGAAATCGACTAGGGCTCTTAGCATTCAGTTGGCGAGGTGGTCTACGTTCGCACGAGTCAAGTTATTCATTCCGCATTGAAATCCTTCTTTGAACAACGATCAGATTTGGTGCGACGCATCCTAAGCAACTAGGATCGTATCAGTTGGTAGCGGAGCTTAAGGCGTTCAAAGATTGGTAAGTATCTTCAAATAAAAGCAATTTCCAATTCTGAATTCAAAACACAATTGTCCTTCAACTTAATTCGCTTCAAACTGAAAAATCGTACTTTTGTGGCGCAAATACTTCTATATATTTTTATATTTGCAGAATTGAATTCCTCTCTTTTCTTTTGGAATTTTCTTTTCTTTTTTCTTTTTTTTTTTTTTTTTACGGCAAAACACAATTTAGTGTTTTGATCAGAACTTTTTACTCTGAACTCCGAATCGACTGATTCTTTTTTATTCGGAAGCCCAACAAACACACCTTCCAACGGGTCCTTTTTACTCAACGGACTTCAGTAGCTATATATATAAATTCAATTTCGACACTGAAAATTGTGCAGGGTTTGGCAGAAAACACAATTTAGTAAATCGACTATAGCTTTTGACTCCGGTGTCCGAATCACTTGATTCTTTTTGATTCAGAAACCTAACAGGTGAAGCTTTCCAAGAAGACCTTTCTCACTAAAATCAGACTTCAATAGCTATGTATTAAAAATCAATTTCGACACTGCCAGAAATTTGCACATATAACGAACATAGCACAGCAAAGAATTCATCGTCTTGAGTTGTTCCGTGATGGTCGCTAACATGACCTGCACATCTGGTTGTTGTACCCCTTCTTGAGCCATCCGATCCCTTTCCTGATGATACGATCACACCTAACCTCATTCTCTCTATGTACCAACACCACCTAAGCATGGGGATCTCAGCCACAACTGTCCAGTGGCTACGCATGGGGATCGCAGAACAAAGCTCGGCAACAAATGCTCCATCCAAGAGGGCCAATCATCATGATCCGATGGAAAAGCAAATGACGTCTGATTTGAGCAAACAAAGTCTTGATGGAAACGTCAAGATGTTAGCTTTCATTTGGGACACGTTTCGGGCCAATCTGACGGGTGGATCAAAAGTTATGGTCGTCGACATTTTAGCGCGCAGTTTGAACGAGCCAGGATTAACGAGATTCCTAGCGTTTTGCCACCAGCTTCAAGGGAATCTTGCGAGCTGTCTCCATCCCACTTGTGTTATTTTATTATATTTGTTTTCTATAAATAGAACATCAAGCTAGCTTTCATTTTCAGATATAATTGCCAAGTGAAAAGCTAGAGAGAAATCCTCCTCTAGCCTTTTCACCAAGGCATTTATCCTAGTGTGATATTTGAGTGATTTAAGATTGTTTCCTTTCTTGTAATTCAAGTGTGTTCTCAAGTAATAACAAGTGTTCCTTTGTGCTTTCAATCTGAGTTCAATCAAGTGTACTATCATCAAATCATCCTACTCCAATCCAAACACAAACCTTTCCATTCATCCTTTCTCATATCATCTATTTCCGCTGCACTTATACTCCATCTTCCATCATATTTCCTTCCATCTTCCAATCTTCCTTGTGTCACAACTCCAAGCTAGATCCTCCATCAAACATAGGTTCATCCTCCCCTTACAAAGGAGGTTGGATCTTATCAAGTGGTAGCGGAGCTCTAGCCGCTTCGAGTTGCCTTCTGTTGCCTTTCTTCTTTCTGAGTCTGTCCAGAAAATCCACCATATTCCTGTCTCGTTTTGTGAGTAATACAGCTTACAAAAATCTGAATTTTTGTGTCAAACACCTTCGTCCTGTGCTTAACAATTTTCGTGTTTTGGTCTTCTTGAAATTCTATGAAAAGAATACTCGTTCTGATCAAAACAAAAAGTTGCACAGATTCGCATCCGAGAAAAACATACCTTTATTGTTGGTCTGATTAAAGTACTTTCCAGACGGAATTATCTCTTCCTTCCTTGACAAAACTTGTATCTCTACATCTTAAAAGTCTTCCTGTAAAATTTCGTGATCTTTAGACATCATTTGCTATTCCTTTGATCCCAAATCGAAAGTTTGCACCAAGCTGTCCTAGTTATTCTATTCTTCCAAATCAGCTTTGTGTCATAAATGGCAGCACATACCTTACTTTTTTTTCTATTAAACAAGCCAAAAGTCCAGCCCTTACCCATCCGTGCACAACCCACATTCCACTCCTAGAAAGCTGAATATTCTCTTACACAACCTTACATATTCTCTTGATCTAAAATCCTAGCACATGTTTGCATATATTCTTCAATATTCACTTACAAATGTGCGCCACCTTTGCTAGAACCTAGCTGTCCGTGTGCAAGTCTTTCCATCCTTCCAATTCTTCAAACAAAATCAATCCAAAACAGCCAAGTCATTCCCTTTTGTCTTTTGTTCAAAAATAGAACATCCTCTTACACCCACTTATTCTTGTCTCAATATTCTCTTACACCTCATCCACTTTACTAAAAGACATCCATGTGCAAGACTTATCATCTTTCCATTACTCTTCCAAAAATCAGCACATTCCCTACAAATTCTTCCAAGATCAATCTTGATTACTTCAAAGTCAGAATACAATTGTTCTCTAAATCAAAAACATAAATAAAATAAAAAAATAAAAAAAAGAAAAAAAAAGAAGAAGAAAAGAAAACGAGAACTTTGTGACAAATTCAAGTATTGCTTCTTTTATTCGCTCATTTAAATTCTATACCACCTACATGGGCGGTTGAAATCTTTAAATTCAAGTCATTTCAATTCCGTTATTTACATTCAAGTCATTTACTTTCAAGCTCAAAGGGAGGCCTTGTCGCCCTTTTTACTTTTCTGTCCTAGGATTGGTTCTACCATCCTCTCTTTACAATTCAAGTCATTTCCTTTCAGCTATTTAAATTCTGCCATTTAAATTTCAGCAATTTACTTCAAGTAATTTACTTTCTTGTACTTTACTTTCTTGTTCAAAGGGAGGCCTTGTCGCCCTTTTCTTTACTTTTCTGTCCAAGGTTGGTTCTACCATCCTTTTCTTATTTTCGTTCAGCTATTTCCATCCTTGAATTCTAAATTTGAATGAACTCAAAACAATAATTGAACATACAGAAAGGACACTGTTTGAGGACATTATTTGGACAAAAGGGAAACAAAACAACTTGTGAGGCTTGAGTAACTAAGTGAGGACAATTTTTACGAGAGTTTCAAACACGAGAGCAAACACGTGAGGGAGTGTTTTTCACTAACATGTGTTACTTGTGTAGGTAGACTTCAAACATGTTTCCCGCAAGCATGTGTGAAAGTGATGACAGTAAAAACATGGAGACTATTATGGAAACAATGAGAATTACAATAGGAGAATGGAAACTTGAAATGGCAGATCTCAAGAAACAAGTTTCCTCATTGATGAAAGGAGCTTCAGCCGACTCACCTATTTCCAATGAGAAGTCTAAAAGGGTGGCCGGCGGAGGCTCACCCAAGGACACTAGCACCAACGAAATGAGTGACTTCGATAAACGGTACAAAGCGTTGCAGCAATGGCTTGTTGAAGATCATGCCAAACATGGTCGTCATGGTGCCTACTTCGCCCAACTTGAGCAAAACGACACTCGATTAAAGAAATTGAGTTCAACCCCTCCTATTGTTTTGCTTGACAAGTCGAACCCATGTCACTTACAAGGTCCAAATCAGATCAGTCCTACTTCCGTTACCTTAGAGCACAAGCCGAGCCAAGCACACCAAGGAGATTGCACTCACCAAAAACAGCCACCACCCTCTCAATCTTTTGAATCAATTGTAACTGAAAAATATAATTTGATTGAAGAGAGTGTGACCGAAAATACAGCAATGATGAGTGAAAAATGTGAGCTTGTACATGAGGTACAACAAGAGAGTGATCTTGAGCATGAACAAAGAGATGAGCAAAATCAAAGGCATGAAAAAGAAGCTGAGGACATGGCACCACTAGGCCACCACGGAGCCGTAGTGATCAATGAAGAACCAACATGTCCAATGACCGAAACTCTTCCTTCCCTTCCTTCTTCATCTTCCTCACCATATATACCACCATGGAAGAGAGATCCTCACCAAAAAGGCTACCCCAAATCCACCCTTCAGCCGCCCTCACATTACTCTAAAATAACCCATTCCACCACGACCCTAACAAACAAGATAGATGAGGCAAGTCATCTAT